>CM038147.1:491276189-491914819 GCA_021437245.1 Aegilops speltoides | reverse complement strand
CACTTAGATGACTAGAGAGATATCTGTCTAAGTGGGAGTTCTTAAGTAATATGATTAATTAAACTTAAATTTATCATGAACTTAGTCCTGGTAGTATTTTGCAAATTATGTTGTAAGATCAATAGCTTGCGTTGTTGCTTTCATATGTTTATTTTGATATGTTCCTAGAGAAAATTGTGTTGAAAATGTTAGTAGCAATGATGCGGATTTGATCTGCGATCCGAGGTTTATCCTCATTCTTCGCACGTAAGAATTATGTCCTTAATGCACCGCTAGGTGAGCAGACCTATTGCAGGAGTAGATGCGGGCGTTATGAACGTTTGGCTAGCTCAATATGATGACTACTTGATAGTTTTGTGCACCATGCTTTATGGCTTAGAATCGGGACTTCAAAGATGTTTTGAACATCATGGACCATATGAGATGTTCCGGGAATTGAAGTTAATATTTCAAGCAAATACCCGAGTTGAGAGATATGAAGTCTCCACAAGTTCTATAGCTAAAAGATGGAGGAGAATCGCTCAACTAGTGAGCATGTGCTCAGATTGTGCGGGTACTTCAATCGCTTGAATCAAGTGGGAGTTAATCTTCCGAGATAAGATAGTGATTGATGAATTCTCTAGTCACCATCACTAAGTTCTTGAACTTCGTGATGAACTATAGTATGCAAAGGATGACGAAAACGATTTCGAGCTCTTCGTGATATTGAAATCGACGAAGGTAGAAATCAAGAAAGAGCATCAAGTGTTGATGATTGACAAGACCACTAGTTTCAAGAAAGGGCAAAGGGAAAGAAAGGAACTTCAAGTGGAAAGACAAGCAAGTTGTCACTCCGCGAAGAAGCCCAAAGCTGGACCATAGCCTGAAACCGAGTGCTTACATCGCAAAGGAAATGGTCACCGAAGCGGAAATGCCTCAATATTTGGTAGATAAGAAGGATGGCAAAGTGAACAAGGGTATATTTGATATACTGAGTTATTGATATGTGCCTTACTAGTGTTTATAGTAGCCCCTGAGTATTTGATACTTGTTCGGTTGTTAAAATTAGTAACTCGAAAACAGAGTTCTGTAATAAGCAGAGACTAGTTGAAGGGAAGTGACGATGAGTGTTGGAAGTAGTTCCAAGATTGATATGATCATCATCGCACACTCCTTATACTTTCGGGATTAGTGTTAAACCTAAATAAATGTTATTTGGCGCTTATGCTGAGCATGAATATGATTTGATCATGGTTATTGCAATACGGTTATTCATTTAAAATCGAGAATAATTGTTGTTCTATTTACATGAATAAAACCTTCAATGGTCATACACCCAATGAAAATAGTTTGTTGGATCTCGATCGTAGTGATACACATATTCATAATATTGAGGCCAAAAGATGCAAAGTTAATAATGATAGTGCAACTTATTTGTGGCACTTCCGTTTGGGTCATATCGGTGTAAAGCGCATGAAGAAACTCCATAAAGATGGATTTTCGGAATCACTTGGTTATGAATCATTTGATGCTTGCGAACCGTGCCTTTGGGCAAGATGACTAAAACTCCGTTCTTCGGAACAATGGAACGAGCTACCGACTTATTGGAAATAATACATAATGATATATGCAGACCAATGAGTATGAAGGCTCGTGGCAAGTATCGTTATTTTCTGACCTTCACAAGATGATTTGAGCAGATATGGGTATATCTACTTGATGAAACATAAGTCTGAAACAGTTGAAAGGTTCAAAGAATTTCAGAGTGAAGTGGAAAAATCATCGTAACAAGAAAATAAAGTTTCTGCGATCTGATCGCGGAGACGAATATTTGAGTTACGAGTTTGGTCTTCAATTATAACAATGTGGAATAGTTTCACAGCTCACGCCACCTGGAACACCACAATGTTATGGTGTGTCCGAACGTCGTAACCACACTTTATTGGATATGGTGCGATCTATGATGTCTCTTACTGATTTACCAATATTGTTTTGGGGTTATGCATTAGAGACAGCTGCATTCACATTAAAAGAGCACCATCTAAATCCGTCGAGACGACAATATATGAACTATGGTTTAGCAAGAAACCCAAGTTGTCGTTTCTTAAAGTTTGGGGCTGCGATGCTTATGTGAAAAAGTTTCATCCTGATAAGCTCGAACCCAAATCGGAGAAGTACTTCTTCATAGAATACCCAAAGGAAATAGTTGGGTACACCTTCTATCACAGATCCGAAGGCAAGATATTCATTGCTAAAAATGGATCCTTTCTAGAGAAAGGAGTTTCTCTCGAAAGAAGTGAGTGGGAGGAAAGTAGAACATGATGAGGTAACTGTACCTGTTCCCTTATTGGAAAGTAGTTCATCACAGAAATCAGTTCCTGTGACAAGTACACCAATTAGTGAGGAAGCTAATGATATTGATCATGAAACTTGAGATCAAGTTACTCTGTAACCTCGTGGGTCTTCCGAGTAAGATCCGCACTAGAGTGGTGTAGTAATCATGTTCGGAAGTCATGTTACTAGACCATGATGAACCCACGAACTATGAGGAAGCGATGATGAGCCCAGATTCCGCGAAATGGCTCGAGGCCATAAAATGTGAGATATGATCCATGTATGAGAACAAAGTATGGACTTTGATTGACTTGCTCGATGATCAGGAAGTCATGTTAAATGAATGGATCTTCGAGAGGAAGACGGACACTGATAGTAGTATTACTATCTACCAAGCTCGACTTGTTGCGAAAGGTTTTCAACAAGTTCAAGGTGTTGAATACGATGGGATTTTCTCACTCGTATCGATGCTTAAGTCCGTCTCGAATCATGTTAGCAATTGCCACATTTTATGAAATCGGCAAATGGATGTCAAAAACTGCATTCCTTAATGGATTTATTAAAGAAGAGTTGTATATGATGCAACCAGAAGGTTTTGTCAATCCTAATGGTGCTAACAAAATGTGCAAGCTCCAGCGATCCGTCTATGGACTGGTACAAGCATCTCGGAGTTGGAATATACGCTTTGATAAGTTGATCAAAGCATATAGTTTTATATGGACTTACGATGAAGCCTGTATTTACAATAAAGTGAGTGGGAGCACTACAGCCTTTCGATTAGTATATGTGAGTGACATATTGTTGATCGTAAATGATGTAGAATTTTACGCAAAGCATAAAGGAGTGTTTTAAAGGATTTCTTTAAAAGAAAAGACCTCAAGAAAAGCTACTTACATATTGAGCATCAAGATCTATTGAGATAGATCAAGACGCTTGATAAGTTTTTCAATGAGTACATACCTTGACAAGATTTTGAAATAGTTCAAAATGGAGCAGTCAAAGAAAGAGTTCTTGCTGTGTTGCAAAGGTGTGAAATTGAGTAAGACTGAAATCCCGACCACGGCAGTAAAATAGAAAAGAGAATGAAAGTCATTCCCTATGCCTCGATCATAGGTACTATAAAGTATGCTATGTCATGTACTGGACCTATTGTATACCTTGCTCTGAATTTGGCAAGGAGTACAATAGTGATCTAGGAGTAGATCATGGACATTGGTCAAGAATATCCTTAGTAAGGACTAAGGAGATGTTTCTCGATTATGGAGGTGATAAAAGAGTTTGTTGTAAAAGTTACATCGGTGCAAACTTTTACACCGATCCGAATGACTCTAAGTCTCAACCTGGATACATATTGAAAGTGGGAGCAATTAGCTAGAGTAGCTCCGCAGAGCATTGTGGACATAAAATATTTGCAAAATACATACGGCTCTGAATGTGATGAGACCCGTTGACTAAGCTTCTCTCACGAGCAAAACATGATCACACCTTAGTACTCTTTGGGTGTTAATCACATAGCGATGTGAACTAGATTATTGACTCTAGTAAACCCTTTGGATGTTGGTCACATGATGATGTGAACTATGGGTGTTAATCATATACAGATATGAATATTGGTGTTAAATCACACGGCGATGTCAACTAGATTATTGACTCTAGTGCAAGTGGGAGACTGAAGGAAATATGCCCTAAAGGCAATAATAAAGTTATTATTTATTTCCTTATTTCATGATAAATGTTTATTATTCATGCTAGAATTGTATTAACCGGAAACATAATACATGTGTGAATACATAGACAAACATAGTGTCACTAGTATGCCTCTACTCGACTAGCTCGTTTATCAGAGATGGTTATGTTTCCTAGCCATGGACAAAAGAGTTGTCATTTGATTAACGGGATCACATCATTAGGAGAATGATGTGATTGACTTGACCCATTCCGTTAGCTTAGCACTTGATCATTTAGTATGTTGCTATTGCTTTCTTCATGACTTATACATGTTCCTGTAACTATGAGATTATGCAACTCCCGTTTACCAGAAGAACACTTTGTGTGCTACCAAACGTCACAACGAATCGGGTGATTATAAAGGTGCTCTCTGGTGTTTCGAAGGTACATGTTGGGTTGGCATAATTCGAGATTAGGATTTGTCACTCCGATTGTCGGAGAGGTATCTCTGGGCCCTCTCGGTAATACTCATCACCTAAGCCTTGCAAGCATGTAACTAATGAGTTAGTTATGAGATGACGACACGGAACGAGTAAAGAGACTTGCGGTAACGAGATTGAACTAGGTATTGGATACCGACGATCAAATCTCGGGCAAGTAACATACCGATGACAAAGGGAACAAAGTATGTTGTTATGTGGTTTGACCGATAAAGATCTTCGTAGAATATGTAGGAACCAATATGGGCATCCAGGTCCCGCTATTGGTTATTGACCAAGAATAGTTCTAGGTCATGTCTACATAGTTCTCGAACCCGTAGGGTCCGCACGCTTAAGGTTTCGATGACATTTATATTATGAGTTTATGAGTTTTGATGTACCGAAGGAGTTCGGAGTCCCGGATGAGATCGGGGACATGACGACGAGTCTCGAAATGGTCGAGACGTAAAGATCGATATATTGGACGACTATATTCAGAGTTCGGAAAGGTTCCGAGTGATTCGGGTATTTTCGGGGGTACCGGGGAGTTACGGGAATACGAGGAAGAAGCATTGGGCCTAATGGGCCAAGTGGTGGAAGAGAGTAGGAAGGCGTAGCGGCCCCCTAGCCCAAACCGATTGGACTAGGGGCCGGCCCTCTTCCTTCTTCTCCTCCTCTCCTTCCTTCTTCTTCTCCCCTTCCTTCCCTTCTCCTAGTAGGACTTGGAAAGAGGGGAATCCTACTTGGAGTAGGATTGCCCCCTAGGGCGCCTCCTCTCCTTGGCCGGCCCCTCCCCTTGCTCCTTTATATACGAGGCAGGGGCACCCCATGAAACACAAGTTGATATACGGATCGTTCCTTAGCCATGTGCGGTGCCCCCTCCACCATATTCCACCTCACCATATCGTCATGAGTTTAGGCGGCCTGCGCCGATAGAACATCAACATCGCCACCACGCCGTCGTCTTGTGGAACTCATCCCCGACACTTTGCTGGATCGAGTCCGGGATCGTCATCGAGCTGAACGTGTCTTGAACTCGGAGGTGCCATACGTTCGGTACTTGGATCGGTCGGATCGTGAAGACGTACGACTACATCAACCGCGTTGTCATAACGGTTCCGCTTCGGTCTACGAGGGTACGTTGACAACACTCTCCCCTATCATTGCTATGCATCACCATGATCTTGCGTGTGCGTAGGAATTTTTTGAAATTACTACGTTCCCCAACAATGCCACCGGAGCGTCGCACCGGGCCCTCATACATGCGGAGTGGTGTGGTGGCATGTCCGAAGAGGCGGCACGCGTTTCTGGGGTGTGCCCCCCTCACGGACGGCGCCGCCGCCGACACCTGGAGGGGGGAAACGGACGCGTTGGGTCTACACGGAGGGGATCTTGCTGTGGGTTTAGCCCGGAACTTGCTCCAGAGTGTTCCTATGGGCTGACCTAACACAACCGGATGGGGAGGTCCACTGGTCAAACCCCATCCGTGCAAAGTCAAAGGGCTAGATCGCGTGGTCAAACACTACAGGGTTAGGCGGGACGGGGGCACTGGGGGTAGAAATGCCACCGGAGGCGTCGCACCGGGCCCTCATACATGCGGGGTGGTGTGGTGGCATGTCCGAAGAGGCGGCACGCGTGTCCGGGGTGTGCCCCCCCTCACGGACGGCGGCGCCGCCGGCACCTGGAGGGGGGAAACGGACGCGTCGGGTCTACACGGAGGGGATCTTGCTGTGGGTCTGGCCCGGATGTTGCTCCAGAGTGTTCCTATGGGCTGACCTAACACAACCGGGTGGGGAGGTCCACTCGTCAAAGCCCGTCTGCAAAGTCAAAGGGCTAGATCGCATGGTCAAACGCTACTGAGGTTAGGCGGGGAGGGGGCAGGGGGGTAGCAATGCCACCGGAGCGTCGCACCGGACCCTCATACATGCGGGGTGGTGTGGTGGCATGTCCGAAGAGGCGACACGCGTGTCCGGGGTGTGCCCCCCCTCACGGAAGGCGGCGCGCGCCGGCACCTAGAGGGGGGAAACGGACTCGTCGGGTCTACATGGAGGGGATGTTGCTGTGGGTCTGGCCCGGATTTTGCTCCAGAGTGTTCCTACGGGCTGACCTAACACAACCGGGTGGGGAGGTCCACTGGTCAAAGCCCGTCTGTGCAAAGTCAAAGGGCTAGATCGGGTGGTCAAGCGCTACAGGGATAGGCGGGACGGGGGCACTGCGGGTTAGTAATGCCACCGGAGCATCGCACCGGGCCCTCATACATGCGGGGTGGTGTGGTGGCATGTCCGAAGAGGCGGCACGCGTGTCAGTGTGCCCCCTCACGGACGGCGCCGCCGCCGCACTGGACTGGAGAAACAGACGCGTCGGGTCTACACGGAGGGATCTTCTTGTGGGTCCGCCGGATGTTGCTCCAGAGTGTTCCCATGGGCTGACCTAACACAACCGGGTGGGGAGGTCCACTGGTCAAAGCCCGTCCGTGCAAAGTCAAAGGGCTAGATCGCGTGGTCAAACGCTACAAGGTTAGGCGGGACGGGTGCACTTGGGGGTAGCAATGCCACCGGAGCGTCGCACCGGGCCCTCATACATGCGGGGTGGTGTGGTGGCATGTCCGAAGAGGCGGCACGCGTGTCCGGGGTGTGCCCCCCCTCACGGACGGCGGCGCCGCCAGCACCTGGAGGGGGGAAACGGACTCGTCGGGTCTACGGAGGGATCTTCTTTGTGGGTCCGCCCGGATGTTGCTCCAGAGTGTTCCTATGGGATGACCTAACACAACCGAGTGGGGAGGTCCACTGGTCAAAGCCCGTCCGTGCAAAGTCAAAGGGCTAGATCACGTGGTCAAAAGCTACAGGGTTAGGCGGGACGGGGGCACTGGGGGTAGCAATGCCACCGGAGCATTGCATCGGGCCCTCATACATGCGGGGAGGTGTGGTGGCATGTCCGAAGAGGCGGCACGCGTGTCCGGGTTGTGCCCCCCTCACGGACGGCGCCGCCGCCGGCACCTGGAGGGGGGAAACGGACGCGTCGGGTCTACACGGTTGGGATCTTGCTGTGGGTTTGGCCCGGATGTTGCTCCAGAGTGTTCCTATGGGCTGACCTAACACAACCGGGTGGCGAGGTCCACTGGTCAAAGCCCGTCCGCGCAAAGTCAAAGGGCTAGATCGCGTGGTCAAACGCTACAGGGTTAGGTGGGACGGGGGCACTGGGGATAGCAATGCCACCGAAGCGTCGCACCGGGCCCTCATACATGCGGGGTGGTGTGGTGGCATGTCCGAAGAGGCGGCATGCGTGTCCGGGGTGTGCCCCCCTCACGGACGGCGCGCTACCGCACTGAGGCGGGGAAACGGACTCGTCGGGTCTACGGAGGGATCTTTTTGTGGGTCCGCCCGGATGTTGCTCCGAGTGTTCCTATGGGCTGACCTAACACAACGGGTGGGGAGGTCCATTGGTCAAAGCCCGTCCTGCAAAGTCAAAGGGCTAGATCGCGTGGTCAAACGCTTCTGAGGTTAGGGCGGACAGGCACTGGGTAGCAATGCCACCGAGCGCCGCACCGAGCCCTCATACATGCGGGTGGTGTGGTGGCATGTCCGAAGAGGCGCACGCGTGTCCGAGGTGTACCCCACGGACGGCGGCGGCCCCGGCACTGGAGGGGGGACGGACTCGTCGGGTCTACGGAGGGGATCTTCTTTGTGGGTCCGCCCGGATGTTGCTCCGAGTGTTCCTATGGGCTGACCTAACACAACCGAGTGGGGAGGTCCATTGGTCAAAGCCCGTCGTGCAAAGTCAAAGGGCAAGATCGCGTGGTCAAACGCTTCTGAGGTTAGCGGCGACAGGGGGCACTGGGGTAGTAATGCCACCGGAGGCGTCGACCGGCCCTCATACATGCGGGGTGGTGTGGTGGCATGTCCGAAGAGGCGGCACGCGTGTCCGAGGTGTGCCCCCCCTCACGGACGCCGCCGCCGCCGGCACCTGGAGGGGGGGGAAACGGACGCGCCGGGTCTACACGGAGGGGATCTTCCTGTGGGTCTAGCCCGGATGTTGCTCCAGAGTGTTCCTATGGGTTTACCTAACACAACCGGGTGGGGAGGTCCATTGGTCAAAGCCCGTCCGTGCAAAGTCAAAGGGCTAGATCGCGTGCTCAAACGCTACAGGGTTAGGCGGGACTGGTGCACTGGGGGTAGCAATGCCACCGGAGCGTCGCACCGGGCCCTCATACATGCGGAGTGGTGTGGTGGCATGTCCGAAGAGGCGGCACGCATGTCCGGGCTGTGCCCCCCCTCACGGACGGCGCCGCCGCCGGCACCTGGAGGGGGGAAACGGACGCGTCGGGTCTACACGGAGCGGATCTTCTTTGTGGGTCCGCCCGAACTTGCTCCAGAGTGTTCCTATGGGTGACCTAACACAACCGGGTGGGGAGGTCCACCGTCAAAGCCCGTCCGTGCAAAGTCAAAGGGCTAGATCGTGGTCAAACGCCGCAGGTTAGGGGGGACGGGGCACTAGGGGTAGCAATGCCACCGAGTGTCGACCGGCCCTCATACATGCGGGGTGGTGTGGTGGCATGTCCGAAGAGGCGCACGCATGTCCGGTGTACCCCCTCACGGACGGCGCCGCCGCCGCACCGGAGGGGGAAAACAGACGCGTCGGTCTACACGGAGGGGATCTTGTCGGGTCCGCCGGATGTTGCTCGAGTGTTCCTATGGGTCGACCTAACACAACCGGGTGGGGAGGTCCATGGTCAAAGCCCGTCCGTGCAAAGTCAAAGGGCTAGATCGCGTGTTCAAACGCTACTGAGGTTAGCGGGGACGGGGCACCGAGGGTAGCAATGCCACGAGCGCCCACGGACCATCATACATACGGGTGGTGTGGTGGCATGTCCGAAGAGGCGCACGCGTGTCCGGTGTGCCCCTCAACGGCGGCGGCGCGCCGCACCGAGGGGGAAACGGACTCGCCGGGTCTACACGGGGGATCTTCTTTGTGGGTCCGCCCGGATGTTGCTCCAGAGTGTTCCTATGGGCTGACCTAGCACAACCGGGTGGGGAGGTCCACTAGTCAAAGCCCGTCCGTGCAAAGTCAACGGGCTAGATCGGGTGGTCAAACGCTCTGAGGTTAGGCGGGGACGGGGCCTGCGGGTTAGTAATGCCACCGGAGCATCGCACCGGGCCCTCATACATGCGGGGTGGTGTGGTGGCATGTCCGAAGAGGCGGCACGCGTGTCCGGGGTGTACCCCCCCTCACGGACGGCGCCGCCGCCGTCACTTGGAGAGGGGAAACGGACGCGTCGGGTCTACATGGAGGGGATCTTGCTGTGGGTCTGGCCCGGATGTTGCTCTAGAGTGTTCCTATGGGCTGACCTAACGCAACAGAGTGGGGAGGTCCACTGGTCAAAGCCCGTCCGTGCAAAGTCAAAGGGCTAGATCACGTGGTCAAACGCTGAGGTTAGGGGGGACGGGGCACTGGGGGGTAGCAATGCCACCGAGCATCGCACCGGCCCTCATACATGCGGGGTGGTGTGGTGGCATGTCCGAAGAGGCGCAGTGTGTCGGGGTGTGCCCCTCACGGATGGCGCCGCCACGCACCTTTGGGGAAACGGACGCGTCGGGTCTACACGGAGGGGATCTTGCTGTGTGTCTAGACCGGATGTTGCTCCAGAGTGTTCCTATGGGCTGACCTAACACAACCGGGTGGGGAGGTCCATTGGTCAAAGCCCGTCCGTGCAAAGTCAAAGGGCTAGATCGCGTGGTCAAACGCTTCTGAGGTTAAGCGGGGACGGTGCCTTTGGGGTATAATGCCACCGGAGGCGTCGACCGGCCCTCATACATTCGGGGTGGTTTGGTGGCATGTCCGAAGAGGCGGCACGCGTGTCCGGGGTTTGCCCCCCTCACGGACGGCGCCGCCGTCGGCACCTGGAGGGGGGAAACGGACGAGTCGGGTCTACACGGAGAGGATTTTCTTTGTGGTTACGCCCGAAAGTTGCTCGAGTGTTCCTATGGGCTGACCTAACACAACCGGGTGGGGAGGTCCATCGTCAAAGACCGTCTGCAAAGTCAAAGGGCTAGATCGCGTGGTCAAACGCTACTGAGGTTAAGCGGGGACGGGGCGGTGGGGGTAGTAATGCCACGGAGCGCCGCACCGGTCCTCATACATGCGGGATGGTGTGGTGGCATGTCCGAAGAGGCGGCAGCGTGTCCGGTGTGCCCTCACAGACGGCGCCGCCGCCGCCGCCGGAGGGGGAAGCAGACGCGTCGGGTCTACGGAGGGATCTTCTTTGTGGGTCTCGCCCGGATGTTGCTCTAGAGTGTTCCTATGGGCTGACCTAACACAACCGGGTGGGGAGGTCCAATGGTCAAAGCCCGTCCGTGCAAAGTCAAAGGGCTAGATCGCGTGGTCAAACGCTTCTGTGGTTAAGCGGGGACGGGCACTTTGGGGTAGTAATGCCACCGAGGCGTTGCACCGGCCCTCATACATGCGGGTGGTGTGGTGGCATGTCCGAAGAGGCGCACGCCTGTCCGGTGTGCCCTCACGGACGGCGGCGCCACCGCACCGGGGGGGAAACGGACTCGTCGGGTCTACGGAGGGATCTTCTTTGTGGGTCCGGCCGGATGTTGCTGAGTGTTCCTATGGGCTGACCTAACACAACCGGGTGGGGAGGTCCACTGGTCAAAGCCCGTCCGTGCAAAGTCAAAGGGCTAGATCGCGTGGTCAAACGCTACAGAGGTTAGGCGGGACGGGGGCACTGGGGTAGCAATGCCACCGGGCGTCGCACCGGGCCCTCATACATGCGGGGTGGTGTGGTGGCATGTCCGAAGAGGCGGCACGCGTGTCCGGTGTGCCCCCTCACGGACGGCGCGCCGCGCACCGCACTGGAGAAACGGACTCGTCAGTCTACGGAGGGATCTTCTTGTGGGCTGGCCCGGATGTTGCCGAGTGTTCCTATGGGATGACCTAACACAACCGGGTGGGAGGTCCACTGGTCAAAGCCCGTCCGTGCAAAGTCAAAGGGCTAGATCGCGTGGTCAAACGCTTCTGAGGTTAGCGGGGACGGGGCTTTGGGGGGTAGCAATGCCACCGGAGCGTCGCACCGGGCCCTCATATATGCAGGGTGGTGTGGTGGCATGTCCGAAGAGGCGGCACCGGGCCCTCATACATGTGTAGCGTTTGACCACGCGATCTAGCCTTTGACTTTGCACGGACTGGTTTCACCGGTGGACCTCCCCACCCGGTTGTGTTAGGCCAGCCCATAGGACACACTGAGCAACATCCGGCCGGACCCACAAAGAAGATCCCTCCGTAGACCCCGCGCGTCTGCTTCTCCAGTGCCGGGCGGTGGTTCGGTCTGCGAGGGGTGGCACACTTTGACACGCTGCCGCTTCGACATGCCACCACACCACCCCGCATGTATGAGGGCTCGGTGCGACGCCCGGTGGCATTGTTACCCCCAAGGCCCCCGCCCCGCCTAACCTCAGAAGCGCTTGACCACGGATCTAGCCTTTGACTTTGCACGGACGGGTTTTGAACAAAGGGACCTCCCCACCCGGTTGTGTTAGGGTCACCCATAGGAACACTCGAGCAACATCCGCCAGACCCGACGCGTCTGCTTCTCCAGTGCTGCAGCAGCCGTCCGTGAGGGGGGCACACCCGGGATCCCCAAGACGGGCGTCTACGCATGCTTGAACACTTTCACATATGCATCGGGACCCGTGCGATGTTTCGGTGACATAGCTACACCCCGAATCCCCCCACCAACCAGAATTCCTTCCGTGTCGACCGTTTCCCTCCTCCGTGACACGGCGATAGCGACGTTCGTAACGGGGGGCAATCGATATACCATCGGGTATGTTTTTTAAGATAAGGCATAATTATCTCATGCAAAAACAAAAACTAAAATAAAGTAAAAATAACAAAACAAAGTAAAAATAAAAAAACTAAAATACATGTAAGCCGATGGCTAGGCCGTCGGCATATCTGTGCGCACACGGAGGTTGTCCCACGGATCGATGACGTGGCGTGGCACACGGATAGATGACGTGGCAAAGGGGGCCTATGCCGACGGCCAGGCCGTCGGCATATGTCCGACCTTATCCCCGCAGCGGTTCGCCCCAACCACCCATTCGCCATCTCCCCCTCCTCCCCGACCCACACCCGCGCCGCCGCCTGCCCTGAGCACGCCACCGCCGGCCCGAGCCCGCCGCCGCCCGCCTCCCCCCCGAGGCGCGTCGCCCGAGCCCGCCGCCCCCGCCGCCCGCCCGACTCTGCGCCGCCCTTCTCGACCCGCGCGATGCCCCCCCGACCCAGGCGCCTCGCCCGACCCGCGCCTCCCGCCCCAACTCCGGCCGCCCCCCGACCCGCGCCTCCCCCCCCTCCGGCCGCCCGCCCGACCCGCAGCTCCCCCCTCCGGCCGCCCGCCCGCGCCGACCCATGGCTCCCGCCCGACCTCGCGCCGGCCGCCCGCCCGACTCTGCGCCGGCCGCCCCGCCTCTACCCCGCGCCTCCCCGCCCCAACTCCGGCCGGCCCTCTCAAAGGTGAATTTTTTCAAGTTTTTAGTGTTTTTTAGTAATTTTGTAGCTAGTTAGATATAGATAGTTAGATCGGTATTTAGGTAGGTATTTAGATAGGTATTTAGATAGTTAGATAGATAGTTAGATAGATAGTGAGATAGGTAGTAAAAAAATTAGTTAGATGAGATGCTATATGTTGCATACCTTGAAATTTTTTTGGTGACGATGATGAATATGTGATGGCGATGATGAATATGTGATGACAATGATGAATATGTGATGGCGATGATGAATATGTGATGACGATGATGAATATAGGTAGTAAAAAAATTAATGAATGCATGTTTAAATGTTTTAAATATGCTCTATGAGTTGTGATGTTCTAATTTTTTGTCGCGATGGAATTTGCAGGCTTTGTGGTTTCACATTTCATTGGAGTGACCGTTGTTCGACGCGTTGGTCCCCCTGAGCATCCCTCTGCTGTTCGACTACTTCCTCTACAGCCGAGGGTGAGCTACAACTCCACCTCCTCCAATTTTTCATATAACTAGATTTCATTCTCAAGTCAACTGACGTAACCTAGGCGTCTCCCGTCCGAAAGGGTTGCATCGATAAATATGCATTCAATTGCATATTTATCACCGCAGCTCCTTCGTATTGTCCAGTGTTTTCCATGGACAGCCCGAGGATGTGTAGATTGGGTATGTTCTCCATGTTCTACCCCGTTCCGAGACAGGATTTCAGCAGCGCCTCCCCATTGTTCTCCGGAGCACATTCTCTCGGCTATTTGCCGAGACGTGTATCTGGAGAACAGCGGGAGGAATCGCCAAATTTTGTCTCGGAACGGGGTAGAATGGAGAACGTACTCAATCTACACATCCTCGGGTGGGATTAGGACCGATCTTTACCTATTAGAGATGTAGGTGGATTAAACGCGATAGAAACTGAAAATTTGATGTGATTAATTTAAGTGAATCCTTAATTATGTTGTGTGGGTTGCAAAAAAGCAGAGGATGGCAGATAATCAGTGGATGTACAGTGGTTTTATCCGTCGGAATCGAGTAACATCAGAGTAGATCGCGAAAACCGATGTGTATTTGAAGGAGATATTCCGTCGTCCAATGAGAACTATCCCACCATGCCCATGTGCGAGATGTGCCAGACGTCACCGTAGAAATCAGACGGACATGAGTGAGCACCTTCGCACGCACGGATAATACAAAACTTTGACATGCCACCGATAAACATAGCCGAGTAGGACCGTGGTAGAGAGGAGGTGATGCGACAACGCATCGATGGATATGAGGACGACGGGGTCAGGGACATGCTAGATGATGTCATTGTTGCAGAAACGGCAAATGCGACACCTTCAGAGAATGAACCGGAGGAGCCGGAGGCAACCGCAAAGGCCTTCTTGGAGGTCTTGGCCTCGTCGAAGAAACCTCTTTATGCGGGTGCGAAAATATCTCAGCTGGATGCCATCTCGCGAATCGATTGCAGTCCAAGGCTGAGTACGGTTGTAGCAGTAAATGCTTCAAGCATTCACGGGAGTATGGGCTAACAGCCTCCCTGAGGGTCATGAACTGCCGAAAAGCATGTACGATACAAAGAAAATCATGAAGGCACTCCCTATGGATTATGAGAAAATAGATGTTTGCCCGAAGAATTGCCTTTTGTTTAGGCACGAGTATGCAGATGACAAGTACTGTAGGAAGTGCGGTTCATCTCGGTACATTGAGGTGGTCGGTGAGGATGGTGAGAAAAAGCAGCTAACTATCCCTGTTAAGGTTCTTCGGTATCTTGATTTTATAAAAAGACTGCAGCGCCTTTTCATCACGAAGGAGTCTGCCAAAATGATGAAGTGGCAAAAGGAAGGTATAAGGTACAATCCAAAAAAAATCATACATCCATCGGGAGGGGAAGCATGGAAGTCATTCGATGAAGAATACCCCGAGGAAGCAGCCGAGGCTGGGAATGTCAAAATAGCCATATCAGGTGATGGGTTGAATCCATATGGTATGTCATCCAATCCATACAGCTGCTGGCCTGTGTTTGTAATTCCGCTCAATCTTCCTCCCGGTGGCCTAATGCAACGGAAGACCATGTTCTTGTCGCTCATCATTCCGGGGCCTGAATACCCGGGAAGCAATTGGGTGTGTTTATGCAGCGCGCCAGGATGCTTTGCACCATTCTTGGTACTTTCCGAGGTTGACATCTGACCGGGATCTGCAGAGAAATTTCTTGATGAAAGTTTGGTTGCACTATTGCATGCATGACTTTCCCGGCTATGCTCTATTATGCGGATGGTGTACAAGTGGTAAGATGCCATGCCCAGTGTGCATGCATGCTCTGCGAATGATTTGGCTGAGTAAGGGTGGCAAGTATGTAGCCTTTGACCTGCATCGACAGTTCCTCCCTCTAGACCATCCAGACAGGGAAGACAAGAAAAACTTCACGAAAGGCCGGGTTTTTCATGAAGTAACCGAGATTCCAACATTTTCGGGGGCAGATGTTCTTGCTCAGCTAAAAGCTCTCAAGCCTAAAGTCAAAGGCAAAGGCAAAGCCAAAGCCAAAGGCTTCGAGGGATATGGTGAGACGCACAATTGGACTCACATTACCCCCTTCTCGCAGCTTCCCTATTTCAAGGACCTCAAACTTCCTTACAATATTGATGTGATGCACACCGAAAAGAATGTGGCAGAGTCCCTTTTCCACACGATCCTCAACATTCTGATAAGACGAAGGATAACGTAAAAGGTAGAGCCGATCAACAGAGAATTTGTGATAGACCACTTTGAACATGAAGCCTCCCACAGCGGTCAAAAAACTGGTTCAAGCGATGTCGACTTTGTCCTTAAACCGCCGTAAAAAAAGAAGTACTTATCTGGCTGAAACAAATTTTGAAGTTCACCGATGGTTATGCATCGAATATAAGTAAGGGAGTCAATCTTTCAACGGGCAAAGTGACCGGCCTGAAGAGTCATGACTACCATGTATGGATTGAGCGGATAATGCCGGTGACGGTTCGAGGTTATGTCCCCGAGCATGTCTGGCGAGTGCTTGCCAAGCTTAGCCATTTCTTCCGCACGCTCTGTGCTAAAGAAGTAAGTAAATAGGTGATTGAAAAATTGCATAAGAAGGCACCGGAGTTGATAGTCAAGCTAGAGAAGATCTTTCCACCAGGCTTCTTTACTCCGATGACACATCTCATTATGCACCTCGCGAATGAGGTATTGTTGGGGGGGGGCTATGCAAAATCGGTGGCAGTACGGCCCTGAGAGGCAGAACAAGCATCTCCGACGGAAATGTGGAAACAAAGCTAAGATTGAAGCTTCCATAGCTGAGGCAGTTATCCTAGAGGAGGTGTCAGACCTCAGGACATCATACTATCCAGACCACATTCCCCATCTTCATAACAAGGTGCCTCGATACAATATAGAAGAGCCCAAGTATCAACCCAGGCTCGATCTATTCAACGCGCAAGGTGGGAGGGCTGGGGCCTCAAAATCTTATAACATGCCTATGAACATATCTATGGATGATGAATTGAGATGGGTTTCCATGGGTTTTGACCCTGCCGTCATGACATGTACAAAGTATGATGTGAATGGGTATCGCTTCCCTGCAGAGGAGCACCAAAACAGCTGCCCTGATCTGAAAACTGTAAATACTAGAGTGTACACCCCCGGTCAGACTACTACGGAAGGGTACAAAATATATACGAGGTTAAATTCCGCCAGGAGCGTGAGACCCTAAGTCTGCCTGTGTTCAAATGTCGATGGTTTGATCCGCGGGAGGGGGTAAAACATACGCCTTCCATTGGTTTGGTCGAAGTTAAACCATCAACCATCTATGCCGGAGCCGATCTTTTCATTGAGGCTACCCAAGCTACACATGTATATTATCTGCCTTACCCATGCCAGAAAGTGTATCTAAAGGGTTGGGAAGTTGTGTTCAAGGTGTCGCCACATGGTAAGCTACCAGACCCGAATGAAGAGGATTACTACAACATTAACCCCATGACATACGAGGGAGTGTTCTATCAAGAGCAACCTGATGATGATGAAGATGATGTGGTTAGAAACGATGACGCTAGACCATTGGGTGATGATGATGTGGACCCAAACATCGACGATGCACGGAATGATGGAGAGACCATTGTCAATGAAAATGACATACTTATGCTAGAAAAGTTAAACGAAGACGCTGACGACGAGGAAGAGCCTCCACCTCCGTCGGACAACGAAGATGATATGATTGATAGTGATGATGAGACGGACCGAGAAAGAGGTTACAACAGTGATGATTCATATGGGTTCTAGCAGATGTACGTTTCAAGTCTTTTTTTCTATAGTTTAGGAATATGCGTTTTTATGCATTTTTATTAATGTGTTTATTATCATGCCTTTTTCTTCATTTCATTAATTTACTAATTGCCTTTTCTCTTTTCAATGCAGGTTCGTGGAACATGGGCAAGGGGAAGGCCGACGGCGTGGGTTTCCTACGCAAGGTCGTCGGCCTGCCTAGTCGGAGTGGTCGAGCACGTAATCCTCCCCCTCGGCTACTTGACGATGACTCCTCACAGGGAGGTCGAGGGAGAGGTGCCCCTAGAGGAGGAGGGGGGGGGAGAGCCTCTAGAGGACGAGGTGGTGGGGGAGAGCCACTACAGGGGGTCGCGGCCAGAAAGAGCGCACCCTCACCGACTTAGGGGTGTTGTCTTCGAGGCCCTCCTCTAGTGAGGTACACTCTAGGGAGGAGGAGGAGGAGGAGGAGGAGGAGGCACGCGAGGAGGAGGAGGAGGAGGAGGTTGGGGAGGAGGTTGGGGAGGGGGAGGCAGGCGAGGAGGGGGGTGGTGGCGGGGGTGATGGTGGTGACGGGAAGGGGGTTGACAACAAGGGATGGCTGCATGGCAACGCAAAGCTACCAAAGCAGGTTCCTGCTACTAAGGAGCAGAAGTGGCTCATTGAGCCCACGGGAAAAGAGTAAGTGGTTCATTATTTTGCTTGTCACATGCTTATTCCGGTTGTTATTTATTTTGCTTGTCACATGCTAATAGTTCATTCTTTTGCAAAGAATGGATATATTCTAAAGGTACGTATTCCCAACGGCCTCATCACCGTCTTGCTGAAGTTATACTGGCCGGGGTTGTACTGTCCGGATCCAGTCAGGCAGCCGGACCGTCGGGTTTTGGCCACGAGCTGGGACCACTAGGAAGCGGCCCTCCACGCGGACCATGAGACCCATGCCAAGGCCGTGATCACTACTTTCTGGGTGAGTTCTCTTCAGAAGCACAAGTCCATTCTAGTTTCATGAATGATTTAACTCATGGCTTCTTCCATTCTTGTTTCATGCATGATTGTAGAAATTCTATCGAGTTCTTCCGGAGCACAGGGCTAGAGCGGACCAGATCGTGTTGCGCCAATGCAAGAAGAAGGCCCGCCAGATGCAGTACGAGGTGCGCTATGTGGCCATCTCGACATACTACCACGACGTTCTTGGTGTGAAGATGACCAAGGAAGAAGCGCGGAGGATGGGCATTACCTTGGAGAGGCCCGATTACTTGGCGGTAAGTATAAAAGATTTTTCATTATGCTTTCATATATTATGCTTTCATTATGCTTCCATTACCATGTGGTACATTTCACCGTTTCATGTTGACATGCCATTATGCTTTTATTATGTAGGTGTGTCCAAATTGGTGTTATGGAAAAGACGAGTCTGGCGGCATTGGTGGATCTTTGGTGTGATGAAATGGAGCACAGGCGGCTATGAGAATCAAAAATAAGGCTAACCGAGGGAAGGAGGAGTACATGCTCAGGAAGCTGAAACCACTATCTCCACAAGGCGGTTAATGTATGACTAACCCCATTAAACATTCTTCTTCTTCTATTTACCATCACTTTCTTATGTATGACTAACCTCTGTTTGGTGGTGCAGAGGAGAAACCAGGCGGCCGCTCTCGGACATGCAGCGTGGGAGATCGCCCATACGCGGAAGGACTCCAAGCCTGGCGAGCCCAAGTACTACGGCAAGAAGACCGCATGGAGGAAGGAGGCCTACTCCGCAGCGTATCTGAAGTTACATCCTGACACACCTGACCCCATTGCGGCGGATCTGGACGACAGGGTGGTGGTGATCATGGGGCCCAAGGAGCACGGTCGGGAGGCGGTTCTCGATGCCGTGGTCACTCCGACTATCTCCTACACACAGCTCCGTCGGATCGACCCGAGCCTGAGCCAGCGCACGAGCCAGCCAGTGTCCAGTTCACAGTCCCTCTTTCAGGAGCAACAATCTGTAAGTATTTTCCCTCTTATCTTCATTGCTCACTTTATTTTCCGCATCTAGTATTTTATGAGTTCCATCATGTCATACCGTAGGCCTACCTAGAGTACAGACGCCAGGAGACCATGGCGTGGCATCTGAGGCTTCATGAACACCAAGTGCAGAGGGATCGCCAGCTGGAGCAGGCTTTTCAGGAAATGGCGGCCGGCAGGTGTCCTCGGTTGCAGCCAGCACAAAGCCCTCTAGCACAACCAGGGCTGCTGACCTTTGATGAGTTTGTGGCACAGAGCGCTGGCCCCTCCCGTCGGTTAGTTCATCCCCAATCTATTCACCCAAAGCATGTCATGCCTTTCAACACAGTCATATATCCCATTAATATGTCTTTTCAACATCCAGGGAACAGGTGGATCTACCATTGGCGGTGGTCTTCGCAGCACTCCGGAGACACGGAGCCCGACCACTCCGATCCACGGAGGTGGAGGCGGAGGTGGAGGCGGTCTTGGCGGTAGTGCTACCGGAAGCACTGACGACCTGGGCTTCGGCGCTCTTGGCGGTGACGACCTCCGCGGTGCTCGACGTCCTAGCGCTTAAGCCTTTGGGTCACATTGTGGCGGTTCTCGATGTTGTGATACTTATATGCTTGTGATGTTTCTTATCTTATTGTTGTTTGTGAGATTCTTATATGCTTGGTGGTGATGATACTTATATGTTTATGCTCTGCGGTGTTTCTTATGATGTGTGATGATGAATTTGTTGTGTGATGTTGCTCCTTACTGTTACGTGATGTTGCTTCTTATATATGCTGCTTCTTATATATGCTGTGTATATTCAAATGAATTGAGCTGAAAAAAAACAGAAAAAGAAAGAAAAAACTGGACAGAAACTAGCCATCGGCATAGGCCTGGCGTGAGCTCCCAGTGGCTGACACGTGGCCGTCTATGCCGACGGCCTGGCCGTCGGCTTAGTTCTGCCCCAGTAGTGCCCAGTTGCCGACACGTGGCATGTCTATGCCGAAGGGCCGGCATAGTTTAGAACTATGCCGACGGCTAGGCCGTCGGCATAGGCAAGCCCCAGGAGCAACGGCTTCTCGCCACGTGGTACCTCTATGCCGACGGCCTAGCCGTCGGCATAGTTCTAAACTAAGCCGACGGCCAGGCCGTCGGCATAGATGTGTCACATGGCGAGAAGCCGTTGGTCAGCAGTTGACGGCAGCCGCCGTTAGGCGATGGCATTGCCGACAGACAGGGCCGTCGGCATAGATGTACGGCCACCGTCGGGATAGGGTCTATGCCGACGGCCTTTCTATGCCGACGGTCATCCTGGCTACGCCGACGGATATGTTGCCGACGGTCCTATGCGACGGGGGCCGTCGGCATCGGCCTGTCCCGACGGCTAGTCAGGGCTTTGCCGACGGCCCTGGCCGTCGGCATAGGGTGCGATTCCGGTAGTGAATGGCAAAAATGTATCGATGCCCTGGTTTTTTAGGAGTACAACGTCTTAATGCCCTGTGACTATGAAGTAACGGGTGTATTTTACGTTATTTTTGCTGAGAAAATGAATTATTAATTAACACTTATGCTTGCTTTAGGATTACCATATCATGTCATCATCAATCATTTCGATGTGAAGGCCGTACAACCGCGTGGCAGCATCGATCAATCGTTGTAGTTAGGTAGGGCCGCATGCACAAAGATGCAGGCAACTAGTATCCTGATTGCCTCCACTTTTGCCAATAGAATCGCTTCTGCTTTCCCGTGTCTGCCATGGAAGATGGGACAAGGAATCTGGATAATGAAAGAAGAAAAAAGAGGAACAATTAAATTGCGAGGAAATTAGAGAGAAGCTGAAACTAAAAGGCATGTGAAATTGCGCCGATCTTCCGGCATGTGAAGATAGATGGTAGCTTAGCAGACACGTAGGAGTACGTGGGTAGACTGAGTGAATGTGACAGGCTCCTCCTCAATTTTGCAAAATTCCATACCTCCATTATTGTTCCCATCAACGCTAACCGTATTATCCATTCATCCCAACTTTGATCGCTTGGTTACTACTGATAGTAGTGCTAAAAAAGAAAGAGAACTCATCACAATAACGGGAATGGAGGACGTGAGAAAGTTTAACAAGACTAGGAAATGTTCGGAAAAGGGAGAAACAAAAGAGAGGTTATAAACTAAAGAGAGCTAGCAGATCTGACTCAGCCGGAAAGTGGCTACAGAGATCACTGGATTCCTGCACTAGAGTCGCAAAAGCCAAAAAGAATCACAGAAATAATAAGAGTACGGATGTTTATTATTATTTGTGCGTGTGCATGCTCCCTACGTACGTCTAGGCCAACTTGGCATCAAACTAATGACATATTCCTATCCTGATCACACTCACTCACACGCCTCCTTTCCATTTTTTTTTCGAAAGGCTCACTCAAGCACCTCCTTGAAAAGAAGTCCAATCCAACTCCAACTTGTGAGTTGGATGGCTACCTTCCCCTATCGGGTGAGAATCTAACCTCGGATCTCTTTCGCCATCTTTTTACTTGTTGTATATCAGTTTCACTCCTTTTGCGTTGCTTTGTGAGATGAGATGCGTTGGTTCCACGGACAAGAATGTAACAAGTTGGGACCCTTTTGGTCAGGGAGCACATGATATATACACGTTCTACGTACGCTACGGTTAACTGGTATCCTGAGCTGACCTGGCCTCCATGACCCGGCCGGTGCCACGATGTGGACATCTGCAGTTGTGCGTCGTTCGTCCTCACGCTCAGCACAGGGATATAATTGAGATGCCATGTCCGGTGTGCCCGTGATGGGCCTACCGTGCATGCTGGACTGTCACCACCACCTTAGCATTCTGGTCAAGTAATCGGAGTTTGGGCAGGGTCTTAACCGGAACAACCAAACAGTACACCTAGCAGTACTTGTAGTATAGTAAGATGTCTAAGTTTGCCAGGCACTGCGAGATGAGAGGGCATGCTATGCATTGGCGCTGTCAGGCAGCAATCGCACTCGCTCGCTCTCGATGAACTCAGTGAAGGAGACGATGATTTGCGCAACGCACAACTTGCTGCTTTTCTGTTTTTCGCTTCCTCTTATTCTGGGAAGACTCAACAAAGCCGGCCGATTCGCACGCCACCACCCCGCTCATTCGAACGTGCCGTCCCATGTTCATGAAGAGGGCGTGCTCACCGTGGCCGCTTCCTACTCCTAGTCGCGCACGGCACGCACAGACCACGGCCATGCACCTTATTACATGCAAAGCAAACTAACGAACCGGGGAAACCGGCTCGGCTACGATCGGTTCAGGGTTTAACTAACATTGCCTCCCTAAACCCTGAAACACTACTGGATTTGAACCACACCAATTTCTTCTCGGAGTTCCTGAAACTTGGTGCGCCCGAGCGCCTTCGTCAGGATGTCGGCGAGCTTTCCACTGGTGCCGATGAACTCAACCTCAACACGCCCATCTTCAACACACTCGCGCAGGAAATGAAACCTTGTGTCAATGTGCTTACTGCGGTCGTGGAAGACGGGATTCTTAATGAGGGAGATAGCTGCCTTCTTGTCGATCTTCGGCATGACCTGCTGGGCCTCCTTGTTCTTGATGTCGCTAAGCAGCCGAGCGAGCCAGACACCCTGGCAAGCCGCTGTTGCGGCGGCGACGTACTCAGCCTCGCAGGTGGACAGAGACACCACCCGTTGCTTGTGTGACTGCCAGCTGATCAGGCTCCGACCAAGGAAGAAGAGAACGCCGGTCGTGCTCTTGCGTGTGTCGACGTCTCCTGCCATGTCACTATCGCTGAACCCGACCAGAGATGCCCCAGCCGCTCCCCTTGCGTAGTAGCAGCCATGATGTTGTGTCCCGGCGACATACCTGATGATCTGCTTGACCGCTGCGAGGTGCTCCTTCGTCGGTGCCTCCATGAACCGGCTCACGTAGCCCACATAGTAGGCCAGGTCCGGGCACGTGTGCACCAGGTAACGCAGCGCGCCCACGATGCTTCTGAACGCCGTCTCGTCTGTGGCCGGCGCCGTGCTCACCCTGCTGAGTTTGAACCGTGGCTCCATTGGAGTGTGGCTCGGGTTGCAGCCCACCAGGCCGGCCTTCTCGATGATCTTGGCGGCGTACGCTGCCTGGTTGAGGGAGATGGCGTCCGCCGTCCGCTTCACTTCAATGTCGAGGTAGAAGCTCAGCAGACACAGATCGCTCATGCGGAAGAGCTTCTGCATCTCCACCTTGAATTTGTCAATCTCGTCGCGGTCGTTGCCGGAGATGATGAGGTCGTCGACATACACGCCGACGAGTAGGCGCACCGCCCCCGTTCCCCGTCCATAGAAGGCGTGCTCCATTGGGCTCCTGCTGAAACCGAGACCCAGCAGACAGCGGTCGACCTTCGCGTTCCAAGCGCGCGGCGCTTGCCGCAGTCCGTAGAAGGCCTTGTCAAGGCAGAGCACCTTGTGCTCCTAGCCCTCGACGATGTAGCTCGGTGGCTGCGCAACGTACACCTCCTCCGGCAGATCTCCATTGAGGAAGGCGCTTTTGATGTCCATGCGGTGGACTTGCCATCCCTCATGCGCGGCGAGCGAACAGTCGCACGGACTCAAGCCTTGCCACAGGAGCGAACACTTCCTCGAAGTCGACTCCCTGCTTCTGGACGTAGCCCTTAGCCACCAGACGTGCCTTGTGCTTCTGGATGTCGCCGTTCGCATCGCACTTAAGTTTGTACATCCATTTGAGCCCGATCGCCTTGTGGCCTGTAGGGAGATCAATGAGGCACCAACTGTTGTTGGAGACGATCAAGTCCATCTCCTCGTCCATGGTGCGGCGCCAGATTTCCTCCCCCTCGGCTTCAGCGAACTTCTTGGGCTCGTCAATCTCACCGAGGTAGAGCTCGTCGTCATGGGCGAACATGACGTAGTCTTCATACTGCCGGTTCGGCTGTACAACTCCATCTTGTACGCACGTCGTCATGGGATGCTGTGGACATGACGCCTCGTCGTTGTTAACACGGGAGGTGCCTGCACCCCCGCTCTGCTCCGAGGCGGGGTCGGGGCTCGGCGCCGGCGTTCCCGCTGGGCCTAGCTTCGTTCCAGAGGCAACGCTTTCGTTTCATGCGCTCGCAGCTGTTGGAGCGCCTCCGCTTGACGATGACGGTGTTGTCGTGTCGGCCGTGTCACCGTGTAGGAATAGGTATCGACGGTGAACTCCATGCCCACCGGAGCTGCTCCGTTGCTCTCCCAGTCCCACCGTGCGGCCTCGTCGAAGACGACATCATGAGACACTTGTACACGGTTGCGGACTAGCTCGTAGAAGCGATACCCTACCGTACCAGGCTCATATACGAGGAACACCATGGAAGTGCTCCAGTGGTCGAGCTTGGCGGTGTGCGGCTTCACCACCTTGACATGGGCCACACAGTCAAAACACACAGGTGATCCACATTAGGTTTATGCCCATGCCATACCTCGTAGGGAGTCTTGCCGTCCACGCTCTTCGTAAGTGATCGGTTGAGGAGATAGACGGCGGTGGCCACCGCCTCTCCCCAAAACCTTGCCGGCACCCCCTTCACCTTCATGAGGCATCTCGCCGTGGCGACAATGGTCTGGTTGCGTCGTTCTACGACGCCATTCTGCTGCGGGGAATAGGGCGCCGTCAGCTGGCGCCCCACACCCTCGTCGGCACAGTAGGCGGCGAACCTGGCGGCGGTGAACTTCCACCGTGATCCATGCGGAGGAGGCGTAGCTTGCGGCTAGTCTCGACCTTGACACCGGCCTTGAAGAGCCTGATCTCCGCGGCCGCCTCATCCTTCGTAGTGAGCAGCCTAATCCACATGTAGCGGCTCATATCGTCAATGAGAAGGAGGAAGTAGCGCATCCCTCCCGCAGTGGCCGGAGCGATCGGCCCGCAGAGATCGCCATGTATGAGGTCCAGGAGTCCCTCCGCGCAGTACATGGCTGCCAGCGGGAATGGCGCCTGCCTTTGCTTTCCCGCCAGGCAGCTCTCGCGCAGCTGCTGTGCGTGCTCGATCGCTGGCAGTCCACGCACCATGCTGTGGCGTGCGAGCTTCCGGAGCGAGTCGAAGTTCAGGTGCCCATAGCACTCGTGCCACGTCGAGGCCACCTCACCAGCGTGCGCGGCGAGGCACACCGGCTGCGTGAAAACCAGCGTGACCACGTACAGATGGTTCCTGGTGCGCTCCACCTTGACAAGGAGCTGACGCTGCTGGTCACGCAGGCGAAGTACGCCATGCTCGGTGAGGGTATGACAGCCGGTCTCGTCGAGCTGTCCGAGACTAACAATGTTGCCGCGTAGCCGTGGGATGTAATAGACATCAGTCAGGGCACAGTGCTCACCGTTGCGACATATGAAGAGGATCGTTCCACGGCCCTGGATGTCTACCAGTGACCCGTCCCCGAACTTGACCGTGCCCGTGACGCCGTTGTTGAGCTCAGCGAAAACTCCCCTTGCGCCAGTCATGTGGTTGCTGGCTCCCGTGTCCTGACGTCGTCGCCGCGTCCCTCCTTGGCCAGGTACACTTGGTCCTCCACCAGCTCGACGTGGGTGGGCGCGCCGTTGGCGGACCCATGCGTTGCCGTGACGCCCTACACCTCCTTGTGGGCGCCGGACAGGGAAACTGTGGCCATCAGGAGCATGGGCTCCCACTCGTGGAGGGTGCAACTCCGAGCCAGCGGAAGGCTGGCCTCTCGTCATCGATCCTGGCCATGGCCCTCTGCTGAAGCTGGGGCTGGGCCGCCGGTGGCTGCCCCGGCGCGGGATTTCCCTGGCCTCGCCGCTCGCGGCGTGGCTCCTTGCAGTCCCTGGAGAAGTTCCTTAGTTTATTGCAATTATAGCACTTCACCTTTGACATGTCACGGCCGCGCTGTTGCCCGCCGCCACCGCTAGGCGGCTTGCGTTGCCGTTGCCCGCCATTGCCGCCCGTGCCACTGCTCGTGCCAGAGCCTTGCCCGAGCTCGCGCTGGTTTTTGTGCGCCTTCCACTCCTACTCCGTGAACAGAAGCTGGCCGCTCTTGTTCTTCGTGTCGCCGCCGTATCGTTCCTCCGCAGAGCAGAGGCGGCCGACCAGCTCCTCTACTGTCAGTGTTGACAGATCAAGGAGTGTCCCGATGGCGCAAGCGATCTGCGTGTAACCCGCCGGCACCACGTGCACCTCCTCTACGTTGTCACCCAGCAATCGGAGGTTGTTGACGAGGCCGGAGATGCGCATGGAGAAAGCGTCCAGGGTTTCACCTTTCATGAACGTGATTTGCTCGAAGTCGCTACGGAGGCGTTGGGCAGTCGCCTCCCTGACACGAGTCGCTCCCATCTGCATCGTGTGTATGGCCTCCCAGGCCTCATGCGCGAAGCTCTTGACGGCGAGGACGCTGTGCATCTCCGGGGGCACAACACGGATGAGCGCGGCGAGCGCCGCCATGTCCTTCCGATCGGTGACCATGCCCTCGCCGAGCATGGCCTCCCAGAGACCCTGCGCGGAGGTTTGATCTGCATGATCAGGGCCCACTTGATGTAGTTGGTGGAGGTCAGGGTGGGATAGACGATCGAGCCGCCGTGCCCGGTCGCCTCCCGGATCACGCACTCGTGGACGACCACCGCGCCCGGGTTCCTCCTGATGCGGCTACGTCCGCGGCTCCGTCCCCGCGTCTCCGTGTGTGCCTGTGGCGTTGCCTCGCCGCCGTGTCCCTGGGCAGCCGCAGCCAGTGCCTCGTCGGTGCCGGCCTCCCTGCTGCCCGCCATGGTCCCTCGTCGCCGGTGGCTCTGATGCCAATTGTCAAGCAGCTCTCGCACTCGCTCGCTCTCGGTGAACTCAGTGAAGGAGACGATGATTTGCGCAGCGCACAACTTGCTGCTTTTCTGTTTTTCGCTTCCTCTTATGCTGTGAAGACTCAACAAAGCCAGCCGATTCGCACGCCACCACCCCGCTCGTTCGAACATGCCATCCCATGTTCACGAAGAGGGCGTGCTCACCGTGGCCGATTCCTACTCCTAGTCGCGCACGGTACACACACAGTGCGGTCATGCACCTTATTACATGCAAAGCAAACTAACAAACCGGGAAAACCGGCTCGGCTATGATCAGTTCGGGGTTTAACTAATACTAGACCATGATGGCGCGCTTTGCCGCGCCAGTCCATGTTTGATGAAATTATCTAATTTATTCTAAACATTTTGGTACAATAAGGATGGAATATACGATTGTATCATTGCATATGGTTAAATATGATGTTGTGTAAAAAGAAATATGTTGTGGAAGAAATAAGTTATGTTTGCATGTGTATAGTCTTTTATCCTTTTATGAGGGAAAGTATACGTCTTTTTATTCAGATAACAGCCCTGTAGATCTTTTTTTTTAATTTTTATTTCGAGAAGAGTATATCTCTCCCGGAAAAAATAAAGAGAATATGTCTAGTTAAGTGTGGTACAATTGCAGTGGCGGAGCTTGAGCATAATCCAAGAGGGGGCCATTAGCTAAAAGGGAGTAAATTATTGGACTAATCTCTAGTTTAAACACTGATTAGACCTAAAATAGAGCATATTATTCAATGGTTGAAAAAATTAAGGGGGTGGGCAATAGCCCCTGTTGGTCTATACCAAGCTCCGCCACTGCACAATTGTAGTCAAAGCTGGAAACAACTCAGTTTTTTTAGGGGAAGGAAACAACTCAGTTTAATGTACGTATCCAGACTTCAGGCAGGCATGAAAATCAATCGGGCCAAAACTTGCAGGCCTAGTTGACATCCCCTCCGGGCCCGATTAACCATAAGCTGTCTAGGTCTATCCCCAGAGCAGCAGCCCAAAAATGGTGGGCAAAAAGAAATAGGACGCGTTTGTAAGGACGGCCGAAAAATCCACGTCGTTGGCTAGCTGGATCGAACGGCTTCAGAGCCAAAATCATTGTGATTGCTTCTAGCTCGCTCCATCTTACTGTTTAGTAATTGGCTGCTTGACTCGAAGCAGCACCCTCGATCGAGCGAGTGCACTCCACCTAGCGCGAGGTGTACTATACTAGTATATACGTCTATACCATACCATTACCATGAGTGGGGTAGTTGCGCGGTGGCTTCCCCGTGTTGTGCTGTGCATGGTCCATCCAATTGCATGACATTGCAGGCGAGCGATAAGTTTAGTTAGTATGCGCTTGCAGCCGATCACGCAATCAGCACAGGATAGCATCTCCGGCCACACGACCGAGATTGTTGCATTGTTACTTCCTCCAGCCTCATGCGGAGGACAGTGTCCCCACTTTGGCTTTGCCTGTACTCACTAGGCTGTAGACCACGCACGGTCGGCACGGCGTTGCCGTCCGCACCGCACCGCATGCCCACCGACGCTGTTGGTGCGTGTGCATCGTCTCGTGTCAATCCCCAGCCGGCCGCGCCGCGTGTGCGTCACCTCGGACCAGATCAGATAAAGGCATCGCGTCCCGAGGAGGTGTGCTCGGCTTTGGATGGATGGATGCTGGCCTCTAGCTCTAGGAGTGGCGCTGGTGCGGTGTGGTGCAGCGGTCGTGCTCCGGGGCGGCACCGCGGCATGCTCCGTCGCAAAAGCCAAAAACGAAATGTGGTCACTCGTCTCTGACGTGGTGGTGCTCTGCTGCCCAAAGGAGGGGCAGTTGGTGCATCCTCCAGGATGCCGCCTACCGTTCGCTTTAGACTCGCTCGGATGGATCACAACGCAGGGCCGCGAGCTCGGCCGACTCAAGCAAATACTCCATGGCACCCGCGTGAAGATGCAGGTGTGTTGGGGGAGCGGCTCTGTCCCCCAGGTCCTCTAGATTTGTGCTCGACGGCAGCTAGCCTGCAAGGAGGTGGTCGACGATGGACAGAGGCGGAAGAAGAGAGAGGATTAAGAAAAAGGCTTTCCCCCGCTTTATATTATAAAGCAACAACCGCTTACATCCCAAGCATCGATACAAACACACACCACACATACCCAAGACAAGATACAAGGAAGCCGTGCAACGAAACACACACACACAACGATAACCAAGCACCTACAAGATGTGCAAAAAAAGGAACCGCTTAGCTGTTAGATAATAATGAGAAATAAACGAGACAAAGAGACACGGATTTTTACGTGAAAACCCTTGCGGGAGAAAACCACGGACGCAGAAGGCGCAATCACTATGATGGAGGAGTATTACAAGCACGAGACGACAGGCCGTCTGAGGTGCGACTACATGGGGTATATAAGAGGGCAATACATGAGAGTCCTTGGAGGACAAGTAAACGAATAGTACTCGTACGCGTCGACGTCAACG
This sequence comes from Aegilops speltoides, assembly GCA_021437245.1. Taxonomy (NCBI): domain Eukaryota; kingdom Viridiplantae; phylum Streptophyta; class Magnoliopsida; order Poales; family Poaceae; genus Aegilops; species Aegilops speltoides. The sequence goes on along the minus strand of CM038147.1, from coordinate 491,885,317 downwards.
CAAAGGCCCACACTGGTTGTATTACGTCTAGTCAACCCGGTACTAGAATTTGGATCACAATTTAACAATCTCCACTTTGAGCCAAATTCCCTCCAGTAGTCGAAGAATGTGGATAACTCCATCCAAATCAGCATAAACACCTTGTGCATCAAAGTCCATAGGACTAGTGAGAAATACCAACTAAGCCTGAGCAAAGCTCAAACTTATTGGTAGGAACTGGCTTTGTCATCATATCAGCAGGATTATCATAAGTACTTATCTTGCATACCTTCAAATTGCCTTCAGCAACAACATCTCGAATATAATGAAATCTAACATCAATGTGCTTTGTCCTCTCATGATACATTGAATTCTTTGTAAGATATATGGCACTTTGACTATCAGAAAATATGGTAGGGCAAGATGAATCTCCACAAAGCTCAGTGTACAAACCTCTCAACCAGATAGCTTCTTTGCATACCTCAGAAATAGCCATATACTCGGCATCAGTAGTGAAACAAGCCACAATAGACTGCAAAGTTGCTCTCCAACTCACAGCACAACCACCAATGGTGAAAACATAACCTGTGAGTGATCTTCTCTTATCCAAATCACCAGCAAAATCAGAATCAACAAAACCAACAAGTCCATCTCTAGTTTTCCCAAAGCGTAAATAAGCATTAGAAGTACCACGCAGTATCGAAAATCCACTGAATCGCTCTCCATGCTCTTTTCCAGGATTAGCCATGTATCTACTGACAACACTCAATGCATAAGATAAATCCGGACGAGAACAAACCATTGCATACATAAGTGAACCAACTGCACTCGAATAGGGAACTCTAGACATGTACTCAATATCTGCATCTGACTTAGGACATAAAGCTGATGATTATTTGAAGTGTGCAGCTAATGGAGTACTTACTGGCTTGGCATTATGCATATTAAAACGACGAAGAACTTTAACAATATATCCTCTCTGACTTAGATATACTTTTCCAGACGGTCTATCTCTGGATATTTCCATGCCAAGTATTTTCTTTGCTGCACCCAAATCCTTCATCTCAAATTCATTACTCAATTGCTTCTTTAGTTCATTAATCTCCGACATACCCTTTGCAGCAATAAGCATATCATCAACATAAAGCGGCAAGTAAATAGTTGAACCATTGACAGTTTTCAAATAAACACAACTATCATAATTAGACCTTTTGAAACCTTGAGAGAGCATAAAGGTGTCAAATCTCTTGTACCACTGTCTAAGGGATTGCTTCAATCCATAAAGAGATTTCTTTAACTTACAGACAAGCTTTTCTTTTCTAGGAATAACAAAACCTTCAGGTTGTTCCATATAAATATCCTCTTCTAATTCTCCATGTAAGAATGCAGTTTTAACATCCAATTGTTCAAGCTCAAGATCATGCATGGCAATAATACTGAGTAAAGTGCGAATAGAGCTATGCTTCACAACAGGAGAAAAGACTTCGTTATAGTCAATACCGGAATCGGCTATAACCTTTAGCAACTAACCTTGCTTTATATCTTGTCTCATCATTAGGAGAAACACCTTCTTTCCTCTTGAAAACCCACTTGCAACGAATAGGTTTCTTCTCTCTAGGCAATTTTACTAAATCCCAAGTGCCATTCTTTTCAAGTGATTCCATCTCATCATGCATAGCGGTCATCCACTTATTACTATCACCGAAATAATAGCCTCGGAATATGAAGAAGGCTCGAATTACCTTCAATTTCTTCTCGCAGCAGATAAAGTAAAAGAAACAATATTGCACTCTTCAATTAACGTGTCAGGTTTATTAATACCCCACCTAACTCTGTCACGTGCAAGATTCCAACTGGGTGGAACAATAGGCTGATTTGGAGTGGGAGTGACATGATCATCATCAACGACGGGTTCATCATGTGCAACAATTTCATTACCGGATGTATCACTGAATCAATAACATGCTCCACGAGCAGAGGCTCTGAACAATAGGCTGCTATTCACTCTCAACGGGAACATTAGTAGATGAAACATCATGTAATATAGCGATTCATTAAAGATAACATTTCGCTAATAACAACCTTACGGGTTTCGGATTCCACAATTTAAAACCTTTAACACCGGACTTATAACCAAGAAAGATGCACTTAACAGCCCTAGGCTCCAATTTTCCATTATCAACATGAGCATAAGCGAGGCAACCAAAAACTCTCAACTGTGAATAATCAGCGGTGAACCAGACTATACCTCAATTGGAGTTTTCTTATTAAGAGTAATAGATGGTGAGCGATTAATGAGATAACAAGCGATGGAAGCGGCCTCATTTCAAAAACGCCTATGCAAACTGCATTGAACAACATGCAACGGGCTCTGGAAATAATGGTCCTGTTCATATGCTCAGCAACACTATTTTGTTGAGGAGTATAAGGAACGGTGTAATGTCTGACAATGCCTCCAGACTTGCAATAATTCTTAAATTGCTTAGAACAGAATTCCATACCATTATCAGTGCGAAGTATTTTTACCTTCCTTTCGGTTTGCCTTTCAATCATAATCTTCCACTCCTTAAATGATGAGAATGCTTCATATTTATGCTTCAAGAAATAAGGCCAAACTTTTCTTGAATAATCATCAATAATAGTCGACATGTAACTTGCACCACCTAATGACTTCTTGAGATGGTCCCCATAAATCGAATGCACATAATCAAGAATACCTTGAGTTGTATCGTCAAGTATTGAACTTCACCCTCTTGTGCTTGCCGAAGATACAATGCTCACAAAATTTCAATTTACCAGGTTCATATCAATCAAGAAGACCTCTATTATTTAACTCGCTAAACCAAGTTCACTCATATGTCCAAGACGCATATGCCAAAGGTTAGCGACATCACAATCGAATTCTTTGAAACAAGCTGGAGTAGCGTTACGAAGCGGTAGAACCTCGAAGGTAATAAAGACCATTGGTCGAACTTAAGTCACCTTTCATCACAACAAGGAGCCTTTGGTGACCTTCAAAACACTATCTCCACTGAATACTTGTATCCCTTTGCATCAAGGGCACTCATAGAAATAAGATTTCTCTTCATCTTGAATATACCGAACATCTGTCAAAGTTCGATTATGCCATCAAACATCTTGATTTGAATAAAACCTATGCCTTCAATCTTGCATGGTGAATTATCAAAACCCAAAACGGAACCAGCAGAAGTAGTGGAATCAAAAGTATTAAACCAATCTCTATGCGGGCACATATGGAAAGTACATGCAGTGTCAAGTACCCACTCATCATTGGTCTCAAAGACATCCGGCAATAACGACAAGAGCATCATCGGAACTATCATCACGAGCAACGTTAGTAGAATTTTCACCTTGTTTGTTACCTTTCCTTTTTCTTTATTCTGCAACTTGAAAACACTCGAGATGTCATGCCGTCTCTCCGCAATATCTGCAATATTTCTTGTCTCGGATTGCGACCGCCCCGTAGCTGTTCTTACTTTTGCCTCTGTTTCCATTATTGGAGTTCTTCTCCTTTGTCACGCCACGAACAGATAATCCCTCGGCTTGGGATGAACTCGAACCATCATGAGGCACCATTAATTTCATCTTCTCCTTAGAGTTCAAAGCTTCATAAACTTTATTAAGTGTGAGAGTATCACATTGTATAATATGGTGTCTCTAAAATTGGTATAAGAACTTGGCGTTGAACAAAGTAAAATTAAAGCAATATCTTCCTCTTCATACTTAACCTCCATTGCAGCTAGATCAGATATGATCTCTTTAAATTCTGAAATATGATTCAAAACATTACCTCCCTCGGGTAACTTTGTGTAGGAATAGTTTTTGCTTCAGATGCATCTTCTTGGTGAGATCTTTAGTCATGCAAATCCTTCCGGCTTTAACCATAGAGCGCGGCAGTTTTCTCGCTCAAAACTTCCTGCAAAATATTATTATGCAAATGGAGTTGAATTTGTGACAACGCCTTACAATCAATTCTTTTCTCCTCATCAGTCGAGTCCTGAATTCTGTTCTTCCCAAAACTATCCAGTGCTTCATCATAGTCGGACTGTGCCAACAACGCCCGCATCTTAACTTGTCATAGGGTAAACCTTGCGTCATGATCCAACAGCGGAAGATCGTACTTCATGGATGCCATGAGTCGATAAAATATATGTACACAAAGTAGTACAAGCCGATAGAAAAATTCTTGACAGAATTTAATATGCCGATCAAACTGAGACAGGAACAGTAGCACCTGATAGCTTCGTATTACCTCCGTCCGGGTTTAGAGGGCCGGAGAGCCAGTACAGCAGGACCAAGGCACTTGCGCGTGATGCTTTGGTCTTCCCCAAAGGCTGCACCCTACATGCATGCACCCAGTGAAGAGCCGGCATGCAGCAGAGTAATTCTTTCCCCTGCCTGCATGCAGCGCGCTCAGCCAATCTTCTCGCGAGCCAGCAGGGCAATTAAAGCATCCGGCCTTGTAATTGCGTACAACGTGGGCTGGCTAACCGGACTTGTATACCCGGACGGATGATCTAGGTGGTGTTTGTTTCTCTAGTCCTAGGACTTTTTATAGTCCCCGAGACTTTTTAAAAAAGACTCTCAAGGAGGTGCTTCAGGACTTTTTAAGAAAAGTTAAAAAAGTCCCACTGTTTGGTTTCTACAGTGACTTTTTAGTCCTACACCAAAAAAAGTCGAAAACAAACACCCCCCTAGTACTCAATTAGTACTAGCCTTCGTAAAGTACTAGTGCAACTGTGCAAGTACTACTAGATCGATTAGTCACGTGAACTCCAACAGCAATCAGTACGTAGCCGATGTGCACCACTAGTACTTGACGCGATCTGCCTGGGGACTTGGTGCGAGCAGCAGCAACTTTGCGCGGCTGTCCAGCAAACGACTCGGCGGAACTTTTGTCGACTTGGAGCGTATACGACGAGGAGCAGCGGCAGATGAGGCACGCACGCAGCTTTGTAATGCGCCTCAGCAGGGGAAGTCAGAACTCCTGTCGGTCTCGGCTGCTGTAGAAATCGATCCGGCTTCGGATCGCCTGGTCACGCGTCGGCGAGGGCGCACATAACCCTAATCTCTTGATCTCTGAAATCTCGTATCTGCAACTTGGCTATGTATACCACTTGTTAGATAATAACGAGAAATAAATGAGACAAAGAGACACGGATTTTTACGTGAAAACCCTTGCGGGAGAAAACCACGGACGCACGAAGACGCAATCACTATGATGAGAGGTATTACAAGACGCGAGACGACAGGCCGTCTGAGGTGCGACTACATGGGGTATATAAGAGGGCAATACATGAGAGTCCTTGGAGGACAAGTAAACGAGTAGTACTCATACGCGTCGATGTCAACGCAAATTAAGGCCCACACCGATTGTACTACGTCTAGTCAACCCGGTACTAGAATTTAGATCACAATTTAACATTAGCATCGGCGGAGACCATCAAGAGCAATTGTCCGGGGGGGTGACGAACCACGCCGGACCGAGGGCTCCAAGACGATGCCACCAAGAAGGGTACGACCACGGAATGTCGCCACCGTCCGATCCGAAGATCAAGTTTTCACCCGGAGCGAGACGAGGGAGAGGGAGCACCAAGAAGGAACACGACATCCGCGAATGCCGCCACCGTCGGCCAGTGCATGAACTGGACAGGTGATGAACCCCGGTGCTTCAATCCCCCCCCCCCCGTCACATCCCCAACCCACCAACCACTCGCAGCCATGCCGCCCAAGCAGTCATGACTGCGCGCCCGCAACCGAGACACGCAGTCCGCCCACGACATACGCGCCTCCCACCGCCAGGACCGCCGTCCTGCCACCAGACCACCGCGACAGCCACCAAAAGACAGAACTTGGCCAGATCTGCGCCCCCAGCCGACTCAGAAGTCATCTGCGGGCACCTTGCCACAAGAGGAACCGCAACCATAGCCGGTCCGGGGGAAGGGGAGCTGACGGAGTAGCCCATGGCCAAGATCGGCGACGGGGCACACGGAAGCACCGTCGTCCACCAGCCAGCCTCCCCCCGAAACCACGTTCGCCCCCGAAGCCACAGGCCCGGACCATCCAGGCGCGACCGCCGTTGCCAGACGCCAAGAAGGGAAGGGAACGGATCGCCGCCGCCGCGCCCAAGGGAAGCCAGCAGGGAGGTCTTCTCGAGCCGAGCGCCGCCGTCCAGCCGCAAAGGGCCCGGTGAACAGGGACGTAATGCCACTTGCCGCGCGCCGCCTCCCCCACCACAAGAGCCATGGAGAGAGGGCCGCCGCGACCGGTCGAACTTGACCCAGCGGCCAGAGGCGACGCCGAGGCGCTGCAGGGGAGCAACCACCGCTGACACCACCCACCGCCCTGCACCTCCTGCCGCCTTTGTCATGCCGCCGCCACGCCACCGTCGGTGGCCCACGCAGGAGCGCCGGAGCGCCACCGCGCCTGGCAACGAGCACCGCGTCCCGACCCGAGAGATCTGGCCCGCCCCGATCCGCCTGCGCGAGGAGACAAAAGGGCCTCGCCACCGGCGGCGGCGAGGGAGGGGGAGAGGAGGAGGGGAGGGTGGGCGGCGGCGCTAGGGTTAGCCTCCCGGACACTCGCGGGAGCGTCGCGGGAGGAAGGGGCTTTCTATCACTCAGAAGAGCGAGGATTGCGGGAAGAGGTGATCTCCAAAACAATCCAACCTTCATATCAAGGTGGAGGGGAGCAAGCAGCGGCCACGTGGCGTGGGGGAAGCAAGGCATTGACGGCGTGGGGTGGCGAGGTGGGAGGGGGTAGCTAGGCAGCATGGGCGAGGGGAAGAGGGAGCAAGGTCGCGTGGGCCAGCGTCGAAGACGAAGAACGAGAGTGAGGTAGGAGAGCGATGACGAGGAACGAGGGGACTGCGGGTTGTGTTGGGAAATTGCAAGGGACCATTTTGCAAAAAAAAAACGCCCGCCACACCTATTTTCGAACGGAGAGAATACATGTAGATACAATCGAGATGATGCATCGCGTGTGGTGTAGAAGTACTATGCAACCCTCCCTTCCCTTCTCGTCACATCACATACACCAACAATCGGTCTCCATGGCTCCATGCCTTTTTCGTTTTCTGTATTGTGTCCCGCGCCACAATTCTTGCCAAGCGCACACAAAATTGACCCGGAGTTAAATATCACGTCGACCAATAAAGCTAGTGGATAGAACAAGCATCAAAAGCAGGACCGAATAAAATGAGTGTGAGACAGAAAGATAGAATGGGACCAAACGCACGGGGACAAACTGCAAATAATGACGTGTGCAAGATGCGGGGATGGTGAATCCACGGACTCCTCGGCGAAGCCCTGGAGAACAGAGTTTGCCTTAGTCGCCGAGGAACGGGGAAGGAAACATAGCTTCCTGCAACATGTGTGGCTTTCGTCGACCAACACAATACAAGGGAGGCAATGCAGCTTGCACAAATGATTGTACATGGGTTGGCAAATGGCACGACACATATGATGGTCCACTTCATTGTCACTTGGTTGGTGCGGCACGAGACTTGGGTCCGGCATTGTGACTTCACAGCATCGTTTGGAACCATCGCATATGTGTGATGCACCCTCCAGAGAATATATATATATACACTCGCCGTTACCAGGAACACGAGATCATGATTGTTATTTTGTATTGTTTCTTTATAGTAAGGATTTAGACAATCTTTATTTCGGATCATAACATTTGAATCCGGTTCCTACCTTTTTTTGGCTAGATCTCTAAACCTTAAACCTAACGAACCTTTCGCCCCATGCGCTGCTAGGTGATGAACACCTTCTTCCAGTGGCAAGCTAGCACTGTTATGTGGGCACACCACAAGTTAAAACACTTCACTTTGAGCCATCAAGAATCATAAGTATCAGTAAAACTAAGGATAACTGTTATGTGCATTAATATCAAGAAAAACTTCACAATTCTAACAAGTCCAACTATAAATGGGCACGATCAACACTTATCTGTAGAATTTCTCGATCCACAAAAAAAAAACACTGCAGAATTTCTCTGTAAATTATGGAGAATAGCTCATGTAGTTGTTGCATGCCACCGATGGCCCTCGCCGTCGGATGTTGTCTGCTGCCTTGTGATTGGACCTTACAATCTCCCCTGCGGCCGCCGGTCGTCGCCTTCCGTCTTCTAGCTAGGGCACGGAGGCGTGCAGCAGACCGCACGCAGTTGCAAGGCGCCATCTCGCATAGCTGACCATGCTCGAGAGAATGTCATGAGCGATCGATTCATCTCCTTCAGCTTTCCATTAATGCATTCTGGAGCCTGTGGCTAATTATGGCCCAACAATTGAAATTAGAAAATGGGCCTATGGCTATTGTGCTGCTGGTTGCTAAGAGTAAGCCCAAGACGCTAGGAAACAGCCTAGCTGGCCCAGTTAAGTAATTGGGAAATGTTTACCTCCGGTGCGCCAGCCGAAACGCTCGGCCGGTCGCTCGCGATTTGTTTGATCGGGGCGACATCCACACCCATGTAACAAACGCGCACGCAGGATTCATGAAACGTGTCTCCGTCCAAGCCGCATGCGTGGGAAGACGTGGCTGTGGGGGCCACCCACCGCTCGCTGCGCACCTGCCTTATCCCCTCTCGTTCTTCTCTTATCCCCACATCCACAAGACAAAGCCGCCATTTTTGCCCCCAAAGCTCATACGGGTGAGCACAACCCCACCTCACACGCCAACCATAGCTATACATCGCCATGCTTTGATTCCATGCAGCGCTCGCCCACTCTGTCTGTCAAGGATGCCCCCCCCCCCTCTCTCTCTCCTGAGCTCTCCCTTTTCTGATCTGGCGTGATGGCAGAATGGCGGGTGACCACAAATGCTGGGACCGTGTTCAATATTTGCTGGAACCATCCCGGTAATTTGCTACCACCCGCAATCACTGAAACTGGAACTAGTATATATCCATCGTCGCTGAAACTGGACGCATTCCTGGCTGCTAACGTTTTTTTTCTGGAAGCAGCTAGTTCTTTTGCTACAATCCTTTTTTTGGAGTTTTCTGATGTGACTTTTTTGTAGCAACCGTTGTTAATTTTAGCTGGAACTAGCTAATTTTTTGCTACAACAGATCATTAGAGGTTTGTGCTACTGAATTTTTTTTGCTGGATCAATGGCTTTTTTTGCTACAACCGGTGTTTTTTTAGCTGGAAACGACTAAATATTTTGCTTCAATTGATCATTTTTGTTTTTTGGCGGCTGATCTGTCGGGATTTTTTGCTACAATGGGCAAGAGTTTTTTTTGCTGGAACCACCACGTGTAGATGTTGGAGATGACATTTTGGGGGACGGGGTGATGCAACCGGCAACCACCAGCGCAGGAGCAGACGCGCTATCTCGTCGTCAAATTTTGCTACTCAGACGACAATGATTTTTGTTGCAACCGTAGTTGGCATTTGCTAAGACCGGCGACAGAAATTGCTGCAGTGGTGACGGTCAGGCTTTGCGACCAGAGGCTACAGAAGGCGAGGAGCGCGGGCAACCGAGCGCGAGCACGGGGTGGCGTGGGGCGGCCGGCAAGCGCAGGCGGCCGAGGACGAGGGTGCGGTGGCCGGGGAAGAGCGCGGCGGCCTTGTTTTCCCATGGGGATTTCCTCGTACAGGACCCAGATCTGACGGCAGTTACAGTACGCATCCAACGGTTGGGGGCAGACCGGCCGAAAGTTGGGCCGACGCACCGGCGCCCAGCGGTGGCCTAAGTAATTCCACGTTATTTTTCAATACAGATCCTAGTTTTCGACAGTTCAAGCGACTTGAACAGCTCTGGGAGCTCCCGGAGTCAGATTGGCAGCGACGTCGAGCTCGGGCACGTGGCCAGGGTGTGCCCTCACTGTAAACTCGCCCTGCCTTCTTCACCACCTCATGAATGCAACTAAACTAATGGAAATTTTATCTGGCTGGCGTTTCATGGGAGGCCAACCCAGCTGAAGGATCACAACGCAGGGGCAATGCCATGTCTGAAGACATTCGTTGTCTGCCAATTCCAAGCGAACACTTGTTTTTCCAAAAAGGAAGTCTCCAAAAAATGTGAAAACAGCACAGGATGGGAGGTTCCCAACTCAAGAACTCTCGCGAGAATACGCCGCCTTTTGCCAATGGGATGGAGAGGTGGTTTGTGAACATTTGTTTTAAAAAAGATTTTTATATCTAAGTTAGCATTTGAAAGCTTTTCTATTTTTAATTGTCCAAAAATAATGGCAGTTTTATTATAAGATGATGTCATTTCTTATTATAAGAGGATGGCATTTTGTATTACAAGAGGATGTAATTTTTTATTATAAGAGCATATCATTTTTCTTGTTTTATAGTCGAATGGCATTTTCATCATTGCGAGGATGGCATTTTTTGTTATTTAAGAGAATGACATTTTTATTATAATGTGAGAGGATGAAAATTTTATTATAAGAGGATGGCATTTTTATTATAATATGAGAAGATGCAATTTTTATTATAAGAGGATGGCATTTTGTATTACAAGAGGATGTAATTTTTTATTATAAGAGCATGTCATATTTTTTTGTTTTATAGTCGAATGGCATTTTCATCATTGCGAGGATGGCATTTGTTGTTATTTAAGAGAATGACATTTTTATTATAATGTGAGAGGATGAAAATTTTATTATAAGAGGATGGCATTTTTATTATAATATGAGAGGATGCAATTTTTATTATAAGAGGATGTCATTTTCATTATTAGAGGATGGCAGTTTGAGTTATAAGAGAAAGTTTTTATTTTATAATAAGATGGGCCTTTTCATTATTGTGAGGGTGGCATATTTATTATTTTAACAGGATGGCATTTTTTATATTGAGAGGTGGCATTTTTGTATAATGCCACTTTTTCTAGCAAAGTTTTTGGGGCGATGACTAGGAACATGGCAACTTCTGTGGCATATTAGCATTTTCTAATTTTTGTTCATCACATTTTCTCGAAAAAAAAACAATTTAGTGGGCCTTTGGGCCAACCGGGGGTTGCCATGACCCTCCCTGCTGGCAAATCGCTGAAGGACCTCCCCCAGCGAACGAAACGTTTGAGGAAGCTCCTCCTCGCGAATGGATGCTAGATATTGTGCAACCAACCTCTTGCCAGTCGAGCAAATTTTGTATAAATTCAGATAAATCTTTGGACAGTTGGATCTAAATTAATTAAATAATGACCTTCTATATAATTCTTTGTATTAATTTTTGCAACCAACCTTTCGCCAGTCGAGCAAAAATCTTTAAATTCTAGCCACTCTTTGGACTATTGGATCTGAATCGTGTTTCTATCTTCGACTAGCTTCCCTTTTCTCTAGATCTCTAAACCCTATACCTAGCCATCCATCACAAATGCACCGCCAGGCCGCGCACCAAAATAGTTTTTCTACCGGAGCCGGTACCTACAAGTGAAACATCGCTGGTTCCCTTGCTTCTTTTGAGATTCGTGCCAACTTTTTGTGTATAAATTAATAATAATTTGCTATCAATACAAACAGTGGAGAAAGAAATACACTAGTGGATGTCAGATTTGTGGCAGCTTTAGATATGAGAGAGTGGGTCCGAAGAAAAGGACGACGCATGAGTTCTCTCTCCCCAAGCAAAATTGTTGCATTTTATTTCCTGGTCATATTTTGAATGGTAAATAACTTATGAACCAAATTTCTGTTTGTGATTTTTTTTTTGTAAATTTGAATTCAGAATGATAAGACCTTTATAACAAGACCGGTTTATGATACATTATGGCTAGTTTGGATTTTACTGTGTCAATAATTTCACACTACATAAAAAGGATTTCAGTCATTTAAAAAATGGATTTCACTTGTTGTAAAATGCCTATTTCACTCATTAGAAAACATAGATTTTAGCCATTTCAAAAACTTGTTTCACTCATATCGGAGAGCCGATTTCAATCATTAAAAAAAAACTCATTTATTTATGTTCAAGAAACCAATTTCACTCATCCGAAGAAACTGATGCCACTCATTTCAAAAAAAAATTCACTTAGTTGAGAAAACATATTTCACTAAGTTGGGAAAATATAGATTTTTAGTCGTTAAAAGAAACATTTTCATTCCTTTCGGAAAAGCTGATTTCAATCATTTCAAAACAAACTCATCTCTTTATGTTCAAAAAACCAATTTCAGTCATATGAAGAAATTGATGTCAATCATTTCAGAAAAATAATTTCACTTAGTTGAGAAAACATACTTCGCGAAGTTAAGAAAACATATTTCAAGATTGATTTCACTCAATGCAAAAAACATATATCTAAAAGATAGATTTCACTCCATTTGGGAAAAGCATTACACTCATTTACAAAAGATATATTTCACTCATTTCAATATATGATTTAATTATACAAAAAACATTTTTCACGCATTTATAAAAACATATTTCACTCTTTACAAAAACTAAATCCACTCATTTCTGAATATATTTCGCAGATAGATTTCAAACATGTATTTCACCCATTTCAAGTAAATATTTTCACCTTATTTTCGAGTTACACTAATTCCACTAATATCAAGAAACGATTTCACTCATTTATAAAAGATATATTTCACTCACTTCACAAATATCAATTTCAAACATTGAAATAAGCAGTTTCACACAGAATATATAGAGTGAAATAATTTAATTGAAATGTTGAAAATTAAAATTATTTGAAATGTATCCAAGATTGATCTAGTTCTAAAGGTCTTAACACCTGGAGATCAAATATATAAAATATTTCACATCTATGTGAAATATATCACGTAATTTTGATTTAAGAGATATGAACCATTAAAAATGTCAAATGAAACTTAAATGCTACCTTTATTATGGGAGCCAGAGGAGGATAGTATGTGTGAGTCATGCATGCAATCGTAGTGACAAAAAGTTCTGATAAAAGTTGACAACACATTTCATATTTGGTGTTGTTCAACAGTATACAAAAGAATACTCGTACGCATATAGACAGCGTGCACCAATCTGTGATTAAAGGGTGGATTTAACACCAGTACATACCGGCTCTGGTAAAAACTGGTTTGCAGGCCGCGCACTTCGTCTATGTTAATCTGCAATACTACGAACTGTTTTTCTTCTCGTTGAACAATTCATCCAACAGCTTCAGCAAAAAGCTAAACTAATCAAACAAAAAAAAGGGAAACTCATCTTCTCATCATATCTATCAATCTATGTCATCCAACCATCCTCCTATCTATCACCCCCGTCAACAACAACAAAAAAAAGTGAACAAAAGAATACAAACAAAAGTCGACTCTAGTAAGTTTCAGAAAGAAACAAGATGTCGACTCTAAAACTATTCCTCCCGCATCACGAAAAGTTGACGCAGACGCTGCCATTCTTGGCGCTTCCGCACGCCGGGCACGCCTGCGCCGCGGCCGCGCACGACGCGCACACGCAGAGGTGCCGACACGGCAGCAGCAGCACAACGGCCGCGCCCTCGCGGCACCCCTTGCACCTTCCTGCTCCTGTCGCGGGACGCTCCTCCACTGCCGGTGTGCCCACCTCCTCCTCCGCGCACAAAGGCACCTGGTTCTCTCCCCAGCAGCACGACTCGGCGTCGTCCTCCTGACCGTCGCCGCTTCCACCGCCACGGACCGCCTGGGAGTCGAGCGCCCGCTGCAGGTCGCCGCGGAGCACGTTGGCCGTGGCCTCGTGGGACTGCGCGACGTCGCGCCACATCTGGGCCTCCATGAACAGGTTCCGAAGGCGCTCCTCGAGCGCCCAGTTCATGACCCCGATCCGCTCAATCTCCTCGTCCTTGGCCTTGAGCCGCTTCGCCGCCCTGGCCTCCACGGTCGAGACGATGAGCCTCGTGTGGCTCTGCCTCTGCTCTGCCAAAGCAGTCCACATATTTTTCGCCTGCATCATCGACAGCGGTTAACAAAAGCTAGTAGAAATTAAAGCCTGAAACGCAAAGCATCGATCGGGACGGTGACGATTTGATCACGGGACTTACATGTTTTAGCAGGATGCGGTCGACGTCCATGGTCTGCTGCTGCGCGTGGTCCGCAAGAACGTTGGCCGCGCTAAGCATCGACGACCGCTCGTCGCGCCTCCGCTTCTTGGTGATCATTTCCTGAACACCGTCGGGGCTGCCGCCCTTCTTCGCTAGATCAGCCGCGGCCGCCAAGAACTCTGAACACTGATACGGGGCGGACGTCATCGGCGGCGGCGGCGGCATCGTGAAGAGGTCCGGGTAGGGCTGGTGCCCCCGCTGGCTCGGCAGCGCAGCACCATAACAAGGCCCACTTGCTGGCATAGCAGCGGCGGAGGCGAGCTGGTGGTGGCCGGCGCCGGCGCCGGTGGTGAGTAACATGTGGCGCAAGCGTTGCAGGTCCACGGAGGCCATGGCGATTGATAGGGCGCGCGGGTCGTCCGCTTGCTCCTATATATACAGCCAAGGCGATGCGTCCCTGGCCGGAGTTAGTGAGATGTGGTGGGAGGTGCGGTCATCGATCGGCGAGGGGACGGGCGGGCAGGGTGGCAAAGAAAGGAGGTCCGTAGATGGCAGGCAGCCGAGTATTTATGGTGCGTGACCGGGTTTTGGTTGGCGTCCGCGTCCCCTATCCTTGGCCCTGGCCTGAGTGAGAAATTAACTGACGATGAGATTGACCGGCCCTCGATGGTTAATCCTTCTCCTTTCCACGAGGGATTTTCCTTTTATTTATGGCTTCCGTTTCAATCTCTCCCTAAATTTGGAGTAGAAACCACGAACTCGCCGCGTTACATTACCTGTCTGCACCGAAATTGCTGGCTTCCGTTCCCGGCGATTCCATCGATCGGTTGACTAATTTGCAGAACCCAAAGCCTTGGCCATATACTGTATCGTTTAAGTTGGTATGTGTCGTGGCGCCAAATCAGCACGCGTCGTTGAGCCTTTGATCTCTGCACGCACGAATCTTGGGGTGTAAGGAAACTTATGTATGTCAAATCAAAAGAAATCTTGGGGTGCAGCAAATGGTGAAAGAAAAGTGCACTGGATAGCATGGGATAAGATGTGTATGGCAAAGCGGGATGGGGGCCTCGGGTTCAGAGATCCGGAGGCCTTTAATCAAGCCTTGCTAGCTAAACAAGCATGGAGGCTCTTGCAGGATCCGACCTCATTATGCGCGAGGGTGCTCAGAGCTCGATATTACAATGATTCATGCATCATGACGGCGTCGTGTCCGTCCGGGGCTTCCTACACCTTTAGGAGTATAATACATGGGCGTGACTTGCTGCGGGAAGGTACCATATGGCGCATAGGGGATGGACAGAAAATCAATATCCACCATGCTAATTGGATTCCTAGGGAAGGAAGCATGAGACCATTGGGTCAGACGTACATGCATGGGATTACTCGGGTCGCTGATTTGCTAACCCCATGCGGTAGGCAGTGGGACAACATGAAGCTACAGAGTATGTTTACCCAAAGTGATATTGAGGATATCAAGCAAATCAAGGTGGGTGGACCAGGGATGGATGACTACCAAGCCTGGAACTATACGAAGTCAGGACAGTTTTCGGTGCGATCCGCTTACCATTTGAGGATGAGGCTTAGCAAGGGGGCAACCGGACGGCCGGGCCCTTCGTCCTCAGTTATGAATCACCAGGGATGGATGGCATTGTGGAGTACAAATGCGCCAAATAAGGCAAAAATTCATATGTGGCGAATCATGCAGAACGGACTAGCGGTGGGTGCTGAGTTATTCCGAAGGAGAATAAAGGACGGTGTTTTCTGTGCGGCATGTGGACGAGAAGAAACGCTCTATCATCGCTTTTGGGCGTGCCCACACTCTCAGCTGTTCTGGAAAATCCTGCGGACGGAGAGAGGAGCTGCGGTGGCGATCCCGCCGTGTTCTGTCACCTCCTCTAGTGCTCTTGCATCTTGGCTACTAGGTTGGTTTGTGGCAGCCTCGGATGATGAGCGAGCAGCCATGGTACATGCCACTTATGGGCTGTGGCTAGCACGGAATGAGGCGAAGGATGGGAGGAGGATCACTGCAGCACATGAGATTGCGGCGTCGACTGCATCCTATATGGCGGAGTGGACAACCACTCACGAGCAGAAGCCAACCACGGTCACTACGAGGGAGGTGCAGCGATGGACGGCCCCGGAGCTAGGTTGGGTAAAAGCTAATGCTGATGGCGCAGTTTCTAGACTTGGAGGAAAGGGCGGGGGCGGGGTCATCCTCAGAGGTGACCAAGGTGACTTCCGTGCGGCGGCGTGCACTTTCTTTGACGGTCGTGTGGATGCCGAGATGGCCGAGCTCATGGCCTGCAGACGGGCGGTCCAACTAGCACATGAGATCAATGTTCAGAAGTTACACCTCGAGACGGACAGCATGGGGGTGGCAAGCATGCTTGCAGACCCGAGAAAGAACCTTTCTGTCTCAGGTCCATGTGTGGAGGAGATCAAGCAGATGATGCGTGGATTCAGTGAATGGAAGGTTTCGTGGGTAAGACGATCGGCAAACTCCGCTGCTCATAAACTAGCTAAGGTAGGAGTAGGAGATGAACTCTGTAAAATTTGGCTTATGGTGCCACCAGACTTTGTGTTAGATGTGGTCTCCGAGGAGATCCCAAACTTTCATTAGATAAATAAAGCGGCGAGAGTTATCCTCAAAAAAAAAAAAGAAAGAAATTACGCGCTCTGGTGAGGTCTCTGGACTTGGTAAAGATCGGGAATCACGTACAAAGGCGCGCGGTTAGTGGAGGGCACTTCGGGGAAGAAGGAAACTGCATCCGTTACGTACTACGTTCATGCACTGCATCTGCATGCAGAATCAACGTACGTACTTTAATGTGCTGAGATTTACTTGGCGTTTTTTGGCTGGCTAGCTGTAGATGGTTGAGGGAAATAATGTACGTAGTACTAGTACGTACGTAAGTTAAAGCTTAGAGGTAGAGATGAGGGCTCAAAATTAGAAGGGAATGAATGAGCTAGTAATTGGTTTGGTGAGAACAGATCGACCATTCATTCATTCTTGGCTGTACTCTGGTGCAAATCCGGCCGAGATCGATCCAGACGTTTAATTTGGGCAAAAGCTACCGCCAGCTTTGGATTTAGTTTGATTTCCAAAAAAAGATCTCTGCCAAAGTATAGCGTCGATCATCTTTTAATTGCGGGATACAGATAATCACGTCGGTGCCAAAATAGAACCACAGTTGTCAAAATAGTTATACACGCGTATGTCGGTGCCATCACACATCTTTTTATTATTATTTTTGCATGGAACTCATCACACATCTACACGCGTACGTATCAACATCGGAAATAATACTAATACTAATAATATACAGCTGGATATACGCGTATAGTTGAAAAACAGTAACGAACGACCAAACAAATAAGCTTGTTTTATTTAGGGAACCAAGCAAATTAGCTAACCATATATTTGGAGTAGTGCGTACTGGAATGGATCGATAAAATGGGAAACAATGAATAGGTGCATATATATTGCAAATTTTTTTACAAAAATATATAATGTAGTTATGCTTTCCATTAATCTCTCGTATATATGGACCTTTGCGCACAAGGAAACAACGTGCTGTAGTACTCTATGCATGCATTCAAGCGGAAGACGTCCGTCGGTACGCGGATACGTTTGGGCTTCTAGTTAGACTAGGAAAGGAAGAGCAAAATAGGTGACGAAGCGGGTCACGGAAAGAGAAGAAACAGAACAGCTTTCAAGGAAACACATGCAGAGGACAGACATGATCGGGCGAGTAGCTCGCCGCACGAATAGCCCCCACATGCATGCTAGCACGGCAGCACTTGGCTTCGGCGCCACCGAGCGATTGATACCAAACTTTGACTTGTTCCCAGACGCGCCACTCCTGCCGGGCTGGCGACGTTGCTCTTTGACATGTCATGCGTATTCATGATTACTAAATACTCCCTCCGTTTCAAAATGTAAGTATTTTTAAAGATTCCAATAAGGAACTACATACGGAGCAAAATGAGTGAATCTATACTCTAAACTATGTATATATACATCCGTATGTAGTCCTAATTGAATCTCTAAAAGATTATGAGATTATGCACCTCCCGGATACCGGAGGAATACCTTGTGTGCTATCAAACATCACAACGTAATTGGATGATCATAAAGATGCTCTACAGGTATCTCCAAAGGTGTTTGCTGAGTTGGCATAGATCGAGATTAGGATTTGTCACTCCGAGTATTAGAGAGGTATCTCGGGGCCCTCTCGGTAATACACATCATAAGCTTGCAAGCAAATGACTAAGGAGTTAGTCACGAGGTGATGTATTACGGAACAAGTAAAGAGACTTGCCAGTAATGAGATTGAACTAGGTATAGAGATACCGACGATCGAATATCAGGCAAGTAACATACTGATGGACAAAGGAAATTACGTATGTTGTCATAACAGCTTGACTGATAAAGATTTTCGTAGAATATGTAGGAGTAAGTATGGGCATTCTGGTTCCACTATTGGTTATTGACCGGAGAGGTGTCTTGGTCATGTCTACATAGTTCTCGAACCCATAGGGTCCGCACGCTTAACGTTCGTTGACGATATAGTGTTATATGAGTTATGTGATTTCGTGACCGAATGTTGTTTGGAGTTCCGAATGAGAACACGGACATGATGAGCAGTCTCAAAATGGTCGAGAGGTAAAGATTTATATATAGGACGATGGTATTTGGACACCAAAAGTGTTTCGAGACGTACCGGGAAGAAATTAGGTCACGATAAGGGGTTCCGGGCACCCCCGGCATGTATATGGGCTTAATGGGCCAAGGGAGGGACATACCAGCCCACAGGGGGCTGGTGCGCCTCTCTCCCTGGCCGAACAGCCCTAGGGAAGGAAAATGGGGAGGGCTAGCCCCTCCTGCCTTTCCCTCTCATGGGAGAAAGGAAAGGGGGGCGCCACCCTCCACTGCCTTTCCCCCGCTTCTATACATGGTAGGGGGCGCCTCCTTGGGAGAGACCACAAGTAAGATTCCTTCTAGTTGGGCGCCTCCTTTGGCTGCTCCTCCCTCCCTCCCACCTATATATATGTGGGGAGGGGGCGCTGTCGTGGTTCTAAGTCTGACAGTAGAGTGGGGGGTAGGTATGGAGAGGCAAGGTCCTAACTATGGAGAGGTTGTAAACACAAGCGGTGTACGAGTTCAGGCCCTTCTCGGAGGAAGTAAAAGCCCTACGTCTCGGAGCCCTGAGGCGGTCGAGTGGATTATGTGTATAGGTGTTACAAGAGTGCGAACCCCTCTGCCTGTGGAGGGGGGTGGCTTATATAGAGTGCGCCAAGGCTCCCGCCAGCCCACGTAATCCAGGGATTAAAGTACATTAAGTCTTGGGCGTTACTGGTAACGCTCCACATAAAGTGTCTTAACTACCATAAAGTCTATTCAATTACAGGCCGTTGCAGTGCTGAATGCCTCCTGACCTTCTGATGGTCGAGTGAGCCTCCATGGTCGAGTGAGTCTTCATGGTCGAGTCCTTCTAGTCAGTCGAGAGGGTTCCTCCTTGGTCGACTGGAAGGTGATATCTTCTAAGGGTGTCCTTGGGTAGGGTACTTAGATCAGGTCTATGACCCTACCCCAGGTACATGAATCCATCATTAGCCCCCGAATGGATTGAGGCTTGAATGAGGAAGGAGTTGATGTTGTTTCCGATTGACTTTTGCATACTGGCTATGCGTTGTTCTGGATCAAGATCTTCTTTGTTAACAACGAGCAACTTTTCTTCAGTCGACTCGATCCATTCTTGTCTTTCGTCGAGTGATCTTTTGGTCTTTGCCGGTTCCCGAGCGACGGATCGCAGGAAATCTCGCGTCTGGCAGACCGATCTGCCGTTCACGGATTCCACGGGATATGAAATTTGGGGAAGCGCGCGAAGCAGAACGAACCGCGGCGCTCGGACGGGACAGGACACAGACGCCTCGATCTCCGCGCCGCTTTTTCCTCCACGTATCACGTCAATGCAACTGTTTCGGGATATGATTAGATTGACCGGGTCCACCTGTGATCCACTCGGAAGGGATGTTATAAATGCAACCAGCGGGGGTTTCTGAACAGTGCTCCATTCTTTCTCCTCTGCTCTCCTCGTCTCCGCCCAACACATCCACTTTCGCCTCCGCAAAGCTCTTCTTCGCGCATCTCGCCGGCAGCCATGGTCAAGGAGAAGACGGCGGTGCTGGAGCGCACAAAGAAGGCGTCGGCGGCGGAGAAGGCGAAGGGAGATCCACGATCGCAGCGGGTCTTCGCCGAGATCCCTTTGCCGAAGGGCTGGGTCCAGGGAGATTGGATCCAGTCGACCATCAAGGAGAAGGATCTCCTCGACATGGCCGATGACGGGCTGATCCCCCACGGCGTCGCAAGGCTTCCAGGAAAAGAGTGGCAACCCCAGCCGGAAGAGGGTGAGTGTGTGCTCCTGGCCACTCATGTCGATCGCGGATTTTCTCTGCCACCGAGCGTTTTCTTTCGTGGTTTTTTGAACTTCTTTGGAGCCCAGCTCCACCACTTTACCCCAAACTCCATTGCGTATCTAGCTGCGTTTGTATCCATGTGTGAGAACTTCTTGGGCTGCCGACCGCACTGGGGCTTGTTCAAGCACATCTTCACGTGTCGCTCTCAGACCGTGAAGAAGGCGAGTCCAAGTGATGAGAAAACTCAAGTTGTCCAGATGTGCGGGGGCCTGGGGATCCAAGTGAGGAACAAGAGCACCTTCCCAACTATGACGTTTCCCGAGTCGGTCAGGGGCTGGCGATCGACCGGTTCTCTTGCTGAATGAGCCGACGCCAGGCGATCGAGTGGACTCCCTCCATTCACCATGGACCGAGTGAACAAACCCTCCTCTCTGAAGGTGATTCCGGAGGAGAGAGCTGACGTGAAGATGTTGATGGACCGCGTGGTGCAGTTGGTTCGGGACGGCGTGACTGGCATGGATCTTTTGGAGGTTTTCCTTCGGCGACGTATCCAGCCTCTTTAGTTCCGGAGCCATTGCATGTGGTTGTACTGCGGAACTGAAGACGAGACTCGAGTCCACCCGGAAGCAGTCGACGACGTCACGGTGGAAAGGTGGATGGCCGCGGTCACTGGGAACAAGGATAATCCCCGTGGATCCAGGAGGATTCCTCCACTCGACCATCACAACGTTCCAGACAAGGTACCTTTGCTCTGCCTTCCATTGAATATTTGTCGAATTTGTTCCTGTATGTTCTGCAACTTGGTTGATCGATCTCTGTCTTGACGTCTTCCAGGCCCTTACCGAGCTGTACTCGATGCCCAATGGAGCTCAGGCTCCGACTGAGGAGGGAGAGGCCAGCGGGGGCGAGAGCCAGGACGAGTGGGATTCAGACGCTGCCGAAGATGGCAGCGATGACGGCGAGCGATGATGAGGACGAAGAAGAGGAGGAGGAGGAGGTTGCACCACCGCTTCGGAAAGGCGGTCGAAACTTGTCCATGACCCCGTTGATCAGCGGTAAGGGGGGTTCTGCGCCTCATGATCGACCAACGCCTCGGACCGCTTCTCCGGTGCCGACCGAGAAGGCGCCAAGCGATCGAAGGTAGCTCCGTCGAGCCAACCAAGCTCTGCCGAAGATGAAGATGTCCATCCCCACCATATCAGGGTAAACATATTACTTAATTCTTCTTGTTTTGTACAAGCTTTATCTCTGGTTGATACTTGAATTAATCGGTGATTCTTTGGAACTTCGTCTTTGCAACCGAGACCTCGGGCAAGGTGAGGACCATGAGATGGAGGGCGCATCAACCTCAAATCCTGGTACTATACTCTTCATTCCGTCTTTAGTCGACTGACTCATGATTTCTAACTCTGATTCTTTTCTGAAGCTCCATCCAACGTCGTTATCACCCTTCCTGATGATGATGATGAGGATGAGGAACCGCTGAAGCATAGGAGGAGCAGGAAGGCGTCTACTGGTAAAGCAGCCCAAGATGCGACGGCGCCCAAGACTGTGGCCACGGAGGGGGAGAACACCACTCGACATGCCGTGTCTTTCGCGGTGCCGTTGACGAGTGCTCGTCCCACTTCGTCGAGTGCTGGGCAACCTTCGCTCTTCACCACGCACCACATCCCGGAGGACCAAGCCAGCGCTGCTAAGGAAGCGATACGCCAAGCAGGGATCATGATGGAGCAGGTGAAGACCATCCGGGATGCAAGCCAGGCAGCTTATGACGCCAGCTCTGACCTTCAAAGCAATGTTCAGGTCAGTCGACCACCGCCTGTTCTGTTAGGATATGCTATCAAAACTTTTCTTTCTGGAATCCATAGCAATCACCCACTGGGTGTGTCGATAAAAAACTCCGTGTTAGCGGGGGCACGCTGAGTGCACCCGCTGGGTGTAGTCCCCAAGGCTAAGGTCGACTGCTGGCAGTCGGCCTTAGGCTTTATAAGTAAAGACTTTTCCTCATTCGACTGGGGCGAATGGATTTCCGAAACCGGTGGGGGCACGCTGAGTGCACCCACTGGGTGTAGTCCCCGAGACTGTGGTCGACTGCTGGCAGTTGATTACAGTCTGAAGAATACGTCTCTCTTTTTTTTTGGGTCGACTGGTCGACTCTGTCTTGAACTGAACCAGTGGGGGCACGCTGAGTGCACCCACTGGGTGTAGTCCCCGAGACTACGGTCGAATGCTTGCATTCGACTGTAGTCTTAGAAACGTATGATTTTCTCTTATCCACTCGGAAGTGAATTATCTTTGATATTTTGTCGATTGGTTCTTCGCAGAAATCCTGTGACCTTGCAGCTCGCTATACTGAGCTGGAGCAGAAGCACATTCAACTCGAACTGGATCTGAAGCTGGTTCAGGAGAATCTGACGAAGGCGAAGGAGGAGACCAAAGGTATGTTCGGTGAGACCTCGACAACTCCTTTTTCCCTCCATTTATTTCAAAATCTGATCTTGCTATAACTTGCAGGCAAAGTGAAGGAGGCCCAGAAGAAGAAAGACCTTGAGCTAGCTGAGAAGACCAAGCTTGCTGACGAGAAGTTAGCTTCAGTCACCAAGCTTGAACAGGAAAATACCAATCTGAAAGCTGCTCTTGGGATTGCCAACAAGGAGGTCGACCGATGAAGGTCGACAAGACCACCACGACCGACAAGATCAACCAGTTGACTGGGAAGAAGAATGACCTGGAAGCCTTCCTGGGTGGACTTGCTAAGAAGCTGTTTCTTATGCTCGAAGGTAACCTTTTATACTCGACCAACATTTTCAACTGTGATGCTTCCATTCGACCACTGTCTTGACTCGGCGTTTTGTCCTTGCAGAATTCTGTCGAAACTTTGAAGAAGAGACTAGCCAGTTGGAGCCGAACCTTGACCCTGTCAATTCTCTGGTGAATGATGAAGTTGCTATGAATATCTTCAGACTGGAGTCTCATGTTGCCGCTGTCGTGGACTACCTTACAAGGCTGAAGGTTGCTACGTCCCGCATCGACTCGACGCTCTGGCCCAGGGCGACACTCCAGAATGACCTCGAGTCGCTGATGGCTCGACTGAACGCTGTCCCTGACCGAGTGCAGGAGTGGAAGAAGTCCTCGGCTCGCTGCGGTGCTGATGTTGCCCTGTGTCTGGACCGAGTCCACTGCAAAGACGCGTGAGAAGACAAGCTGGCGGCTCTCCGAGTGGCAAACACCAAGAAACAAGACTTCAGGTCCTTCATGGAAACCTTCATCGCTGCTGCTACCCGGATCGCAGACGGAATCGACCTTGATGAGTTCGTTGCTCCTTCCAGCCCTCCACAGGAGGGGTAAAAAACTTCCTTTAAGCCCGACACTTTAATTTGCCTCGGTATGCCGAGTGGAATTGTAACCGAAAAAACTTTAACAGGCTTAGCGCCTGAGCACTCTCGGTTCCTTTAGGTATCGACCTAAACTTGGATTCGACGTTTGAATATGATTGCTTTTGGCTCGAAATGTCCTTTGCAGATTCACAGCAAGATGCCCACTGCAGTCGGCTTATTCCTTAGGCGAGCACTAGGCTGCAGCTAAGCCCCCGAGTGAGAGGTTAGCTCTTCACTCGGTAGGATTTTTATATCTTAGGCGAGCACTGGGCTGCAGCTAAGCCCCCGAGTGAGAGGTTTGCTCTTCACTCGGTAGGATTTTTATACCTTAGGCGAGCACTGGGCTGCAGCTAAGCCCCCGAGTGAGAGGTTTGCTCTTCACTCGGTAGGATTTTTATATCTTAGGCGAGCACTGGGCTGCAGCTAAGCCCCAGTGAGAGGTTTGCTCTTCACTCGGTAGGACTTTTATACCTTAGGCGAGCCTGGGCTGCAGCTAAGCCCCAGTGAGAGGTTAGCTCTTCACTCGGTAGGATTTTTATATCTTAGGCGAGCACTGGCTGCAGCTAAGCCCCAGTGAGAGGTTTGCTCTTCACTCGGTAGGATTTTACGTTGTATTTGTGGCGAAGCTCGAGAGAGGGTCATGATCGACCTGCACCTCGTCTTCCTTGTGAGCGCACATTGTACTTATGGCGTAGCTCGGAGGAGAGGATCGCAGTCGGCCTGCACCTCGTCCTCCTTGCGAGCACACATTGTACTTATGGCGTAGCTCGGAAGAGAGGGTCGCAGTCGACCTGCGCCTCGTCCTCCTTGCGAGCGCATACTGAACTTAGGCGAGTACTTGGACTGCAGCTAAGCCTCCGAGTGGAAATCTGGTTGACCACTCGGTAGGATTTTTTATAACTTAGGCGAGCACTGGACTGCAGCTAAGCCTCCGAGTGGAAATCTGGTTTACCACTCGGTAGGATTTTTTATAACTTAGGCGAGCACTGGGCTGCAGCTAAGCCTCCGAGTGGAAATCTGGTTTACCATTCGGCAGGATTTTCATAACTTAGGTGAAACGGATTCGCGGCTAAGCGTCCGAGTGGAAGTCTGGCTTACCACTCGGTAGGATTTGTACAAACTTAGGCGAAACGGATTCGCGGCTAAGCCACCCACTGCGGGAAAATTTTACTAGACAAAAATAAAAAGTGACAAAAATTATGAAGGAATTATGGCACTATTATTTCGAAATCCATGAACTACAGGAGTACTTTATTACAACTCATCTGGGTAAAAAAATTTAGGTGTAAAATGGGCGGAGCAGATCCGCATTCCAAGCTCAGGGCTCTTCGATATTGTGTTCGACATTGTAAAGGCGATATGCCCCGTTGTGAAGAACCTTGGTGACGATGAAAGGTCCTTCCCAAGAAGGAGCGAGCTTGTGTGGTTTCTGCTGATCCACTCGGAGCACTAGATCTCCTTCCTGGAAGGCTCGACCTCTCACATTTCTGGCGTGAAAGCGACGCAAGTCCTGTTGGTAGATGGTCGATCGGATCAGAGCCAGCTCCCTTTCTTCCTCTAGAAGGTCGACCGCGTCCTGACGTGCTTGCTCAGCTTCTGCTTCGTTGTAGAGTTCAACTCGAGGAGCATTGTGAAGAAGATCACTCGGCAAGACTGCTTCAGCTCCATAGACCAAAAAGAATGGAGTTCTTCCGGTCGACCGATTGGGTGTGGTCCGCAAACCCCAAAGCACCAAAGGGAGTTCGTCGACCCATGCTCCAGCCGCGTGCTTGAGATCACACATCAGTCGGGGTTTTAAACCCTTGAGGATTAAGCCATTGGCTCGCTCTGCTTGTCCATTCGACTGCGGATGGGCGACTGAAGCGTAGTCGACTCGTGTGCCTTGAGCGTTGCAGAAATCCTTGAATTTTTTTGAGTCAAAGTTCGACCCATTATCCGTAATGATGCTGTGCGGGACTCCATATCTGAACGTCAGCTCCCTGATGAAGGTAACCGCAGTACCGGCGTCAAGATTCTTGATTGGTTTAGCCTCAATCCACTTGGTGAACTTGTCGACAATGACGATGCGCGCGTGAAACCACTTGACCTATTCTCAAGGGACCGACCATGTCCAACCCCCATCTGCGAACGGCGGGACGAGTGGAATGGTCTTGAGTGACGCAGCTTGTGTGACATATTGGAGTAGAACCGACATCCTTCGACTTGTCCACTATTTCCTTTGCCATCTCATTCGCCCTCGGCGATAAAATCCAGCTCGGTATGCTTTGGCTACAATGGTCGGGAGGACGCATGGTGACCATAGGTCCCCAGTGGATATCATTGAGAATGATTCGACCTTCTTACGGCGTTATGCATTTTGACCAACTCGGTCGGGCTTTCTCTATCTGCTGTCCTTTGATGACGGTAAAGGCTTTGGATCAGCAGACGATCTGCCGAGCCTCTTCCTCATCTTCTGGGAGCTCTTTTCTCAGGATATATGCGATATAGGGAATTGTCCAGTCGGGAGTGACCACTAAAACCTCCATGACCAAGTCGACCACAGCTGGGACCTCAACTTCAGTCGGATCTGTGGCACTCTTGGGCTGTGGGGTTTCTTCTGTGAAAGGATCTTCTTTGACTGACGGAGTGTGTATATGCTCCAAAAACACACCACTCGGAATGGCTTCTCTTTTGGAACCTATCTTAGCCAGATCGTCTGCTGCCTGATTTTTCAGTCGGGGGATGTGATGGAGCTCTAACCCCTCGAACTTCTTTTCCAGCTTCCTCATTTGCATTGCATATCCAATCATTCTTTGGGCTTCTCACGTCCCACTCCTTCATCACCTGGTTGACCACTAAATCTGAATCGCCATAGACCATCAGGCGACGGACGCCGAGTGAGATGGCCATGCGTAATCCATATAAAAGGGCCTCATACTCTGCCTCATTGTTGGAGGAATCAAAGTGAATCTGGAGCACATACCTAAGCTTATCTCCTCTGGGGGAAACCAGAACAACCCCAGCACCGGAACCATTCAGCATCTTAGAGCCATCGAAGAACATGGTCCAATGCTCCGAGTAAACTTCGATCGGCTCTTTGTTGTTCAATCCACTCGGTGAGGAAATCTGCTATTGCCTGGGACTTAATGGCTTTCTTTGCCTCAAACTTGATATCAAGGGGAAGAAGTTCAATCGCCCATTTCGCCACTCGACCGATTGCGTCTCTGTTGTGCAAAATCTCTGATAGAGGAGCGTCGCTGACGACTGTGATGGAATGATCAGAGAAATAGTGAGCAACCTTCTTCGTGGTCATGTATATTCCATACACAAGCTTCGATAATGAGGATATCTCGCTTGGATGGAGTCAAGACTTCGACAAATAATACACGGGCGTTGAACTTTGAAGGCTTTTCCTTCCTCTTCCCGCTCGACCGTAAGCACTGTACTGATGACTTGTCCTATGGCTGCGATATAGAGCAACAGAGGCTCTTTGCTGATTGGAGCAGCAAGCACCGGTGGGTGGAGAGCGAGCTTTTAGCTCGGCAAACGCTGCATCGACTTCGAGTCCACCGAACTTGTCGGCCTTCTTCATCAGTCGGTAAAGAGGCAATGCCTTTTCACCGAGTCGTGAGATGAATCGACTTAATGCGGCCAAGCATCTAGTAAGCTTCTGGACATCGTGCACTCGCACAGGGCGTTTCATTCGGAGAATAGTGCCGATCTTCTCTGGATTAGCATCGATCCCTCGCTCGGAAACGAGAAAACCGAGTAACTTTCCACCAGGAACCCCGAATGTGCACTTTGATGGATTGAGCTTGATATCATACCTTATGAGGTTGGCAAATGTTTCGGCAAGGTCAGCAAGCAGGTCGGAACCCTTTCGCGACTTGACGACGATATCATCCATA
Organism: Aegilops speltoides; assembly: GCA_021437245.1. Lineage (NCBI taxonomy): Eukaryota > Viridiplantae > Streptophyta > Magnoliopsida > Poales > Poaceae > Aegilops > Aegilops speltoides. Next base: position 491,857,687 of record CM038147.1, on the reverse strand, counting down.
TACGCTTCCACATTCCGACTGATTTGTGTGATAAGACACTTCTGAATCATTCGCATAAATGTGGCTCTGGCATTCTTGAGACCGAATGGCATGGTGATATAGCAGAAGCACCCGAATGGAGTGATGAAAGCTGTTTTTATTTCGTCGGGTCCATACAGACGGATCTGATGATACCCGGAATAGGCGTCTAGAAAAGACAATCTCTCACATCCCGCGGTCGAGTCAACAATTTGATCTATGCGAGGGAGAGGAAAATGATCTTTCGGGCATGCCCGATTGATGTGCTTGAAGTCAATGCACATGCGGAGTGACTTGTCCTTCTTGGGATTCATGACGACATTAGCGAGCCACTCGGAGTGGTATATCTCTCGGATAAATCCTGCCGCCAACAATGAGCCACTTCTTCACCAATAGCCTTTCTCTTACGACGGCGGACCGCCAAGATGCTCTTTGACTGGTTTTGCTGACTTGTCGAATCTGAGGCGATGCTCAGCCAGTCCCCTGGGAACACCTGGCATGTCAGCGGGCTTCCATGCAAAAATGTCCCAGTTCTCACGGAGGAACTGGATGAGCGCTTCTTCCTATTTCGGGTCGAGTGTTGTGGAGATGTGGGTCGGTGCTGCATTGGGATCGGTCGGGTGAATGTGAACAGGCTTTGTCTGACCAGACGACTGAAATGCAGATTCTGTGGCGGGTTTCTTGGATCTCAACAAATCACTCGGATCTGCATTTTGCTTGTACTCTTGAATTCGACCGCTGTCACTTGGGAATCGGCAATCTTGAGCCCTTCGAAAGCACTCTTACGCCTTTTTCCGATCGCGGTGGCGGTGATCACTCCTTTGGGACTGGCATTTTCAGTTTGAGGTACACGTAACATGGTCGAGCCATGAATCGATGCGTAGGCTGGCCTCCCCAAAATGGCGTGGTACGCACTCTGAAAATCCACAACCTCAAAGGTCAACTTTTCCTTGCGAAAAATGCTTGGAATCACCAAAAACCACGTCCAGAGCTATTTGGCCGAGTGACTCGGCTTTCTTCCCTGGTATGACTCCGTAGAAACTCATGTTGCTAGTGCTCAGTCGGGACATCGGGATGCCCATTCCTTTCAGTGTGTCCGCATACAACAAGTTCAGCCCACTACCACCATCCATCAGCACTTTCGTCAGTCGAGTGCCTTCGACAACTGGATCGACCACCAAAGCTTGCCTCCCAGGGGTGGCAATGTGAGTCAGGTGATCAGATTGGTCGAATGTGATGGGTGTTTGGGACCATCTCGAGATAACTTGCTTTTCTTTGGGCAACCATGTTCACCTCACGGTTAATGACTTTCATCGACTCTTGCTTTCCACATCCGCGAAGATCATCGAGTGGAGTTGACATGCGGATATCCTTCCTCACTTGTCCTCTTTGTCTCGGCCTTGTCCGACTCCTTCTCCTTGTCCTTAGACTGTTTTCCTGGCCGCTTTGGATCGAGAGTCGACATTTGGCAGTGGTGTGCTTTGGGTAAATGATGTTGCCCTCTTCATCTTTTTTCGTGTGGATATGGCATGGCATATCCATCACGTCATTCCTTCTTTATCTTTTACTTTCTTAGGATTCCGGATCCTTTTGGCTTCCCTTGAACTTTCCACGAGTCACGGCGGGGCCTCTCCAGGAGCTGCTGGCTCGGCTTTCCGCTTCTGTTTCCGACTGGAATTTCCCTTCTCCGACTGACTTGGCTTGTACTTGCCGCTTCGGAGTCGGTCCTCTTCCTCACCGTTGGCGTACTTGGTAGCAATCTCCATCATTCGACTCAGGGTCATGTCCCCGGTTCGACCAAACTTCAGACTCAATTCTCTGTTCTTGACGCCATCTTTGAAGGCATAAACCGCTGATGATCGACACATTTTCCACGGTATGGTGCAGAGTGATCCACCTCTGAATGTACTCTCGGAGAGTCTCATTGGTCTTCTGCACATAGACTTGCAGCTCTGTCAAACCAGCTGGTCACTTGCAAGTTCCTTCAAAAGTTCTGACGAACACCCGGGACAAAACTTCCCAAGTGTATATCTTGCTAGGAGGTGGCGATTCAGCCATGCCCGCAGAACCTTCCAACATGAGGGCAAATGCTTCATGGCCACCTCGTCATTCCCACCACCAATCTGAACAGCCACTCGGTAATCTTCAAGCCAAGTTTCGTGCTTGGACTCCCCGATGAATTTTGACTCTGTTGCCAACCTGAAATTGGGGGATCACCGCATGCTCGATAGCCCCGCTAAAACACTCTGGGCGAAACATGCACTCGATTGCTCGTGGGGCATCTCTCTCGGGTCCGCCTCGATGGGCTCTGTTCGGTCGACCAAGCCTTGCACGATAATGGATCGCGTCAAGCCTGGTTCCACGGGTCATTGGAACTCTTCGCCTGTCTTGAATCAGCGCCTATCATCCCGACGCCGAGGCGTAAGACCCATCCTCGGAGGGAAGCGGGCACTCGGCGCTGTCATCTCGGTCGTGTCGTTCTCCATACTGATCTCGCCGGTTGTCGCGCCCTTCCTGCCGCGGAGGCGATCTGGGGCTGTGAGCTGACTGAACCATATTCGCAGCGACGATTCGACTATGAATTCTATTGCGCGACTGTGACACGGCTGAGTTCGATCTCCTGCTGCTCGGAGTAAATCTCGATCGCATCAAGCCTCTCCCGCTTCCATTGCGAAGGCTGGATGGACTCTGCTATCGGGTTGCGGTGCTAAATTCTGAATTGGCGGCGGTATACGAGTCGGCGGGAAGAGTCGACCGGCCGGGAACTTCGTTGCAGCGCTCGTCGAGTGCTCGCTGAAGATTCTCGAGACGAGCGTTCAGCCACATGGCCAAACGTGCCTCCTCCAAAGCGCGAGCCTCGGGGTTTCTCCGCGATGGGAGTATGCGGGGCATCCATGTTCCTGGCGAAGCTCTTCCTCTGCAGAGTCGAGTGTCTCGGGCTGGTACTCTTCGTGGTCTTGTGCGGGTCACCTCCACCGCCCGCTCCGCCCCTATGGGCGGCCGGGAGGACTCTGGGTCCGTCGACCATGAGAATTTCCGCCGCGGATCATGCTATCGCATTCGGATCACGATCTCTACGGAGCCAGTCGACAGATCGAACAGGCCGTAGAGAGATTCGTCGGGCTCAATTGCCGCAACCTGGGCGGTGGCTGTCTGGCGAGCCACCGCGTGCTTCACCCACCGCTGGAGCCTCGACCGACCGGAGCACTTGCGCTGGTGGGAGACCGGACGGGTGACCGATAGGGGAGTCGACCGATACAGGGTCGACGGTTGCCGCAGCAGAACACCGCGGACACATGCGCGAAAATGCGTCGCACCGCGGACGGGGAGCGCATCGATGTCGAGTGGAGCCTCCTGGAGCCACGCGGAGTCGTCGGCGACAAAGGTGAGAGCGCCGAGACGGATCTCGCGCCCCTCGACCAAAACTCCAGCAGTCATCATGATGAAAGTACTCGGAAGTATCGCAACTTCTCCACAAATCGCTAAAACACCTGCCCCAAGGTGGGCGCCAACTGTCGTGGTTCTAAGTCTGACAGTAAAGTGGGGGTAGGTATGGAGAGGCAAGGTCCTAGCTATGGAGAGGTTGTAAACACAAGCGATGTACGAGTTCAGGCCCTTCTCGGAGGAAGTAAAAGCCCTACGTCTCGGAGCCCTGAGGCGGTCAAGTGGATTATGTGTATAGGTGTTACAAGAGTGCGAACCCCTCTGCCTGTGGAGGGGGGTGGCTTATATAGAGTGCGCCAAGGCTCCCGCCAGCCCACGTAATGCAGGGGTTAAAGTACATTAAGTCTGGGGCGTTACTGGTAACGCCCCACATAAAGTGTCTTAACTACCATAAAGTCTATTCAATTACAGGCCGTTGCAGTGCTGAATGCCTCCTGACCTTCTGATGGTCGAGTGAGCCTCCATGGTCGAGTGAGTCTTCATGGTCGAGTCCTTCTAGTCAGTCGAGAGGGTTCCTCCTTGGTCGACTGGAAGGTGATATCTTCTAAGGGTGTCCTTGGGTAGGGTACTTAGATCAGGTCTATGACCCTACCCCAGGTACATGAATCCATCAGGCGCCACACAAGGACACAATGTTGTCTTAGCCGTGTGTGGCGCCCCCGTCCACCGTTTACTCCCTCGGTCATATTTTCGTAGTGCTTAGGCGAAGCCCTGCGGAGATCACATCATCATCACTGTCACCATGTCGTCGTGCTACCGGAACTCATCTACTACCTCGCCATCTTGCTGGATCAGGAAGGCAGAGGACGTCACCTAGCTGAACGTGTGCAGAACACGAAGGTGTCGTGCGCTCGGTACTAGATCGGTTGGAGCGCGAAGAAAGTTCGAATACATCAACTGCATTGTGAAACACTTCCGCTTACAGTCTACGAGGGTACATAGACATACTCTCCCCTCGTTGCTATGCATCTCCATGGATAGATCAATGCGTGTGCGTAGAAATTTTTTGTTTTCCATGCAACGATTCTCAACAAGATGCCCTAGTGAAAGGACTTAGATGTGGAGCCATCGCTACGGTGACTAGCTTGAAGGGGTTGAGCGGGACGAAAGACACAGGTTTATCCAGGTTCTGCCCCTCACGATGGAGGTAAAAGTGTACTCCTACTATTGTTGATTATTGCTTGAGTATAGATTACAAGGGAGCGGATTCGTGTGACCTAGCTATCGATTGATTGTCACTTAGGTTTAGCCGCCGCAGGGACTCGCCCTTATATACACAGGTCGAGGCCCTGGGCTTACAAGAGTCCGGGTCGGGTCATACTTCGTGACCGACCTTGGTTCTAAGTCGCCTTGCCTTGCTAGGCAAGTCACCATCGGGCGGCTTACACTTCCGGGTCACGCACCATCTTCTGGCCTTGGGCCTCCATCCAGCTCACCACGTAAGTCGCCTCCCTGGCTCCGTGTCTTGGTCTCTTGGGCATGTCTAAGGCTTCACTGTTGAGTCGCCAACATCCTAACCCGACCCTTCTAGGGCGGGTTATATCGTGGGGTCATATCCCCAACTCCTGGTTAACCACATAACTAAAAAGTTTCTAAAACCGATTAGAGGATGTCTAACTTGGTTTTGCAGAGTGTGCATATGATGTGCTATAGCTTTCGTCATAATAATGAGTTTATGTATGACATGGTTATATATTGTAATGTTAAGTTGCCTGCGTGTCATAGCATGAAGGCAGGAGCCACGAGATTTCCACATCAATATAAATATCGTAGAGATAGCCTACATATCACAGGTGATGATGGCAAACGTACACGGAGGACCCCGACGAGGAGAAGGTGTACTTGGCGCGGGGCGAGGAGCTATAATTTCGTGCCACGACAATGTTTTCTGAAACGATCTGATAAGTCTCCGTCGTATATACTTTTCCAAACACTGTTGTTCTTGTTTGGGGCTCTAATTTGCATGATTTAAATGAAACTAACCCGGACTGATGTTTTCAGCAGAACTACCATGGTGTTGTTTTTGTGCGGAAATAAAAGTTCTCAGAATTGGACGAAACTTTTTGGAGATTTTTTATGGAATATATAAAAGAATACTGGACTGAAGATCCACAAGATGGAACCCACCAGTGGCCCATGAGGCACTTGGGCGCCACCACTTGGCGCCCAAGTACCTTGTGAGGCCCACGTGGCTCCGCTGACCCTAATATCAAGCCTATAAATTCCTATGTCCCGAGAAAAAAACAAGAGAAGAAGTTTTATCGCGTTCTACGATACGGAGCCATCGGCACCTCCTGTTCTTCATCGAGAGGGCTGAGCTGGAATCCGTTCGAGGCTCCGGAGAGGGGGATTCATCGACATCATCATCACCAACCCTACTTCATCACCAATTTCATGATGCTCATCGCCGAGGGTGAGTAATTCCTTCGTAGGCTTGCTAGACGGTGATGGAGTTGGATAAGATTTGTCATGTAATCGAGTCAATTTGTTAGGGCTTGATCCCTAGTATCCACCATGTTCTGAGAATGATGTTGTTATGACTTTGCTATGCTTAATGCTTGTCACTAGGGCCCGAGTGCCATGATTTCAGATCTGAACCATTTATGTTTTTATGAATATATTTGAGTTCTTGATCCTATCTTGCAAGTTATATGCACCTATTACGTGTTATGATCCGCATACCCCAATGTGACAATAATTAGGATTCTTTACGGTGATTACCATAGTTTGAGGAGTTTATGTATTCACTATGTGTTAATGCTTTGTTTCGATTCTCTTTTAAAAGGAGGCATTAATATCCCTTAGTTTCCTGATGAACCCCGCTGCCACGGGAGGGTAGAACAAAAGATGTCATGCAAGTTTCTATAATAAGCACGCATGACTATATACGGAATACATGCCTACATTACATTGATGAATTGGAGCTAGTTTTGTGTCGCTCTAGATTGTGACTGTTACATGATGAATGTCATCCAATACAAATATCCATCAAATATCCAACACAAATATCACATCTATTGGCTTGACATTTCGAAGCTGCAATCTGTCATCCTCGTTGTCACTTTTTATATGCATGGGCGTCCAGGTTTGTATACTACTCCCTCCGTTTGGAATTACTCGTCGAAGAAATGAATTTATCTAGATGTATTTTAGTCGTAGATACATTCATTTTTATGATAAAATAATTCCGAACGGAGGGAGTACAAATATGCGGTTGCCCGTAATAATATGCAGGACTGGTTGAGGTTTAGTCTTGTTTTGGAGAAGGGAACAAACTTAGCTGTATCAAGCTTTATCTTGTTCTTTCGTTTGTTTAAATTGCACCTGCTCGAGAAAGAAAAAGGATTTGACGGCTAAAATTCAGTACACCTGATCCAGTGCTGGGACAGCTTAGCCCAGAGACGTGTAGGCTTTGAAGTTTTCATTCATATACACATGACCGTTTGCTTAAAGGCAACGTTTAATTGCACATCATAAGATGGTGGTATACTCCTCCCTCTCGTTGTTTTCCGAGTAACATGTGGTACCCCTCAACTGCCACCTCGGGCGATTCAGATCGGGTGTAGATAGTCATCAACACCAAATATAATTAACCGCTACAGAATTGGAACCTTTTCTCTTACGGTCCTTCCTTCGTTCCAACAGAAAATACTGATCACATATAAGATCATCGAATAAAGAGTGTTCCATTCATTGTCATTTCTGATTATCTTTTCATGCACAGAGTGGTTAGCACACCTGGTGCCATATCGATTTCATATGAATAGCCATATGCATTGTCAAATATGCACTCATTAGTGCATGTATTTTGTCTGCAGCTCCCTTTGCCGAAATAGAAATGTTGTTGACTAAACTAAATATATATTAGTATGTCAATATCTATGTTTTAAATAGCGGGCTATGGAATATCGCGGCAACCCTTAAAAACAGCTGTAGCTGGGCTATAGCGGGCTATAACGAGGCTATAGCGGCAAATTGTACATGAAATGATTTAGCGTTAACATGCTCAAACAGCTATAGGGGAGCTATAGCGGGGCTATAGCCGGCTATTTGAAACTATGTCTACAGGTAGCTGATGTCAATTTCCCTGCCTTTCAAGCTCCTCTAGGTGTCACAGTCATGCACATTTGTCCTGTTTAGCACGAGTGCTTGTGATTCGCCGGCCCCTTTAATCGCACAGCCGGCAAAAAGCTAACCGAGATATAGTTAACCATCAGCCTCACCCTAGCCTTATCGTATGTCCACTTCTTTTTCTCGCGTGTCCACGGTCCCTCATGGTACCACGACATTTCTTCTCATATGTCCCCTTCTCATCCGTCAACTTCACAGCGTGATTCCTGTCAAAGAAAAAAAAAATCACACCATGATTCCTCCATTCATCTAGTAGCAAAATAAATAAATGAAAGTGAGGGAAGCAGAGCCACCACGCCGATGCTTACTGCTATTATTGAAAAGGCCCTTGTTTCCAAAGATTTTTCAGTGGTTCACGTACGTGTGGATTGGTGTTGGCTGCCAAAGCTAGGTTATTATAGCTTAGTGTGCACCTGGCTTTGTGGATTCGGCTATATATAGACAGGAAGGAAAAGCTAGAGAGGAGTTAGCCCCCAATTAAGTTTGCAAAATTCTCAGAGGCATATGTGTAGTACTCCTGGAGTTTATTTAAAGGTTTATCACAATCTTTTACATGATTGTGGCAAGGTGCAATTCGACGCTTTTACCATCGGAAATTCCTCCAAAACTTTTACATTGGCCTTATGTATAGTAGCAGTACTCCGTCTGTTAGGAAGCAAATGGCATCAATGACCTTTTCAGTGTCAAACAATGTTTCATCTCGTTGGCCATTATAAAATTATAAAAAAGTTAAGCTGGGTGTTTTTGAGCAAGTCATCTATGTAGAACAGAGGTAGTACAATTAAGCACCTACCATAATTTATTTATTTTTATCAGGCATAACTTTCTCCAGCGAGGCTAGCGAGGGCCTTTGCATGAAAAATGAGAAAAAATACGCCATTCGACCAGACATGTCATCTGAAATCAAGCGGTCGCAGATGAATGGCCTTCCACAAAGCAGATTCGCCTAACAATGATACACAAGACAAGCGTCACTTCTGAACCTAATGCAATTAGAAAGCCGTCTTCTTCTTTAGTCGAAAGGTGAATAAATGGTTGAAAGGAAAGGGACGAAACATCGTTTGACAATGAAAAGGTCGTTGATGCGAGGAATTTTAACTCGCTCCACCAAAGGAAGAAATGTCTTTTGTTCCTAGTTCCTACACGTAGTACAGCTCATGCTAACCACTTGATCGATCCTTTAGTACTGCACAAATGGATGTACCACATGACATGACATAGCTAGCTTCTACGCCGCTACACGGAACTTAATTTATTCCTCCCTGAAAGCCGATTAACCAAGGGACAGACAACACCCAGCAAAGATGGCACAGATTTGTTCTTCTGTCCGTATGATATGATAACCACTAGACTTTTTGGATCTACTACCGAGCTAGCTAGCGTTAGTGCATGCCTGGAAAGCTACTGAAAGCCAGGGATTATCCCACAGTTTTATACATAAACCATGGTCTCAATGTGCCGGAAGCATATCAGGCTGGTTTGTGAGATGTGAGAGCAGGATCATGGACAAACACCACAGCACAGCACTAATCCTATCCACCTTTAATTTACCATGGCTGACTGATGAGAGTCATGTATATGGGATGGTGGGCTAGGTGACCAGGACTGCTCACCACAGGCACAATGGCAAGAATGTCTCTGTGCCCTGGTTTTTTTGGTACAATGCCTTAATGCCCTGTGACTATGAAGTATCTGGTGTATTTTATTATATTTTCGCTAAGAAAATGAATTCTGAAGTAACTTTGGGGAGGGGGGAGGGGGGGGGTGTCAGAAGTGGCCTGAAAAAACTTGTGCTTTAGGATTGCCATATCATGTCATCATCAATCATTGCAAGGCGAAGACCGTACGGCCACACGGCAGCATCGATCAATCGTTGTACTCCCTCCGTTCCCAAATACTTGTCTTTCTAGGCATTTTAAATGGACTCAACATACGGTTGTATGTAGACATATTTTAAAGTGTAGATTCACTCATTTTGTGCCGTATGTAGTCACTTGTTGAAATCTCTAGAAAGACAAGTATTTAGGAACGGAGGGAGTAGTTAGGTAGGGCCGCATGCACAAAGATGCAGGCAACTAGTATTTCGATTGCCTCCACTTTCTCCAATGGAATAGCTTCTGCTTTCCCGCGTCTGCAATGGAAGATGGGACAAGGAATCAAGAAGAAATGAGAGGAACAATTAAAAGGAAGAGATGGGACAAGGAATCAAGAAGAAATGGGGTGCTGAAACTAAAGGCATGTGAAATTATGCCCATCTCCCGACATGTGTAGCTTAGCAGACACGTAGGAGTACATGGGTAGAGTGGGTGAATGTGACAGGGTCCCGTCCCTACTCCTCAATTTCGCAAAATTTCGTGGCTCCATTATTGTTCCCATCGACCCTAACCGTATTATCCGGTCACCCCCACTCCGATCACTTGGTTACTACCAGTAGTAGTGCTAAAAAAGGAAGAGAACTCATCACAATAACCTAATGGAGGACAAGAGAGAGTTTAATAAGACTAGGAAATGTTCGGAAAAGAGAGAAACAAAGAGAGGTTATAAACTAAAGAGAGGTAGCAGATCTGACTCGGCCGGAAAGTGGATGTGGAGATCACTGGATTCCTGCACTAGAGTCCCAAAAGCCAAGAAGAATCACATAAATAATAATAGTACGGGTGTTTATTATTATTTGAGCTCGTGCATGCTCCCCCGTACGTCTAGGGGCAATTTGGCATGAAACTAATAAAGGTATATTCTGAGTGTCGATCCTGATCACGCTCACTCACACGTACGCCTCCTTTTCATTTTGCGAAAGGCTCACTCACGCACCTCCTTGAAAAGAAGTCCAATCCAGCTCCAACTTTGTGAGTTGGATGGCTACCTTCTTCCCCTATCGGGTGAGAATCGAGCCTGGGATCTCGTTCGCCATCTTTTTACTTCTTGTATCATTTCCACTCCTTTTTTCTGGCGTTGCTGTCTAAGATGAGATGCGGTTGGTTCTACGGACAGAAATGTAACAAGTTGGGACCCTTTTGGCCAGGAGCACATGATATATACGTTGTGCGCTGAGGATAATTGGTTGTGCATCGTTCGTCCTCACGCACAGCACAAGGATATGACGATTGAGATGCCGTGTGCCTGTGATGGTGGACTATCACCACCACCTTAGCATTCTTGTCAAGTGACCGGCCACCTTAGCACTCCACCCAGCGCAAGGTATACTATAACATGACCACGAGTGGTGGCGGTAGTGGTAGTTGCGCGGTGGCTTCCCCGTGCTGTGCATGGTATACGTCCATCCAAATTGCATGACATTGCAGGCCGGTGATAAGTTTAGGTATGTGTCTGCAGGCAGCCGAGCACGCAATCAGCGGCAGCACACGATAGCGTCTCCGGCCTCACGACCGAGATTGTTGCATTGTTGTTTCTTCCTCCAGCCTCATGCGGAAGATAGCGTCCCCCGCTTTGGCTTTGCCTGCACTATACTCACTAGGCTGTAGACCACGCACGGCCGGCACGGCGTTGCCGTCCGCACCGCACCGCACGCCCACCCACGCTGTTGGTGCGTGTGCGTCCTCTCGTGTCAATCCCCAGCCGGCCGCGCCGCGCGTGCGTCACCTCGGACCAGATCAGATAAAGGCATCGCGTCCCGTCCCGAGGAGGTGTGCTTGGTCTGGCTTTGGATGGACGCTGGCCTCTAGGAGTGGGGCTGGTGCGGTGCGGTGCAGCGGCCGTGCTCCGGGGTGGCAACCAACCTCCATCCATCGCAAAAGCCAAAAAGGAGGTCTGGTCTGTGCCGATGCCGTGGTGGTGCACTGCTGCCGAAAGGGGCGGGGGCAGTTGGTGCATGCCAGGATGCATGCCGCCTACCGTTCGCGTCAGGATTAGCTCGGATGGATCACAACAGCACCGAGGGTAGGGAACAAACTTCTTTCTTTGACAAACAGATACATGCAGCAGATGCGGTCGAGATGATGCGTCGCGTCCACTTCCACCGCCACCACCAGTAGATAGGTACATGCGCTCACGCCAAGCGGATGAGCTAGCTGCAGAATCAGCACAACACATACACCAGCACTCGGTCTCCATGGCTCCATGCCACCGCCTTCCTTCTTTCTTTCTTTCTTGTGACCAAGCCTTTCCCTTTCGTTTTCGTTTTCGTTTCCATTTTGCGCCCCGGAGAAACTAAATACCACGTCGACCGATAATGCTGCTAGTGGCCAGCAATTTTGCACAATACAGAACGGAAAACACGCTGGAAACAGGACCGCATGAAAAGAATGTGAGAAAGAAAGATAACAGAGGGGCCAAACGCATGGCAACAAACCGCGAATAGCTCTGAGAAACATTTGATGGCAGAAAGATGCAGGAGAGAGAGCAGCAGCAGGTGTGGCTTTCGTCGACCAGCAGATGACAAGGGAGGCAATGCAGCTTGCACAAGTCACTGTACATGGTTTGGCAAATGGAGACGGCATTATCAGGCGCCCAAACCGACAAGTGCTGTTTCAGATTTAACAAAAAGTTGGCATGGAGTATTGTACTATGCTCGTCCCCTGTGACAGTGCAAGTAGATGGCACGCACGCACTCCATGTTATATCACCAGGAATGAGCTTTGTTTAGCTAGCATCTCCCGTCAAGTCCCATCATCGATCCATGGCTGGATGGTACTCCCTCCATATCGAAATATAAGACCCTTTTTGACATTATGACAGTGTGAAAAAACATCTTATATTTTAATACAGAGGGAGTACAACATGCTAAGTTCATACAGTAGTATAATTTTGTATTGATAAGAAAAAGGAAGAAGAAATATGCCCTAGAGTTGAAGAAAGGAGCCACTGAGCCCAACCAATAAGATAGGCGTATGATTGTAATGTGGCCACATCCCAGAAGCTATCTAAATGCCAACCTAAATTGATTGATTGACCCGGCTTCTGATGAGCTAAACATGGAGTGGTTCATTTCACCCTCCAGATCCTCGTGCTCAGTCTCATTGACACGGAATAAAATCGTCGTTCTTGGAGTATTATTGGGCTAGAATAACCTCCCTTGGATACATACGGCTTTATCCGGTGACATGGTACAGATAAAGAAAGATCATGAAGACATGCAAGCAAAGAAATTGGATGGACAGAAGGACAGGCACCTGACACTCGATGCATACATATGCCAAGATTGCGAAATCTGAACCAACCAGATAACACATGGCTAGGCTACGCCACCATTGATGGACCCCTATGCCTCCACGTATATATCAATGCATTGCACACACACATTACTTTCATCAGATGAGACAAGTATAAAAATGACCTGCTACTAGAGTAGTAGAGGCCATGATGCGCGAGTTGGAAGAAACGGGACTCCAGCATGATGCTGATAGATAGATCGTCCAAATGTTTGTCCAGAGCGATGGAGATGGCCAAGCAGGCTCTGGTGTTCAAATCAGGATTCATTTCTTTGCTTGCTAAGCGCCGATTTGTTCACTCAAGTTTGAAAGAGATTGTTTCACGATGTAAATAGGGTGCTTTGTCGGACTCCTAATGGATAGACACCAGGTAGATCATGATGTAAACAGGGGTGCTGATATTGACTGGCCACTCTAATTGTGACGTTCGACCAGACGAGCAAAGAGATAAAACGGACGCTGAAAGAGTTAGCCTAAGATACCACGTCGATCTATCGACAACGCTAGTGGCCAGTAATTTTGCACAATACAGAACAGAACAGACGCTGAAAACAGGACCGTCCGCATAAAAAGAATGTGAGGCGGAAAGATGGAGAGGGGCCAAACGCATGGCAACAAACCGCAAATAGCTCCGACAAACATTTGATGGCAGAAAGATGCAGGAGAGAGCAGCAGCAGGTGTGGCTTTCGTCGACAAGCAGAGGACAAGGGAGGCAATGCAGCTTGTACAAGTCACTGTACAACAAACGGAGACGGCATTATCAGGCGCCCAGAATGACAAGTGCTGTTTCAGATTTAACAAAAAGTTGGCATGCACTATACTCATCCCCTGTGGCATGTGACAGTGCAAGCACATGGCACGCACGCCATGTTACCTCACCAAGAATGAGCATATCTCTCATCAAGTCACATCATCGATCCATGGGTGGATGGTACAACATGCTAATTTCATACTCTATAATTCTATATATAACCTAGAGTTGAAGAAATGAGCAACTGAGCCCAACCCATAACATAGGCGTGTGTACGATGATTGCAACGTGGCCACAGCCCAGAAGCTATCTAAATGCCGAGCTAAACCGATTTGATTGACACAGGTTGTGATGAACCAACCTTGGAATGATTCATTTCCCCCTCCAGATGCTCGATCGTGCTCAGTCGCATTGACATGGAATAAAAACGCCATTTCTAGGGTATTATTGGGCTAGAATAATCTCCCTTGGATACATACGTCTTTATATGGTGACATGGTACAGATAAAGAAAGATCATGAAGACATGCAAGCAAAGAAACCGGATGCACAGAGGGACAGGCACCTGACCCTCGATGCATAGATTGCGAAATCTGAACCAACTAAATAACACATGGCTAGGCTACGCCACCATGGATGGACCCAGTGGCGGAGCTACATGGGGGCCCCCCAAGCTCACAAGAAAACATGTAGATACTCCTTTATGTTAGGCATATTTTTCATTAAAAATCAGCTAAAATAGTTATGTTTGCCCCCCCTCTAGCCCATGGACCCCCATAATTTTGGCTCAAGCTCCGCCACTGGATGGACCCCTAGGCCTCCACGTATATATCAATGCATTGCACACACACATTACTTTCTTCAGATGAGACAAGTATAAAAATGACCTGCTACTAGAGTGGTAGAGGCCATGATGCGCGGGTTGGAAGAAACGGCACTCCAGCATGATGCTGATAGATAGATCGTCCAAGTGTTTGTCCAGAGCGATGGAGATGGCCGAGCAGGCTCTGGTGTTCAAATCAGGATTCATTTCTTTGCTTGCTAAGCGCCGATTTGTTCATTCAAGTTTGAAAGAGATTGTTTCACGATGTAAATGGGGTGCTTTGTCGGACTCCTAATGGATAGACACCAGGCAGATCATGATGGAAACGGGGTGGTGGTATTGACTGGCAACTCTAATTGTGACGTTCGACCAGACGAGCAAAGACACATTGAACGACACAATTCAGAGAACCTTCTCAATGCCAGCCAGGTTCATGGAAGTTTGAAAACCTACTCTATCCAAGGGTAGAAAAAGGGAATATCCACCCACTGTAAAAGCTAAGAACCAATCAAGATAGACATTCATCGGAAATCAAGAGGCCGATAATGTTATCGAACCAATAAACTGCAAGAAACTGGAACTCTACCTAATTCGGCAAATAAAATACTCCCTCCGTCCCGAAATAAGTGACTCAACTTTGTACTCCATCCGTCCGGAAATACTTGTCGGAGAAATGCATAAAAATTGATGTATCTAGAACTAAAATACGTCTAGATGCATTCATTCCTCCGACAAGTATTTCGGACGAAAAATCTTACTCTATTCCTCCGTCGAAAATACTTGTCATCAAAATGAATGAAAAGAGACGTATGTAGAAATAAAATATGTCTAGATACATCCTTGTTTATTCTTTTTGATGACAAGTATTTTTGGACGGAGGGAGTACTAAAGTTAGTACAAAGTTGAGTCACTTATTTTAGGACGGACGGGAGGGAGTAGTACTGTAGTAAGATTTACGTCGAAATCCAGTGGTAACTATAAGAATCGAAGTGAAAGACAAGTAAAGATAATGGTAGCTTCGTAAAGTCAAGGCAGGGGTCCGGAGAAAAAGACAACAAAATCATACAAGCAAAGCAAGCCAGTTCCTGAAGCAGTGATAACTCATGGATTTGTGGAAGTTTCCAACTTTAAAAAGGAAGGCCCTAGCCCCACCCACCCCCCACACACACAAGTTGTTAATGGAGCGGGCAATGCTACTCAGGTACAGGGACAGGGACAGGCAAGCAAAGACTGGTGTACAAGAAAGACGCATCAACCGGAAACTCAGATGGGTTAAAGAAAGCATGTGCTGTTGGTGTCCAATAATAGAGCCAAAATGTATTAATAAGAGAGGCCAATGCAAAGGCTCAGATCGTTTGGAGAGAAATCCTTACCAGGAGAAGAGAAACAAACAGGGTCAGAAAAGGGAGGGCCATCCATTGTATTTGCTTGACTTTTAATGGGTAAGCCATCCAAATCTAGCTCTCAGTGCATCTGACCAGGCTCATGACCACCATCCAAATCATGCATCTCAACTACCCCCTCTGTAAAGTAATATAAAAAAATCTTATTAATTTACAGAGGTGCTCCCTCCGTCCCATAATGTAAGACGTTTTTTGGCACTACACTAGTGTCAAAAAACGTCTTACATTACGAGACGGAGGGAGTAGTACATAATTATTTTTTGGAGTTGTGGTTATCTTAACCTAAGCCAGTTATTATGGTTCCATGATATTTACTCTATATAATATGACATGAATGGCACAACCTAAAATGTTGCAAAGGGAGGACTAACAACGGTAGACAGCAAAAACAAAGAAAAGAAGTGCTAGGTTTGGAAGTAAAACCTCCAGATTGACTAACAATTATTGTAATTCACTTGCCTTGACCTCAAATTCTTCTCCGGTAGACAGTACCTTCACACGAACCATGCCTCTCTCCCACTCAGATTTCCCAACCAAAACCAGCCTGCTAGCACTTGTCCTCTCTGCATGCTTAAACACCCATTTCAGAGTTCAGACGCTTGTCTTGTACAAGGTCTACGGATCTGCCATTCTTCCGCAGAGAGGACGCAACACAGGATGCTGGTCCCTGAAGCTCATCATCCAACGGGAAGACAATGTCGTCTGTTTGTCGCGACAGATGAGGCAGAAGACTTCTCCTTCAGCAGTTCGACAATGACAGCGCCCCCAAACCCGAACCCACAGGCTGGTACTCCCTCTTTAAAGAAATATAAGAGCGTTTAGATCACTAAAGTAGTGATGTAAACGCTCTTATATTTCTTTATGGAGGGAGTACATCTTAGCTTCCAAATGTTGAAAGCAGGCTGAAAACAGGACCGCATAAAAAGAACGTGAGGCAGAAAGAAAGATAGGGAGGGACAAAACGCATGGCAACAGACTGCTGCAAATAGCTCCGAGAAACATTTGCTGGCAGAAAGATGCAGGAGAGAGGACAGCAGGTATGGCTTTCGTCGACCAGCACGGGACAAGGGAGGCAATGCAGCTTGCACAAGTCATTGTACATGGGTTGGCAAAATGGAACGTCGTTAGGCGCCCAAAATGACAAGTGCTGTTTCAGATTTAACAAAAAGTTGGCGTGGAGTATTGCACTATGCTCGTCCCCCCTGTGACAGTGCAAGTAGATAGCACGCACGCACTCCATGTTACATCACCGGGAATGAGCTTTGTCTAGCTAGCATCTCCCATAAAGTCCCATCATCGATCCATGGGTGGATGGTACTCCCTCGGTATCAAAATACAAGACGTTTTTTTCACACTATGACAGTGTAAAAAAAACATCTTATATTTTGATACAAAGGGAGTACAACATGCTAAGTTCATAGTATAATTCTGTATTGATAAGGAAAAGGAAGAAGCAATATGCCCTAGAGTTGAAGAAAGGAGCCACTGAGCCCAACCAATAAGATAGGCGTATGATGATTGTAACGTGGCCACAGCCCAGAAGCTATCTAAATGCCTACCTAAATTGATTGACCCGGACGGCTTGTGATGAGCTAAACGTGGAGTGGTTCATTCCCCCCTCCAGATGCTCATGCTCAGTCTCATTGACATGGAATAAAATCATCGTGTCTGGAGTCGGGAGTATTATTGGGCTAGAATAATCTCCCTTAGATACATACTCCCTCCGTTCCTAAATATAAGTCTTTCTAGAGATTCCACTACAAACTACATACGGATGTATATAGACTCATTTTAGAGCGTAGATTCACTCATTTTGATCCGTATGTAATCCATAGTATAATCTCTAGAAAGACTTATATTTAGGAACGGAGGGAGTAGGTCTTTATCTGGTGACATGGTACAGATAAAGAAAGATCATGGAGACATGCAACCAAAGAAAGTGGATTCACAGAGGGACAGGCACCTGACCCTCGATGCATACATGCCAAGATTGCGAAATCTGAACCAACCAAATAGCACATGGCTGGGCTACTCCACCATGGATGGACCCCTACACCTCCATGTATATATCAATGCATTGCACACACACATTACTTTCTTCAGATGAGACAAGTATAAAAATGACCTGCTACTAGAGTAGTATAGGCTATGATGCACGAGTAGGAAGAAACGAGACTCCAGCAGCATGATGCTGATAGATAGATCGTCCAAATGTCTGTCCAGAGCAATGGAGATGGCCGAGCTGGTTCTGGTGTTCAAATCAGGATTCTTTTCTTTGCTTGCTAAGTGCCGATTTGTTCATCCAAGCAATTGAAAGAGATTGTTTTCACAACGTAAATGGGGTGCTTTGTCGGGCTCCTAATGGATAGACACCACACCAGGCAGAAGATGATGGAAACAGGGGTGGTATTGATTGGACACCCTAATTGTGACATTCGACCAGCAAAGAGACATTGAAAAACACAATTCAGAGAACCTTCTCAATGCAAGCCAAGTTTGAAAACCTACTATACCTAAGAGTAGAAAAGGGAATATGCACTCACTGTAAAGGTAAGAATCAATAGAGACATTCATTCATCAGAAATCATCAAGAGGCCAATAATGTAACTGAACCAATAAGCTGCAAGAAACTGGAACTCTACCTAATTCGGGAAATAAAATAGTAGTAAGATTTAGGTCGAAATCCAATGGTAACTATGAGAATCAAAGTGAAAGACAAGTAAACATAATGGTAGCTTCCTAAAGTCAAGGCAGGGTCCGGAGAAAAAGACTGCAAAACCATACAAGCAAAGCAAGCCAGTTCCTGAAGCAGTGATAACTCATGGATTTGTAGAAGTTTCCAACTTTAAAAAGGCAGGCCCTAGCCACACACACAAGTTTTTTATGGAGCGGGCAATGCTACTCAGGTACAGGGACAGGCAATCAAAGGCCCGTGTACAAGAAAGACGCATCAACTGGAAACCCAGATGGGTCAACAGAGGCTGAAGGTGACCTAAGCCAATGTCAAAGAAAGCATGTGCTGTTGGTGGCCAATAATAGAGCCAAAAAGTATTAAGAGAAGTTCAGAGTGCAAGTTGTGGAAATAACATGGTTTGGAAGGCTACTGCAGAGGGAGAGAGAAATGCTTACCAGGAGAAGAAAAACAAACAAGATCAGAAAAGGGTGGGCCTCCAGTCTCCATCCTAGGCTATCAGCCATCCAAATCTAGTTCTCAGTGCATCTGACCAGGCTCGTGACCACCATCATAGGTTAGTGTCTGCAGAATCTGGTCCCAATCACTGCTCCTGTTCATGCTCTTAACTTTCAGGGGTTATAATTGAGCAGCAGCAGCAGCAGCCAGTTAGTTGGCCACATCTCACCTGGCTCCATGTGTCCACACCATGCATAATTGTGTCGGTCCTTCTTTACCTAGCATATGTTCATCTGATTGGATCCCACTGAGATCTATGTTTAGCGTTGCAATTAACATATGCATCTCCCACTAAGACATCATTTTATGTTGACAACCACTTCAATGCAAGAATATGAGGACATACTCAAGATAGTCTGAAAGGGATTGAAACCTGCCCATGAATAGCCTGTTGCAGGTATTGTAATGATTGGCATAACAAACTGTACAGCTTTGCATGCCTAGAATCAAAGTCCAAGATCAACAGTAAGCCATGTTTCCCCGATTTCATCGGTCATTATTCAGGGCAAACACAATCACGAAACCTACAGGCTTTCAGAGGATGACATTGCACAGCCCTTAATCAATCCATCAAAGCACTCCATTGTACTCCCTCCGGTACTTTTTAGTCTGCATATAAGTTCTGTCCGAAGTCAAAGTATCTCTACTTTGACCAAACTTATAGAAAAAAAGTATCAACTTTCACAATGACAAATCAATATTGTTAGATTCAATACGAAATGTAGTTTCATAGTATATATATTTGATATTGTAGATGTTGATATTTCTTAATATAAATTTGTTCAAACTATGCAAAGTTTGACTTGTCACAAATCCAGATTACACAAAACAATATCAGTACCAGAGACTTGCTACAGAATAATCTGTCAACATCAACCAAACCCATGCTACAAATCTTGACTGGCTCATTTTGCTGGATTGCAATATTTGTACATCTGGATAAATCATGTCAGCTTGTTGCATACCTGTTCCTGCTGGATAAAGAACCTGTAGTGATCGGTAGGCCATCTTCGCTTAGTTGACCCTTTGTGAGTTCCATCCGCTGAACAATTGCCACTGTAGATTACAAAGATGAGTGGGGTGAGGACTATAGCCCATGCGAATTAGTCTTGCTTGACAGAAATGGGGCAATCTGCAGCAAAGAAGTGTGATGACTGTCAAAACGCACAGAGATAGGGTATTAGGGTGTAATCATGAGCTATCACAGTATAAACCTTAGCAAGACTTTTATTTTCTTCTGAAGCAAGAAAATAGCCCTGATATTCCTTCTTCCTTTTAGTGTCCTGATGGGCACACGATGAATGTGGTGATGCGACATGAGTAGTTGAATTGTTTTGAAAACATAATAAACATGTGAGTTAAACACTGCAGTATTTCATATTACTGAGATAAAAAATCAAGAGAGCTATCCAAATAACCATTATGTTTATAAAGTTAATACTAAAACAAATAATATAGGAAGACCTCAAGTTACTACAAATGTCAGTGAGTTATGTTGTCCTCATGTCACCAAAATGAAGGATACTATCTACAAGCACCTAGTCTATGACTCCGGATGTCTATTATAATATTTGTGCCAATTCAAAACCGATCAATTGGATCTTAAGTTAGTGAAATATTGAAGATGTGCAATTACATGTGAAGTCATTTCTGATCCTTGCGCATCTCAAACAACCTCTAGGGATATCCTGCTGCTTATTCAGAAATAGGCCACCTAAATACATAAATAAGTGATCTGATACCATGAGCATGGGATGTTGGTGCTTACAGTTTTATCTTTAACAGCTGATAAGGCGCATGGGATGTTGGTGCTTACAGTTTTATCTTTAACAGCTGATAAGGCGCAAGACACATCCATTGTACAGAGGAATTACATAGTTTGTCGTGTGCAAGTGGGCTCATGTGAACATCAAGCAATCAACTAAGAAGATGCACCAGCCAGAAGCACCATGGTTTCGCTTCTCATGTAAATCAATAACACTCGAGCTATACTGCCAGTGGAGTATTTAAGTCAGAGCATGATCGGCCAATTAAAGATGAAAACTGATCATGGAATTTCAGAAGAGGACACTTCTCAATGAGGTTAGTATCATCGTAGGCCTCCTTGAGGAAGACGGTACTTCTTGCTCCCTTGTTAGTGATGTAGAAGATACCATGATTTTTTACTAAGCAAAGAAGTAGCTTGCATGGCAGCCTATACTCATTATGGAAGACTTCTAGCTTATCAGATGTCAGTCGTTTCTGCATTGTCAAGCTTAAGATCTCATGTAGAACAGCAACAGATCGCTTTCGAGCCTGTGGAGTTGCAGGCTCCACTCTCCTAGCATTCAGATAAGGTGAAGGAAATGCCATCTTCTGCCACCTAACTACCTCCTCAAGGTACTTGCGGTTGGGCCTAAATCCTGATGGATACTTTAACTTGAAAGCAAAAGCACCCAGTATATTCCCATCTTTAGGAACCCCTCTATAATCCATTTGGAAACCATCAAAATTCAATTTTTCTTCTCGTGCTGTGACTGCTAGTGAAGAATCCCAACTCTCCAAACACAGATGGTCCAAGCCTCTCACATCACGGATTGAAAAAAAATCGGGGTAACTAGGAATCAACTTGTCCTTGAAGTTTTTTGGTAAACCCAATTCAGGTTGGATGAGCTCAATCTTCTCTAAAGGGATTTGGCAGTCCATTGACATCATTAACAGCTTCCTCAGATTTCTTACCAAGATAGGTTCCATTAGCTCCTGTGCCTGGATCTCTTCACCAGAAATATTTCTGGCCTTCTCAGTAAGCGTGACAGCAATGGGCTCACGCGATGTACTTCCACCAGAGACATGGAAGATGTTGGGGTGGCGCTCGATAAGTGAAACAAAGTTCCATTTTTGGACAAAGCCAACCTCCTTTTCAAGGTCACGTACAAGTAGTGATCCTTTCTTTTGGGCCAAGATGAGCTCATGGAGACGAAGGAGGAGAGCGGGCTTCTTTTGGAGGTCCATGGCCTTGTCGAGGCCAGGCTCACGGTGATAAAGCTTCTTCTTTGGCCGGCGTCCATGACCAGCAGAAAATGAGGACATTTCCTTGAGTTGTATCAAGGAAAGAGATCTGGGAATGTAAGATAAATGTTCTGCCAATCTTCTTCTCATCAAATTTTAGGTCTTAAATGCAAGTCCGGGCAGGCACGCAGATCCCAAGTGATCAAGACCGCAGAATAAAGAAGCAGAAAGTTGTACTTCAAATTCTGCAAAACAAAAAGGGACAGAATGTTCAGGCCATTTTAAACAACATAAGCTTTGCAAATAAAGAATCAAATTCATAATACCAAGAGCCTGTGTCTCAGGTCCCAACAATTCCCATTTCAGAACAACAACTCATCGCAGCAGAAGCCCAGCCAAGAGCAAGTTACAGGGTGTGTCACCTCCACTTTTTTTTTACTGACATCACACGCATAATACGAAATTGACCGAAAGAGCCATATAAATAGCTTAGTCAAGTTTCACAATTAGAGTTTACTAAATACTCCCTCCGCAAAGAAATATAAGAGCGCTTGGATCACAAGAGGAAGTATGTTTGAAATTTGCAAATGTAACAACACGATTGGTTGGCAAGATGAAATAGCCTTACAAGAATCAAAGATAACATGAGTACGAAATTTCAACGTTAAACTACTTT
Organism: Aegilops speltoides; assembly: GCA_021437245.1. Taxonomy (NCBI): domain Eukaryota; kingdom Viridiplantae; phylum Streptophyta; class Magnoliopsida; order Poales; family Poaceae; genus Aegilops; species Aegilops speltoides. The sequence goes on along the minus strand of CM038147.1, from coordinate 491,835,095 downwards.
TCGCTTTGGCATCGCCCTAAAGGCATCAACTAGTCCTACATCATCTTCACTTGCTTTCAAGAATAATGTTCGCCCAATAAATGTCACCAAGTAATAGTTTATGAGTTGATCACCTATACCATTTATCGATCTATTCTTCACTAGACCCATTGCAGAAAATACTCTACTAGCTCGGAAGACGGAACTGAAGTAATACTGAACTTGGCACTGTAGCAGTGTACTTGTAATTTCTACAATCACACTAGTTAGTACCTCGAGCAGTTGAGCTCGATGCGGCGTTTACCTGTCGCGTTCCGGACAACAGGACGTCACCGGCTGGAGCTCGCCGGCGGAAGTGGACAAGACGAAGAGACTGCTCGTGCTCGGAGGTCGCCGAGTTTGGAGTCAGGCGCGGCCGCGGGCCGCGGCCGTGAGAGAGTGAGGACGGCTTTATGGGGAACGAGGAGTGGGGAGCGAGGGTCACCGGAGCCGAGGAAGTCGTGGAGGAAGGAGGACGGGGGCCGGCGCCGGGGCGGCCACGCCAATCGTGGAGCCGCCGGAGTGGAACAGATGGCTCGATCTCGATGGGAACAGCCGAGCAGAACAGCACCGGTAACGGGCTAGATCGAGAGCTCCTATCCTATACGACGCCTGCAGGCGACAAATTGACGACCCTTCGCACAGAGCGGGAACCAACTGGACCGGGCCATTTTGGACGCAGCGAAGGGGAAACCACTGAGTTTTTTTTAGTGAGAAACCACTGAGCTACCTCCCAACAACACTGCAGCACCTGGTTCACTGTAGCGGCCTGCCACTGTATGAGGGTTCACTGTAGTGAATTGGTGTTTTGGTCGCTTTTTATTTCATACTTTTATAAATAAACATTGAACATTTTTGTAATATACGTTGAATTTTTTAATATATGATGAACATTTTTATGGTGCATGCTAAACTTTTTGTAATATATGATGAACATTTTTGAAATATAGTGAACTTTTTTTTAATATACACTACCAATTTTTGAATGTGCACTGAACATTTTTGGAATATCTGTTGAACATTTTCTTAATATATGATGAACATCTTTACAATGCACGGTGAACTATTTTGTACTCCCTCCGTCCCAATAGTGTAAAGTTGAGTCACTTATTTTGGGAGGGAGTAATATACAATGAACATTGTTTTAATATACGATGAACATTTTTGCAATACACTGTGAAATTTTCTCTATAATACACAAGAAAGAGAAGAAATGAAAAAATAAAATAAAATAGAAAAAAGCAAAAAAGAAAATGAAACGAATAAACAAAAACCAAAAGGAAAAATGGAAACAAAACAGCGAAAACGAAAAAACGGAATCATGTGTCGCTACAAGGTTGAGGCTTTCTTCGTCTTGAAGAGCCGTGAACACAACAGGTGCGTCAAGGCCGGCGTCCTCAACATCTGTTTCGGGGGGGGGGGGGGGAAGGGGGGCATGTGTCGCATCACTAATCCCAGCAGTTATAACCTTGTCAATGTATGCAACAACGAGTAGGGTTTGGACGCAGCAATTCGGTGCTCGAGCTCAGCTGCACCCGAAATTGCTGGCGTACGCTCAGTTCTCGTGATTCGGAAAACAGGCGCTGGTGTGTCAGCGAAAAAGGATAAGAAACAGAGAATACGGCGCATATACGCCCGCAAACAGTGCGAAGACTGGGCCCGGAAGGTATGGCTGGACGTCCGTCGGCGCGCTGATTTTCCTGGTCCGTGGACCGGAACGTTAACTTTTTTCATCTGAGCCATGGAACAGTACGCACGGAAGGTACGTGACGGCCATCCATGGGTCTGGCTTGGGAGAGGACGCCACAGTCCACACAAACCCAAACCCTTGTGTAGGTCGTTCTCGAAGGCTGCCGCCACCGTCGCCGCCGCCGCGGACGGCCTGCCCAAATCCAGCAGGCTGCGGTGGCTCCGAACGCTGAGAGATGAAAGATGCTGGAGTCGACTTCCTGCTTGATGCTGTGGACAGGTAAATGAATCATGCCCCGATTGGAGATCTAGCGAACTCAACGATGCGATGGCTCCGGATGGCAGACGACTGACGCCGAGTTCGGCGGCTCATGTTGGCCTATCTCGCAGGTTTCCGCTTTGTGAAGAGTTCGCGGGCAGCTTGGATCATCCAGATCTGGCCCCTCCGGCCGGCGGTGCTCCCGCGAGATGATGCCGCACCAGCTACTCCGGCAGACTCAAAAGTCGGGGCCGCGGGCAGGCAATCGTTGGCGACACCCACTCTTCTCTGACAAGGTCTGCTCAATCGACGGACAGGGTGAACCCCCAGGCTCCGGTGTGGACAAAGATGTAGGCCTGGAATCCTAGCTCTGTTAAGCTGTTACTTATTTCTGAAAATGCTGTGATGGTTTCCTGCAGTTCTATGTGCTAACTGGTGTTGTAGCTAGTTGACATAATGAGTACTGAACAAAAACAAATTTGAATTGATTGTTTATTTTAGTGATTGTTGTGATATATACGAAGCCTAGATCAGCCAGCACACTAAAATTACTGTTGTTACCTTATTTGAGGGGGCAAAATCATATCAGTGTTTGTTTATGAATTCAGGTTGCGGCTTGGGAGTGCACCACATGACACCCTGTCCATCTAGGATGAGTATGTGCATTAGAGCAGTCAATTCACAAGTTTGCAGAGGAAACATCTAAGAGTGTCATGAGGCCAGAACTAGGGCTTATTTTTGACACGCCCGGTGAGGGTTACAACTTCCAAAATTTGTACTCTTGGGAGATTGGGTTCGGAATAAGATATGGGAAGAGCAGGCTGAATACAGAGAGGATGAAAATCGATGCAGGAGAAGATCGTGTGTGGGTGCTCGGTGCGTAAGGATTTTCTGATTAATAATATCTGTTTTACATATCTGTAAGGTTGTACAGTTAATTTTACTATTGTGATCCTTGACATTGTTATTCATTCCATTGCAGGGAAGGTCGTGTAGATGTGAATGCCCCATTTTGATATGGCTCCTACGTGTGTGCGACAACAGTTGATACATTACAGAGCATCATGAGAGCCACAATTATTCCTTGTCTCTAACAATGGGAGAGAAGGTCTGAGAGATCAAGCCTCTACCCTGGAATCTTGTGTGCAAGAGGCGTGTTGAGCACTGTGGGGTTGGCATTGCCTTCAGCTGCAGAGATGGAAGCACACTTTGTTAGAAAAGAAATTCTGGGGCAAGCTTTATGAGCATAAGCATGGAACCATCCTGTACCTCAGAGCGGGTAGTCCTTAAAACCCTCGTGCATGGCAACATAGACAACGACGGCTCAACGAATTCATAAGTTGATCAGCAAACTTGAACATGTCCAATAGCATCGTGTTCTTAGCTTGCGACAGGTGCAGAATGGCCCTTGCATTTTGCTGCTTCAACAGCATGGTAACCTAATAGCTCACCTGCGCACATGATTTTGTGAAAAAGTAGGGCCCTGACCATGTGGCATCTCTATCTGTTTATGTCATTGTGATTTCATTAGCTCACTTCATCCTCGCTTGGCCTTTTTAGTCGCTGCACATAGTATATGCTAGCAGCCAAGCACATACTAGATTACTGTCCTTGGATTTCTTGGTTAGCAGCTGCTGAGATGATTTAATTGCCAAATTAATGCCTTGTTCTAGAATATACTATCATGGATCAATGAGCTTGTGAATATCCTCCTGTTTCTTTTATTTATGTACGTATGAATGCAGAACAATTCCTCGATTGCTTGCTTAATTTACTAGGTTTAATAATCCTTCTTATATAAGCAGGACCAAATTAATCATCCCTCCCTTTCACAGGGCAGGGAACATGTATGATTTATTAATTTTGATCAATGGCCCTTGATTTAGTAATCCATCATGCATCATATAAGTGAAAGAAAATACTTGATGCTATTTCCTAGAAAAATTGCTGGGTCCAATTTTTGATATTGTTGCACATAGCCTTCTCTAAATAACTGCTTGTCATTTTCTTCGGTGGTAACTTGTTATATTCAGTCAACAGTTCCACTATTATGTGAAGTCGCTGTTTTTCAATGCCCAAGGTTGTAGAATGAACACACAGTGTTTGGCTTCATGCATTGTGATGTAATGATTCAAACTGAACACACAATTTTGTATGTATTCTTTCAGGGCAATAATTAGCATCAAACTGGAGAGTGGGGACTTTGTAAATATATCTCCAGTGGACGGGTAGCATGAGCACTAGTTGTCTGAATTCTGAAACTGCAACAACTAGCTTTCCAATTAGAAAGCTCCTCTGGACTCTGGTACATGACAAAGGATGAGCTTCACCATGTGAATCCTCTTGAGCAACCTTGTGTGTATAACATGGTACTTCCTAGCATTGTGACATGCCAATTCCTAATTTTGAAAATAATAGTGTGAAGCACAAGGTGCAATGCCATGGATCTATCTATTAACTAGGAATAGTAAGATGATGTGGTTTGTTTCTGGGAATGATTGATAGATACTACTGTAGAAGATGATGACTTTGATGCCGCAGTGAACGTGCCTCTTCCTGGCAAGGCGCTAGGAGTTCTAGAGTTTTGTGAAGCTATGGAAAGGACCCAAGACCAGGGTGCTGCAACTTATTTGGGCTGCTGCTGCTGTGGAGTTGGTTAGCTGTTTTGGTTGGCTGTGATGCATTTACGCCTTGTGGACATTAACTATGCTTGTATGAACGAATTGTGTTGTCTTCATCATGCCTTTTTGGCCCTCAATTATGCTTGTACGAGTCGCCTTCTGGACCTGCGACCCGAATATGGTGAATTGTGACATATTGGCTGCATTGTAGAAGAATATATTGTCAAAGTATTCTCTTCATTTTAGATGAGTACATTTGATATATTTTCACTTTGAATCTGATGCATTCTATATCTTTTTTTATCAGTACAGAAATGCATCGTTATTTTCATTTTTTTTACTTTGTAAATGTGTTGATTGTAGAGATGTAGAGGTGTGTGTTTTTATTATTTATAATTACATTCAAAATAGCAGCCAAAATGAAATAGGGAAATATGACATACATTTTAATTTCATAAAATCCATGAATCCCACCAGATGAAATCCTTTATGGGATGTCTTTTCATTTCATTTCCACCAAATAAAATGAGAACTTTGGTGTCAAACGAGCTGATACAATGGCTCATTTAACATCCCTAAAGCATAATACATTATGTTTTATCATACAACATACTCGTGCAGCATTATGATAACTCTGGACTACATGATCCCTCACAAAGGGTTGGCAGGACGCACTAAGTACACACCATTGAATATCTAATTCGAGGATGTAAAGTACACGGGCACAACAAAGACAGAACGAGCACTGTAATCATGAGATTGGTAGCCGCTAACAGAAGGCAGATTAGCAAGCTAAAACTGCAGCTACAGGAGGCAAAGAATCGAGCTATGGGTTCAGGACACACGCCGGAAATACGTGATCTTGAAGAACAGCTACGAGAGATTTTTGAACGGGAGGAGGTCATGTACAGACAACGTTCCCGGGTTGACTGGCTCATAGCCGGGGATCAAAACACGAAATACTTCCAAAATCGCTGCTCACACAGGAAAAGGAAAAATACAATAAAGTCGCTGCTCAGAGAGGACGGAACTAAGTGCAGCACAGATGATGGTATGCGAGAAATGGCGGCGTCATTTTATGAACAGCTATTCATGTCAGAAGGGTCGACTAATGCTCGGCTACTCCTGGATTGCATTGCCCCTTCTGTAACGGAGAGGATGAATGAGCGCCTCACTTCGGCCATCTCGGACGAGGAGATAGAGGTCGCACTTTTCCAGATGGGACCTACAAAGTCCCCTGGCCCGGACGGACTGCCGGCTATGTTTTATCAACAACACTGGTCGTTGGTTAAAGAGGATGTATGTAGTGCCGTGAGGGATTTTCTTCGAGGCGTGGCTGCACCGGATAATTTTAATGCCACGGTGATTGTGATGATCCCCAAAGTAAACTCACCGGAGTTACTTGCGCAGTTCAGGCCAATTAGCCTTTGTAATGTCCTGTATAAAATAGCCTCTAAGGTGTTGGCAAATAGACTGAAAGAAATTCTTCCCATACTGATCTCGGAAGAGCAGAGCGCATTTGTACCGGGGCGTCTCATCACGGATAATGTCTTTGTGGCTTATGAATGCGTCCATGCAATACGCCATAGGAAGAGGAAAAAGCCTTTCTGTGCGGTCAAACTGGACATGATGAAAGCGTATGATAGGGTGGAATGGATTTTCCTCGAGCAAATGCTGGCTCGGTTTGGTTTCGCGTCGGACTGGATTGCTATGGTTATGAGATGTGTAACATCAGTGAGTTTTTCTGTAAAACTTAATGGTGGTTTCTCTAGGAGCTTTGTGCCATCAAGAGGCCTTCGGCAGGGGGACCCTATTTCGCCATATTTATTCTTATTTTGCGTCGAGGGGTTTTCTGCGTTGTTGAGACGGGCTCAAGAGGACAACAGAATCAAGCGTGTTCATTTTGGGAGCACTGGCCCCCATGTCACACACCTTCTCTTTGCAGATGATAGTATAGTCTTTCTGGAAGGGTCCCAGGACAGTTTGCTTGCTCTAAAGGAAATTTTGGGGAAATATGAAGCGGCATCTGTGTTGGGGAACGTAGTAATTTCAAAAATTTTCCTACGCACACGCAAGATCATGGTGATGTATAGCAACGAGAGGGGAGAGTGTTGTCCACATACCCTTGTAGACCCGGCGGAAGCGATCACAACGTAGAGGAAGTAGTCGACGTTCTCCTCGCGATCCGACCGATCCGGCGCCGTTACTCGGCGCCCGAGTTCTTGACACACGTCTGCTCGATGGCGTCCCTCGTACTCGATCCAGCCGAGTGTCGAGGAGAGTTCCGTCAAGACGACGGCGTGGTGACGATCTTGATGTTTCACGGTAGCGAGGCTTCGCCTAAGCTTGCGACAGTATAACCGAGGTGGAATATGGTGGAGGGGGCGCACGGCTAAGGAACGATCTCACGATCAACTTGTGTGTTCCAAGGTGCCCCTGCCCCGTATATAAAGGAGCAAGGGGAGGGCGGCGGCCAAGGAGGCGCGCATACAGGAGTCCTACTCCCTGGGAGTAGGATTCCCCCAATCCTAGTTGGACTAGGATTCCGGGAGGAAAGAGAGAGAGGGCGGCCCCTTCTCCTAGTCCTAGTAGGACTAGGGAAGGGGGCGCGCCTCCTAGGGCTGCCCTTCTCCTTTCCACTAAGGCCCACCGAGGCCCATTTACCTCCCGGGGTTCCAGTAACCTCCGGTACTCGATAAATTCCGCCGCCGGAACCATTCCGAACTCCAAACATAGGCTTCCAATATATCAATCTTTATGTCTCGACCATTCCGAGACTCCTCGTCATGTCCGTGATCACATCCGGACTCGAACTCCTTGGTACATCAAAATACATAAACTCATAATAAGCATCATCGAAACCTTAAGCGTGCGGACCCTACGGTTCGAGAACAATGTAGACATGACCTAGAACCATTCACGGTCGATAACCAACAGCGGGACCTGGATGCCCATATTGGTTCCTACATATTCTACGAAGATCTTTGTCGGTCGGACCGCATAACAACATACGTTGTTCCTTTGTCATCGGTATGTTACTTGCCGAGATTCGATCGTCGGTATCCAATACCTAGTTCAATCTCGTTATCGTCAAGTCTCTTTACTCGTTCCGTAATACATCATCTCGCAACTAACTCATTAGTTGTAATGCTTGCAAGGCTTAAGTGATGTGCATTACCGAGAGGGCCCAGAGATACCTCTCCGACATTCGGAGTGACAAATCCTAATCTCGAAATCGCCAACCCAACATCGCCTTTGGAGACACCTGTAGTACTCCTTTATAATCACCCGATTACGTTGTGACGTTTGGTAGCACCAAAGTGTTCCTCCGTAAGCGGAGTTGCATAATCTCATAGTTACAGGAACATGTATAAGTCATGGATAAAAGCGGTAGCAACATACTAAGCGATCGTGTGCTAAGCTAATGGAATGGGTCATGTCAATCAGATCATTCTACTAATGATGTGACCTCGTTAATCAAATAACAACTCTTTGTTCATGGTTAGGAAACATAACCATCTTTGATTAACAAGCTAGTCTAGTAGAGGCATACTAGTGACATATTGTTTGTCTATGCATTCACACATGTATCATGTTTCCGGTTAATACAATTCTAGCATGAATGATAAACATTTATCATGAAATAAGGAAATAAATAATAACTTTATTATTGCCTCTAGGGCATATTTCCTTGATCTCCCACTTGCACTAGAGTCAATAATCTAGTTCACATCGCCATGTGATTGAACACCAATAATCATATCTGTATATGATTAACACCCATAGTTCACATCGTCATGTGATCAACACCCAAAGGGTTTACTAGAGTCAATAATCTAGTTCACATCGCTATGTGATTAACACCCAAAGAGTTCAAAGGTATGATCATGTTTTGCTCGTGAGAGAAGTTTAGTCAACGGGTCTTTCACATTCAGATCCGTTTATGTATTTTGCAATTTTCTATGTCTACAATGCTCTTGCGAAGCTACTCTAGCTAATTGCTCCCACTTTCAATATGTATCTAGATTGAGACTTAGAGTCATCTAGATCGGTGTCAAAACTTGCATCGGCGTAACCCTTACGACGAACCCTTTTCACTTCCATAATCGAGAAACATATCCTTATTCTACTAAGGATAATTTTGACCATTGTCGATGATCTACTCCTAGATCACTATTGTACTCCTTGCCAAAATCGGTCAGGTATACAATAGATCTGGTATCTGACATGGCATACTTTATAGAACCTATGGCCAAGGCATAGGAATGACTTTCATTCTCTTTCTATCTTCTGCCGTGGTCGGGTTTTGAGTCTTACTCAATTTCACACCTTGTAACACAGTCAAGAACTCTTTCTTTGACTGTTCCATTTTGAACTACTTCAAAATCTTGTCAAGGTATGCACTCATTGAAAAAAAAAACTTATCAAGCGTCTTGATCTATCTCTATAGATCTTTAATGCTCAATATGCAAGCAGCTTCACCGAGGTCTTTCTTTGAAAAACTCCTTTCAAACACTCCTTTATGCTTTGCAGAATAATTCTACATTATTTCCGATCAACAATATGTCATTCACATATACTTATCAGAAATGTTGTAGTGCTCCCACTCACTTTCTTGTAAATCGGGCTTCACCGCAAGTGCAGATAAAACTATATGCTTTGATCAACTTATCAAAGCGTGTATTCCAACTCGAGATGCTTGCACCAGCCCATAGATGGATCATTGGAGCTTGCACACTTTGTTAGCTCCTTTGGATCGAAAAAAACTTCGGTTGCATCATATACAACTCTTCCTCCGAAAACCATTCAGAATGCGGTTTTACATCCATTTGCCAAATTTCATAATCATAAAATGCGGCAATTGCTAACATGATTCGGACGGACTTAAGCATCGCTACTGGTGAGAAGGTCTCATCGTAGTCAATCCCTTGAACTTGCCGAAAACCTTTTGCGACAAGTCGAGCTTTATAAACGATAACATTACCGTCGGCGTCGGTCTTCTTCTTGAAGATCCACTTGTTTTCTATTGCTTGCCTACCCTCGGGCAAGTCAACCAAAGTCCATACTTTGTTTTCATACATGGATCCCATCTCAGATTTCATGGCCTCAAGCCATTTTGCGGAATCTGGGCTCACCATCGCTTCTTCATAGTTCGTAGGTTCATCATGATCTAGTAGCATGATTTCCAGAACAGGATTACCATACCACTCAGTGCGGATCTTACTCTGGTTGATCTACGAGGTTACGTAGTAACTTGATCGAAGTTTCATGATCAACATCATCAACTTCCTCACTACTTGGTGTAGGTGTCTCAGAAACCGGTTTCTGCGACGAACTACTTTCAAGTAAGGGAGAAGGTACTATTACCTCATCAAGTTCCACTTTCCTCCCACTCACTTCTTTCGAGAGAAACTCCTTCTCTAGAAAGGATCCATCTTAAGCAACGAATATCTTGCCTTCGGATCTGTGACAGAAGGTGTACCCAACAATTTCCTTTGGGTATTCTATGAAGACGCACTTCTCCGATTTGGGTTCGAGCTTATCAGGATGAAACTTTTTCACATAAGCATCGCAGCCCCAAACTTTAAGAAACGACAACTTAGGTTTCTTGCTAAACCACAGTTCATATAGTGTCGTCTTAGCGGTTTAGATGGTGCCCAATTTAACGTGAATGCAATTGTCTCTAATGCATGATCCCAAAAGCGATATTGGTAAATCAAGAAGAAACATCATAGATTGCACTATATCCAATAAAGTGCGGTTACGATGTTTGGACACACCATAACATTGTGGTGTTCCAGGTGGCATGAGCTGTGAAACTATTCCACATTGTTTTAATTGAAGACCAAACTCGTAACTCAAATATTCATCTCCATGATCGGATCGCGAAACTTTATTTTCTTGTTACGATGATTTTCCACTTCACTCTGAAATTCTTTGAACATTTCAACTATTTCGGACTTATGTTTCATCAAGTAGATATACCCATATCTGCTCAAATCATCTGTGAAGGTCGAAAATAACGATACTTGCCACAAGCATCAACACTCATTGGATCGCATACATCGGTATGTATTATTTCCAATAAGTCAGTAGCTTGTTCCATTGTTCCGAAGAACGGAGTTTTAGTCATCTTGCCCAAAAGGCACGGTTCGCAAGCATCAAGTGATTCATAATCAAGTGATTCCAAAATCCCATCAACATGGAGTTTCTTCATGCGCTTTACACCATTATGACCTAAGCAATGATTGCCACAAATAAGTTGCACTATCATTATTAACTTTGCATCTTTTGGTTTCAATATTATGAATATGTGTATCATCATGATCGAGATCCAATGAACCATTTTCATTGGGTGTGTAACCATATAAGGTTTTATTCATGTAAACAGAATAACAATTTATTCTATAACTTTAAATGAATAACCGTATCGCAATAAACATGATCAAATCATATTCATGCTCAACGCATAACGCCAAATAACATTTATTTAGGTTCAACACTAATCCCGAAAGTATAGGGAGTGTGCGATGATGATCATATCAATCTTGAAACTACTTTCAACACACATCGTCACTTCACCCTTAACTAGTTTTTGTTTATTCGCAACTCCTGTTTGAGTTACTACTCTTAGCAACCGAACCGATTACCAAATACCGAGGGGTTGCTATAAACACTAGTAAAGCACACATCAAACACCGTATATCAAATATACCTTTGTTTACTTTGCCATCCTTCTTATCCGCCAAATACTTGGGGTAGTTCATTTTCGATAACGGTTCCTTTGCGGTAGAAGCACTTAGTCTCGGGCTTAGGTCCGGACTTGGGCTTCTTCACTTGAGCGACAACTTGCTTGCCGTTCTTCTTGAAGTTCCTTCCATCCCTTTGCCCTTTTCTTGAAACTAGTGGTCTTGTTAACCATCAACACTTGATGTTCTTTCTTGATTTCTACCTTCATCGATTTCATCATCATGAAAAACACGGGAATCATTTTTATCATCCCTTGTATACTATAGTTCATCACGAAGTTCTACTAACTTGGTGATGGTGACTAGAGAATTTCATCAATCACTATCTTATCCGGAAGATTAACTCCCACTTGATTCAAGCGATTGTAGTACCAGACAATCGAGCACATGCTCACTAGTTGAGCGATTCTCCTCCATCTTTTAGCTATAGAACTTGTTGGAGACTTCATATCTCTCAACTCGGGTATTTGCTTGAAATATTAACTTCAATTCCTGGAACATCTCATATGGTCCATGATGTTCAAAACATCTTTGAAGTCCCGATTCTAAGCCATAAAGCATGGTGCACAAAACTATCAAGTAGTCATCATATTGAGCTAGCCAAGCGTTCATAACGTTCGCATATGCTCTGCAATAGGTCCGTCACCTAGCGGTGCATCAAGGACATAATTCTTACGTGCAAGCAATGAGGATAAACCTCGGATCACGGATCAAATCCGCATCATTGCTACTAACATTTTTCAACACAATTTTCTCTAGGAACATATCAAAATAAACATATGAAAGCAACAACGCAAGCTATTGATCTTACAACATAATTTGCAAAATACTACGGGACTAAGTTCATGATAAATTTAAGTTCAATTAATCATATTACTTAAGAACTCCCACTTAGAAAAACATCTCTCTAGTCATCCAAGTGATCACGTGATCCAAATCAACTAAACCATAACCGATCATCACGTGAAATGGAGTAGTTTTCAATGGTGAACATCTTATGTTGATCATATCTACTATATGATTCACGCCGACCTTTCGGTCTCCGTGTTCCGAGGCCATATCTCGCATATGCTAGGCTCGTCAAGTATAACCCGAGTATTCTGCGTGTGCAAAACCGGCTTGCACCGTTGTAGATGGACGAGAGCTTATCACACCCGATCATCACGTGGTGTGCGGGCACGACGAACTTTGGCAACGGTGCATACCCGGGAGAACACTTCTTGATAATTTAGTGAGAGATCATCTTATAATGCTACCGTCGATCAAAGCAAGATAAGATGCATAAAAGGATAAACATCACATGCAAATCAATATAAGTGATATGATATGGTCATCATCATCTTGTGCTTCATGATCTCCATCTTGTTGCACCACCATGATCACCATCGTCACCGCGCGACACCTTGATCTCCATCGCAGCATCGTTGTCGTCTCGCCAAACTTATGCTACTACGACTATCGCTACCGCTTAGTGATAAAGTAAAGCATTACAGAGCGATTGCATTGCATACAATAAAGCGACAACCATATGGCTCTCGCCGATTGCCGATAACCGGTTACAAAACGTGATCATCTCATACAATAAAATATAGCATCACATCTTGACCATATCACATCACAACATGCCTGCAAAAACAAGTTAGGCGTCCTCTACTTTGTTGTTGCAAATTTTACGTGGCTGCTACGGGCTTAAGCAAGAACCAGTCTCACCTACGCATCAAAACCACAACGATACTTCGTCAAATAGACTCGTTTAACCTTCTCAAGGACCGGGCGTAGCCACACTTGTTCAACTAAAGTGAGAGAGACAGCACCCACCGGTCACCTTTAAGCAACGAGTGCTCGTGGCGGTGAAACCGATCTCGCGTAAGCGTCACGCGTAATGTCGGTGCAGGCGCTTCATCTCACAATACCGCTGAACCAAAGTATGACATCTTTGGTAGGTAGTATGACTTGTATCGCCCACAACTCACTTGTGTTCTACTCGTGCAAAACATCAAACCATAAAAACCTAGGCTCGGATGCCTTTGTTGGGGAACGTAGTAATTTCAAAAATTTTCCTACGCACACGCAAGATCATGGTGATGTATAGCAACGAGAGGGAGAGTGTTGTCCACATACCCTTGTAGACCCGGCGGAAGCGATCACAACGTAGAGGAAGTAGTCGACGTTCTCCTCGCGATCCGACCGATCCGGCGCCGTTACTCGGCGCCCGAGTTCTTGACACACGTCTGACTCGATGGCGTCCTCGTACTCGATCCGGTAGAGTGTCGAGGGAGAGTTCCGTCAACCTGACGGCGTGGTGACGATCTTGATGTTTCACCGGCGCGAGGCTTCGCTAAGCTTGCGACAGTATAACCGAGGTGGAATATGGTGGAGGGGCGCGACACGGCTAAGGAACGATCTCACGATCAACTTGTGTGTTCCAAGGTGCCCCCTGCCTCGTATATAAAGGAGCAAGGGGGGGGGCGGCCTGGGAGGAGGCATACTGGGAGTCCTACTCCCTCGGGAGTAGGATTCCCCAATCCTAGTTGGACTAGGATTCCGGGAGGAAAGAGAGAGAGGGGCGGCCCCTTCTCCTAGTCCTAGTAGGACTAGGGAAGGGGGGCGCGCCTCCTAGGGCTGCCCTTCTCCTTTCCACTAAGGCCCACCGAGGCCCATTTACCTCCCGGGGTTCAGGTAACCTCCGTTACTCAGATAAATTCCGTTTTGCTTGGAACCATTCGAACTCCAAACATAGGCTTCCAATATATCAATCTTTATGTCTCGACCATTCCGAGACTCCTCGTCATGTCCGTGATCACATCCGGACTCGAACTCCTTGGTACATCAAAATACATAAACTCATAATAAGCATCATCGAAACCTTAAGCGTGCGGACCCTACGGTTCGAGAACAATGTAGACATGACCTAGAACCATTCACGATCGATAACCAACAGCGGGACACGGATGCCCATATTGGTTCCTACATATTCTACGAAGATCTTTGTCGGTCGAGACCGCATAACAACATACGTTGTTCCTTTGTCATCGGTATGTTACTTGCGAGATTCGATCGTCGGTATCCAATACCTAGTTCAATCTCGTTCGTCAAGTCTCTTTACTCGTTCCGTAATACATCATCTCGCAACTAACTCATTAGTTGTAATGCTTGCAAGGCTTAAGTGATGTGCATTACCGAGAGGGCCCAGAGATACCTCTCAGGCATTCGGAGTGACAAATCCTAATCTCAAATCGCCAACCCAACATCGCCTTTGGAGACACTGTAGTACTCCTTTATAATCACCCGATTCGTTGTGACGTTTGGTAGCACCAAAGTGTTCCTCCGTAAGCGGAGTTGCATAATCTCATAGTTACGAGGAACATGTATAAGTCATGGATAAAAGCGGTAGCAACATACTAAGCGATCGTGTGCTAAGCTAATGGAATGGGTCATGTCAATCGATCATTCTACTAATGATGTGACCTCGTTAATCAAATAACAACTCTTTGTTCATGGTTAGGAAACATAACCATCTTTGATTAACAAGCTAGTCTAGTAGAGGCATACTAGTGACATATTGTTTGTCTATGCATTCACACATGTATCATGTTTCCGGTTAATACAATTCTAGCATGAATGATAAACATTTATCATGAAATAAGGAAATAAATAATAACTTTATTATTGCCTCTAGGGCATATTTCCTTCAATCTGGCCAAAAGGTAAATCTTTAGAAGTCTTCAATATTTTTTGGGAAGGGGTGTCCAGAAGGAAGAAAGGAGGTGTTCAGGCAAGTGATTGGCATTGAGACCGAGGCTCTTGGTGAGAGGTACCTAGGGCTCCCAACAGTGGCGGGCGCTCCAAGGAGGAACTTTCAAGCATCTTACAATCCTCGAAGGGCAAGGTCTCGGGATGGAAAGGACGGGGGTTGTCAAAGGCGGCGAGAGAGGTTCTTGTAAAATCGTACTCTGAGCCACTCCAACTTACACCATGAGCTGTTTTCATCTCACAAAGAAGATGTGGGAAACCGACTTGATCTCCTCAAAATTCGGTGGGGTGCGACAAATGGTGAAAGAAAAGTGCCTTTGGATAGCATGGGATAAGATGTGTATGGCAAAGCGGGATGGGGGCCTCGGGTTGAGAGATCCGGAGGCCTTTAATCAAGCCTTGCTAGCTAAACAAGCATGGAGGCTCTTGCGGATCCGACCTCCTTATGCTTGCGAGGGTGCTCGAGCTCGATATTATAATGATTCCAACATCATGTCGGCGTCGTGTCCGTCAGGGCTTCCTACACCTTTAGGAGTATACTACATGGGCGTGACTTTGTCATGGAAGGCACCATATGGCGCATAGGGGATGGACGGAAAATCAATATCCACCATGCTAATTGGATTCCTAGGGAAGGAAGCATGAGACCATTGGGTCGACGTACATGCATGGGATCACTCGGTCATTGATTTGCTAACCCCATGCGGTGGCGGTGGGACAACATGAAGCTACAACAGTATGTTTACCCAAAGTGATGTTGAGGATATCAAGCAAATCAAGGTGGGTGGACGAGGATGGATGACTACCAAGCACGGAACTATCTGAAGTCGGGGCGAGTTTTCGGTGCGATCCGCTTACCATTTGAGGATGAGGCTTAGCAAGAAGGGCGGCCGGACGGCCGGGCCCTTCGTCCTCGATTATGAATCACCGAGGATGGATGGCATTATGGAGTACAAATCGCCAAATAAGGCAAAAATTCATATGTGGCGAATCATGCGAGCGGACTAGCGGTGGGTCTTGAGCTATCTGAAGGAGAATAAAGGCGGCGTTTTACATGCGGCATGTGGGCGAGAAGAAGCGCCTATCATCGCTTTTGGCGTGCCCACACTCTCGGTGTTACGGAAAATCCTGCAGACGAGAGAGAGGCTGCGGTGGCGATCCCGCCGTGTTCATTACCTCCTCTAGTGCTTTTGCATCTTGGCTACTAGGTTGGTTTGTGGCGACCTCGGATGATGGCGGCGACCATGGTACATGCCACTTATGGTACGTGGCTAGCACGGAATGAGGCGAAGGATGGGAGGAGGATCATCTGCAAAGACATGAGATTGCGGCGTCATTGCATCCTATATGGCGGAGTGGGCTGACCACTCACGAGCGTAAGCCAACCACGGTCACTCTGAGGAGGTGCGGCGATGGGCGGCCCCGAGCTAGGTTGGGTAAAAGCTAATCTTGATGGCGCAGTTTCTAGACTTGGAGGAAAGAGGCGGGCGGGGTCATCCTCGGAGGTGACCAAGGTGACTTCCGTCGGCGGCGTGCACTTTCATTGACGATCGTGTGGATGCCGAGATGGCGAGCTCATGGCTGCAGAAGGCGGCCCAACTAGCACATGAGATTAATGTTGAAATTACACCTCGAGACGGACTGACATGGGGTGGCAAGCATGCTTGCAGACCGAACAAGAACCTTTCTGTCTCAGGTCCATGTGTGGAGGAGATCAAGCGGATGATGCGTGGATTCAGTGAATGGAAGGTTTCGTGGGTAAGACGATCGGCAAACTCCGCTGCTCATAAACTAGCTAAGGTAGGAGTAGGAGATGAACTCTGCAAAATTTGGCTTATGGTGCCACCAGACTTTGTGTTAGATGTCGTCTCCGAGGAGATCCCAAACTTTCATTAGATAAATAAAGCGGCCAGAGTTATCCTCAAAAAAAAAACAGAATAGCAGCGGCAGGGAGCAGTTGAGAGCTGGTGGCTGTGGCAACGGCGGCACCCGGCTTGAAGACCTGATTCACCGGCGCTGGTATCGCTGGCTGCGCAGGTTGAAACGGCGGCTGGTTGCCGCCAGCAAGTATCTGGCGCAGTTGTTTCCTTGCTGCAGCATGGCGTGCTGTTGAGCTCGGTAGATCTGGTGAGGGGTGGACCTTTTGACATACTCCTGGAAATCGAAGAAACGACACTGCGGGACTATTAGAAACAAATGCAGCGAGCCAAAGAAAAAAATCAAAGGAGTAGTTAGAGATCGATTTAGGAGAACCAGGATTTAGCCAAAGAAAAAAAAATCAAAGGAGTAGTCAGAGATCGATTTAGGAGAACCAGGATTTAGCCATACAAGACAGTCAAACTCAAAAGCTTAGATCTACTTACATCGTATCCGCCGCACTAGTAGAAACGGTGTCCGTTTTTTTCTCCCCTCCCTGCAGATGGGGCACAGGATGAATGGAAGGGGGAGATCGGTGGGCACGGCTGCACGGGGATGGAAGATGAGGAGGCGGACATGGGGGACGCTGGTGAGTAGATAAACTTGCGTGGGGTGGGAGAGACGAGCGAAAGATAAGGAAAGGACGGGCCGCGCGGGGTGGACGTCCAATCCATCCACTTAGGACGGCTCAGACTGGCACAGGGAGATGGCTGAGCCGCGCCGATTTCCCTGTTCTGCGGACGACGTTAACGGCTGTCGTCACATTAAATGCGCCAGCTTTCTCGCGTTTTTCAGGTTTGCTACCTCGGAATACTGCGTTTAATACGCCAGACATCACGGATCCACATGCGAGCGAACGGAAGGGATATCGGGATCATCTAAGCCCGAGCTCAGAATCGAATTTTCGTAGAAGGTGGCGCTTCCCAGGGCACCAACGATTTAATGTGGCCTATCTACGCCTTGGGATTCAGCCCATCCAACGAGGAGCGCAAACTCTTCATGATCTCCTCATCAATAGCGACCCAAGAAGAAACCTATGTAGACGTGTACACCTTAGACGACAAGGATGGGTGGCATGGACTCCCCTACCTCTCCCGACATTGCCTAGCAGAGAATGGCTGGCAACCGGTGCTCGTCAACGGCAAGTCATTCATGCATAGTGCATGGACGTTACAGGGCATGACATCCAAAGCCGATTGAAGTCATGGATTGGATCCGATTGCGTGACTTGGATACAATCCAACTGGACGACTCGAAAGGATTCTCATGAGAAGATCCATATTGTTTCATAGCTAATATGATTGTTTGTGATTGTTAATGCTTCTTTTACTTCTATGCATGTTGGTGGTAGTAGTATGATCCCTCATATAATGTCAATTAAATTTTGCCTCCCCAAATGTTGCAACATCACAAGTCAAGTATATCTAGTGGTTGGCCTATAAAATTACGGCGCCACTGGGTCTAGTTAAATTGATGGGTTCATGTCTACAATTATATGCAGGGCATTGGTTAAGTTGATGGGGCTATCGAAACATGTTCGGGCCTAGGGGCAAAGGAAGCTAGAGCCGGGACATGTCATGTTGTCCGATGAACATGAGTCACATGAAATTCGATTAGCAAGTGTTTCTTACCATTTGGTCTAGTCTGCTAGCAGTGATTCTGCAGCTCACTAGGCGGCTTGCTCAACTCAGATCTTGAACCATTGTCAATAGAGGAATCTTTATCTTAGGGAGAGTATTTCATGATTAAATTATTTAATGGGAATTACTTTTTGATGAATATAAGTCTTAGTGTTTTTACATATTTCTATTGTAGATCAATGGCACCATCTGCTCAAGTTTTCAGATTTGCATTGTGTTCTATTCTTAAGAAATATAAACTTAATGGAATAAACTTCACAACTTGGTACATAAATCAAAGAATTGTTCTCAGGCATGATAAAAGGGGCATGTTCCAGGGTATCCACTTCCAGATGAACCGACTGCAAGTGCTAATGCTACTTCCTGGAACGCTTACAAGAAACTCCTTGACGATTCGACTGAAGTCGGTTGTCTCATGCTTGCCTATATGGAGCCAGACATGCAACAACAATGTGAGAATATAGAGGCTTTCGATATGATCAAGATTCTCAAGTGCATGTTTCAATCTCATGCAAGGACTGGGAGATTTAATGTCTAGAGGACCTTACTAGAGTGTAACTAAAGGACAATGATCCACTAAGTTCACATGTAATCATTTGGCAAACAAAACCACATGTTAGGCTTCCCTTTAGGCCAACAATGGACATAGATACAATTCTGGCTTCACTTTCAGCTAGTATGGCTTGTTCATATTAAAGTACCATATGAACAACATGCATAAGAAGCTCACTGAGTTGCATGGGATACTTAAGATGATAGAGCGGGACATTAAGAAGGCTAAGGCAAAGGGGAAGGATTAGGATATGATCCCTTGAACCATTGTGCCTAAGTTAGGGTCGGATTCGAAGACCACATACTTTTATAGCAAGGAGGTCGGTCATTGGAAGAGTAATTGCAGGAACTTTCTTGCCGAGAGGGGCACGAAGGTGGAAGTGTGACTTCTACCAACGATACACTTGTTGCATTTACCTTACTGACTCAGCTAGTAGCCATGGAGCATGCCAACTACGAGGTGTGTCCCAACCCCTTGGCCTAGTAGGAGGACGCAATGATTACCACAACCATAGTCAGATCAGGGAGGGGGGTTGATTGAGATTTCCTCTCACAAGATGGACTTGGAAGTATATCTTCATTTAACAATGGATTAGAAGTATCTAAGTTAGTTTAACATCGAGTTAGATCTATCTATGTATGTTAGTCTATGATATGTTCGTTTTGATTTAGAACTACTATGTTTGGTTTGTATTTCAATTCGAAATCTAAATATTATTTGTGGAATTGTGTTTGAATCACTATGTTTGTGTCTGAATGTTTCTTTTTGTGCGTTTGAATAATTTTATATGATGAAATGTACGAGTGCAGCGATTTGGTGCCCAGACTCATCCGAACATGGTAGACAATTGAACATAAAAAATTCACAAAAAATACTAGAAAAATTTGGAGTAGGATAGCACAATACAAAGAGAGATAGGATTTTTAGTTATAGGTAACTGAATTTTAGGCTAGCCGTGGGAGTAGAGAAAACAAAGATTCCTACCATCTTCTCTCTCTTATGCCTAAAACTTCTTTTAGGTCACCAAGTATACATATGTTGCTCCTTCATTTTATATACAAGGTCACTTCATTTTATTATGTCTAGTTTTGACCATTCATTTTACCAACAAAAATGTGAGTTTTATGCCACAAAAAGTATGTAATTGGATGCACATTTCATAAAACTTTTCAATGATATATTTTTAAAATTATAAGTCAAAGTTTGACATGAAAAATGAAGTGGTCTTCTATAGAAAAACGGAGGGAGTATTGGAGATTCTCTTAGGGGCCCAAAGAATTAAGAGGGAGACGAGGATCCACCTTCGTGTACCTGAGCCAAGTCGATGTGCAGCCTTCCTCCCACGGACATGTGAGAAAGCGATTCTCCGGTGTGGACATGGCGGTGGCAGATGGCAGTGGTGGGCGTTGTCACTCGCTAGGGAGAGGGAAGTGAAACCTATGGAATTAAGAGCCTTTTTTTCCTCCACGGGCGGATTGTGCATTGTTCATTTTGTTTCCTTTTTAACTATCTACATGTAGATCAGCTAAGAATCACCAAGATTTGATTAGCAACAAATTTCAGATCAGTCAATAATATGCTTCCACCTAATCAGCTAGCATTTCCATGGGGAAGACTATTAGAGCTCGGTATTTTCAGAAAATAAAAACTTTTATTCGAAGTACTCGTTATCCTGATCACGGAATGGAAAAGACAAACGATAGATTAAATCAACTTCCAAATCGACACTCTAGGTGGCCAGATTGGCAACCAGCTCCTTGAGAAGATGGGGGCAGCTCCTCATCAGATGCTCAAAGCCATCACTAGCCGTGAGTGCTTTGAATTTGCCCAAAGGCGCGACGAACTCGAAGCATGCATCCTTGAGCGCCCCACAACAATGCTGCTCGGCCAGCACCAATATAGTTGCCACCGTGCTGGTGTCCAAGTGTCCGCGCAGCGTGTCCTCACACTTCGACTTCAGCTTCGCCAGATTATACCTGTCTGCCACCACGAGCAAATGCTGAGCCATCGGCATCACCTCTCCCGCGTCTATATGCGGCAATGAGTCGGTGTAGACGAAGTGGAGCATGGCCTTGAAAACTTTAGCTTCTATGCCGTCCAGCCGAACGCTAGCGTCCGTCCTCTCCTTCATAGGACCGAGGAGCTCCGCCTTGAAGACTGAAGAGCTAGCCGCCAGCACGCACCTGTGTGCGGGAAACGTCTCGTCCCCGACCTCGAACGTGACATCGGCCCCGTCACCAGTGGAGAGGAGCTGGCCAAAGCGTTGGTGCATGTCAGACGATAGCGAAGGTGCTGGCACGACGGACTTCGGGACGGGCTCCGTGTAGATGTCCACTGCCATGGTAATGACACACCTGAAAGTGAAGGTATCATCCTTTAGGTAAGCAGATTGGTCCAGTTCATTCTTCCTGATGAACTGGTGGAAACCACAATGTCCACTTTGCCTGGAGAAGGTCCATGAGTTGCTGGCTTTGGTGTAGGCTGGCACGGGGTTCCCATCCTGGTCCAGCAAACTGATCTGGACCTGCACGCTTATTGTGTTGATGACGTCGGCGGGGTCGAGGCAGAGGTAGATAGCTATCCAGTCGGGGTAGCCGGAGTAGCCGTTGGGGTAGTACTGTAGACGCCAGACACGGCCTCCGATGACGAACTTCTCAGACGTCATGGAAATGCCGTGACCGAGCCCCTTGATCACGGAGTAGCCAACTATCTTGAGGTCATGAGAGGCGGAGACGGGCCCAGCCCGCGCGACAATGGCCGACGCGGTATGCGACGTCTGCTTGCCGCCGCTGGATGAGGACGAAGAAGAGTTGGCCATGGCAAACCCTAGCTGCGACGTGGGAGATCGTACGGAGAGATGAGATCGATCGCTCCGTCTTGGCAGATTGGATCATCGGAGGTTTAAGTAGGGAAAGAAATAAGAGCAAAAGCCGGCCGGATGGGAATGATTGATTGAGCACGCCCTGAGGGCTGATCAACCAACCCTAACCTGAGAGCCAGCCCAATGCACGCATCCACGGACGGCACGCCCCAAATGGGCCGACCGGCCCAGTAATAGGTTTATTAATTTCTCCACTCAGTTTTGTTTCTCTCGTTTTTGACTTTTCATTTTTCTGTTATTTTTTTACGTTTTTATACATTTTCATAAAAAAAAATCCAGAAATGCATATTCCGAAAACAATTTATTAAGTTTAAACAACTGTTTGTCCATGGTTAAAAAATGTTGATAGCTTTAAAACAATGTTTGTAACAAACAATTGTTCACGTGTTTCTACAAAAATGTACATGACTTTATAAAAAAAAATTAAACAAGTATACTAAATTTTTATATAACAATCTTCTTATTGCATACGACAGATAAATCTTGTATGAAAAATTGTAGACACTAGAAAATACATTTTTTACAAAAAATATTTCTCATGTATTTATAAGATGTTAAAGGTCTATAAAAAATATTTCTGATGTATTGGGGCACCTAGGGCTGTTATGGCAAGTCATAGGGAAAATATCTGGCCACTTTGAAAATGTTCAAAAAATTCTGTAAAAAAAACGCATTCACACAACATCAATGTAGTTTGTCACAAAATTTCAAGTCAAAACTCGAAACATAAATCAAAAAATAGAAATGAAATATTCACCACTGAATAATACATATCATAGCTTGGGTTTTAGATTTGGCCCATTTTCACACTAATGTCAAATTTGTCATTTTTGTATCTCAAAAAGTGTTTCAAATTTTGATACAAAATTTTGTGACATCGTACATTGATGTTATGTTAATATGCTAGATTCTATTTCTTAATTTTAAAGATATTATATGGCATTCGATGCACCGGTAGCACCACAAGTGCGGGTGCACCGGATACATTCCGGCAAGTCATATTCATTAGTGCATAGACGTAACACAACTCATTGGCCCTGCTTTCTTTTTAGCTCTTATAGCCCCACTCCTGGTTGTATACATAGACCACACCCATTCGATCGTCTTAAGGGCAACACCCCGTGTTTCCTATTTAGCTCTCATATAAAGGAAGCTACTACATGCATTCTGGTTTAGTTTTTTTTAGTTCTTGTGTTGTGTTTTTTCAAACTTTTTGTTTCATTTTTCCGGATATTTTGTGTGAGTTTGTATTTTATTCTTTTCTTTGTTTTTCTATTTTTCAAATCATAACATTTTTAAATTTGTGAACTTCCTCAAAATCATGAACATTTTTTCAAATCCATGAACATATTACAAATTCCTGAACATTTTCAGATAAGTGAACTTTTCTCATCTGTGTTTTCAAAGTCAACTTTTTTGCCCACACGGGTTTTTTAAATTCAAAATCATGAAATTTTACCAAATTCATGAATTTTTTTAATTCACGGATTTTTTAAAATTCAGAATCATAAACTTTTTCATATCTGTCAACTTTTTTGAATTCATGAACTTATTCCTAATGGCCAAACTTTTTATTACTTCCATGAACCTTTTTGCAAAGTCAATGGTCAAACTAGTCAATGAGTCAAAGGTCAAGGGGGCAACTGGTCAATGGATTAATAGTTAAATAATCAAATGAAACAAAAAAAATATGTAATGTGCGCAAAGCTTGTGGATCGTATTGGGTACAGGGGGCACACCCCTCGATCATATATTAGGCCGAGCCATAAGTCACATTTTGGAGGAAGCTCTCATGGTTTTGCGAAGCTTGTGGCAACATCCCAGCCAGGTTTTGGAAAGCTTCTACAAGCTTCCAGGGCGTTTTTTTCTCTTTTTTTTCTTTTTTCCTCGCTAGTTTTTCCGAAACAGGTTTTGTTTAGTTTTCACCCTTTTATTTTTCTTTTTCTTTTCTAGTTTTCTTTTCATACTTTGCAAAAATTTCAAATTTGCAAAACTTTTCCAGATTCTGTAAATTATTCAAATTCATTTTTGTCAATTTTTCAACAAATTCGTGAAGTCTTTTAAAATTTATAAACATTTTTCAAATGTCCAAACTTTCTACAAATTCGTGAGCTTTTATTCAAATCCCGCAAACTTTATCAAATATGTGAACTAGGAATCCATGAACACTTTTCAAATTTCCAATTTTTTTATTAAAAAAAATAAACTTTTTCAGATCTGTGAACTTTTTCTTTCAAAATCCATGAACCTTTTAAAAATTTGAAATTTTTCATATTCATAATATTTTTTGAAATTTATGAAATTTCCGTAATCTATGTTTTTTTTTTCAATTTTCGTGTTTTTTTCATTCTTTGAACTTTTTCAGGTTCATGTTTTTGAAAAGTCGATGCTTGATCAAGTGAAAGACTGAGATCTATGACCGAGCGACCAAGTTTCGTCGCCTTGTTGAGCCAGGACTAGGAGAGTGACTGCGTTAGTGCTAGGTAGAGAACCGGCGCCGAGGGAACAATATAGGAGGTCTCCTACGAAAGTCCCCAATGGGTGGCCAAATTTGGTGTTTTGACCCTTTCGTGAAAGTTAAGCCAAATTTGAACCTGGTTCAAAAAAAATCGGGATCTGACCCTTTTCCTACCACCAAGGTCGATGGCAGTAGGGTATACCAGCCTATCACCAGGCCTCTGGCAATAAGCACCTTATTCACGTCAGTGCAGTGCTGCCCTACTGTCAAACAGGCTGGCGGTAGCTTGTGCAACCCTACCGCCGAGATGCCCGGCGATAGGTGGGTACAAGCAATCTATTTGATACTTAGAAAATGTTTACGGTAGGGCGTGCGACCCTACCGCCAAGGACCTCGATGGTAGGCAGTTATATACTACCGTCATTGACCCCGGCGATAGGAAAAGGGTCAGAACTTGGAAAAAAATTGAACCATGGTCAAATCTGGCTTAACTTTCACAAAAGGGTCAAAACACCAAATTTGTCCCCAACGGGTCATGAGCACAAATGAACACGCCATGGATAGTACATTCCTAAGAATTTGAAAAAAAATTCAAACAATTATGAATTTTTTGTGGCAAACTTTAGCAAATGTTTTCAGCGCTTGCAAATTTTCTTTTTGGAATGGCATTCATGGAAGTCGCAGCAAAAAATAATCTATACTCCAAAATGCTTTTGAAAATGGCATTTTTGAACCATTGTTTTTTTCCATGAATGTGATTTCATGATGAAATTTTGCAAGCACTCGGAACATTTGTCAATGTTTGACAAAAAAACATAGTTTTTTGAATATATATTCAATTTTTTACAATTTTACTGTTCATTTTAGTTCGAGCTAAGAATAGTCGTGTCCCTCTCTTAATGCGGCCTTCCATGGGAGAGCAGTGAAAGTATAAACACATTGCAAACAAAAAAAATTGAGCATTGTCTGAAAATACAAAGAATTGAACACGAATGGAAAAGAGGTTTTTATTTTTTATTTCAAACAGTTACAGTAGAGAGTGAAAAAGGGGAACTAACCCTGATTTTAACCCATTATATTTATTTCTAGCAACCATCTTACTAGAACGGCTTTAACTTTTTTCGCGTAGTACCAGAACATTTAACTAAAATCAGGCGATAATTTCAACGAGGACATGAGGTTTGTGGAAACGAAGACCTATAAGGGGTATTGGTTTATTACAAAAACAAATCTCAAGTTTTACAAAAGAATAATACACATAAGCTAATAATATATATTCCATTGGTGAGAATTAGATTGGCTCTCTTGAATAGATGGAATAGTTTTGTACTAAATCAGTGGTATAGCCTCCGTTCTATAGTATATAGGGTGTGCACACTTTTTCCAAGATTTAACTTTGATCATAATTTGAAACAAGTACACACATGATTTAGGGAATACAAACCACGTGACTTCAAAATTACTCACTCCGGTCCATATTATTGCGTGTGTATTTCTATAAGTCAAACATTGTAAAGTTTGACGAAGTTTTTCAAATACAAAAATATCAATAGCGACAATACCAAATAAATATAAGAGCCCAGATGATATAAAATATGCCACACGATGTACCTAACGAGATTGATTCAATATTATACACGTAGATATTTTTCTCTACAAACTTGGTCATATCCGATAAAGTTTGAATCCAGGAAAAAAATCTATATGCATTACATTATGAAATGAAGGGAGTATATCATTGAAACTTTCTTTTGAATACAGAATAATTGGTATAAATTTGTGTATCTCACTAATCAATTCTCTGTGGAGGTCACCTACCTTTTTTCAAGTACTTCTACATGATCACCCGAGTGGTTTAGGGAGTGGCCAAGCTTTTATCACTCAGATTAGTACTCCAATAGTTAAGAAAAGATGACTTTATACTTACTAGCACATATGTTTGTGTGTTGCAACGAGAGAAATATAGTATGCATTTAAAGTTAGTGAGAATTATATGTGCAAACAAAACCCTGTGTGCACGTGAAAAATGAACATTTAGCTTCTCGGTTTCGCCGGGTAAGTAATCAATCCGCTATTTTTCAAATTCATTTCTATCAGTTTTTCAACAAATTTGTGAAGTCTTTTAAAATTTATAAACATTTTTCCAATGTCCAAACTTTCTACAAGATCATGAGCTTTTATTCAAATCCCGCGAACTTTATCAAATATGTGAACTAGGAATCCATGAACACTTTTCAAATTTCCAATTTTTATAAAAATAAATGAACTTTTTCAAATCCGTGCACTTTTTCTTTCAAAATCCATGAACCTTTTCAAAATTTTGAACTTTTTCATATTCATAATCTTTTTTGAAATTTATGAACTTTCCGTAATCCATGTTTTTTTTTTCATTTTTTGTGTCCTTTTATTCTTTTGAATTTTTCAGGTTCATGTTTTTCAAAAGTCGATGCTTGATCAAGTGAACGAATGAGATTTATGACCGAGCGGCCAAGTTACGTCGCCTTGTTAAGCCAGGACTAAAAGAGTGAGTGCGTTAGTGCTAGGTAGAGAACCGGCGCTGAGGGCACCATATAGGAGGTATCCTACGGAAATTCCCCAACGGGTGACCAAATTTGGTGTTTTGACCATTTCATGAAAGTTAAGCTAGATCTAAACCTGGTTAACAAAAATCAGGATCTGACCCTTTTCCTACCACCGAGGTCGATGGCAGTAGGGTATACCAGCCTACCACCAAGCCTCTGGTGGTAGGCACCATATCCACGTCAATGCAGTGCTGCCCTACTGCGAAACAGGCTGGTGGTAGCCTGTGCAACCCTAACGTCGAGATGCCCGGCAGTAGGTGGGTACAAGCATTGTATTTGATACTTAGAATTTTTTTTACGGTAGGGCCTGCGACCCTACCACCAAGGGCCTCAGTGGTAGGCAGTTATATCCTACCGCCATCGACCCCAGCGGTAGAAAAAGGGTCATAACTTGAAAAAAAATCGAACTAGGGTCATATCTGGCTTAACTTTCACAAAAGGGTCAAAACACCAAATTTGTCCCCAATGGGTCATGAGCACAAATGAACATGCCATGAATAGCATATTCCTAAGAAGTTGAAAAAAAATTCAAACAATTATGAATTTTTTTGTGGCAAACTTTAGCAAATGCTTTCAGCACTTGCAAATTTTATTTTCGGAATGGCATTTGTGGAAGTCGCAGCAAAAAAAATCTATACTCCAAAATGCTTTTGAAAATGGCATTTTTGAGGCATCTTTTTTTTGCCATAACTTCCATGAATGTGATTTCATGATGAAATTTTGCAAGCACTCGGAACATTTGTGAATGTTTGACAAAAAGAACAGAGTTTTTTGAATTTATTTTCAATTTGTTACAATTTTACTGTTCATCCGAGTTCATTTTAGCCCGACCTAAGAATAGTCGTGTCCCTCTCCTATTGCAGCCTTCCATGGGAGAGCAGTGAAAGTATAAACACATTGCAAACAATAAAGTGAGCATTTTCTGAAAATACAAAGAATTTAACACGAATTGAAAAGCGGTTTTATTTATTATTTCAAACAATTACAGTAGAGAGTGAAAAAGGGGAACTAACCCCCTGATTTTAACCCATTATACTAATTTCTAGAAACCATCTTACTAGAACCTTTAACTTTTTTTCACGTAGTACCAGAACATTTAACTAAAATCAGGCGATAATTTCAAGGAGACATGAGGTTTGTGGAAACGAAGACGTATAAGGAGTATTGATTTATCACAAAAACACATCTCAAGTTTTACAAAAGAATAATACACATAAGATAATAATATATATTCCACGGGTGATAATTAGATTGGCTGTCTTGAATAGATGGAATATTTACGTAGTAAATCAGTGGTATAGCCTCCGTTCTATAGTATATAGGGCGTGCACACTTTTTCCAAGATTTAACTTTGATCAAAATTTGAACCAAGTACATACATAATTTAGGGAATATAAACCACATGACTTCAAAATTACTTACTGATGACCCACAAGTATAGGGGATCTATCGTAGTCCTTTCAATAAATAAGAGTGTCGAACCCAACGAGGAGCAGAAGGAAATGACAAGCGGTTTCCAGTAAGGTATTCTCTGCAAGCACTGAAATTATCGGTAACAGATAGTTGTGTGATAAGATAATTCGTAACGGATAACAAGTAACAAAAGTAACTAAGGCGCAGCAAGGTGGCACGATCCTTTTTGTAGCAAAGGGCAATCCTGGACGAATCTTATATAAAGCAAAGCGCTCCCGAGGACACATGGGAATTGTCGACAAGTTAGTTTTCATCATGCTCATATGATCCGTGTTTGTTACTTTAATAATTTGATATGTGGGTGAACCGGTGCTTAGGTCCTGCCCTTCCTTGGACAAGCCTCCCACTTATGATTAACCCCTCTCGCAAGCATCCAAAACTACAAAAGAAGAATTAAGATAAATTTAACCATAGCATGGAACATATGGATCCAAATCAGCCCCTTATGAAGCAACACATAAACTAGGTCAAGGTCAAAAAAACACATAAACTAGGGTTTAAGCTTCTGTCACTCTAGCAACCCATCATCTACTTATTACTTCCCATTGCCCTTCCCCTAGGCCCAAATCATGGTGAAGTGTCATGTAGCTAACATTCACATAACACCACTAGAGGAAAGACAACATACATCTTATCAAAATATCGAACGAATACCAAATTCACATGATTACTTATAACAAGACTTCTCCCATGTCCTCAGGAACAACCGTAACTACTCACAAAGCATATTCATATTGATAATCAGGGGAGTATTAATTAACATCAAGGATCTGAAAATATAATCTTCCACCGGATAAACCAACTAGCATCAACTACAAGGAGTAATCAACACTACTAGCAACCCACATGTACCAATCTGAGGTTTTGAGACAACGATCGAATACAAGAGATGAACTAGGGTTTGAGAGGAGATGGTGCTGGTGAAGATGTTGATGGAGATTGACCCCCTCTCGATGAGAGGATCGATGGTGATGACGATGGCGATGATTTCCCCCTCTGAAGGGATGTTTTCCCGGCAGAAGAGCTCCGCCGGAGCCCTAGATTGGTTCTGCCCAGGTTCCACCTCGAGACGGCGGTGCTTCGTCCTGAAAGCTTCCTTCTGATTTTTTTTCTAGGTCAAAACACACCATATAGCAGAAGATGGGCGCCGGGGGCCTGCCAGGGGGCCCACAAGACCGGAGGGCGCGACCAAGGGGTTAGGGCGCGCCCTCCACCCTTGTGGATGGCAGGTGCCCCCCCCCCGCTGGTGCTTTCTTCGCCCAATATTTTTAATATATTCCAAAAATACTCTCCATGAAGTTTCAGGACTTTTGGAGTTGTGCAGAATAGGTCTTTAATATTTGCTCCTTTTCTAGTCCAGAATTCCAGCTGCCGGCATTCTCCCTCTTCATGTAAACCTTATAAAATAAGAGAAAATAGGCATAAGTATTGTGATATAATGTGTAATAACAACCCATAATGCAATAAATATCAATATAAAAGCATGATGCAAAATGGACGTATCAACTCCCCCAAGCTTAGACCTCGCTTGTACTCAAGCGAAAGCTGGTATCGAAAAATATGTCCACATGTTTAGAGATAGAGGTGTCGATAAAATAAAATACGAACATGAGTGCATCATGATCATCTTTAGAACAGCAACATATAATGTCATATAATTTCTTATGCTAAACAAGGTAGAGTATGAATCAGAAACTTCATTCAAAACTAACAAACTATCATCTCAGTCATTGAGGCAATTGCAATTTATCTTAACATCCGAAAGAGTCAATATAGGAGCTTTTCAGCAAGTCCACATACTCAACTATCATTTAATCTTTCACAATTGCTAACACTCACGCTATACTTACGGGTTTAAAGTTTCAATCGGACACAGAGAAAGATAGGGGCTTATAGTTTCGCCTCCCAACCTTTTACCTCAGGGATAATGTCAACAATAATACTTTATGAAAACCTACATCCGAGTGGATATATATGTCCGGATCTCTCCAACACATATTGCTTGCCAAAGGAGAAAGTGTAAAAAGGAAAGGTGAAGATCACCATGACTCTTGTATAAGCGTAGAAGATAAAAATAAAAGATAGGCCCTTCGCAGAAGGAAGCACATGCGCTTTTATGGTTGGATGCATAAAATCTTAATGCAAAAGAACGTCACTTTATATTGCCGCTTGTGATAAAGAACTTTATTATGCAGTCTGTCGCTTTTATTTCTTCCATATCACAAGTTCCTATAAAGCTTATTTTCTTCACAGTAATAGATCATACATATTTAGAGAGCAATTTTTATTGCTTGCACAGATGACAACTTACTTGAAGGATCTTACTCAATCCATAGGTAGGTATGGTGGACTCTCATGGCAAAACTGGTTTAAGGGATGTTTGGAAGCACAAGTAGTATCTCTACTTGGTGCAAAGAATTTGGCTAGCATGAGAGGGAAAGGCAAGCTCAACATGTTGGAGGATCCATGACAATATAACTTCTATTCGGATATAAGAAAACATAACCCATTATGTTGTCTTCCTTGTCCAACATCAACTTTTTAGCATGTCATATTTTAATGAGTGCTCACAATTACAAAAGATGTCCAAGATAGTATATTTATATGTGAAGCCTCTCTTTCTTTATTACTTCCTATTAATTGCAACAATGACCAAAACTATGTTTGTCAACTCCCAACAACTTTTATTCATCATACTCTTTATATGTGAAGTCATTACTCTCCATAAGATCAATATATGATCTTTTTATTTCCTTTTTCCTTTCTTTAATTTTTAATTCTCTCCAGATCATAGCAAGAAAGCAAAGCCCTCAACTCAAAACTACTCTTTATTATATATAACCCACGAACTCGATTACATAGAGGGAACATAAAGCAAAACTCAAAGCTAGATCATACTAAGAACTTTATTCTACTAGATCAAGATATAACCAAAAGGATCGAACTAAGAAAAACGATAAAGGTGTAAGTGCATCTAGTGCCCCTTAGTGATTTTGGTGTATTGAAGACTTATAGGTTAAGGGACTAATGCATTTGTGAGTGTACACAGGTCTATAAGTCTATGAGGAGTTTGATATTTATAGAGAAAGTCGACACCTAAAAATGAATGTCTTCAACTGAAGACTTTGGCTTTCTGAAGACTTTGAAAGTGAAGAAATTGGTGCGTCCATGAAGACTCTATATTCATGCGAGGAATATGAAGCATGAAGACTTTTGTTTTTCTCTTTCTTGAGTCATAGGAAACACTGTACTGTTAAAGGGGGTCGAGGTAAAACCAAGGGAAAGTTTCCAAGTGATGCTCATCTCAAAATCCTACACCTACCCAATCCTTTCGAGTGAAGCCATTGGAAATCTCATATAGTTCAGTCAATTTCTTCAGTGACAGAGACGAAGATCTTCTGTTCTCTGAGGAATTTGTTCTGACTGAGGAGTTAGGAATTCGCCAGTGCGGATTGCCTACAAGTGAGGAACATGATAGCCCTGAGGAATTTGATAGATCAGATATCTGACCGTTGTTTTGCTATGCGCCAGCTATCCCAAAATATCTACCCACCTAACGGTCATATCATTGAAGGGCATTTATGTCTTATCATGTTGGGCTACTCCCTAGGCTATAAATAGCCCCCCTACAACCACTAGCTGGTTGGCTGCTCCGAGAGAAACTGACACTTTTCATTGAGAGCATCCCATCCTCCGAGGACTTTGAGCGAAAATCATCAAGTGAGGAAAACCCAAACCCAAACACCTACAAACCCAAAGTGATTGAGCATCATTGAAGAGATTGTTCCTGTGTGGAACCGACGCTTGTTACCTTTGAACATTGTGCATCTTCCAGACGGTTAGGTGTCATGGTCTAGAGCATCCAAGAGGAAATTGTGGATCGCTGAGTGACCGAGTTTGTCAAGGTTTGGAAGTCACTTGAAGACTTACCACGAGTGATTGGGCGAGGTCTGTGTGACCTTAGCTCAAGGAGAATACGGTGAGGACTGTATGTCCGGGACTGTGTGTCCTCATGTTTAAATACCTAGCCACTCCAACCAGATGTACAACTATCACAACAGTTGGAACTGGTCTAGCAAATCACTGTCTTCACCGAGCTACTGGTTCTATTTCCTCAACCCTTCCATTTCCTCAGTTACTTACTGTTGTACTTGATCGTTACTGTTTGAAGACTTTGACTGAAGACTCTCTCAATTTCCTCAATCTTATTTCTTCAGTCAGTTTGTCTTCAACATTCTTATCCTGTGTTTACGCTACTCGTGCTCTGTGTGTGTTTTTCATTTCATCACGATGACTATGTTGTTACTCTGTTATGCTTACACTTGAGTACTTATTCCGCTGCTAGTTGTTCGTGACTTAGGAATTTCCTCACCCTGAAATTCCTAAGTGACGAATTTGTAAAAATCGCCTATTCACCCCCCTCTAGTCGACTTAACGCACTTTCAATTGGTATCAGAGCAAGGTACTCCCTTGTGCTATGTGATTTTGGTTTAACCACCTGGAGTTTTAGTTATGTCGACCGCATGTATGAAGAAAGTGACATGCCCCATCTTTGACGGTCATGATTATCCCAAGTGGAAGGCCATGATGAAGAAGCGCCTCATGTCGATGAACAGCAAACTGTGGACCGTCACTGAGATTGGTCTTACCGATCTATGAAAGATGGCGGAGGCTGATGATATTCACAAGTACACTCTTCTTAACCTCACGGCGAAGGATGTCATCTTCTCCTGTTTGTCCCAAAATCAGTCCAGGAACATTATGCATCTCAGCCACGCGAAGCTTATCTGGGACCAACTCTCTGAGGCCTATGAAGGTCATCGAACTCGTCATGACCCCTGGTTTGTAGATTTCAAGGAATCACTCAAGGCGATGACTTTCGATCCAGAATCTTCATCCTCTGCACCATGCCTTATGGCAAAAGGTGCCAAGGTAACTGAATGCTACCTATCTGAGTCTAGTGATGATGAATCTGGTGATGAATTTGGACCCAACTATGTCAAACTTGCTTCCCTTGCCACTAAACAACAAAGAGCTTTGGAAAAGGTCCAAAATATGCTTGATGAAAGCGATGATATGTTGAGTGAAGAAATGGATCGCTCTCAAACCCTGACTGATAATCTTTAGAGACTTCAGTCCAAGTTTGATAACCTTCAGAGTCATCATAACACTCTGTTATCTGATCATGAGAAGCTTTCTTATGAATTTCTTCAAAGAAAGCAAGATCTTGAGAGGCTAAGGGAGAGTTATGAAGATCTTCAGAAGGAGCGTGATTCATTACTTGCTCAACAGATCAGTGCCGCTCAGGAAGAATTCATTCCACCATGTTTGAAATGCATTGAACGTGAATCTGCTAATTCTTCACCTAAAAGTTCAAATGCTTATGTTGCTACAAATTCTTCAACTGTCTCTGCTATCACAAATTCCTCATCCGAGGATGCTACTAGTATCATTGACAATGCAGGGCTGAAGGAATTGTATATGACAGGCATGTAAAAAAGCCTCAAAGGGCATCAAGCACTTTGTGATGTGCTTAAAAAGCAAATCCTCAACAGAAACCCTAGGAAAGAGGGTATTGCCTTTGAGAGGAAACTCAATGCTGATGGAACCTACTGGAAACCTGAGCAGTACCCCAAAACCTCATGGGTTGCTGCAAAAGGACCTCCTGTAGATCCATCTACCTTATCTGGCTTTACATGTGAATCTTCATATTCTTCTGATGAGTCATTTGACTCCAACTATAAGTTGTTCAAAAATCAGAATGATGAAGTATTTGCTAGATATGTTGGCACTAACTATAGGAACGACCCCCCTATGAAGAAAATCTGGGTTCCCAAAAGGTGCCTTGAGAGTCTTCAGGTGGATGTTGTCATGACACCACCTGTGAAGAATAGGAACCCCAGATCAAATTCTTCATATGGACCAAAGTCTTCATATGGATCAAAGTCCTCATATGGACATCATCGTGCTAACACTTTTATTTTGCAGGGAAAGCCTAAGGGCAATGAATATGTGCATTATTCTTCAAATCATTATGTTCATAAGTCCTTGAAGAATTTCTCTGCTTATTCATATGCTTACCCTAACCCCTCTTATGTGAAACGAAGTGGACTGGCTTCTATGGCACCTTTCTCATATGGAGCTCGCAGAATGATGAACTCTTTGCCACCCCTCCAGATGTGGGTGGTGAAGAAAAAGAACTAATCTCTTATGTAGGGTCATGTCTCCAGACGAACTTAAACGTCTGAGGAATTTGCTGGAGACCTGAATATGCTTGAAAGGACGCAAGCTAATCATGAAGAAATGAATTTTCATTTCTCACGTCCTCATACTGCTATATCTGTTCTATTGCTTGATGAAATTGATCTGATGAATTTGATGTCATATTCTTCACCAATGAAGTATATGAGTTCGTAAGTTGCACTAATTCATCTGCAGGATGATCAACCCAAAGATACTGAGTGGGTCCTCGAAAGTGGATGTACAAATCACATGACTGGTGACAGGAACTTATTGATGGACACTGCTTTATCTCCATCGCATCTGAAGCATATCACCTACGCTGACAAAGGCAAAAGCAAGGTATTGGGTCTAGGTAAGGTTGCGATCTCAAAGGATCGACATATGGACAAAGTCATGCTTGTCGAGTCCTTAGGATTCAACCTCATGTCTGTCTCAATGCTTTGTGATCTTGATATGGTTGTTGTCTTTGGCAAGTATCATTGTGTTGTGATCATGGAAGCTGACCATTCCAAAGTCTTCGAAGGCTTTAGGAGAGGAGATCTGTATATTGTTGATTTCTCTATAGGACCACAACCTGCTACATGTCTACTTGCAAAAGCTTCAGAAGGCTGGCTATGGCATCGATGACTTGGTCATGCTGGCATGAGGAACTTGCACACGCTCGCGAAGAAGAAGCATGTCATTGGCATCGAGGATGTCAAATTCCTCAAGGATCATTTGTGCGGAGCTTGTGAAGCTGGAAAGATGACCAAGGCCAAGCATCCCTCAAAGACTATCATGACTACCACTCATCCATTTGAATTGCTTCACATGGATCTCTTTGGCCCTAATCATTATGCCGCATTCACAAATGAGTCATCTTTATATGGCTTTGTTATTGTCGATGACTATTCTTGTTACACATGGGTGCATATTGTCACTTACAAACGTGAAGTGCAGGATGTCTTCAAACGATTTTCTTCAAGGGCTTCAACCAGCTTTGGTGTGAAGATCAAGCACATTAGAAGTGACAATGGGACCGAGTTCAAGAATACTGGTCTTGATAACTATCTTGATGAACTTGGTATTACTCATGAGTTATCTGCTCCTTATACTCCTCAGTAGAATGGCGTCGTGGAGTGCAAGAATAGTACTTTTGTTGAGATGGCTCACACTATGCTTGATGAATACAAGACGCCTCGTCATTTTTGGCATGATGCAATTGATACTGCGTGCCACATCATCAATAGGGTATACCTTCAAAATTTCTTCAAAAAGACCTCATATGAACTCCTCACTGACAAGAAACCCAATGTGAGTTATTTCAAAGTCTTCGGTGCTAAATGTTGGATTAGAGATCCTCATCACAATTCTAAATTTGCACCGAAAGCACATGAAGGTTTTATGCTTGGTTACGGAAAGGACTCGCACACCTATAGAGTCTTCAACACCGTTCATCACAAGGTTGTTGAAACTATAGATGTGCGGTTTGATGAAACTAATGGCTCGCAAAGAGAGCACCTACCTCCTATGCTAGATGAAAAGTCACCTGAGAAAACCATCAAGTTCAAGGCTACTGAGGATGTCATTCCTACCAAAGAATCTGCTGAAGAAGTCATTCCAGAACATGAAGAACATCATGCTGGTACACCTGAGGAAAATGGCTCTGAAGAAAATGCCGAGCCAACTCAACATCGCCAATCCGCTCATCCTCGTGTTGCAAATGAATTGCAGATCAAGAAAATCATCAGCGACATCAACGCACCAGGTCCTCTCACACGCTCAAAGGCTTCACATTTGTCTAAGTTTTGTGGGCACTTTGCTTTTGTCTCTATTACAGAGCCCACCAAAGTAGATGAGGCATTTCTTGACCCTGAGTGGATTCAAGCGATGCAAGAGGAATTACATCAGTTCGAGCTCAACAATGCCTAGGAACTTGTCAAGCGACCAGACCCTCGCAAGCACAATATCATCGGCACCAAATGGATCTACCGCAACAAGAAAGATGAGAATGGCCTTGTGGTGAGGAATAAGGCACGGCTAGTAGCTCAAGGCTACACACAGGTTGAAGGAATTGATTTCGATGAAACTTTTGCACCTGTTGCTAGACTTGAGGCTATCCGCATATTGCTTGCTTATGATAACCATCATAACATCATCTTATATCAAATGGATGTGAAAAGTGCATTCCTCAATGGTAAGCTTGAGGAAGAAGTATATGTTGCTCAACCCCCAGGTTTTGAAGATCCAAAGCGTCCTAACAAAGTCTTCAGACTCAATAAGGCCCTCTATGGCCTCAAGTAGGCCCCACGGGCGTGGTATGATACTTTGAAGGAATTCCTAATGAAGAAAGGCTTCAAACCCGGTTCACTTGACACAACTCTTTTCACCAAAACCTATGACGATGAATTATTCGTGTGCCAAATATATGTTGATGATATAATCTTTGGCTGTACTGACCAACGTTATAGTGACGAATTTGCCTATATGATGAGTGAGGAATATCAAATGTCTATGATGGGAGAATTGAAATTCTTCTTATGTCTTTAGATTCGTCAACATCGCAATGACATCTTCATATCTCAGGAGAAATACCTCAAGGATGTGTTGAGGAAATTCGGCATGCAAGATTGCAAAGGCGTCAAAATCCCTATGCCCACAAATGGCCATCCATGCACTAATGAAAATGGTATTTACTTCGATCAGAAGGTATACCATTCCATGATTGGTTATTTATTGTATCTATGTGCATCTAGGCTAGATATTATGCTTAGTGTTTGCATGTGTGCCCAATTTCAAGCTACATCGAAGGAATCACACCATAAGGCTGTGAAGCATATTCTTAGATATCTAGCTCACACTCCAACACTTGGATTATGGTATCCCAAGGGCTTGGCTTTTGATCTCATTGGATATTCTAACTCTAACTATGATGGTGATCGTGTGGACCGCAAGTCAACATCAGGCACATGCCATTTCCTTGGATGTTCCTTGGTATGTTGGTCCTTGAAGAAACAGAACTGCGTATCACTCTCTACTGCTGAAGCTGAGTACATTACTGCTGGTTTATGCTGTGCTCCACTACTATGGATGAAGCAAACCCTCGAGGACTACGACATCAACGTGAAGAATGTGCCTCTCTACTGTGACAATGAGAGTGCCATCAAGATTGCTCATAACCGGTTCAGCACTCGAAGACAAAGCACATCTAGATTCGTCATCATTTTCTTCGTGATCATGTGTTGAAGGGTGACATCTCCATCAAGCATGTGAAGACTGAAGAACAGCTAGCTGATATCTTCACAAAGCCCTTGGATGAGAAGAGATTTAACAGGTTGCGGTGTGAGCTAAATATCTTAGAATCTTCGAATGTCCTTTGAAAAGGACACACATCCTAACACTTATGCAAAATTGATGACTTAGATGTGCAACACACGAAGTAACATTTTTCTTCAATCAATGAAGACTAACCCTGTAAGTGTGAAGAAATTAACGAAGAATTTGATTCTCAGAGCCCTATGACAATTGTACGCGGCGTCTGAAATCATCATTCTTATACGGTGGGTCACGCCACCAACAGAAGTTGAAAATTTTCAATTTGAGTTTTTCTTCAGTTTTTGAAATTCCTCAGTTGTTCAATTTCTTCAACTTTGCAATGTCTTCACTATTTCTGACCAAATTCTTCATTGACTATATATATATATATATATATATATATATATATATATTTGAGTTTTCAGTCCTCTACAACATTCACTTATTGCTAATTTTTCAAGTTGATTTTTCTGCTAAGTGAATGTGATCGGACCCTTCCCCCTCCATGCTAAACTCAACCCAGTTTGTTCACAAATTCTTCATGTGCATTCTATTTGAAACCCGTTCAAAATCTTCATTGTGTCCTTGTCAGTTGAAGAATTTGCGAACAAAACATTAAAATATTCTTATGTGAATTTTCGGCTTTTGCCGCTCAAACCGTTCCACATCCCACGATAAGATTTATCAACTCACCCACTGTCTCACACGATCACCACCTCACTGTACGTGGGTGACACATGTCGCTAGGATGAGAAGGGTCAGGGGCACGTTCGTCTATTTTCCTCGAAAGAGCAGTTTTTCACCTCGGCTATAAATACCCCTCACCCTCCTCAGACTGCTTTTACCCCACTCGAGCTCTCAGACCTAGCGCCGCCACTACTTCCATCGTCGCTGGTGAGGAAGAACTTCACTGCCTCGACCTCGTCGCCGTTGTTCTCGCGCCGGCCGCGGAAATCTTCACCCCCGCCACCGCCGTAGCTGTCTTCCTTTGCCAAGTTAGGGCATGGAAGATCTGGACTGACAAACTTCCAATCTACAACTCCCAGTTCGTTGTGTTCTTCGTTAAGGGTAAATAAAATTTATTTTTACTGCCCTTGTTGATTTTGATGATTTCCACAAAATCTTCAAAAGGTGTTTATTCTTGAACTTCCAGACTTTAAACACCTCACACAAACATCTGTTCTTGATCTGTTTCTCTAAGCTAAGTTTTTCTTCAGATTCCTCAATTGTGTGGAGTTCTTAATCTATACAACTCTGGAACCTAAGTCAGAGAACGCTTAGTAAAATTCCTCAAGACACCTCTGGTCAAATTCTCAAACTTGTTCTTTTTGCAAAAACTTCTGAGAACGCATATGACCTCTCCAAATTCTTCGCACCTATACTATGTTCACAGGTACACATGTCCGCTGCTGAATCTCTAGGTTCTCATCAACTTAACTCATTTGCAACATTCCTCGAAGACAAATTGCATACCTCTTCGGAGAACTCAATTGTTCAAAATCCTCAGCTGAAGAAAATGGAAGATGGCAAGAAACCTCAGAAGGGAGGCAAGAAACTTGAAGTGAATACTGCCTTTGAAATCCTTGATGACATCTATGCAGGGTATTGCACTCCTGATGAGGCAATTCATGGAAAGGAAACGAAGAATGAGCGCAAGGTGCGCATTTAGAGGATTGAAAGAAGATGGGCACGAGAATGGAGGGAGTACAGATATGTCACTCCTAAGTACATGAAGGAATTCGCAGTACACCCTCCTTTCCCAAGACCTCCACTGGCACCTAGCCAAGAAGCTGATCCCACTAGCCTCAAGTGCGGTGAGGACTATCCTGATGAATGGGCCAAGCGGCAAGCAAAACTGGCCAAAGTGGCCAAGGAAGCAGTGAGGAAATTCAATGAAGATTCTACTGCTGCCGCTGCTGAGGCGTCTGCTAGCAAGCCCAAGAGGGCTATGCCAAAGGAGCCAGCTCACAAACCACCTTCCTCAGCAATGCCCTCACGACCAAGCTCATCAATGCCCTCACAGCATATTCCTCAAGCAGCTCCAGTTCCTCCGGTTGCAAAACCTTCAGCTGCACCTGCAAAGTCCTCGAGACCTGTGCATCTTGCCTCTTGCCAAAGGACCATAGGCATCTCAATTGCTTCAGGAGCATCTGCAAGTTCTTCAGCTCCTCCTCAGTCTGGCCCCACTTTGCTGAAAACCAAGGCCACTGCTGGACGAGGCACTAGACCAAGTCCTCACAAGAAGCACGCTGCCTTCCATGTGCCGTCAAGTGAAGACGAAGCTGATGATGATGAACTTGCTGATATCATGAGAGATAGACAACAACGGGCCGCTAGAGCCAAAGGCAGTGTTGTGCCACTTTTGCTGGATCCAAAGAAGATCCTGGACTTCATTGATCTATGGCACAAAGATCCAAACACTCCCTTGCCAGAATTAAATCTCACACTTGGCCAAAGTCATATGTTGACGACTTTCATTGCTGAAGAAAAATGGAAATTTGAGAAAGCCAGGAAGGTGAAGAAAGCTCAGTACAAGAAAGAGCGCTTTCTGAAGCAAAATGTTTTGAAGCTATCACCTGACGAACTTGTTGCTCTGCAATTAGTAATCAAGAATCTCACTAATGAATTTGATGCATATCATGCTGAATGTCTAGGAGCCAAAGTCAGATTCGTTAGAATGGCGAAGGGATTTACATCAAATGTACTCAAACGCACATTGAAATTCCTCAGGCTGAAGCATCTTCCCAGCCTACTGAAGAACATGCCAGCACCGCTAATGATGATCAGGTTTCTGAAGAAAATGAGAGCACCAGGGCTGATGAAGCTATTCGAGCTGCTGAAGAAATTGCCAGGGCAACCACTAGTGTTGCGCCTGAAGATCAATCCAGGCCAGTTGATGCATCTGCTGCTGAGCCTGATGAAACTGAACAAGACAGACAACTGCATCAGTTGTACCTGAGGAAACTGCACCAAATTCCTCTGCTCCTCATGCACCAACGCCAAGTCCTATCCTTCCTTCTGCATCAGAAGCGGGAAAACCAAAGCTGCAGAGTGAGCAGCTATGAAGAAAAGGAAAGCATCTGCCACTCAGAGTCTTCAGCACCAAAGAAAATGAAGACTTTGACAAGCTCTTATGAAAATCCTATAGATGTTGTTCCTGTATCAAGCTTTCCATCAAAGGAGATTGTTCCCTTGGGTGAGGAATATGAAATTCCTAGTGAATCTGATGAAGAAGATCCTTCTCTGCTTCGTCAGAGCAGTTGGATGAGGAAATTGAAGTTGACAATATCACTTCTACTCCATTGGTATCATCGCCCATGCCTTAGTTCACAGCTGAAGAGGCAGGCATTGAGGAAATTGATGAAGAAGATGAAGACGTGGATATTGAGTGTTCAACTCCTATTCTGAATAATGACTACTGGGAAAGTCATCACCCCAATTCACCACTTTTCACTCCTCTGCAACAGATTCTTCAGTCCCTAGCTCAAACTGAAGAAATCCACATGGGGCTCTGATGAACCACAAGCTTCTCTGCTCACCATTCCTGAAGAAGTTCCAGCCACTAGTGCTGATGTGAATGTTGATGAAATGGAGACCCAAGCTGCTACTGAAGATGTTGAAACTGAAATTCCTCAACCTGTGGCGCCTGAGACTATGATTCCAGAGGCTGTGAAGATTTTGACTGACACACCTCAGCCCAAGCCGAAGAATCCCTTCTCCAAGAAACATAAGTTCAAAGCTGATGACTTCTTTCATGAGCATGTATTCTTCACTGATTACAACACCTATGATGCTGCTCGTCTTCGACGGAAGCGCTTCTGGACTACAAGTCAAATGAACTTCTATTCTTCAGTACTATTCGATAAGGACAAGATCTTTGACCATGAGCATATTCCTCATGTGGATATGGAGTCGCTGCCTTGCTTCACCCCAGTCCCCAATGTTCTTCATGACGCAGGGCTGCTCAATTTCTGCATCGACATCTGTGACTAGAATGGAGAGCTAATCCTTCAGTTGTACGCTACGTTGCACATTACCGGCAACGCTGAAGATGTGAATTCATGGGTGTTGGACTGGATGACTGAGAACACACACTACAAAGCACCGGCCTCTGAATTGCTTCATGCCCTACCAATCAGTCCTCCCCCTGAAGGTGCGAGACTCATCTACCATGACGTGAGCTATCTGATCATTACATGCAAGTGCTGATGAAGCCTCTGAAGCCTGGCCAAGCTCCAAGAACCAAATTCCTCGTGAAGGAATTGCTCTATGTGCCAAGGACCATATACAAGATATTGACCAAGACCCTTAGTCCAATCAAGGGCCACAACTCTGATGAAGAAGAAGTTGTTGGCATCATGAAGCATCTGCTATTCAACATCATCCATGGAGTTCCTATCAACTACCATGATTTCTTCATGAGAACTATGGCCAATGTCACCCTTTCACCGTTTGAATTGAAGTCTTATGCTCCCTGGATCATGAGATTCATCAGATCAAGGTCTTCAATCAACTACAAGGATGACACTCTCTACTTGCTCCCTATTGAAGTCCTCAAACTAACTATTTCCTCAGCTGATGAGAAGGGCAAGGCCGCTGTTATTGATGAAGGCACACGTCCATAGGATGGACAGTTTCGCAAAGCAGCATCTTACTCCACTAATGATGACTCTGCCACTCATGACTCTGCCGCAAATGCTTCAAAACAAAATACTCAAGCCACTGCTCCAAGGGTGATGACTGATCGTGAGCTTCTCCTCGGTCTTCATCAGAAGGTCGATCGCAACCACAAGTGGGTCAAGAGATAGTTTGGTGCTATTCTTCAGAACATGACTGTTACTCAAAATTCAGTGAAGAAGAACCACTACTACTTACATCAAGTCTTTGACCGCACTTGGGCCATTCTTTCCAATATGTATTCTGCTGAAGATCTCAAGGAGATAGACTTCCAACAGGACTTTGACTGGTCTCAGCCACCTTCAAAGAAATTCAAGAAGGTCAAAGTTCCTCAGCTCGTCACAAGTTCATATTTCGCCCAAGACGGACTCAGCTGAAGAATTGGACGACACTGCGGCAGGCCCTACTCCAACAACCGACCCCAACAACGCTGGCGCTCCTCCATCAACATCATGATGATATTTTTCAGGGGCGTTAGTCCTCATTTTTCATCCCTTTTGGTCATTCGATGACAAAGGGGGATAAAATTGAGTTAGTCTTCAAGCGGGTCTCTATATATGGGCGTTTTTTTGCTAAGTTACAACTCTCGTTCTTCTGAAGTCTTTGTTGGATCGAGTTGTAAACTTAACTCCGATGGTGGTCTGATACTTTTGCTATGTTCTTCTGCATGCTATTTCCTCATATATGTTAATGCACACATGCTGAATCACATCAGTCACCATATTTCATCATGCATTTCAAATTCTTCATATTATATGTTAAATGCGTGTATGAATTACAAGATATACGGGGAGATCTGCATGATTCTACTCTACAATGTGCATTGCTACTCAAAAGCAAATTCCTCACATATGCACATCTTCAGGGGGAGTTCTTCTATATCTTGCAATCAAATTCCTCAATATCAGTATTTACACTTCATATGTTTATTCCCGTAGAAAACTTAACCTATATTGTCATCAATCACCAAAAAGGGGGAGATTGTAAGTGCATCTAGTGCCTGAGGGAGTCCTGGATTAAGGGGTCCTCGGACAGCTGGATGATGACCCACAAGTATAGGGGACCTATCGTAGTCCTTCCGATAAGTAAGAGTGTCGAACCCAACAAGGAGCAGAAGGAAATGATAAGCAATTTTCAGCAAGGTATTCTCTGCAAGTACTGAAATAAATGGTAACAGATAGTTTTGTGATAAGGTAAATTGTAACGAGCAACAAGTAACAAAAGTAAATAAGGTGCAGCAAGGTGGACCAATCCTTTTTGTAGCAAAGGACAAGCCTGGACAAACTCTTATAATAGGAAAAGCGCTCCCGAGGACACATGGGAATATCGTCAAGCTAGTTTTCATCACGCTCATATGATTCGCGTTCGGTACTTTGATAATTTGATATGTGGGTGGACCGGTGCTTGGGTACTGCCCTTACTTGGACAAGCATCCCACTTATGATTAACCTCTATTGCAAGCATCCATAACTACAACAAAAGTATTAAGGTAAACCTAACCATAGCATGAAACATATGGATCCAAATCAGCCCTTACGAAGCAACGCATAAACTAGGGTTTAAGCTTCATCACTCTAGCAACCCATCATCTACTTATTACTTTCCAATGCCTTCCTCTAGGCCCAAATAATGGTGAAGTGTTATGTAGTCGACGTTCACATAACACCACTAGAGGTTAGACAACATACATCTTATCGAAATATCGAACGAATACCAAATTCACATGACTACTAATAGCAAGACTTCTCCCTTGTCCTCAGGAACAAACGTAACTACTCACAAAGCATATTCATGTTCATAATCAGAGGGGTAATAATGTGCATAAAGGATCTGAACATATGATCTTCCACCAAATAAACCAACTAGCATCAACTACAAGGAGTAATCAACACTACTAGCAACCTACTAGCACCAATCCGGACTTGGAGGCAAGAATTGGATACAAGAGATGAACTAGGGTTTGGAGATGAGATGGTGCTGGTGAAGATGTTGATGGAGATTGCCCTCTCCCGATGAGAGGGCGTTGGTGATGACGATGGTGATGATTTCCCCCTCCGGAGGGAAGTGTCCCCAGCAGAACAGCTCTGCGGAGCCCTAGATTGGTTCCGCCAAGGTTCCGCCTCGTGGC
The DNA here is from genome assembly GCA_021437245.1 of Aegilops speltoides. Classification (NCBI taxonomy): domain Eukaryota; kingdom Viridiplantae; phylum Streptophyta; class Magnoliopsida; order Poales; family Poaceae; genus Aegilops; species Aegilops speltoides. The sequence continues at coordinate 491,790,160 of CM038147.1, read as the reverse complement.
GTGAGTCTCGTCGAAAGGTTGCTTCTCTTTTTTTTCTCATCGAAAGACTTCATATAGGAGAAGATGGGCGTCGGAGAGCCACCAGGGGGCCCACGAGGTAGGGGGGCGTGCCCAGGGGGGAGGGGCGCGCCCCCCACCCTCGTGAGCAGGGTGTGGGCCCCATGGCCTTCATCTTTGGCGAAGATTTTCTTTATTTATTTTAAGATATTCCGTGGAGTTTGGGACCTTTGGAGTTCTTGAGAATAGGTCTCCAATATTTGCTCCTTTTCGGCCGAATTCCATTGCCAGCATTCCCCCTCTTCATGGTAAACCTTGTAAAATAAGAGAGAATAGCCATAAGTATTGTGACATAACGTGAAATAACAGCCCATAATGCGATAAATATCGATATAAAAGCATGATGCAAAATGGACGTATCAACTCCCCCAAGCTTAGACCTCGCTTGTCCTCAAGCGAAAAGCCGATAACAATAAATATGTCCTCATGTTTAGAAGTAGAGGCGTCGATAAAAATAAAATACGGACATGAAGGCATCATGATTATTTTCATAACAGCAACATACATAGATTTTTCATATGATTACTAATGTTCAAGGGATGATCTTTTCACAAAGCCAAAGTATCAATCATAAACCTTATTGAGCACCAACAAATTATACCCTCAGTCATTGAAGCAATTGCAATTTATCATAACATCGGAAAGAGTCTATGTCAGAGCTTAAAAGCAAGTCCACATACCCAACTATCACTTAATCCTTCATAATTGCTAACACTAACGCGATACTTGTGGTTACGGAGTTTTAATCGGACATAGAGAAAGATAGGGGCTTATAGTTTTGCCCCACAACCTTTTACCTCAAGGGTAATGTCAACAATAATGACTCACGCTCCCTCACATCCAATTAGATATATATATCATGTTCTTTCCAACATGCTAAGCTTGCCAAAGGATAAAATGAAAAAGGAAAGGTGAAGATCACCGTGACACTTGCATAAGGCAGAAGATAATAATAAAATATAGGCCCTTCGCAGAGGGAAGCAGAGGTTGTCATGCGCGTTTAGGGTTGATGCACAAAATCTTAATGCAAAAGAATGTCACTTTACATTGCCCCTTGCATGTGAACCTTTATTATGCAGTCCGTCACTTTTATTGCGTCCACAACAAGTTCGTGCAAAGTTTATTTTCTCCGCACTAATAAGTCATGCATATTTAGAGAGCAATTTTTATTGCTTGCACTGATGACAACTTACTTGAAGGATCTTACTCAATCCATAGGTAGATATGGTGGACTCTCATGGCTAAACTGGTTTAAAGGTATTTGGAAGCACAAGTAGTATCTCTACTTGGTGCTGAGAATTTGGCTAGCATGAGGGAGAAAGGCAAGCTCAACATGTTAGAGGAACCATGACAACATACTTTATCTCAGATGTAAGAAAACATAACTCATTATGTTGTCTTCCTTGTCCAACCTCAACTCTTTAGCATGTCATATTTTAATGAGTGCTCCCAATCATAAAAGATGTCAATGATAATATATCTATATGTGAAACCTCTCTCTCCTTATTACTTCCTATTAATTGCAATGATGACCAAAGCTATATTTTCCAACTCCCAACAACTTTTAATCATCATACTCTTTCTATGTGGAGTCATTACTTTCACTAAGATCAATATGAACTCTTTGTTTCCTTTTTATTCTTTTCTTTATTCACCCAAGATCATGGCAAAGTAATCAAGCCCTTGACTCAACACTAATCTTTATTATATATAGCTTACGGACTCGATGGCATAGAGGGATCATAAAGCAAAACTCAAAACTAGATCGTGCCATGACTTTATTCTACTAAATCAAGATACTACTAATAGGATCAAACTAGGAAAAAGGGTAAAGATAGGAGTTGTGATGGTGATACGATACCGGGGCACCTCCCCCAAGCTTGGCAATTGCTAAGGGGGGTGCCCATACCCATGTGATTATATCTCCTTCTTTGTTGTTGGCGGTGGAGGTGTTGTTGATGATGCAAGCTTGTCGTCCACCTTCCATGGCATAGGCTCACCCTCATAGAAAGATGATCGAGTCTCCAGAATCCTCGAATTTGCAACGGAAACAGCTCGAAACGAAAACAGAGGTTATTTGCGTGATACGGTCGTCAAAACCTCGGGAGAATATATAATGAATTTTTACCGACCAAAATACGTATCATGCAAGAAAACGGAGTCCGGAGGGCACACGGAGTGCTCACGAGGTAGGGGGGCGCGCCCAGGGGGGTAGGGTGCGCCTCCACCCTCGTGGAGGCCTCATGTCCTCCCCGGACTGCTACTTATTTTTCTATTTTTCTATATATTCCAAAACGGAGAAATATTGCTTTAAAAATTGTTTTGGAGTCGGTTTACTTACCGTACCACATACCTACTCCTTTTCGGAATCTGAAACATTCTGGAAAGTGTCCCTTATGTATTCCTCTAGGGTTACGGTTTCAATAACATTGGTTTCAACATTTATAGGATTACCTGAGATATAGTGTTTGATTCTTTGACCGTTTACCACCTTCGGATTTGTGCCTTCGAAATTGTTGATTTTTATGGCACCGGAACGATAGACCTCCTCGATATCGTAAGGAACTTCCGATTTGGAGAGAAGTTTTCCTGCAAAAAATCTTAAACAAGAGTTGTATAACAATACATAGTCACCTACATTAAACTCACGCTTTTGTATCCTTTTATCATGCCACCTTTTAACTTTTTCTTTAAACAGCTTGGCATTTTCATAAGCTTGGGTTCTCCATTCATCAAGTGAGCTAATATCAAACAACCTCTTCTCACCGGCAAGTTTGAAGTCATAATTGAGCTCTTTGATAGCCCAATATGCCTTATGTTCTAATTCAAGAGGTAAATGACATGCTTTTCCATAAACCATTTTATAAGGAGACATACCCATAGGATTCTTATATGCAGTTCTATATGCCCATAATGCATCATCAAGTTTCTTGGACCAATTCTTTCTAGACCTATTAACAGTCTTTTGCAAAATTAATTTGAGCTCTCTATTGCTCAACTCTACCCGACCACTAGACTGCGGGTGATAAGGAGATGCAATTCTATGATTAACATCGTATTTAGCAAGCATCTTACGGAAAGCACCATGAATAAAGTGTGAACCACCATCAGTCATTAAATATCTAGGGACTCCAAACCTCGGAAAAATAACTTCCTTAAGCATTTTAATAGAAGTGTTATGATCAGCACTACTAGTTGGAATAGCTTCTACCCACTTAGTAACGTAATCAACAACAACTAAAATATGTGTATAACCATTAGAGGCAGGAAAAGGTCCCATATAATCAAAGCCCCAAACATCAAATGGTTCAATAACAAGTGAGTAATTCATAGGCATTTCTTGACGTCTACTAATATTACCAATTCTTTGACATTCATCACAAGACAAAACAAACTTACGGGCATCCTTGAAGAGAGTAGGCCAATAAAAACCAGATTGCAATACCTTATGTGCAGTTCTATCTCCAGCATGGTGTCCTCCATAAGCTTCGGAGTGACACTTGCGTGAGGATCATTCTGTTCATGCTCAGGTACACAACGTCTAATAACACCATCTAATCCTTCTTTATAAAGATGTGGATCATCCCAAAAGTAATGTCTCAAATCATAAAAGAACTTTTTCTTTTGTTGGTATGTGAAGCTAGGTGGTATAAATTTAGCAACAATATAATTAGCATAATCAGCATACCATGGAGTGCTACGAGAAGTACTTATGACATTTAATTGTTCATCAGGAAAGCTATCATCAATAGGTAGTGGGTCATCAAGAACATTCTCTAGCCTAGACAAGTTGTCTGCAATGGGGTTCTCAGCTCCTTTTCTATCAACAATATGTAAATCAAATTCTTGGAGCAAGAGAACCCATCTAATAAGTCTAGGTTTAGCATCTTTCTTTTCCATACGATATTTAATAACAGCATGATAGGTGTGAATAGTTACTTTAGAATCAACAATATAGGGTCTAAATTTGTCACAGGCAAACACAACTGCTAAGAGTTCCTTTTCAGTAGTAGCATAATTTCTTTGAGCATTGTCTAGAGTCTTACTAGCATAATGGATAACATTTAATTTTTTATCAACTCTTTGCCCTAGAACAGCACCTACAGCATAATCACTAGCATCACACATAATTTCAAAGGGTAAATTCCAATCAGGTGGCTGAACAATAGGTGCAGAGACTAATGCTTTCTTAAGTATTTCAAATGCTTCTACACAATCATCATCAAAGATAAATGGTACATCTTTTTGTAATAAATTAGTCAGAGGCCGAGAAATTTTTGAGAAGTCCTTAATGAACCTCCTATAAAATCCGGCGTGACCAAGGAAACTTCTTATACCTTTGATGTCCTTGGGACATGGCATCTTTTCAATAGCGTCAACCTTGGCTTTATCAACTTCAATACCTCTTTCAGAAACTTTGTGCCCCAAGACAATACCTTCATTAACCATAAAGTGGCACTTTTCCCAATTCAAGACAAGATTAGTTTCTTCACATCTCTGCAAAACTCGATCAAGATTGCTCAAGCAATCATCAAAAGAGGAACCATAGACGGAAAAGTCGTCCATGAAAACCTCACAAATCTTTTCACAAAAATCAGAGAATATAGCCATCATGCATCTTTGAAAGGTAGCAGGTGCATTACATAAACCAAAAGGCATACGTCTATAAGCAAAAGTACCAAAAGGGCATGTAAAAGTAGTCTTTGATTGATCTTTAGCCAACACAGGTATTTGAGAGAAACCAGAATAACCATCTAGAAAGCAATAGTGTGTATGTTTGCATAATCTTTCTAGCATTTGATCAATAAAAGGTAAGGGGTAATGGTCTTTCTTAGTAGCTTTATTTAACTTGCGGAAATCAATTACCATCCTATAACCTGTGATATTCTTTGCGGGATCAATTCATCTTTATCATTAGGAACAACGATAATACCTCCTTCTTAGGGACACAATGGACAGGACTTACCCACCGACTATCGACAGAACGGGATAAATTATACCGCCTCCGAAGCTTGAGTATTTCTTTTCTTACCACTTCTTTCATTTTAGGATTCAAACGTCGTTGAGGATCACGAACTGGTTTGGCATCCGCTTCCAAATTTATTTTATGTTGACATAGAGTGGGACTAATGCCCTTGAGATCATCAAGAGTATATCCAATAGCGGCACGGTGCTTCTTCAGAGTTTTCAATAATCTTTCTTCTTCATGCTCTGAAAGGTTAGCGCTAATAATAACAGGATATATTTTCTTTTCATCAAGATAAGCATATTTAAGATTATTAGGCAACGGTTTAAGCTCAAACACGGGATCACCCTTGGGTGGAGGAGGACCCCCTAGGATTTCAACAGGCAGATTGTGTTTCAGAATAGGTTTTTGTTCAAAGAATACTTCATCTATTTCCCTTCTTTCATTCATGAACATCTCATTTTCATGGTCTAGCAAATAGTGTTCTAAAGGATCACTAGGAGGTACGGAAATAGAAGCAAGACCAATAATTCCATCCTTACTAGGCAATTCTTCCTCACGATGTTGTTTACTAAATTTAGAGAAATTAAACTCATGAACCATATCATCCAAGCCAACAGTAACAACATTCTTTTTGCAGTCTATCGTAGCAATAACAGTATTCAAGAAGGGTCTACCAAATATAATGGGGCAAAAGATATCTTGTGGAGAACTAAGAACAAGAAAATCGGCGGGATATTTAGTTTTCCCACACAAGACTTCAACATCTCTAACAATTCCCACTGGTGAAATAGTATCTCTATTGGCAAGTTTAATTGTGACATCAATACCTTCTAATTCAGCAGGTGCAATTTCATTCTTAATTTCTTCATATAAAGTATGTGGTATAACACTAGCACTCACACCCATATCACATAAGCCATGGTAACAATGATCTCCTATCTTAACAGAAATAACAGGCATGCCTACCACAGGTCTGTGTTTATCTTTAGCACAGGGTTTAGCAATTCTAGCAGTTTCACCTTCAAACTGAATAACATGCCCATCAATATTATCAGACAAGAGATCTTTAACAATAGCAATATTGGGTTCTACTTTGACTTGCTCAGGAGGTGTATAAGTTCTAGTATTGCTTTTACGAACAACAGTTGAAGCTTTAGCATGATCCTTTACTCTAGCAGGGAAAGGCGGTTTCTCAACATAAGAGGTAGGAACAATAGGATCATTATAAGTGATGGTTTCTTCTTCAACTTTAATAGGTGTAGCTACTTGGGAGGATGATATTTAAACCACTTCTCCATGGGGAGATCAACATAGGTAGCAAAAGATTCACAGAAAGAAGCTACTATCTCAGAGTCAAGTCCATATTTAGTGCTAAACTTACGGAAAATATCGGTATCCATAAAAGATTTAACACAATCAAACTTAGGTGTCATACCTAACTCCTTACCTTCGTTGAGGTCCCAATCTTCAGAGTTGCGTTTAATTCTATCCAATAAATTCCATCTGAATTCAATAGGCTTCATCATAAAAGAGCCAACACAAGAAGTATCGAGCATGGTTTTATTATTATCAGAGAGCCGAGCATAAAAATTCTGAAGAATTATCAATTTTGAGAGCTCATGATTGGGGCATGAATATAACATGGATTTAAGCCTCCCCCAAGCTTGAGCGATGCTTTCTACTTCGCGAGGCCAAAATTTACATATATAATTGCAATCACGATGAACAAGATGCATAGGGTAATACTTTTGATGAAATTCCAATTTCATTCTTTTATAGTTCCATGATCTCGTATCATCACATAGCCTATACCATGTCGATGCGTCTCCCTTCGAAGATAAAGGGAAAGCCTTCTTCTTAACAACATCATAGGGTATACCTGCAAGCTTAAATAATCCACAAATATCATCCAAATAGCGTAGATGCTCGTCGGGATGCTTTGTCCCATCTCCTGTAAAAGTGTTAGCCAGCAGTTTTTCCATAATACCCGTAGGAAATTCAAAAGGAATTTCATTTTCAATAGGTTCAGTAGGTTGAGGAGCAACTCTTTGCTCTACTGGACGGGATGAAGATACCCCAACAAGCCCCTCAAATAATTACTTTCCATAGTAACAAGTGACAGAAAATTTCAGCACACTATATAAATTTTTCCTTACCAAATTCCACTTACCAAAGGCGCTACACTCCCCGGCAACGGCGCCAGAAAAGAGTCTTGATGACCCACAAGTATAGGGGATCTATCGTAGTCCTTTCGATAAGTAAGAGTGTCGAACCCAACGAGGAGCAGAAGGAAATGATAAGCGGTTTTCAGCAAGGTATTCTCTGCAAGTACTGAAATAAATGGTAACAGATAGTTTTGTGATAAGGTAAATTGTAACGAGCAACAAGTAACAAAAGTAAATAAGGTGCAGCAAGGTGGCCCAATCCTTTTTGTAGCAAAGGACAAGCCTGGACAAACTCTTATAATAGGAAAAGCGCTCCCGAGGACACATGGGAATATCGTCAAGCTAGTTTTCATCACGCTCATATGATTCGCGTTTGGTACTTTGATAATTTGATATGTGGGTGGACCGGTGCTTGGGTACTGCACTTACTTGGACAAGCATCCCACTTATGATTAACCTCTATTGCAATTATCCGCAATTACAACGAAAGTATTAAGGTAAACCTAACCATAGCATGAAACATATGGATCCAAATCAGCCCCTTACGAAGCAACGCATAAACTAGGGTTTAAGCTTCTGTCACTCTAGCAACCCATCATCTACTTATTACTTCCCAATGCCTTCCTCTAGGCCCAAATAATGGTGAAGTGTTATGTAGTCGACGTTCACATAACACCACTAGAGGTTAGACAACATACATCTTATCGAAATATCGAACGAATACCAAATTCACATGACTACTAATAGCAAGACTTCTCCCTTTTCCTCAGGAACAAACGTAACTACTCACAAAGCATATTCATGTTCATAATCAGAGGGGTAATAATGTTCATAAAGGATCTGAACATATGATCTTCCACCAAATAAACCAACTAGCATCAACTACAAGGAGTAATCAACACTACTAGCAACCTACTAGCACCAATTCCGGACTTGGAGACAAGAATTGGATACAAGAGATGAACTAGGGTTTGGAGATGAGATGGTGCTGGTGAAGATGTTGATGGAGATTGCCCTCTCCCGATGAGAGGAGCGTTGGTGATGGCGATGGTGATGATTCCCCCCTCCCGGAGGGAAGTGTCCCCGGCAAAACTGCTATGCCGGAGCCCTAGATTGGTTCCGCCTCGTGGCGGCGGAGTCTCATCCTGAAAGGTTGCTTCTCATTTTTTTCTCATCGAAAGACTTCATATAGGAGAAGATGGGTGTCGGAGAGCCACCAGGGGGCCCACGAGGTAGGGGGGCGTGCCCAGGGGGAGGGGCGCGCCCCCACCCTCGTGAGCAGGGTGTGGGCCCCCTGGCCTTCATCTTTGGCGAAGATTTTTCTTTATTTATTTTAAGATATTCCGTGGAGTTTCAGGACTTTTGGAGTTCTTGCAGAATAGGTCTCAATATTTGCTCCTTTTCGGCTGAATTCCATTTGCCGGCATTGTCACATCCCTAGTTACAGTGCCTTTCTGGTCTTGATAGTCTTGTGTTGCATCATGTTTAAATTCAAATGAAATTTTGAAATGGGGATGTTCAAACCCTAGGAGATAATAATTTTAACTAGGTTCAATTCAAATATTTTCATTGGACCCAAAATGCCCTCCAAAAATGTTCATTATTTCTGGAAAAAGGTGAAAACCTTAATCAGAGGTCATGCACATTTTTCCAATGCATTTATGGTTTTTGAATTAATTCATAATTGTATTTGAGTTGGAGCAAATAAATTCAATAAATATTTTTATTGCTCCAATGATCCTGGAATATTTTGTGGAGCTCTAGGATAAACATTAATGCATCCACAATAATTTCCAGAGAGCTGCAAAAATAATTTGGTTAACAAACCAAATTAAAACAAAACTGCAAAATTAGAAAAGAGAAACAAAAAAATAGAAAGAACAGAGACTCACCTGGACCCTTACCTACATGGCGCCACCAACCGGCCCAGCTCCTGGACGGCCCAGTGCTGTGCAGCCCAGCTGCCAGTCGTCCTCCTCCTTGGGACAGAAGGACGCCGGGCGTGTGGCCCGCGTGCACGGCCACGCGCCCCGGCCACCTCCTGCTTCCCGCCGCCTCCCCGACGTCGCTTTGGATGCCACACACCCCCTGGCCCTCTCCTTCTCTCTCCTGTGGCGATTTCCCTCTCTATCCCTCTCTCTCGTGACCATCCGCGAGAGCCCGAGAACACCGACGAGCTCCACCGCGGCCATCATGCACCCCTTGCCTCGCCGACGCTTCCAGAAGAATGGCCGCGACTTCCTCTTCCTCCTTGCCGAACCACGCAAGCCGAGGATCTCGACGCCGTCATCTTTGAGCTCGTCACCACCGCATCTCCTCGCCGGACTTCGCGGGTCGATTCGCCGTCCCCGACGCCTCCCCGAGCCGTCTGAGCTTCTCTGCATGACCGATGTGAGCTTCCGCATCAAATCCCCCTCTTCCCCGCCTCGATTTCTTGCTGTAGCCGTCGCCCCTTGAAGACCGAACCGCGCTGCCGCACGGGCTCGTCACCGGCGAAGCCCCGGTGACCAAATGGCCCCGCGCGTGCGTCCGTTGCACTCGCAACGACCCGTGGAGCAACGCTAGCGCGACAACCAGTTCATTTGCAAGCCGCAGCGCTAACCCCGCACCCACCCGAGCTCCGGCCGCCGCCTCGCTCGCCGCCGTTGTAGATTCCAACCACCCCAGCACCTCCCGCTGCTACCAAACGACGCGCCTCGCCACGACGCGTCCGTAGAGCCCAGCCATGCGAGCTCTCGTCGCCGGAGATGGCCGGACGAGGAGCGCCGCCGCGTTCTGATTAGCACCGACGGCTAATCGCCGGTTAGGTGACGTGGCAGATTAGGTTAGCCACTAACCCCGTGGTTTGTTTAACCGGTGACACTGAAAGCTGGGCCCCACTGTCTAATTAATCTGGTTTAGTTTTTGTTTAGGTTTAACTAACCACAAGGGCCCACAGGTCAGTTTGACCTGGCCACGTCACCTATTGACCAGACCCCACCTGTCTGTGACACTAACCTGTCCTGAGTCACTGACCAGCGAGCCCCACTGGTCAGGTTTGACCTAGTCGACGCCTGTTGACCGCTGACGTCACAGTGACGCAGTGCTGACGCATTAATTCAATTACTGGAATTATTCTTATAAAAGAAATTCCAGAAAATATTACAAACTTCTAAAATTCATAGAAATTGAACCGTAACTCCAAATGAAATAAATTATATATGAAGAATGATCAGAAAAATCCAATCTATCCATCTGTACCATTTTCATGCATGTTAGAATAACTTTTGTTCACTGTTTAGGTCAAATCAATTAAATGGCATTTGAATAATCACATGTGGAGTTTGAATTTGAATCTTGTATTCAAACCAACTTCATTTTATCTGTTGCTAGTTACATTAGCTCAAATCACAGCATGTTGCCGTGTCATGATCATGCATCATATTGTGCATTGCATTGATTGTGTTCTTCCTTGTTTGCCGGTGTTTGTCCCCTCTCGATAGACTTGGTTCCGACGATGAATTCGATGACACCGATGAAGAACTATATTATCTTCAGAAGTGCCAGGCAAGCAAAACCCCCTTGTTCATTCCGATACTATCCCACTTTCTCGCTCCTGCTCTTTTTTACTGCATTAGGACAACAACAATTCAACTGTTACATGCTGCGGTAGTTGAACCCCTTTCCTCTGCATGACCTGTCATTGCCACAGTAAATAGATGAAACCCACTAGCATGAGTAGGAGTTGTTTGAGCCTGATGTGCCTACTCATTCATGCTTGTTTGTCATGCCTGCTATTGCTTAGAGTTGTGTCAGGTTTGATTCATCGGGGATGAATTGGAGGTGTGTGAACATGTCCAACTGTTGAGAGCTAAGTATGTGAACACGATTTGGTAAAGGTAGCGGTGAGAGGCCATGTAGGAGTACATGGTGGGTTGTCTCATTGCAGCCGTCCTCAGGAACTGAGTTCTGTGTTTGTGATCCATGAACAGTTACTACCACACATTGGGTTCCGGTAACTCGACCCCTCTCGGCTTCTTAATCACCCTTGTTCTCTGTCCAGGAGTTGCAACTAGTTTCTGGTGTTTTTAGGTAGTGTTAGTAGTCTACCAAGTGGCACCCGTGCAGGTGGGCTTGGGACAGACTAAGGCTGATCGCCGGTGTACCAAGTGGCACCGGATGGTGGACTTGGGAACCTGCACACATCGTTTGGGGCCGTGGCGACACCCGGCGGATCTCCTTGCGGATGGAACCCGAATAGGCGATAAACCTGGACGAGAGACTTGAGTGTTTAGGTAGGCCGTGGCCGACTCCCTCGCCAGGCTTCCGCTTGAAGGTTGCCGAGATACATGAGGTGTACATGGCGGTAAGTGGCGAGAGTGTGTGTGAAGAAGTACACCCCTGCAGGTTTAATATGATCTATTCGAATAGCCGTGTCCGCGGTAAAGGACTTCTGGGTTGCCTGTACAGTTCATAGACAAGTGAAAGTGGATACTCTAAATTGCGCAAGATAAGCGTGAGTGCTATGGATGGCGTTCTCGTAGGGAGGCGGGAGCGGATCCATAGTGGTGTATTGGTTGGTGAATATGTGGACTCGTGTGCGCCACCTCAAAAGAGTTGCATTGCAGTCGTAGTTCAGGATAGCCACTGAGTCAAAGCTGGCTTGCTGCAGTTAAACTCCACCACTCCATTTTGTTGATAATGAGGCATATGTAGTTAGTTCTGATGTAAGTCTTGCTGGGTACATTTGTACTCACGTTTGCCTATTTTATGTTTTTGCAGAGAGACTTCGGTCTCGCTAGTAGTTCCGCTTGGACTTGACGTTTAGCTTGTTACCTCAGCTACGATCTTGTGCCCTCGGCGGGATCAGTAGATAGTCAGGCTTCTCAGCCTTTTTCATTTGTAGATGTCTGTACTCAGACATGTTAAGCTTCCACTTGTGCTATGACTTGTATGCTCTGAATGCTGGGTCGTGAGACCCATGTTTGTAATATCTCGCTCCTCGGAGCCTAATGAATAAATACTTGAGTCGTAGAGTCATGTTGTGATGCCATGTTGTATTTGCACATATCGGGCATATTGTGTGTATGTTATTGAAATGCTTGGTATGTGTGGGATCTGACTATCTAGTTGTTTATCCTTAGTAGCCTCTCTTACCGAGAAATTTCTCCTAGTGTTTCCACCGAGCCATGGTAGCTTGCTACTGCTCCGGAACATTTAGGCTGGCCGGCATGTGTCCTTCTTCGTTCCTGTGTCTGTCCCCTCAGGGAAATGTCACATGATGAATACCGGAGTCCTGTTAGCCCGCTACAGCCGGTTCACGAAGTCTGCTAGCCCAGTGCTACTGACTGGATTCACTCGCGATGGATGACCGACACGTTCGATCTTTGGGTCATGGATGCTGTCCTGTAAGTTTGTGCCACTTTGGGTTTACGACTAGCCATGTCGGCCGGGCTCCTTATCATATGGATGCTAGTGACACTATCATATCGTGTGCCAAAAGGCATAAGCGGTCCCGGCAAAGGTAAGGCGACACCGTGGGAATACCGTGCGTGAGGCCGCAAAGTGATATAAGGTGTTACATGCTAGATCGATGTGGCATTGAGTCGGGGTCCTGACAGTTTTGGTATCAGAGCTTGACTGCCTGTAGGATTACCAAGCCAAACTGGTCAAAGATGAGTCTAGAAATTCTTTAGTTATATAAGGGAATTTATTGTGGGATGGAACGTAAGGCTCTTTTTACTCCTTTACCTTATGTCCTTCTTATCTGAGTCACCCTCTTCTTCTCTACGGGGTTAAGAACTAGGCCTTCTCATCTATCTATTAGGAAGACATGTTACTAATCCATAGACTTATAGAATTGATAGTTTCAAGCCTCAATTTAGTTTCTACCACTTTAGGTATGTTCTCATTTGAACCAGAACCTTGATATGATGTTGTTAAGTGACTATGCAAATCCTTGTGAATGTCTCAAATCTTTTCTGAGCATTTACAGCCATTATGCTATCCGAGTCATCCAAGGTTTCTAAACAATCTGATGCACTTGCAAATTCTTTCCCTCTCGTGTTTATGTTCCTTTGGGCCAGGTTAATCACACTAATTGCTGAGTTGAGGTATTCTATTGCCTCGACATATATGTTGGAATTATTATTACGACTCTAGGTGTCCTAGGGGATCATCTAGTAATTGAGCCATGTTTTGCATCCCCAGTGTGATGATTCTGGCCATTATTCTCGAAAGCATCCCGTGATGCCATTTAGTTAATAGTATTCTACTCCTTGGGTTTTGGACCCAAGATTCACTCTACTTACTTCTTGTTGATAGTGTTTGCTAGTTCCTAGAGGGTATTAGTAACCTTGCATTAGTCCTCGAGGTCCGTGGTATTTCCTTCTTCCAAATACCATGAGCTGCTTATGGCGGAAGTTCTTTGAACCAAAAGATCGCAACCAGAGTGCTCTTGATGAGTCCTCATTCATAGTTGTGAGTCTGCTAGTCCTTCCTTTCTGCATGGGTTATCCGGAAGAAATGTTGAGCTTTGCCCGACATACTAATCTATGCATCCACAACTCAGAAAATCGTATGTTCCTTTGAGTTGTCCCACTTTAGTTGTCTCCTGACTCGTCTATCAATTGATAGTCAAGAGTATGCGTGCATTCGTTCTTCGATGCCTATTACTCTTGTGGTCCATCAAGCTATTCTATTCTGGAATGACTAGGAGAAACAAACTCCAGTACCTCATCCATATCTAGGATTGGGTCAAAGATGTTGTATTCACAGATCAAAATGCCAATCCAGCTTCTGGTCTGTTCTACCTTGAAGTATTACCTTCTTTATGTCAGGATTGTCATGAGAATTGCACCACCTCTTTTGAATTCTTGACACAGTGATACTTCTCGCCATCATTTCATTCTCGGTTCCGTGTTGTTGCAACCGGAACACCGACAGGTGAACTATGATGTGTGAAATCAATACTCCTAGCAATCGTGTTGCTTGGTAGTTAATGGACAATACTCTCATTCTTAGCGTGTGGGTTATGGAATCATCATCCTAAGATTGATCGTGCTACCTAGTCCTTATTTCTGGTGCACACTTCGATCAATGAGTTAGGATTGTGCCAATCCCTCGCTTATTTGATCATTTCGTCTTGCCCTGAAAAGCAAGATTGTTCTCGAACTTAATAGCTTATCGATGGTTCGTGATTCTCCGAATGTCTTCTAGGAGGTATCACCAGGTTGTTCCTGTTGGGGAACGTTGCAGAAAATTAAAATTTTTCCTACGGCTTCACCAAGATCCATCTATGAGTTCATCTAAGCAACGAGTAACGGGAGAGAGTCTGCATCTACATACCACTTGTAGATCGCGTGCGGAAGCTTGCAAGGTGATGATGGAGTCGTACTCGAGCGTGATTCAGATCACCGATGCCCAAGTGCTGAGCGGACAGCACCTCCGCGTTCAACACACGTGCGGGGACGGCGGCGTCTCCTCCTTCTTGATCCGGCAAGGGGAAGGAGAGGTTGAGGAAGACAGCTCCACCGGCAAAGACGACGGCGTGGTGATGGTGGAGAAGCGATACTCTCGGCGAGGCTTCGCCGAGCTCTTACGGAGGAGGAGATGTGTTGGGGAGGAGGGCTGCACCTTGGGAGTTGGTACAGCAGCCCCTTCCCTCCCCTTTATATAGGCACCCTCGGGGTGGCGGCCCTGAGATCCAATCTCCGGCGGCAACCAAGGGGTGGAGTGCCCCCAAGCGGTCTGGCGCCCCCCCTAGGGTTTCAACCCTAGGCGCAGGGTGGGCCTAGAGGCGCACCAGCCCCTTGTGGGCTGGTTCCCTTCCCCTTTCAGCCCATGGGGCCCTCCGGGATAGGTGGCTCCACCCGGTGGACCCCCGGGACCCTTCCGGTGGTCCCGGTACTTTACCGGGAGACCCCGAAACTTTCCCGTTGGCCGAAACACCACTTCCTATATATTATTCTTTACCTCCGGACCCTTCCGGAACTCCTCGTGGCGTCCGAGATCTCATCCGGGACTCCGAACAACATTCTGTAGTCATATACTTGACTTCCTACTAACCCTAGCGTCACCGAACCTTAAGTGTGTAGACCCTACGGGTTCGGAGACACTTGAGACATGACCGAGGCGACTCTCGGGCAATAACCAACAGCGGGTGCGGATACCCATGTTGGCTCCCACATGCTCCTCGATGATTTCATCGGTTGAACCACGATGTCGAGGATTCGATCAAACCTGTATGCAATTCCCTTTGTCAATCATGCGTTACTTGCGAGACTCGATCGTCGGTATCTCAATACCTTGTTCGGTCTCGTTACACGGCAAGTCACTTTACTCGTCTTAGTAATGCATGATCCATGGCCAACACCTTGGTCACCTTGAGCTCATTATGATGATGCATTACCGAGTGGGCCAGAGATACCTCTCCGTCATACGGAGTGACAAATCGATCTCGATCCGTGTCAACCCGCAGATACTTTCGGAGATACCGTAATGCACCTTTATAGTCACCCGATTACGTTGTGACGTTTGATACACCCAAGGCACTCCTACGGTAACCGGAGTTACGATCTCATGGTCGAAGGAAGAGATACTTGACATTGGCAAAGCTTCTAGCAAGCGAACTATACGATCTTTTATGCTATGCTTATGATTGGGTCTTGTCCATCACATCATTCTCCTAATGATGTGATCCGTTATCAACGACATCCAATGTCCATAGTCGAAAACCATGACTATCTATTGATCTGTGAGCTAGTCGACTAGAGGCTCACTAGGGACATTTGTGGTCTAAGTGTTCACACGTGTATTACGATTTCCGGATAATCTGGTTATAGCATGAACAAAAGACAATTATCATGAACATTGAAATATAATAATACTTTTATTATTGCCTCTAGGGCATATTTCCAACATCTCCCACTTGCACTAGAGTCACCAATCTAGTTACATTGTGATGAATCGAACACCCATAGAGTTACGGTGTTGATCATGTTTTGCCTGAGAGAGGTTTAGTCAGCGGATCTGCGACATTCAGATCCGTGTGTACTTTGCAAATCTCTATGTCTCCATCTTGAACATTTTCACGGATGGAGTTGAAGCGGCGCTTGATGTGCTGGTCTTCTTGTGAAACTGGGCTCCTTGGCAAAGCAATAGCTCCGGTGTTGTCACGAGAAGAGTTTGATCGGCCCGACGCATTGGGTATGACTCCTAGGTCGGTGATGAACTCCTTCACCCAAATCGCTTCATGCGCTGCCTCCGAGGCTGCCATGTACTCGGCTTCACACGTAGATCCCGCCACGGCGCTCGCTTGCGGTGCACCACTTCTTGCTCCACCATTCAACATATACACGTATCCGGTTTGTGACTTAGAGTCATCGGATCTGAGTCGAAGCTAAGCGTCGGCGTAACCCTTCTGACGAGCTCTTCGTCTCCTCCATAAACGAAACATGTCCTTCGTCCTTTTCGGTGCCGGGATATTCTTGACCGCTGTCCGGTGTTCCTTGCGGGATTACTTTGGTATCTTGCAACCAAACTTACGGCAAGGTTTACATCAGTGCAGTACACAGACATGGCATACATAATAGATCCTATGGCTGAAGCATAGGGATGACACTCATCTCTTCTTTATCTTTTGCCATGGTGGGTGGTCGAGCCGAGCTCAATCTCACACCTTGTAACATAGGCAAGAACCCTTCTTGGACTGATCCATTTTGAACCTCTTCAAAATCTTATCAAGGTATGTGCTCTGTGAAAGACCTATGAGGCGTCTCGATCTATCTCTATAGATCTTGATGCCTAATATATAAGCAGACTTCTCCAAGGTCCTTCATTGAAAAACACTTGTTCAAGTAGGCCTTAATGTTGTCCAGAGAGTTTAGTATCATTTCCCATCAAGAGTATGTCATCTACATATAATAGGAGAAATGCTACGGAGCTCCCACTCACTTTCTTGTAAACGAGGCTTCTCCATAAGTCTCGCATAAACTAAACGCTTTGATCATCTCATCAAAGCGAATGTTCTAACTCGAGATGCTTGCACCAGCCCATAAATGGATCATTGGAGCTTGCATACTTTGTTAGCGTTTTGAGGATCGACAAAACCTTCCGGCTGCATCATATACTGCTCTTCCTTAAGATGTCCGTTAAGGAATGCCGTTTTGGCGTCCATCGCCATATCTCATAATCATAGTATCGGCAATTGCTAACATGATTGGACGGACTTAAGCTTCGCTACGGAGAGAATGTCTCATCGTAGTCAATCCCTTGAACTTGTCGATAACCCTTAGCAACAAGTCGAGCTTTATATATGGTAACATTACCATCCGCGTCCGTCTTCTTCTTAAAAATCCATTTGTTTTCTATCGCTCGCCGATCATTGGGCAAGTCTGTCAAAGTCCATACTTTGTTTTCATACATGGATTCTATCTCGGATTTCATGGCTCCAAGCCATTTGTTGGAATCCGGGCCCGCCATTGCTTCTTCATAGTTCGAAGGTTCATTGTTGTCTAGCAACATGATTTCCATGACAGGGTTGCCGTACCACTCTGGTGCGGAACGTGTCCTCGTGGACCTTCGAAGTTCAGTAGTAACTTGATCCGAAGTACCTTGATCATCATCATTGTTTTCCTCTTGGTTGGTGTGGGCATCACAGAGCGGTTTCTGCTATTGCACCACTTTCCCGTTCGAGAGGTAATACTTCATCGAGTTCTACTTTCCTCCCACTTACTTCTTTCGAGAGAAACTCTTTCTCCGGAAAGCATCCGTTCTTGGCAACAAAGACCTTGCCTTGGATCTTAAGTAGAAGGTATACCCGACGGTTTCCTTAGGGTATCCTATGAATCGCATTTTTCCGACTTGGGTTCGAGCTTTTCGGGTTGAAGTTTCTTGACATAAGCATCGCATCCCCAAACTTTTAGAAAGCGACGACTTAGGTTTCTTCCCAAACCATAATTCATACGGTGTCGTCTCAGCGGATTTAGGCGGTGCCCTATTTAAAGTGAATGTAGCTGTCTCTAGGCGTATCCCCAAAATGATAGCGGTAAATCGGTAAGAGACATCATAGACCGCACCATATCCAATAGAGTGCGATTCGACGTTCGGACACACCGTTTATTTGAGGTGTTCGGCGGCGTGAGTTGTGAAACGATTCCACATTTTCTTAAGTGTGTACCAAATTCATGACTTAAGTATTCTCCCCACGATCGATCGTAGGAACTTTATCTTACGGTCACGTTGATTCTCTACCTCACTCTGAAATTCCTTGAACTTTTCAAAGGTCTCGGACTTGTGTTTCATTAAGTAGACATACCCATATCTACTCAAGTCATCGGTGAGAGTGAGAACATAACGATATCCTCCATGAGCCTCAACACTCATTGGACCGCACACATCGGTATGTATGATTTCCAACAAGTTGGTTGCTCGCTCCATTGTTAGGAGAAGCGGAGTCTTGGTCATTTGCCCAAGAGGCATGGTTCGCACGTGTCAAGCGATTCATAATCAAGAGACTCTAAAGTCCATCGGCATGGAGCTTCTTCATGCGCTTGACACCAATGTGACCAAGGCGGCGATGCCACAAGTATGTGGGACTATCGTTATCAACTTTACATCTTTTGCATCCACACTATGAACATGTGTAATATTACGCTCGAGATTCATTAAGAATAAACCATTGACCATCGGACATGACCATAAAACATATCTCTCAT
Organism: Aegilops speltoides; assembly: GCA_021437245.1. Taxonomy (NCBI): domain Eukaryota; kingdom Viridiplantae; phylum Streptophyta; class Magnoliopsida; order Poales; family Poaceae; genus Aegilops; species Aegilops speltoides. Next base: position 491,771,273 of record CM038147.1, on the reverse strand, counting down.
ATAAATCGAACAACCATTATTCTCAGACTTAAATGAGTAGCCATCTCGTATCAAACGAGATCCAGATACAATGTTCATGCTCAAACTTGGCACTAAATAACAATTATTGAGGTTCAAAACTAATCCCGTAGGTAAATGTAGAGGCAGCGTGCCGACGGCGATCACATCGACTCTGGAACCATTCGATCGCGCATCGTCACCTCGTCCTTCGCCGATCTCCGTTTATTCCGTAGCTCTGCTTGTGAGTTACAAATATGAGCAACGGCACGGTATCAAATACCGGGAGTTACTACGAGTCTTGGTAAGGTACACATCAATTACATGTATATCAAATATACCTTTGGTGTTGCGGCCTTCTTATCCGCTAAGTATTTGGGGCAGTTCCGCTTCGGTGCCCCTTCCCTTGCAATAAAAGCACTCAGTCTCGGGCTTGGGTCCATTCTTTGACTTCTTCCGGCAGCAGGCTTACGGGCGCGGCAACATCTTTCTTTGTCCTTCTTGAAGTTCTTCTTACCCTTGCCCTTCTTGAACTTAGTGGTCTTATTGACCATCAACACTTGATGTTCCTTTTGATTTCAGCCTCTGCTGACTTGACATCGAGAACACTTCAGAATGGTCTTTACCATCCCACGCATGTTGTAGTTCATCACAAAGCTCTTGTAGCTTGGTGGGAGCGATGGAGGATTCTGTCGATGACCGCCTCATCGGGAGGTTAATGTTCAAGCTGGGTCATACGGTTGTGCAACCCGGACATCTTGAGGATGTGCTCCTTGTGTAACTGTTCTCCTCCATCTTACAAGCTGTAGAACTTGTCGGAGACATCATATCTCTCGACCGGGCATGAGCTTGGAAAACTAGTTTCAGCTCTTGAACATCTCATATGCTCCGTGGTGCTCAAAAGCGCTTTTGGAGCCCGGTTCTAAGCTGTAAAGCATGCCGCACTAAGCGAGGGAGTAATCATCAAGACGAGTTTGCCAAGCGTTCATAACGTCTTGGTTCTGCAGGGACGGGGCGGCACCTAGCGGTCCTTCTAGGACATATTGCTTCTGGCAGCTATGAGGATGATCCTCGGGTTAGGACCCGATCCGTATAGTTCTTGCCATCATCTTTCGACTTGGTTTCTCTAGGAGCAGCGTTGAAGTTCATGTTGACATTAGCGTTGGCCATTGATCTACAAGACATATTTGCAAAGGTTTTAGACTAAGTTCATGATAATAAAGTTCTTAATCAAAATTATGAACTCCCACTTAGATTAGACATCCTCTATTCATCTAAGTGTTACACGATCCGAGTCGACTAGCCCGTGTCCGATCATCACGTGAGACGGACTAGTCATCGTCGGTGAACATCTTCATGTTGATCGTATCTTCCATACGACTCGTGTTCGACCTTTCGGTCTCCGTGTTCGAGGCCATGTGCGCACATGCTAGGCTCGTCAAGTTAACCCTAAGTGTTTTATTTGTAAAACTGTCTTACACCGTTGTATGTGAGCGTAAGGATCCATCACACCCGATCATCACGTGGTGCTTAGAAGCGACCGTAGCAACGGTGCACGCAGTTAGGGAGAACACTTCTTGAAATTTTGTAAGGATCATCTTATTTACTACCGTCGTCCTAAGTAAACAAGATGCATAAACATAATAAACATCACATGCAATTATATAGTTGTGACATGATATGGCCAATATCATCAAGCTCCATTGATCTCCATCTTGGGGCTCCATGATCATCTTGTCACCGCTTGACACCATGATCTCCATCATCATGATCTCCATCATCGTGTCTTCATGAAGTTGTCACGCCAGCGACTACTTCTACTTCTATGACTAAGGCGTTTAGCAATGAAGTAAAGTAGTTTACATGGCGTTCTTCAATGACACGCAGGTCATACAAAAATAAAGACAACTCCTATGGCTCCTGCGGTTGTCATACTCATCGACATGCAAGTCGTGAATCCTATTACAAGAACATGATCTCATACATCACAATTCATCATTCATCACAACTTCGGCCATATCACATCACATGATCAATCATTTGCAAAAACAAGTTAGGCGTCCTCTAGTTGTTGTTGCATCTTTTACGTGGCTGCGATTGGGTTCTAGCAAAACGTTTTCTTACCTACGAATCACCACAGCGTGATTTTGTCAACTTCTATTTACCCTTCATAAGGGCCCTGTTCATCGAATCCGCTCCAACTAAAGTGGGAGAGCGGACACCCTTGACCACCTTATGCAACTAGTGCATGTCGATCGGTGGAACCGGTCTCACGTAAGCGTGCGTGTAAGGTTGGTCCGGCCGCTTCATCCCACAATACCGTTGAGCAAGAAGCGACTAGTAGAGGCAAGTAAGATGACAAGATCAGCGCCCACAACAAATTGTGTTCTACTCGTGCATTAGAGAACTACGCATAGACCTAGCTCATGATGCCTTTGTTGGGGAGCGTTGCAGAAAATTAAAAATTTTCCTACGGCTTCACCAAGATCCATCTATGAGTTCATCTAAGCAACGAGTAGCGGAGAGAGTTTGCATCTACATACCACTTGTAGATCGCGTGCGGAAGCTTGCAAGGTGATGATGGAGTCGTACTCGAGCGTGATTCAGATCACCGATGCCCAAGTGCTGAGCGGACAGCACCTCCGCGTTCAACACACACGACGGGGACGGCGGCGTCTCCTCCTTCTTGATCCAGCAAGGGGAAGGAGAGGTTGAGGAAGACAGCTCCACCGGCGGCAAAGACGACGGCGTGGTGATGGTGGAGAAGCGATACTCTCGGCTGGGGCGCCGAGCTCTTACGGAGGAGGAGATGTGTTGGGAGGGAGGGCTGCGCCTTGGGAGTTGGTACAGCAGCCCCTTCCCTCCCCCTTTATATAGGCACCACAGGGGTGGCCCCTGGAGATCCAATCTCCGGGCGGCGACCAAGGGGTGGAGTGCCCCCAAGCCGGTGGGCGCCCCCCCCCTAGGGTTTCAACCCTAGGCGCGAGGTGGGCCTAGAGGCGCACCAGCCCCTTGTGGGCTGGTTCCTTCCCTTTCAGCCCATGGGGCCCTCAGGGATAGGTGGCCCCACCGGTGGACCGGGACCCTTCCGGTGGTCCGTGCTTTACTGGAGACCCCGAAACTTTCCCGATGGCGAAACACCACTTCCTATATATTATTCTTTACCTCCGGACCCTTAGGAACTCCTCGTGACGTCAGGGATCTCATCAGGGACTCGAACAACATTCGGTAGTCACATACTTGACTTCCTACTAACCCTAGCGTCACCGAACCTTAAGTGTGTAGACCCTACGGGTTCGGAGACACCTTGAGACATGACCGAGGCGACTCTCGGGCAATAACCAACAGCGGGTCTGGATACCCATGTTGGCTCCCACATGCTCCTCGATGATTTCATCGGTTGAACCACGATGTCGAGGATTCGATCAAACCCATGTATGCAATTCCCTTTGTCAATCGATGCGTTACTTGCCCGAGACTCGATCGTCGGTATCTCAATACCTTGTTCGGTCTCGTTCGGCAAGTCACTTTACTCGCACCGTAATGCATGATCCGTGGCCAACACCTTGGTCACCTTGAGCTCATTATGATGATGCATTACCGAGTGGGCCCAGAGATACCTCTCCGTCATACGGAGTGACAAATCGATCTCGATCCGTGTCAACCGCAGATACTTTCGGAGATACCGTAATGCACCTTTATAGTCACCCGATTACGTTGTGACGTTTGATACACCCAAGGCACTCCTACGGTAACCGGAGTTACACGATCTCATGGTCGAAGGAAGAGATACTTGACATTGGCAAAGCTTCTAGCAAGCGAACTATCGATCTTTTATGCTATGCTTATGATTGGGTCTTGTCCATCACATCATTCTCCTAATGATGTGATCCGTTATCAACGACATCCAATGTCCATAGCCAGAAACCATGACTATCTATTGATCACAAAGAGCTAGTCGACTAGAGGCTCACTAGGGACATTTGTGGTCTAAGTGTTCACACGTGTATTACGATTTCCGGATAATACGCTTATAGCATGAACAAAAGACAATTATCATGAACATTGAAATATAATAATACTTTTATTATTGCCTCTAGGGATATTTCCAACAGTCTCCCACTTGCACTAGAGTCACCAATCTAGTTACATTGTGATGAATCGAACACCCATAGAGTTACGGTGTTGATCATGTTTTGCCTGCGAGAGGTTTAGTCAGCGGATCTGCGACATTCAGATCGCGTGTACTTTGCAAATCTCTATGTCTCCATCTTGAACATTTTCACGGATGGAGTTGAAGCGGCGCTTGATGTGCTGGTCTTCTTGTGAAACACAGGCTCCTTGGCAAGGGCAATAGCTCCGGTGTTGTCACAGAAGAGTTTGATCGACCCGACGCATTGGGTATGACTCCTAGGTCGGTGATGAACTCCTTCACCCAAATCGCTTCGTGCGCTGCCTCCGAGGCTGCCATGTACTCCGCTTCACACGTAGATCCCGCCACGACGCTTCGCTTGCGGCTGCACCACTCTTGCTCCACCATTCAACATATACACGTATCCGGTTTGTGACTTAGAGTCATCCAGATCTGAGTCGAAGCTGGACAACAACTTGGAGAGTTGGAAGATAAAAGCTTGTCCTACTTAGTTCATTTTAAGGGATATCTCGTTTGTGTGTGTTGAAGAGAGATGCTATCTTCATTGATTGATCCTCGTGGTCAATTGTCGGATCTATTGTCTTACCCCAAACCTTTGATTTGAGTATGAGCTATCATCAAATCAAATCAGAACCAACGATGTTCGTAATGTTGTCTTACTCGTGGATTTTCCTCGAGCATACACCATTATATCTTTTGGGTCTGACCAATGTTAGCACCTTGTTCACATAATTATGGAATTCTATCTCCATGGGAATCTGGATGAATTGTTGTTGAGCCCATCGACAACATCCTTATCTCCTCCATGATTTTGTTGAACATTAAGCTAGTGTTGGAAACTTCTATAAGCATTATCTTCATGTCCCATTCATGAAGTCTATGTTTGGATGAAAGAAGTGACTTCCTCTAATACATGTGCATTTGATGCAAGTTTCCGCATGAATTCGAGAAAGTCAATGTCGCCTCCTCTGGAAACATCCCAAGTCAGTCATGCATGTGCGAAGTATACATTGGATTGTGAGATTAGCTACCTTCATTCTATATGTGTTCCTAGCACGCCAAGCCACTGATTGATTTGCTCAAGGATAAGAAGTTCATCGATAAGTGCACAAGGACTTCGATATCCTCGATGATGGTTCCCCAACCTGAACTCGGTAGTGTTTCATTATAAGACTACTACGTGGGTATGATTGTCTGGGACAGGATGCTCACATGTGTGTAGCAGAACCAGCTCATGTTTTGGAGCTTGCTATCGTAGTTCATTCCCCGAGAATCTCGCAACGCCCTCTCGTTGATTTGTGTTGCAAACTCTCATTTTCCTTTCTAGACTTGATGGGTCTGGAATACCCTGACACCAACCAGATCTGAATCTCAGGCAAATATGATGGTTGGAGCATTTTCCAAGAACTATAATATTGGTCTCTCGATAACCGGTAAAGTGGATGTCGTGGCCAACACACCCAGCCGGAAGACCTATTATTGTAGTATCTCGATTGAAGAAAGTTGGCCACCTCCCCATAAGGATTTCATAGGATTTACTCCAGTGTTACTCCTTATGGATTCTTGTGCTCCCGAAGTCCGACCTTTTACTTGATGATCTAGATACCAAACCATTTCAATAAATGGGTTACGCTAGCATATCGAGGAGAACATTAGAAGCGGAGTGCTAAATGTCTCTCGGCCGATCATCCAGATTTTGTTTCCTTGGCCTCGCTAAGGTGAAATCTGAGAAGGTGTTATCTTCCTTTACATCTGCATTGTCCTTCACTATTCATCGTGGTAGTAAGATGTGTTGCCAGGATCCTCGGCACGGATGTTGGTAAGAAATTGATGAGTATGGAAATGCTCAAGTTCTTGCGGGCACACTCAGTCACTAGGTTGTATTCTCGGTATCAATTGGAATGTGCCTTCCGTTTGTCAAGTTGTTTTATAACTCTAGTTTCCTTTCTAAACTGAGTATGCCATTCTTTCGAACTTCTCCAAATGATCGATTGTAATTTGCCTTAAGCTGGTATAAAGAGTTTCAATGATCTCTGAATCAAAGGTAATTCTTTTTGCCACTTAAGGGGATATTTCTATGAGTCACCTTCCCTAAGGTGCATCGTTATGGTATCATGGCAACTCAACTCTTCACTACGTTGACAACCGTTCACCACCTTCGTAGGTGTGGAATTATTGCCTACCTAGTGAACCTTTGTCACGTGTTTCACTCCATCCCTCTAGACGAATGCTTTGTGTTTCAGCTCGAGAGATGTTTCAATGTCCCACTCCATGAGTTGATCATGAGTTGTTCGACCTTCGATAAGATCGATCCCTCTAGAGTTTTCTTTTCCCTCTCATTGTCATGTTAGTTGGAGTTCTCGGGGCAAGACATCGAGACAATGATGGTGATTGAGTCAGGTTCTTTGAAGTGCCACCTGGATCGTGAAGATTATGTTAGTTTGCGTTTCGCCTTCATCTTACCCCACGCTTGAATCTCGGGACGAGATTCTTGTTTAGTGGGGGTGAGCTGTCACATCCCTAGTTCTGGTCTGCTCTGGTCTTGATAGTCTTGTGTTGCATCATGTTTAAATTCAAATGAAATTTTGAAATGGGGATGTTCAAACCCTAGTAGATAATAATTTTAACTAGGTTCAATTCAAATATTTTCATTGGACCCAAAATGCCCTCCAAAAATGTTCATTATTTCTGGAAAAAGGTTAAAACCTTAATCAGAGGTCATGCACATTTTTCCAATGCATTTATGGTTTTTGAATTAATTCATAATTGTATTTGAATTGGAGCAAATAAATTCTATAAATATTTTTATTGCTCCAATGATCCTGGAATATTTTGTGGAGCTCTAGGATAAACCTTAATGCATGCACAATAATTTCCAGAGAGCTGCAAAAATAATTTGGTTAAGAAACCAAATTAAAACAAAACTTCAAAATTAGAAAAGAGAAACAAAAAAAATAGAAAGAACAGAGACTCACCTGGACCCTTACCTACATGGCGCCACCAACTGCCCAGCTCTGGGCGGCCCAGTCTTTGTGCAGCCCAGCTGCCAGTCGTCCTCCTCCTTGGGACAGAAGGACGCCGGGCGTGTGGCCCGCGCGCGCGGCCACGCGCCTCGGCCACCTCCTGCTTCCCGCCGCCTCCCCGACGTCGCTTTGGACGCAACGCACCCTCCTGGCCCTCTCCTTCTCTCTCCTATGGCGATTTCCCTCTCTATCCCTCTCTCTCGTGACCATCCGCGAGAGCCCGAGAACACCGACGAGCTCCACCGCGGCCATCATGCACCCCTTGCCTCGCCGACGCTTCCAGAAGAACGGCCGTGACTTCCTCTTCCTCCTCGCCGAACCACGCAAGCCGAGGATCTCGACGCCGTCATCTTTGAGCTCGTCACCACCGCATCTCCTCGCCGGACTTCGCCGGTCGATTCGCCATCCCCGACGCCTCCCCGAGCCGTCTGAGCTTCTCTGCATGACCGATGTGAGCTTCCGCACCGAATCCCCCTCTTCCCCGCCTCGATTTCTTGCTGTAGCCATCGCCCCTTGAAGACCGAACCGCGCCAAGACGGCTTTCGTCGCCGGCGAAGCCCCGATGACCAAATGGCCCCGTGCGTGCGTCCGTTGCACTCGCAACGACCCGTGGAGCAACGCTAGCGCGACAACCAGTTCGTTTGCAAGCCGCAGCGCTAACCCCGCACCCACCCGAGCTCCGGCCGCCGCCTCGCTCGCTGCCCTTGCAGATTCCGACCACCCCAGCACCCCCGCTGCTACCAAACAACGCGCCTCGCCATGATGCGTCCGTAGAGCCCAGCCACGCGAGCTCTCGTCGCCGGAGATGGCCGGACGAGGATTAGCACCGGCGGCTAATCGCCGGTTAGGTAACCTGGCAGATTAGGTTAGCCACTAACCCCGTGGTTTGTTTAACCGGTGACACTGAAAGCTGGGCCCCACTGTCTAATTAATCTGGTTTAGTTTCTGTTTAGGTTTAACTAACCACAAGGGCCCACAGGTCAGTTTGACCTAGCCACGTCACCTGTTGACGGACCCACCTGTCTGTGACACTAACTTGTCCTGAGTCACTGACTAGTGAGCCCTACTGGTCAGGTTTGACCTGGTCGACGCCTGTTGACCGCTGACATCACAGTGACGCAGTGCTGACGCATTAATTCAATTACTGGAATTATTCTTATACAGGAAATTCCAGAAAATAGTACAAACTTCTAAAATTCATAGAAATTCAACCGTAACTCCAAATGAAATAAATTATATATGAAGAATGATCAGAAAAATCCAATCTATCCATCTATACCATTTTCATGCATGTAAGAACAACTTTTGTTCACTGTTTAGGTCAAATCAATTAAATGGCATTTGAATAATCACATATGGAGTTTGAATTTGAATCTTGTATTCGAACCAACTTCATTTTATCTGTTGCTAGTTACATTAGCTCAAATCACAGCATGTTGCCATGTCATGATCATGCATCATATTGTGCATTGCATTGATTGTGTTCTTCCTTGTTTGCCGGTGTTTGTCCCCTCTCGATAGACTTGGTTCCGACGATGAATTCGATGACACCGATGAAGAACTATATTATCTTCAGAAGTGCCAGGCAAGCAAAACCCCCTTGTTCATTCCGATACTATCCCACTTTCTCGCTCCTGCTCTTTTTTTCTGCATTAGGACAACAACGATTCAACTGTTACATGCTGCGGTAGTTGAACCCCTTTCCTCTGCATGACCTGTCATTGCCACAGTAAATAGATGAAACCCACTAGCATGAGTAGGAGTTGTTTGAGCCTGATGTGCCTACTCATTCATGCTTGTTTGTCATGCCTGCTATTGCTTAGAGTTGTGTCAGGTCTGATTCATAGGGGATGAATTGGAGGTGTGTGAACATGTCCAACTGTTGAGAGCTAAGTATGTGTCGGAGTAATGGGCCATGGGTAGGCTGACCCAGGACCCAAGATCTTTCAAGACATCGGGGCAGGCCGTGCCCCTCAGGCCGAGTCCCAGCTGGCGACCTTCGAGAAGGCCGAGTCAATGGCGACCTTCGAGAAGGCCGAGTCAGTGGCGACCTTCGAGAAGGCCGAGTCCCAAGAAGCGACCTTCGAGAAGGCCGAGTCCCGGTGGCGACCTTCGAGGAAGCGGAGCCCTCGGATGGCGACTCTGGAGCAAGCCGACTCGGGCTTGCGACCTCTCAAAGGCCGGCTGTGAGAGTCGGCCCGCGATTATCACGAAGACCGATCGTGGTACAGCCCGTCGTGGCTGTCGCCGGACCGGAAGAGGGCATGGCTACTGATGAACGCGTCACGGGAGATCTCCGGTGAGGCGCGCTTGTGCCATGCCTCCCTGTTTCTCGGCCACGCAGGCACGAGCCTTTGTGCCCACGACGGCTGGCGTAGTACGGCCCGAAGATCGCTGGGCCCCGTCGATGAGATAGAAGAAGACGGCGGAGAGTCGAAGGCGGCCTGCGGAGTCGGCCTCCCAGTCGGCCCCCCCGGCCAGGCCCCACAAGCCATAAACCAGATTGGGACGGGAGTGGCGGCGGTGATCGCCGACAGACGCGGCGGCTTTGTTTCCACGACCCCATGACCAAGCTGCGTCATCAAGCGCTGCAGATGTTACGCTTTGTTCAGAGACCCCGCGATCGGCGGGCCCGAAGCAGCAAGGAAGGGCGGCTTCAAGAGAGATCGGCGGCGGGGCCACGCCCGGTCAGTTACCATTGTACCCCGGAGGTAGGCCTATATAAACCCCGGGGCACCCATGCAAAGGGTTCGGCACTGATAGGTTTTAGACACATAGCGCGAAGGGAAAGAGCTAGCCTCGCTCCTTCCTACCTCCACACAGCTCGAGGAGCACCATTGTACTATCACCCCATAGTGATCATGCGGAGACCCCAGCAGAGCGGCGATGAGGGGTGTTATCTCTCGGAGAGCCCCGAAGCCGGGTAAGATTCGCGGCATGCATGTCTTCGCCTCATCCCGTTTCCAGGCACCGGCGACGTTCTACTCGCCCCCACCATGATAAGCCACCCGTTGGCATATGTCGCATCCAACCCCTGACAGTATGTGAACACGATTTGGTAAAGGTAGCGGTGAGAGGCCATGTAGGAGTACATGGTGGGTTTTCTCATTGCAGCCGTCCTCAGGAACTGAGTTCGGTGTTTGTGATCCATGAACAGTTACTACCACACATTGGGTTCCGGTAACTCGACCCCTCTCGGCTTCTTAATCACCCTTGTTCTCTGTCCAGGAGTTGCAACTAGTTTCTGGTGTTTGTAGTCTACCAAGTGGCACCCGGTACAGGTGGGCTTGGGACAGACTAGGCACAGTGGCCTGGTGTACCAAGTGGCACCCGGATGGTGGACTTGGGAACCCTGCACACATCGTTTGGGGCCGTGAGCGACACCCCGGACGGATCTCCTTGCGGATGGAACCCGAATAGGCGATAAACCTGGACGAGAGACTTGATGTTTAGGTAGGCCGTGGCCGACTCCCTCGCCAGGCTTCCACTTGAAGGTTGCCGAGATACACGAGGTGTACATGGCGGTAAGTGGCGAGAGCGTGTGTGAAGAAGTACACCCCTGTAGGGTTAATATGATCTATTCGAATAGCCGTGTCCGCGGTAAAGGACTTCTGGGTTGCCTGTACAGTTCATAGACAAGTGAAAGTGGATACTCTAAAATGCGCAAGATAAGCGTGAGTGCTATGGATGGCGTTCTTGTAGGGAGGCGGGAGCAGATCCGTAGTGGTGTATTGGTTGGTGAATATGTGGACTCGTGTGCGCCACCTCAAAAGAGTTGCATTGCAGTCGTAGTTCAGGATAGCCACTGAGTCAAAGCTGCCTTGCTGCAGTTAAATTCCACCACCCCCTTTTGTTGATAATGATGCATATGTAGTTAGTTCCGATGTAAGTCTTGCTGGGTACATTTGTACTCACGTTTGCCTATTTTATGTTTTTGCAGAGAGACTTCAGTCTCGCTAGTAGTTCCGCTTGGACTTAGAAGTTTAGCTTGTTACCTCAGCTACGATCTTGTGCCCTCGGCGGAGATCTCGGTAGATAGTCGGGCTTCTCGGCCTTTTTCATTTGTAGATGTACGTACTCGGACATGTTAAGCTTCGCTTGTGCTATGACTTGTATGCTCTGAATCTGGGTCGTGAGACCCATGTTTATAATATCTCGCTCCTCGGGCCTAATGAATAAATACTTGAGTCGTAGAGTCATGTTGTGATGCCATGTTGTATTTGCACATATCGAGCATATTGTGTGTATGTTATTGAAATGCTTGGTATGTGTGGGATCTGACTATCTAGTTGTTTATCCTTAGTAGCCTCTCTTACCGGGAAATGTCTCCTAGTGTTTCCACCGAGCCATGGTAGCTTGCTACAGCCTGGATTCACTCGCTGATGACCGACACATTCGATGCTGGGTCATGGATGCCTGTCCCTGTAAGTTTGTGCCACTTTGGGTTTACGACTAGCCATGTCAGCCCGGGCTCCTTATCATATGGATGCTAGCGACACTATCATATACATGTGCCAAAAGGTGCAAATGGTCCCGGGCAAAGGTAAGGCGACACCCGTGGGAATACCGTGCGTGAGGCCGCAAAGTGATATGAGGTGTTACATGCCAGATCGATGTGGCATTGAGTCGGGGTCCTGACAGGCATTCCCCCTCTTCATTGTAAACCTTGTAAAATAAGAGAGAATAGCCATAAGTATTGTGACATAACGTGAAATAACAGCCCATAATGCGATAAATATTGATATAAAAGCATGATGCAAAATGGATGTATCACCGGACTATATACTTTGGCCGGACTGTTGGACTATGAAGATACAAGATTGAAGACTTCGTCCCGTGTCCGGATGGGACTCTCCTTGGCGTGGAAGGCAAGCTTGGCAATTCGGATATGTATATCTCCTTCTCTGTAGCCGACTCTGTGTAACCCTAGCCCCCTCTGGTGTGTATATAAACCGGAGGGTTTAGTCCATAGGACAAGAACAATCTTAATCATAGGCTAGCTTCTAGGGTTTAGCCTCTAATATCTCGCGGTAGATCAACTCTTGTAATACTCATATCATCAAGATCACTCAAGTAGGAAGTAGGGTATTACCTCCATCGAGAGGGCCTGAACCTGGGTAAAACATCGTGTCCCCTGCCTCCTGTTACCATTAGCCTTAGACGCATAGTTCGGGACCCCCTACCCGAGATCCGCCGATTTTGACACCGACATTGGTGCTTTCATTGAGAGTTCCACTGTGCCGTCGCGATAAGGCTTGATGGCTCCTTCAATCATCTTCAACAATGCGGTCCAGGGGGAGGTTTTCCTTCCCGGACAGATCTTTGTATTTGGTGGCTTCGTACTGTAGGCCAACTCGCTTGGCCATCTGGAGCAGATCGATAGCTGCGCCCCTGGCCATCAGGTCAAGTTTGGAAGCTTTAACTATACTGCCGACATCCGCAGAGACTTGATCTTCGACGGATTCGAGCCCATGTCAGGTGCGCCGAACGGTCACGACGGGCATGACTTCGATCTGCCATCGGACAGTGTTCAGGAGATCGCGCCTGCGGAGGCGCAGGGAATCAATCCGGAGCAGATCGTTCCTTCCGAGGATGGGTGGATGGACCCCGCCACGGAGGCCGCGCACTCATCAGTGTTGGAGCCGAACACTGATCCCACCTCCTGTGAGGGTGGTGTCGTCAAACCCTAGGACTCGTCTCCAGCTACAGGATCCGAACCACGTGTGTCCGTGCCTATCGAATCTGATTGGGCACCGGTCATGGAGTTCACCACCGCGGATATTTTTTAGCATTCACCCTTGGGTGATGTGCTAAACTCATTAAGGTCTCTTTCCTTGTCGGGAGATTCTTGGCTGAACTATGTCCGGCTCGAGTGGGAAACGGACGACGAAGGAATTCGTTCCCCACCCACCACCCACTTAATAGCCACTGTCGATGACTTAACCAACGTGCTTGACTTCAACTCCGAAGACATAGACGGTATGGATGACGATGCAGGAGAATAACAGGAACCACCACCTATAGGGCGCTGGACAGCCACCTCACCATATGATATATATATGGTGGACACCCCCAAAGAAAGCAATGGCAATGAGGTAACGGACGACAACCCCTTGGAGAAGCAATCTAAGCACCGACATCATAGGCGCCGCTCCAAGCCCCGCCATAGCAAAAATAGCAATATCGTCACAAGAGATAACAATCCGGATGGTGCCAAATACGAAAACAATCCTGCCCATCCAGGCTTCAAGCAGGCCGAGCAAGAGGCCGAGCAAGCTAGCCCTAAGGAACAAGCGACAGATGGAGAATCAGAGGACGATAATTATATGCCTCTCTCCGAAGACGAAGTGAGCCTTGGCGATGAAGAATTCATCGTGCCTGAGGATCCCGTCGGCGAGGGCGCGCCAGCGCCGGCTTATAGCCACCGCAAAAGCTCGAAGAAAAGCAAGAATAGCTCCAAGCTGATCAAGATCTGCTAACTGATAGATGGACCGATGTCCTGGCTGCCGAGGAATACAGACTCGAGCGCCTTACCAAAAGTTACCCAAAGCGTAGGTTGCTACCTCAACTCGAGGAGGAGGCGTTAAAGCCCACACTACCAGCGCATGATGCGGCTGATCGGCCACCCCGTGGACACAACAAAGCAGCGTACCAGCCTAGAGTCCAGCCCGCACCCCGGCGCCAAACAAACAGTAACACTAGGGCCCGGGGCTCCATGCATGACCTGCGAGATAGATGGAAAAGCAAAGAAGGACAGTCAAGATCGATCTATGGATCACAGGGGCGCACCCCAACGCATGACGAGGACCGTCACGCCGGACACACTAACAAATCCGGCCGGGCCGAATACAATGAAGCCTGACACAGAGGCACCGCACATCCCCTATGCTTCAATGATGAAGTAATGGATCATGAATTCCCCGAAGGGTTTAAACCCGTGAACATTGAATCATACGATGGTACCACAGACCCCGCGGAATGGATAGAAGATTTTTTCCTCCATATTCACATGGCCGCAGAGATGATCTATACGCTATCAAGTACCTCCCACTAAAACTCAAGGGACCAGCTCGGCATTGGCTGAATAGCTTGCCGGTAAACTCCATTGGGAGTTGGGAGAACCTAGCAGACGCATTCCTTGACAACTTCCAGGGCACTTATGTGCGACCACCAGATGCTGATGATCTAAGTCACATAACCCAACAGCCCGGAGAGTCAGCCAGGAAATTTGGACCCGGTTCCTAACCAAAAAGAACCAAATTGTCGACTATCCGGATGCCGAAGCCCTAGCGGCCTTCAAGCATAACATCCGTGACGAGTGGCTTGCCCAGCATCTCGGCGAAGAAAAGCCAAAGTCCATGGCCGCCCTCACAACACTCATGACCCAGTTTTGCGTGGGCGAGGATAGCTAGTTGGCTCGTAGCAACAACGCAGCAAGCAATCCTGGCACATTGAAAGCCAAGGATAGCAACGACAAACCATGGCGCAACAAACACAAGCGCCACAAAAATGGTGATAGTGTCGAAGACACGTCAGTCAATGCCGGATTCAGTGGCTCCAGGTCCGGTCCGCGGAAGAAGCCATTCCACAAAAACAATTCAGGCCCTTCCAGTTTGGACCGCATACTCGACCGTCCATGCCAAATTCATGGCACCCCAGGAACACCAGCCAACCACACCAATAGAGAATGCTGGGTCTTCAGACAAGCCGGCAGGTCAGATGCCTAAAACAAGGGGAAGGGGTCTCAAAGCAACGATAACGACGAGGAGCCCCGATCACCGAATACAAGAGGACAGAAGAAATTCCCTCCCCAGGTGAAAACGGTGAATATGATATGCGCAAGCCACATCCCCAAGTGGAAACGTGCACTAAGGGAAGTCTATACAATCGACCAAAAGTTTAACCCATGGTCCTCTTGCCTGATCACTCTCGATCGCAGGGACCATCCTACCAGTATCCGTCATGGCGGTTCGGCCGCACTGGTCCTCGACCCCATCATTGACGAATTCCACCTCTCACGAGTCCTTATGGACGGAGGTAGCACCCTGAACCTGCTATACCAGGATACAATGTGCAAAATGGGCATCAACCCCTCAAGGATCAAGCCCACAAAAACCACCTTCGAAGGTGTCATACCAGGGGTAGAATCCTGTTGCACGGGCTCAATCACACTGGAGGTGGTCTTCGGATCTCCGGACAATCACCGTACCGAAGATTTAGTCTTCTACATCGTCCCCTTTTGCAGTGACCATCAGGCACTGCTCGGACGAACCGCGTTCGCTCGGTTCAACGCGGTGCCACATTATGCCTACCGTAAATTAAAGATGCTCGGTCCGCGTGGTGTCATCACGGTTAATGGTAGATCCGAACTCCCCCTCACTGCCGAAGAGTCTACCACCGCTTTAACAGCAAGAGCAACGGACGGCACCGTCCAGCCGAACCTCGAGTCGACGGCCAAGCTCCCGGACACTGCCAAAGGAGTCCGAACTACTGCGCGGCAGGATAGCCTGGCTCGCCCGGAGCTTAATTAAAAACACTCCGAAAAAAGATAATACAAGTCACATACTGCGGCTCAAACGCTTTGTGGCACAAAACCATTTCTTGCATTTTCTTTGCAGGTTCACCTTTACGTAGGTCAGGATGGATGGCATGGGAATAGTTCGAGCGCGTAAGGGAATCTCTAGATATTCCCCTCTATGATCATCCGACTACACCCCGGATCCGAACATAACTTCCTCACGCCTGGTATCAGCAGGTTCCGCAATCATATTTCTTTTTATCACATCATCTGTACTCATACGCATTGACGTATCATTCAAATACAACATGTGGATTTATGTGATGCTCATCAACTGCTACTTCTTATTTAAAACTCTTTTGTTAAAAGGCGGGTGCTTATCACGATATGCCTTAATATGCCAGGGGCTTCATCATGCCCATACTACGGCAAAAAAGTCCGAACACCTTTACGGCAGTTCGGCACCCCGAACTTATAGCATTATATGCATCAGCTCCGAATCATGTCTCGGCTCCTATGTTTTGGTACCTTACATTCCGCTATATCGGCTAAGGTAGCACTGGGAGAACTACTGCGATTGTGTCCCGGTTCTTCCGGACGAGCACCTAAGTAGAGAAAGCAGAAAACTGACTGTCATGATGTAGCGAGAGCTGGTCAGCTATTCGAGAGGTTCTAAAATATTTAAGGATTTCTTCCGCATAATGCCATAACCAATGCAGCATGCGACGGATCATCCTTTTCCGATCAGGCGCTTATAGAGCCCCTCGTGCGGTCTTTCGAACACCAGGGGCTGCGCCTACCTTCCTTGTCAAAAACCCTATGGCTAAGTGAGAGCGATAAAGCCCTATAGTCCGATTGCCTGGTTCGCTGTGCCGAGCACCTCCTTTAGGGACCCAAAACTGGGATAAAGAGTGCTCAGGTTTATCCCGAACACCCCCGTACTCACTACGTGGGGGCAGAAGTCGACGACTGGCCGACTTTCAGGATTAGTATATAAAGCGGCCACATAGGAGGAAAAACTTTCATATGACAAGCAATAAATAATAGAAAATGACCTTGTTCAAATATTACAAAGGAAAAACATGACTGTATTCATGGAAATATAATGTCCTTGGTGCATTGCTCCGCCGCAAGGCGGGCTCCTTTTAAGACACCTTCATAATGCAGTTCGGGCTTGCGGTGCTCCTTCCCCTCTGGCGGTCCCTTGGTCATCAGCTTTTCTGCATCCATCTTTCCCCAATGCACCTTTGTGCGAGCAAAGGCCATTCGCGCACCTTCTATGCATACCGACCGCTTGATGACTTCGAGTCGAGGGCAGGCACTCACAAGCCGCTTCACGAGCCCGAAGTAACTGCTCGGAATCGGCTCAGCAGGCCACTACCGGATAATTAAATCCTTCATGGCTAGCTCGGCCACCTTATGCAGTTCGACCAGCTGCTTCAGTTGATCGGAGAAAGGCACCGAATAATTGGCGCCGAATCGCATCGGAAGAGCTTATCCGCAGTATTCCTCTCTTCGGCTTGGTAGAATTGGGCGACATCAGATATGCTGCGCGGCAGCTCCGCGAATACCCCTGTAGACACCAAAATTCAAGCTATCAAACTTGATTTTCTCCTCTCAAATACCCACTTTGTATAGAAAAAGCCTCACCAGCCGCAACCTTCTTCGCCTCCTGGATTTCCATCAGGGCACCCTGGGTTTCCCCCTGGGCATCACTGGCGGCTTGGCGAGCCTGGGAGAGTTCAGATTCTTTCCCTGATAAGCTCTGCTCCAAGGATTCGCATTTCTTCACGGCCTCCTGAAGCTCCAGCTCAGCTTCAATAACTCTGGCCTCGTGCTTCTCACGGAGAGCCCGCTCTACGGCTGCCTTCTTCTCGGCTTCGGCCACAACCTTCTTCAGGGCCTCAATTTCGGCCGTCGCCCCTAGAGCACATCATGCACACTTATTCATTCGTGCTAAATAAACAAGGTTTCTGCATACCTTGGTTACCCACCACCTATTTCTTCACTTTGCCAAGTGTCCTTCGGCCCGCTCCAGACTATGCCTTAGCACGGATACTTCCGCATCATGAGAGGCGGTAGTCGCTACAGACGTCTGCTTGTTAAAATGAGTGATAGATGTCATTAAGTGAGTCTCCTGCTAATATAAAATCGATCTGTCCGGTTCTTTCCTTCACCGAACAGTGTATCAGGGGCTGCTATCTATACCATGACACTCTTCCAAGCTTCATAAAACATACCTCAAAGCCTCTTATAAGGCTGATACAGGATTCATTCAGTCCACTCTCAGCAGACTGAATCTTCTCAATCACCGCACCCATAAGGGCACGGTGTTCATCAACAATGGAGGCACCCTTCAGCGCCGCCAATAGAGCATCTGGCACCTCTGGTTGGACAGAGGTTGCCGGTGGAACAGACACACCTCCTCCAGCTGATGGAGGTCGCCTGCCTAACCCTACGGCCTTATGGGTCTCCAGAATTGTGTCCGGCTGGGGTCCGGATTCAAGATAACCCCCGCCGTTGACGTACACGGGAGCCTTCTCTCCCGTATGACCGGACCCTGAAGTCTGGCCTCCTGGCGCCGCCTTTGCGATCTCCCCCCCCTCCGTGGCCTGCGTCCTTCTGGGATGAAACCTCGGTTTCAGTCATATGTTAGGGGAAGGGGGCCTTCGGGGGTGTCCCGCTCTCCATTGCATCCGAACCCAGCAAATCCTCTGACGAGGATTGTTCGGCGCGGGACCTCGCTGGATTGAAAAAGTACGGCTCAGATTTAAATATCACGCCGTGACAATTCTGGACACCTGAGCGTGTTTGGATTTTATACTCACGAGCTCACCAGGGGCTCGGCCCTGGGATCCCACTCCAGGCTGCTATCGGCGGCGGCGGTGGACTCCTCTTGAAGAGGACTTTTTTTTTCTCTTAGGCGAATCGGCCTCCATGGATGTGGAGGCCGTCCTTTTCTTCTTTCCCCCCGCTGGGGATTTGTCTTCCTCCTTGATACGTCCATTTTGCATCATGCTTTTATATCAATATTTATTGCATTATGGACTGTTATTACACATTATATCTCAATACTTATGGCTATTCTCTCTTATTTTACAAGGTTTACCATGAAGAGGGGAATGCTTGGCAATGGAATTCAGGTGGAAAAGGAGGAAACATTGAAACCTATTACGCCTTTGCTCCAAAAATCCTGAAATTCCACGAAACATCTTTTTGGAATTAATAAGAATTATTGGGCGAAAGAAGTACACCAGGAGGCCCACACCCTGTCCAGGAGAGTGGAGGGCGCCCCACCCTACTGGGCGCGCCCCTTGTCTCCTGGACCCCCTGGTGGGCCCCCGGTGTCCATCTTCTGCTATATCAGAGCTTTTACCCTGGAAAAAATCGTGGGCAAGCTTACGGGACAAAACTCTGCCGCCATGAGGCGGAACCTTGGCGGAGTCAATCTAGGGCTCCGACGAAGCTGTTCTGTCGGGGACACTTCCCTCGGGGGGGAAATCATCACCAACGTCATCACCAATGATCCTCTCATCGGGAGGGGGTCAATCTCCATCAACATCTTCACCAGCACCATCTCCTCTCAAAACCCTAGTTCATCTCTTCTTTCCAATCTTGTATCAAAACCACAAATTGGTACCTGTGGGTTGCTAGTAGTGTTGATTACTCCTTGTAGTTCATGCTAATTGGTTTACTTGGTGGAAGATTATATGTTTAGATCCTTTATGCATATTATTACTCCTCTGATTATGAACATGAATATGCTTTGTGAGTAGTTACGTTTGTTCCTGAGGACATGGGTGAAGTCTTGCTATTAGTAGTCATGTGAATTTGGTATTCGTTCGATATTTTGATGAGATGTATGTTGTCTTTTCCTCTAGTGGTGTTATGTGAACGTCGACTACATGACACTTCACCATTATTTGGGCCTAGAGGAAGGCATAGGGAAGTAATAAGTAGATGATGGGTTGCTAGAGTGACAGAAGCTTAAACCCTAGTTTATGCGTTGCTTCGTTAGGGGCTGATTTGGATCCATATGTTTAATTATGTGGTTAGGTTTACCTTAATACTTCTTTTGTAGTTGTGGACGCTTGCAATAGGGGTTAATCATAAGTGGGATGCTTGTCCAAGTAAGGGTAGTACCCAAGCACGGGTCCACCCACATATCAAATTATCAAAGTACCGAACGCGAATCGTATGAACGTGATGAAAACTAGCTTGACGATAATTCCCATGTGTCCTCGGGAGCTCCTTTCTCATTATTAGAAATTGTCCAGGCTTATCCTTTGCTACATAAAGGATTGGGCCACCATGATGCACTTTGCTTACTTTATTTACTTGTTACTCGTTACTATTTATCTTATCACAAAACTATCTATCACCTACAATTTCAGTGCTTGCAGAGAAAACCTTACCGAAAACCGCTTATCATTTCCTTCTGCTCCTTGTTGGGTTCGACACTCTTACTTATCGAAAGGACTACAATTGATCCCCTACACTTGTGGGTCATCAAGACTCTTTTCTGGCGCCGTTAGTGTAGCGCTTTTGGTGAGTGGAACTTGGTAAGGAAACATTTATATAGTGTGTTGAAATTTTTTGTTACTTGTCACTATGGAAACGAATCCTTTGAGGGGCTCGTTCGGGGTATCTTCACCCCGACCAGAAGAGGAAATAGTTGCTCCTCAACCTACTGAACTTTATGAAAATATTTACTTTGAGATTCCTTCGGGTATGATAGAGAAACTGCTAGCTAATCCATTTGCGGAGATGGAACATTGCATCGATTTACACCTTATCTTTATGGATGAAGTTTGTGGATTATTTAAGCTTGCAGGTATTCCCGATGATGTTGTCAAAAGGAAGGTCTTCCCTTTATCTTTGAAGGGAGATGCATTGACGTGGTATAGGCTATGTGATGATACGAGATCTTGGAATTATAAGCGATTGAAGTTGGAATTTCACCAGAAGTTCTATCCAATGCATCTTGTTCATCATGATTGTTATTACATATATAATTTCTGGCCTCGTTAAGGAGAAACCATCGCTCAAGCTTGGGGGAGGCTTAAGTAAATGTTATATTCATGCCCCAATCATGAGCTCTCCCGGGAAATGATTATTCAAATTTTTTATGCTCGGCTTTCTCTTGATAATCGCAACCTGCTCGATACTTCCTGTGTTGGTTCTTATATGCTGAAGACTATTGATTTCAAATGGTATTTATTGGAAAGAATTAAATGCAACTCTGAAGATTGGGGTTCCGACGATGGTAAGGAGTCAGGTATGACACCTAAGTTCGATTGTGTTAAATCTTTTATGGATACCGATGCTTTTCGTGGATTTAGCGCTAAGTATGGACTTGACTCCGAGATAGTAGCTTCTTTCTATGAATATTTTGCTACTCACGTTGATATCCCTAAAGAGAAGTGGTTTAAATATAATCCTCCTGTTGAAGTTAAAGTAGTTGCACCTATTATAGTTGAAGAAAAGACTATCACCTATAGTGATCCTATTGTTCCTACTACTTATGTTGAGAAACCTCCCTTTCCTGTTAGGATAAAGGATCATGCTAAAGCTTTGACTGTTGTTTGTAAGAGTAATACTAGGACTTATACACCTCCTGAGCAAATCAATGTTGAACCTAGTATTGCTATGGTTAAAGATCTCATGGATGATGATTTAGATGGGCATGTTATTTATTTCTGTGGTGAGACTGCTAATATTGCTAGACCAGATACTAAGATACATAGACTTGTCGTAGGCATGCCTGTCATTTCTGTTAAGATAGGACATCATTTTTATCATGGCTTATGTGACATGGGTGCTAGTGCTAGTGCAATACCTTATACCTTATATCAAGAAATTATGCATGATATTGCACCCATTGAATTAGAAGACATTCATGTTACTATTAAGCTTGCTAATAGGGATACCATTAAAACCTTTGGGATTGTTAGAGATGTTGAAGTTTTGTGTGGGAAGGTTAAATACCCTGCTGATTTTCTTGTTCTTGGCTCCCCACAAGATGATTTCTGTCCCATTATTTTTGGTAGACCCTTCTTGAATACAGCTAGTGCTAATATTGATTGTGAAAAAGATATTGTCACCGTTGGCATAGATGCTATGTCTCATGAGTTTAATTTTGCTAAGTTTCATAGACAACCTCGTGATAGGGAACCACCTAGTAAGGATGAGATTATTGGTCTTGCTTCCATTGTTGTGCCTCCTACTGATCCGTTAGAACAATACTTGCTAGACTATGAAAACGATATGTTGATGAAGGAAAGAAGGGAAATAGATGAAGTGTTCCTCAAACAGGAACCTATGCTGAAACATAACCTTCCCGTTGAAATTCTTGGGGATCCCCCTCCACCCAAGGGTGATCTCGTGTTTGAACTCAAACCTTTACCTGGTAATCTTAAGTATGCTTATCTTGATGAAAAGAAAATATATCCTGTTATTATTAGTGCTAACCTTTCAGAGCAAGAAGAAGAAAGATTATTGAAAACTCTAAAGAAGCACCGAGCAGCTATTGGATATACTCTGGATGATCTTAAGGACATTAGTCCCACATTATGCCAACACAAAATTGCAGTGGAGAAAGATGCCAAACCAGTTAGATATCCTCAACGATGACTAAATCCCAAGATGAAAGAAGTGGTAAGAAAGGAGATACTAAAGCTCCTTGAGGCAGGTATTATTTATCCCGTTGCAGATAGTGAATAGGTAAGCCATGTCCATTGTGTTCCTAAAAAAGGGAGGTATTACCGTTGTTCCTAATGATAAAGATGAATTGACCCCGCAAAGAATTATTACAGGTTATAGGATGGTAATTGATTTCCGTAAGTTAAACAAAGCTACTAAGAAAGATCATTACCCTTTACCTTTTATTGATCAAATGCTAGAAAGACTATCCAAACACACAAATTTCTGCTTTCTAGATGGTTATTCTGGCTTCTCTCAGATACCTGTGTCACCGAAGGATCAATCTAAAACTACTTTTACTTGCCCTTTTGGTACTTTTTCTTATACACGTATGCCTTTTGGTTTATGTAATGCACATGCTACCTTTCAAAGATGCATGATGGCTATATCCTCTGATTTTTGTGAAAAGATTTGTGAGGTATTCATGGATGATTTCTCTGTTTATGGATCCTATCGGGGATATACCCCGCGGTATGACCCGGTCGGATATATGACCCGGCCGGACTTGATGTTTCATTGGTAACCGCCAGAGGATTGGCGACTCACATGTCCGGTGGCTCACTGGTGTGACGACTCATGAGCCTGAAGACTCATGGGAGACCCGGCGGGTGCTTTAGATGGACGACAAGGCCCAAGGCCCAGTATGCCGGTTCATATAAAGGTGGGCCGGCTTAAGAGGAAAGGGATGACGAATATTTCCTTTACGAGGAAGCAAGACCCGGACTTGTATTCAACTTGTAAGAAAAGATAGACTAGTTCTAGTCCTACTAGGACTCCACATGTAACCCGCCCCTCTAACTTATATAAGGAGGGGCAGGGCTCCCCAAAGAGTGGCAAGCAACAAGAAACAATATATAGGGATAGACACAACTATAAGAGAGCCGGCTTACCGACGACTCTCTCATGAGCATAATGAGACCTAGCCTCAAACAACATGTAGGGCTATTACCGGATGATGTTTCCCGGGGCCCGAAGCTGTCTAAACCCTTGTCTTGCATGTTGATCCGCCTGCGTCTCTTGTCCCACTCAACCCCTCTCAAGCTACCACATAGATGCGTTGGCCTCGCGATTAAGTCCTGACACTAAGGACATCTGCCGTGGCAAATCTACGATAGTTGGCGCCCATCGTGGGGCTCGCGCACGGTGGTGTTGAGTTCTTGGAGGGATCTTTCACAAGGTTTCGAGAGGTTTGCAGTTTTCCGGATGAAGAAGAACCGGCTTGAAAGGATCCACATGGTCTCCATGGCAGACAGCCGGAACGACGTATGAGTTTTGAGATGAAAGAAATTTAGGGTTGCGTCTGTGTACCGCCGCGATCTGCAATCCGTCGAGACCGACAGAAGATGGATTTTCGTCTGAGCGTCACCTCCTGCGATCTGTCAAAAGTTGTCGGCTCTCAGTCGGAGGAAGAGGAACACGTAATTTTCGTCGTGATATGCCATGTGGTGCTACTCACGCACGAATCCTGTAATGAGTCCATATGTTGTGCTCTGGACAAACCGATCAAGCAATGGAGCAACCACTCAAAGGAAAAGTTAAATTTGCTGCCCAACCGCCGTACAGATAGCCAATTCTGACATAACGCTGTCCGCGCGTGCCTAGGATGGCCACGGGTCCTGGGGCGGATCTCTGGACCTGCTGTCCTTGGAACAGCCCCGTGGTGGCACAGTATTGAACACAGATGCTGTCATGCACAGGAGTCAAGCATTGCAAGTTGTGCACCCAGATCGTTCTTTTTGTTATACTGCTAAACAGTACAGAAAAGCAGTCATCGTGAGAGGCTTGTGGGACTGGTAGTTAAACACAATAAGGCTGCGTTCGGTGCGTAGGAATCGCACAGGAATTATGCAGGTTCGATTTCCACGGGAATAGTTTCCTGTAAGCCCGTTCGCTTCACAGGAATGAGCACTGTTCATTCCACAGGAAAGTGCCCTCGATTTGTATTTTTTTACAGGAAAGATAACATCTACTCAGACCAAAGGAAACACCTTGTTGGAAACCTATGATTTGAACTGTTCACCCACCTTCACTTCCTATACTTTTATTCATTCCTTTGCTTTGTTCTCCTGCAGTCCGAACGCAGCCTAAGAGTCGCTCTAAGGGCGAGTAACCGCGCAGTCCACGTGTCCCTTGTTACTGTGTTGATGACGAGAGAAAAAATGAAGTGAGGTAAAAAAAAAAGGGGAAACCTACGCGCTACGCATGGTCGTCCTCGGGCTCCTCTCTCTCTCCAGCGTTTCCCCTTTCCGCCGCCACCTTCGCCGGCCGGTTCCGGCGAACTCTGTCGGTCTCCGCCGCTGTGCTGGCTACTAATCTCTTCGTCTCCTCGCGCTCTATATACTCCACCACATCGATACGTCGATCCCATCCTCCCGTGGTTGCCTGCATCAGTTTTACCCCGTCTAGGGTTTCGGTGCGGTCGACCTCCTCGTCGCTGGCGATGCTGCGGGCGCCTTGTCCTGTCATTCCCTTCTCCTGTCGTGCTCTCTCGTGCTGATGCGCCTCCTGGACGGCGCTCCCGTGCCTCGATGCACGGCCGCGTGGGCGGGACGGCATGGTGAGCGGTTGGGAGGAGAAGGCAGCGGCGGTGGCTTCGATCTATTATCTACGTCGACACGGGAGGCGACGGAGGGATCCGGACGAGATGCCTGGTGCCGGTTTCCTCACCAGCTGCAGGTCTGTATCTTGGTTCCTGCCCATCGTCCGCCGCCATGGGGCCTGCTGGTTTGGGAGAAGGCCAAGGTGAGACGCCGCTACACCCATAATTTCTCTTTCTGAATTGTTCGGTCGTTCTTCAGATTATGGTCCCATCTATATGTTGGCTCCCATCTATTCTAGCTTGTGGCATATCAAGGGTTATCGCTGTGTAATTTGGCGTATATTAGCTTTGTTTTCATAGAGATTGTCCTTGAGAGCATCATTAGGCTATTGGTTGTTCCTGGCAGTCCTCGTGAATTAAAACTCTCGCTGAAGATATTTCAAACCAGAAGAAAGAAGAAGGATTGAAAGCTCCTGCTGAAGATATTTCAAACCAGAAGAAAGAAGAAGGATTGAAATCTGCTGAAGATACCTCGAATCAGAAGACAGAACAGGAGCTGGAGATAAAGGGAGACATAATGACTGATAATCAAAAGGAAAATACAGATAAGGTTAACCAACAGGAAGCTGTGGAACAGAAAGATCCGAAAATTGATGAAATAAACGGAAAGAGTGACAAGAAAAAGGATGACAACAAAACAAAGGATAAAGACGAGAAGATGGACTCAAAGAAAAAGTCAACCATTGACACCAAAGAAAAGAAGAAGTCTGATGAACCTCCGAAACACCCAGGATTCATTCTCCAGGCCAAAAAGAGCTAAGAATATAAAGTATGGTCATCATGCTATATTGTTATCTTTTTATTTCATAAAATACTATAAACTATAATTCAAGCATGGTCTTATTGCCCACGAGATCTTATTGAATGGTTTTCATTTGCAGCTCCGTTCAACATCCCTTTCATTGGATGGCCTCCTGGACTACACCGCCAATGGTACAGAGGAGTCTGTATTTGAGGTTCATTTTCTGCTCTGGCTTCTGTAATAATTTGCTAATTGTTATTACAAGAGATCCCTACCTCTGCATTTTTTTCTTCAGCAAATATCTCTGTCCTTCTGTATTTTTCGTTGTTGCCTAATTTATGAGCATAACACAAAGAAATTACTAAATTGCTTTTGTGGTGATGCTCATGGGGCTTTTCAGCTTTGGCTTCTGTAATAATTTGCTAATTGTCATTACAAGAGATCCCTACCTCTGCATTTTTTTCTTCAGCAAATATCTCTGTCCTTCTGTATTTTTTGCTGCTGCCTAATTTATGAGCATAACACATTTATGATTGATATGTTCTTCTGTTACTTTTCAGCTTTCTTTGTTTGCTGAGTCTTTCAGAGAAATGCTTCAATACAGAATGGGTTGTGTGATCTTTTATTTCAGATCTGAATTTATAATCAAACACTTCAATTTATATTTTCATCAGTATAATTTATCCTATTTTCTGCAGGTACACATGAATCTATGATCCAGATTCTAAGTACATCCTTTAGGACAAAGATCCGGGCTATACTGAAAAGTTTACTGCTTATATAGTGAATATCTTTAATTCATCTGCTGGATGCTCGCTGCTATATTTGGTTCATATGCTCGCTGCTATCTGCTGGATGCTCACAGAAATTCACTTCCAGAGTTTATCTCAAAGAAGTTCATAACGAAGATGTATGTTGCTACTGTATTAGGGATTTAAATTCAAGTTTCCTCTATATTGCAGCTGAATTAGGGGTTTAAATTCAAGTTCCCTCTGATTATTTTACACATGTCTTTTATACTGTACTGAACATGTATGTACTTTCAGAGTTCCTTTTATTTCTAAGTAGCATATCTACTGAACGTGTTGTCTATTGAACATGTTATGGTAGTTACTTTCAGAGTTCCTTTTACTGCTATTTGTTATGAGTAGTTCTAGAGGCAATTTTGCAGCACTTCCTTTTGCAGATGCTCATGCCTAAGTAGCATATCTTTGTGGACGCCATGAGATTGCTATCAGGTGGTTCTCTTTATTTTCTAATGCTTGCTTCTCAGGTAATTTCACTTTGTCCTGGATTAACAGATTACTAATTTATTTGTTTATATAGTGCAGATTGTTTACTAAAGCATTTTCTATGCAGAATTGGTTAGCATTAATTCTAGAAGATCATTTACTATTGACTGGGTAGTTTACATGTTGACAACGACCGATGGCGTTGGTATATACTTATATGGCCATTCTTGATAGGTAGCTGTTGGTTAAGCCAATGTTATGTTCGCAGCTGCTATTATTGAATCGGCGGAAACTGAAGGATTTGGTTGGAACGTCTTCTCGAGTCCTACCTTCACAATCTGCTGAAACTTATGTGGCCGATTTGGTTTGTTCCATGTGCAGATGTCCGGCCTTTGCTCTGTCAGCCAGCCGTCGAACCGATGGCAGAGGTAGGGCATGTTGATGTAAGCATCCGCCTTATCATGGCAAACTTAGTCTTAACACATCTTCTTTACCTCATTATGCATGCTGGTTATCGGTATTAGGATAGGGTTGCTCCTGATCTGTAGTTAAAAATACCTTTTTTAATGTTTTTTATGAGAATAAGGATGCGTCCCTTGAATTACAGCTTATGTGCCCATCTATTAGTTATTTATCATTAGACAGAAAAATTGTTAGATTTACATGCCTGCTGTTGAGGGCTGTCTTTCATTTTGGTCTCGGTGACCCCAGCCTATGACCAATTCTTGTTTAGTTGCTCTTCCTTGTCACAGCTCCTTGATTCAACCACGCTCGCTGCAGAGAACGATTAATCTATATAATATGTTTGTTATTGTCCGCTGAATAATTTTACCGTTCCATGCGTGATCCTGACGTGTTCTTCCTATAGGTCCTGCCGTCACTATCACCCTCTCATAGAGATGCTGCCAACAATGCCGCCAGACATGTCCATGCCGCCGTCGTGTGTTCGCTATAAAAGGAGCTACCGTTTGGTCCACAAGTCTACTTTATTTCATATGAACATTTTTGACTACATGATGATGTTTCTGGTATCAACCAATCTCTCGTTGCTGCTTCATACCATTAAATTGGTCCTAAACATGAGCAAGAATGAAATGACAACTTGTGTGTAATTAGACAGTTAACTTGGCTTTCAAAATGACAGATATGTGAGACTCAATATGTCGTACTGAAGAGCGTGAAAGTCCAAACACCTGACTTGGGATAGAGATTGAATGGAATCTCGCCCTGCACCCTATTTGTTGCCATGCATGAATTTGACTCTTTACTTTCACTTTATCAGATGGTACTTCTTTTCTAATCATTGTTTCTGTAATTCTGTAGGATGTTGAAACTGCTTTTACTTGGTCCAAACATATTTACATAGAACTTGCTTTGGTGCATTTGCGCTTCCCATTTATAACAAACTGGACTGTTGTCAATCTGACCAACAGGTTTTATGAGGGAAATCCAGAACCTGAGATGATTTTATATATATATATATATATATATATATATATATATATATATATATATATATATATATATATATATATATATATATATATATATATATATATATATATATATATATACAGAGAGGGAGAGAGATGACTATTTCCAAGATTTATAGACGGGTGTTTCCTAGATGCTACCGCACAAGTTCTATGCTATGTGCCCTGTTGCCTCTGCCTATATGATCTCAAGTATCAGAGAATATGCTTTATTTGTGTTGTTTGTCGGTTTAATTTAACTTGCTAGGAATTGAATTGGTATCAAATATTTGTACATCGACTGAAGCGAAATCGTTCTCTTGCAGGCACTGGTGCTTATGGCTTAACTGCTATTGTTGTTGGAACCATTGGCTATTTATACATAAGATGAAAGGTAAGCATTTTTCTCCCTGTCAAGTTGGTGCCTGGATAATACTCCATTCGTTCCTAAATATAAGTCTTTCTACAGATTTCAGTATCGACTACGTATGGCACATCCGTATGTAGTCCATACTGGAATCTCTAGAAAGACTTATATTTAGGAACCGAGGGAGTATATGTTAAAAATTATGAAATATAAAGATTATTACACTGTCCTACTTCGGTGTTGCAATCTGAGGTCATCCTGCTCCTACTCTGATGTTTGTAGTTCATCGTTGGCACTTCCAAGCTAACTTGCTAATTTACAGGGACAGAAAATTTCTGATATGATGTTTTTGACCAAACATGGCTTGACTGATACCTGCAACATAGTCGGAAAACAACTGGATCAGGTTTCAGAAAATGTTCATGCAAGACTTTACATCCTATATTCACTTGAATAGTTCATCCACCTGCATGCTTCGAGAGGGGATTTCAAGGGTGATGAGTGATGACGCTGACGAGCAAGTTCAGAACCAGTCAAGCCGAAGATATGAAATAGAATGCGTTTGCAGGTAGGGAAGCCTGGCTGTCGTACGAGAAGTGAGCACAGCTGAGGATGCCAAGGGCGTGGATCCGTTTGCCATTGAGAGGACCAGGGCTGGTATTCAGGGACTAAGGACCAACATCTGCCTCGCCTCTGTCGACTCCATGTCCCGGAGGGTCATTGTTGTTTGCAACGACGAGCTGCTGCTGCAACTCGCGAAGCTCATCCGAATGTACGTGTAGCTATTAGTATGTTTGATCGACGCACTGACAACACTGATGGCGTGTGTGTTTTATACATAGGGTAAGGATGTTTGATCCATCCAGCCGATGCGCGTGGCAATTTCTATTGATGTATCTATCCAAGCACCAATATGCTTCAGTCAATGCTATTATATTGTTGTGCGTTGTCTGTTGTCCGTGAGGACATTTCAATTTCTTCCTCACGTGATGCAGCAATATACTACTCCCTCCGTTTTTAAATATTTGTCTTTCTAGAAATTTTAAATGGGCTATCACATACGAATATATATATAGACATATTCTAGAGTGTAGATTCACTCATTTTGCTTCGTATGTAGTCACTTGTTGAAATCTTTAGAAAGACAAATATTTAGAAACAGAGGAAGTAGTAAGTTCATCAAAAATTGAATGTACATGTGCTATCCAGCTCCAAAAAAGTGACTGGAAAGGCCGTCGACATATCAGGCACCGCACCATCCGGCCTCAAGTGGCGCCACCAGGTGGCGCCCCAGCAACTAGTACTCATAATACAATACTGGTTGCTCTCCTTGAGAATCACGGGGGAGACCAAAGTACTACTTGGCCAAAGTGAATATATGAGTACTAATCAGAATCAGATGAGTAGAAGACACAGTGGATTTACATGAGTAATTATTGATGGTTACTACTCCCTCCGTCCGGAAATACTTGTCATCAAAATGGATAAAAGGAGATGTATCTAATTCCTTTTATTTATTTTGATGACAAGTATTTCCGGATGGAGGGAGTAACATGGAGGCCGCCGCCAGATCCGGGTCACGAGAGAAGGCAACGACGGAAAGTGGACGAGGTCACGGACTCGACTCCTTTGCTGCTCCGAGCTGCCAGCTCGCCTTGCCGGGTCAATTCTGCAGCAGCTACAAGCCGTCCTCGCGATTAAGCCAATCAGTCCACCCACCGGTTTTGTACCGCTCCTGAAGCGGCCCCGCGGCAAGTTGCCGCCTGTTTCATCCATCGTTACAGTTTCGTGACAAATAACTGGCCGCTGCCATAACCCGCTTTGCCAGTGGTCTCTTCGACCGTTGCTGTTGAGCCGCCCAGATCCGCGGACTTCACCTACCATGACCCGCCGCCCTTGCTGTGGCTGTCCGCGAGCCACCGTCTCTAAGGGCATCTCCAGCCGCGCCCCCAAGAAGGCCTCCTCAGGCGTTTTTTTCGCGCCGGCGCCGAAAAAATGGCCCAGTCGCGCCCCCAGGAGCCCGATTTTTGCCGGCTTGGGCCGAAAATAGCGCCGGCGGACCCAGCCGAACCCGCGCTATGGGGGCACTTCGGGCGCCGGCGAACTTTTTGGCGCGAAGAAACCGCGGGCCCGACACGTCAGCGACACGGATTACTTCTCGCCCCTTCGTCGTCCTCATCGCCTCGTTTCGCAGCGAATCAATGCCAAAGCTGCTGCGCCGGTCAGCCTGCACCATTGATGCCTCACGGGCGGTGCAGTGAAGGCCGGATGACGCGCGTCCCTCGCCCTCGCCTCGCCCGCCACGCGTACGCACGGTGCCACGCGTGTGGGCGGCGCCTCGGCCTATATATGCCACGCCCCGGCGCACTCGGCCGTCTCACACTTCCCCGCCGCCGTCGTTCCTCCCTCTCCTCTCCTCCTTTCGCCGTCTCCAGCTCAAAACCAATGGCGGCGCTTCCCAGCGACGGCGCTTGGCGGCGAACGGCTTCGCCGCCGCCATCTCCATGAAGACGAGGCTCGCCTCCTTTACGAGGCGGAGTTCCCGGTCCCGCCGGACATGCGGGTGCCCGGGGCGTGGAGGATCAGCGCGGGCGGCATGCCGGTGCCCCCGATACCCACCGGCGCGGCGCGGCGTGCGGAGATCGCACGCATCCGCTCGAACCTGCCGCGTGCGGCGAGGGAGGGGCCGCGGTACGTCCCCGACAGCCCGCTGTGGGAGCCATACTTCCGCCGCCGTCACGCCCAGCAGCTCGAGGCCACCAACGACGTCGTGCCCTCCGGCAGGCAAAACTCCGCCGGCCGGCGTCGATGGTGGGGCGTGCCAGGGCGCACGTTGGAGTCCGTCCTCGAGTACATCGAGGGCGGCAACACGCCGCGCCTCGACTACCCCGCTCCCCCTTCCTTTTCACGCCGCCGGGGAAGCTCCTGGACCCCGAGGCGCATGGAGACTGGGGGGTCCTCCTCTTTGTCCGGCGGCTCGCCCTGCCTCCGCCCCGTCAAGCCGGAGCCCCAGGACACGCTGGTGGCCGCGTGCACCCGCAGCTCTGGCGTCCGTATCGGCGCCAACGCCTCGCCACCCACCGGCTGTTTCGTCCTCGTCGAGCCCAAGCCGGAGCCCGGCCTCCCTGCGGAGTACAAGGAGATAGCCCGGCGCGGCTTCTCCGACGAGGACGCCATGCAGTGGGCGCGGGACAACTACCTCCGCAACGAGACGGTCCGGCAGTGCCGGGCCCTGGAGGAGATCGCCACCCGAAAGCGTGGGCATGAGGACGAGCACGGCGTCGTGATCCTCGCCAGCGACGACGACGACGCCCGGACCTTCCAACCCGCCGCCGCGCCAACCGGGGGAGGGGTGCAGCAGGGACGGCGGAGGTTTAGGCGGGGGCGGCGGCGACGACGACGACGACTACACGCGGTTCTACAGCCTCCTCGGCATGTAGAACCGCGTGGGTGGGCGGCGAGGCGGGCGGCGAGGCGGGCGGCGAGGGAGACGGCGGGAGTAGCCCGCGGCATTTATTTTTGTAAAATATGTTTAAGTTTGAACGAATTCGCCGTGTTTGCGTTAAATTTGAGTCGTTTTGTGCCATGTTTGCCATTTTTACTCGAACCGTGGGCGCCGCGACTGGGGGGCATCACGCCCCAGTGCGCGGTTTAGCGCCGGTGTGCCCCCAGGGGGCGATTTTTTGCCCCTCCTGGGGGGCCAACGGCTGGAGATGCCCTAAAGCCGTCGATGCTCCCTGCCTTTGTGGCCTCGCCTTCGCACTACTCAGAGTCGTCATTGTGCCTCCACCTTTGCCGCTGTAGCCACGGGCTCACCTTGAGTCACCGTCGCACCTTGCCTCTGCCTTCTGTCTGCCTCTGCTTGCTTTGAGCCGCTTGCTGTAGCTGCCGCAGCCTTTTCGCGAGCCCGCGTCAACCCCGCGTCGCCAAGACCGACCGTATGCTGGCGAGGTTCGGATGCGGTCTATTCTCTTCCATAGGCGAATCAAGACCCGAGAACACAGCGTCGCACGCGTACCTGACCGACTGGCTGATGCTGCTCCTCCACCCGTGATCCACTCCCATCAAGCGAAACTGGGTTATTCACAGGACGGATCATCTGTCATCCGGATAAATCAGGTGAAATCTATCTAAGTTTATTTATTAAACATGTTGTTTTTATCAAAGAACAATTACTTTGGTCTATATATTTTTGCATGCAGCAAAGGTGGTGCCATGTTGTGCCTACGAAGTGTACGTCAGCACCATCACGCACCGGCGTCTGCGCCCGCTTACTGATGGAACAGGTGTACGCATGTCGCCGCCCGTGTAGCTTAGCCATCCTTGCCGCTTAAGCTGCCGGGGTTATATTAAGGCGCCAGTCAGCCTGAGCTGCCGGAACTATATTGAGTCGCTGGTCTGCCTGAGCCACCTCTGTCGCGATAAACGGATCATCCGTCGTCTAAACAAATCAGGTGATATCTATCCAAGTTTGTTTTATTAGCACATGTTGTTTTTGTCAAAGAACAAGTTTATCTTTGCCTTGGTCTGCAATATTGCTTATGCAAGGCAATTATTTATGACAAAAAGTGATATTATACCGCGGAGATGGAGGCACGCCAACATCTTTTTGCACAGGTGGTCGTCATTACTCAAATGGCCTCCCGGGCCGTCTTACAAACGCCGTGGCCGTCTCTCGCGACCGCGCCAGCTTACAACACCGTGGTCATCTCTCGTGACTGCGCCGGTTTACAATGTCGTGGCCGTCTCGCGCGACCACGCCGGCTTACAACAAGGAGGACAACTTGCCCGTCCGCACCGGCTTACAACGCTACGGCCGGTTCATCTGTCTGTGCCGCCAAGTGCTTGCGGTCGTCTTTACCGTCCGTCTCTTGCAGCCTGGTCTACATCAACACACCGGTTCGCGCCTGTTTGCGTGAGTTGTTCATTGAGTATGAGCAATTCACTACTTGGGAAGCCCGGTTTTCTTCCAACAAATTAGAGGCAAATTATCATATATTATCAGCCGCTGTCTGCACTGGATGGCTCAATGGGCAGGTGCACAAGTCGCCGCCACTACGGTTTGGTTAAACTTCAAACAGCCAGTTGGAAGGAACCATTGGCCGAGTTGCTGACACGGTTCATACGGGATCATTTATAACCCATCACAGTCACTTCAACCTTTTGTGGATTCACATCGCGTTATCAACGCCAAAGATATACACTTTCTGCTGTGGTAAAATATGAAGAATCTCAAGCCAACTCTTTGAGTCATCTTGAGACTCGGGGCTACAATGGTATGGCTTGGCAAAATTAGCCGGTTTCAATGAATTCAAGAACTCCGGGTCATTGAAGGGAAGATAACCCGGCCCTGGAGGCTACTGCTTTATTGGCGAATATTTAAAGGCCGTCAGAAAAAATTTGGCTCAAAAAGAAGATTCCGATTTAAAATACAGCTCAAGAGACATCTCTCTCCCGCAAAGCTTTGAAGCTCTCAAAACCGGTTCAACATCCGGCTCAAGGTAAATTTGTCCCTTACAAAGCTTTGAGGATCTCAATATCTGGTTTAAGAATTTCCGGTTCAAAAAGAATTAATCTCTCGCAAGTTCGAGTTCTTAGACAAATTAATGGTTACCAAAGAGAACTTGTTTCCATGATGCACGGTTCAAAACATGGGTATCCTGCCTTACGGCTTATCTTATTATGGTCACTTGGGGGCTTCCTGCTCATCGGGCATAGCTATCAGTACCCTCTTGATCGGCGTAATGCCAAAACTTATATGATCACTTGGGGGCTTCCTGTTCAAACATAGGTCGTATTCGAACCAAAGAGAACATAGCTGTCGATACCCTTTTGATTAGCAAACTGCGGAACCTACTTGGGGGCTTCTTGATCGTATCCGAATCATAGCTCAACCCCTTTGGGAATCAACGTGGATCGTATTCGAATCAGCATTGTTAAACAACTTTTAAGGTCATTTGGGGGCTTCCTGTTCAAACATAGGCCATATTCGAACCAAAGAGAACATAGCTGTCGATACCCACTTTGATCGGTAACGCCAACGCCACTGGGGGCTATATGATCGTATTCGAATCTTAGCTTAACCCCTTTGGAATGGTTTACTGATCGTATTCGAATCAGAAGCCTCACAATTTTTTATCTGTTTTTATACAATCACAAGTATTTGAGTTGTCACAAATATCATATGTGCCGGCTTTTACAGGGTTGAGTTATCAACTTCACCCTCCGGGTCACGTGAACCGGTGGTATCATCCAAAGGATCATAATTATGATAACATCAATTGTGTCTTAACATCATGATTGATAACCGGCTTGTCTATTTATGATTCTTTTCGGGGTTTTTATATGACCCGCCCTGCGGCAAACCGCCAAGGGTTTTTGTGATCTACTTGTGTGCAGGGTAAGACTACATTTGGGTGGTTACCCGCCCTGGCTCTTGAAATTAAGTCGCCAGGGCATATATTGTTTAAACTCTGTGCAGGATTTGCAGAACTATGACTTATATAATTGCTTCAGTCCAAGCTCATCACTGAAGTTGGTGTCTCAAAAGGGGTATCAATTATTGATTTTCTCAAGGGCTATAGGCCACCAGGTTACAAAAATTCCGGCTTACAATGAATGCGCATTAAGTCATCATCGGCCAAGAGCCGCCAGGTATTCAAACTCCGGATTTACTTGTAAATCGATGAGGTATTCAAATCTTTAATAGCCAAAACTGGCTGGATTTTCATGATGATATTGAATGATTGAGGTTTTCATACCGAATTATATTATTCAAATATTGAATAGCCAACATGGCTAGATTTCTATTGTGATTATCAATAACCAGTGTTATGATTGAGGTTTTCAAAGTCGCTTTAGCGCAACGGCTATTATTTTTATCAATGGGCATGATTTATTTCACAATAGAGGAAATAGTCCCGAGTCGCTGCAGGCTTACGACCCGGCACTTGGGGGCTACATTGTTCAAATCGAGATTACATCGAATATACAAGTCCCATGTCACTGCCAGCATGCACCATGGCACTTGGGGGCTAATGCAAAGTCATTTTTTGCTCAACTTATTGAAGACCCGACTCATCAGATTTTAAATGAGCCGGCCCTTGGGGGCTACTAATTGCTCCTGTCAGAAATTCAAGACAATTCTAGGATGACCCGGCTACACTACTATGACTATAGCCGACTCATGGGGGTTACACAACTGGATTTTATTTAAAGCCATGGTGATAAGTCCCGGCTAATTCATGCTGATTAAACCGGCCCTTGGGGGCTACAGGTAATATGGCTATAAGGGAGAAATATCTTCAAATTCTCAGTTTGGGTAAATCAGATTGACCCGGTGTCTGCAAAAATCATAAACCGGCGTCGGCGGTAATTATGACTCGGCATCATCTATTTATAGCCCGGCAATTTTAGTAATCATAAACCGGCAAGTTTTATATCTTCAAGCCGGCTGAATATAAGTTGAATATTTGAAGACCAATATTGGTGTCAAGTCAGAGCATTGAAAGCCGACTCAAGTGGATTATCTCTTACAATATTTCTCAACAAGAGATCAATGTGAGTTAATTGACTCTGAAGTTGGCCTGTTGACCCGGATTTTTCAAAGGAAGTATCTGGATTTTTTGCATTGACAAAATTTGAACATATCTGCTAAAGAGATTTGCTATGAGGTTATGGATACATATCAAGAAGGAGATGACAAAGACTTAAGGATGATCAAGTGCCGGCTTACAAGAATATTTAACCCGGAACACAACCTGTCAAATTTTTTCTTGTGTTTATATTGCAGATTTGTTTAACATGGATAAATCCAGATTAAATAGGGGGCTAATGTCGGGGATATACCCCGCGGTATGACCCGACCGGATATATGACCCGGTCGGACTTGATGTTTCATTGGTAACCGCCAGAGGATTGGCGACTCACATGTCCGGCGGCTCACTGGTGTGACGACTCACGTGCCTGAAGACTCATGGGAGACCCGGCGGGTGCTTTAGACGGACGACAAGGCCCAAGGACCAGTATGCCGGTTCATATAAAGGTGGGCCAGCTTAAGAGGAAAGGGATGACGAATATTTCCTTTACGAGGAAGCAAGACCCGGACTTGTATTCAACTTGTAAGAAAAGATAGACTAGTCCTAGTCCTAATAGGACTCCACATGTAACCCGCCCCTCTAACTTATATAAGGAGTGGCAGGGCTCCCCAAAGAGGGGCAAGCAACAACAAACAATATCTAGGGCTAGACACAATTAGAGGAGAGCCGGCTTACCGGCGACTCTCTCATGAGCATAATGAGACCTAGCCTCAAACAGCATGTAGGGCTATTACCGGATGATGTTTCCCGGGGCCCGAAGCTGTCTGAACCCTTGTCTTGCGTGTTGATCCGCCCTGCGTCTCTCGTCCCATTCAACCCCTCTCAAGCTACCACATAGATGCGTTGGCCTCGCGACTAAGTCCTGACACTAAGGACATCTGCCGTGACAAATCTACGACAGATCCTCCTTTGATGATCGTTTGAGCAACCTTGATCGAGTTTTGCAGAGATGCGAAGACACTAGTCTCGTCCTGAATTGGCAAAAGTGTCACTTTATGGTTAATGAAGGCATTGTCTTGGGGCATAAGATCTCCGAGAGAGGTATTGAAGTTGACAGAGCTAAAGTTGATGCTATTGAAAAGATGCCATGTCCCAAGGACATAAAAGGTATAAGAAGTTTCCTTGGTCATGTCGGTTTTTATAGGAGGTTCATTAAGGACTTTTCTAAAATCTGTACGCCTCTGACTAATTTATTGCAAAAAGATATTCCTTTTGTCTTTGATGATGATTGTGTAGAAGCATTTGAAATACTTAAGAAAGCTTTGATCACCGCACCTATTGTTCAACCACCTGATTGGAATTTACCTTTTGAAATTATGTGGGATGCTAGTGATTATGCTGTAGGTGTTGTTCTAGGGAAAAGAGTTGATAAGAAATTGAATGTTATCCAGTATGCTAGTAAGACTGTTGATACTGCCCAGAGAAATAATGCTACTACTGAAAAAGAGTCCTTAGTAGTTGTGTTTGCATGTGATAAGTTTAGACCTTATATTGTTGATTCCAAAGTTACTATTCACACTGATCATGCTGCTATTAAATATCTTATGGAAAAGAAAGATGCTAGCCTAGGCTCATTAGATGGGTTCTTCTGCTCCAAGAATTTGATTTACGCATTATTGATAGAAAGGGAGCTGAGAACCCCGTTGCAGATAACTTATCTAGGTTAGAGAATGTTCTTGATGACCCACTACCTATTGATGATAGTTTTCCTGATGAACAATTAGCGGTCATTAATGCTTCTCATACTGCTCCTTGGTATGCTGATTATGCTAATTATATTGTTGCTAAATTTATACCGCCTAGTTTCACATACCAGCAAAAGAAAAAGTTCTTTTATGATTTAAGACATTACTTTTGGGATGACCCACACCTTTATAAAGAAGGAGTAGATGGTGTTATTAGACGTTGTGTGCCTAAGCATGAACAGGAACAAATTCTACGCAAGTGTCACTCCAAATCTTATGGAGGACACCACGCTGGGGATAGAACTGCACACAAGGTACTACAATCTGGTTTTTATTGGCCTACTCTCTTCAAAGATGCTCGTAAGTTTGTCTTATCTTGTGATGAATGCCAAAGAGTAGGTAACATTAGTAGACGTCAAGAAATGCCTATGAATTATTATCTTGTTATTGAACCATTTGATGTTTGGGGCTTTGATTATATGGGACCTTTTCCTGCCTCCAATGGTTATACACATATTTTAGTTGTTGTTGATTACATTACTAAGTGGGTAAAAGCTATTCCAACTAGTAGTGCTGATCATAACACTTCTATTAAAATGCTTAAAGAACTTATTTTTCCGAGGTTTGGAGTCCCTAGATATCTTATGACTGATGGTGGTTCACATTTTATTCATGGTGCTTTCCGTAAGATGCTTGCTAAGTATGATATTAATCATAGAATCGCATCTCCTTATCATCCGTAGTCTAGTGGTCAAGTAGAGTTGAGCAATAGAGAGCTCAAAATAATTTTGCAAAAGACTGTGAATAGATCTAGAAAGAATTGGTCCAAAAAACTTGATGATGCATTATGGGCCTATAGAACTGCAAACAAAAATCCTATGGGTATGTCTCCTTATAAGATGGTTTATGGAAAAGTGTGTCATTTACCTCTAGAACTTGAACATAAAGCATATTGGGCTATTAAAGAGCTCAACTATGACTTCAAACTTGCCGGTGAGAAGAGGTTGTTTGATATTAGCTCACTTGATGAATGGAGAACCCAAGCATATGAGAATGCCAAGCTATTCAAAGAAAAAGTCAAACGCTGGCATGATAAGAGGATACAAAAGCATGAGTTTAATGTAGGAGACTATGTATTATTATTCAACTCTCGTTTAAGATTTTTTGGAGGAAAACTTCTCTCAAAATGGGAAGGTCCGTACGTTATCGAGGAGGTCTATCATTCTGGCGCCATAAAAATTAACAACTTCGAAGTCACAAGTCCAAGGGTGGTAAACGGTCAAAGAATTAAACATTATATTTCAGGTAATCCTATCAATGTTGAAACTAATATTATTGAAACCATAACCCCTGAGGAATACATAAGGGACACATTCCAGAATGTTCCAGACTCTGAAAAGGAATAGGTATGTGGTACGGTAAGTAAACCGACTCCAAAACGACTCCAATGGCAATTTTTATCAGTTTTGGAATATTTAAGAACTTTAGGAAGGAAGAAGTAGTCCGAAAGGGACACGAGGCCCCCACGAGAGTGGAGGGCGCGCCCCCTCCTACTGGGCGCGCCCCCTGTCTCGTGGGCCCCTCGTGTGCCTCCCGGACTCCGTCTTCTTGCACGTTACGTATTTTGGTCGGTAAAAATTAATTATATATACTCCCGAAGGTTTTGAGCACCGTATCATGCAAATATCCTCTGTTTTCATTTCGAGCTGTTTTTGTTTCAGATCTAGAGCATTATGACGTCACCCTCCTCCAACAATGAAGACAAGGATGCTTGGCTACTGAAGATAGAGCTGAAAAGAGAAGAGCGGAAGAGATCAACAAGGATGAAGGGATCAAGAAGGCCATGGAGGTTCAAGCTCCGGCGGTGAAAGAAGAAGATATCCCCAACCTTTACCTAACCTCTTTACTCCAACAGAGATTGAAGATTTCAAGATGATTGAGTTAGCCCGCATATAGAACAAGTATCTCACGCAGGAGAATATTCTGTTGAAGGATCATATTGCCGGACTCAAGGGCATTATCCGCAAGTTGGAGGAGCTTTTACGCTCAATGTGCGATTATCCACCGTCATCATCACCTCCTCCATCACCTCCGAGGACATAATCACATGGGTATGGGCACTCCCGTTGGCAACTGCCAAGCTTGGGGGAGGTGCCCCGGTATCGTATCACCATCACACTCCTATCTTTACCGTTTTATTTAGTTCGATCTATTAGTAGTATCTTGATCTAGTAGATTGAAGTTTTGATATCAAGTAGTTTTGAGTTTTTCTTTGTGATCTCTTTTTGCAATCGAGTCCGTGAGCTATCTATAATAAAGATTAGTGTTGAGTCAAGGGCTTTGCTATGTTGCCATGATCTTGAGAAAGTAGAATAGAAAAAGAAAAGAGTTCATATTGATCTTATGGATAGTGATGACTTCACATATAGAAAGTATGAGGCATAAAAGTTGTTGAGAGTTGATAAACGTAGTCTTTGTCATCGTTGCAATTAATAGGAAGTGATAAGGAAAGTGGGCTTCACATATAAATATATTATCTTGGACACCTTTTATAATTGGGAGCACTCATTAGGTATGACATGCTAAAAGAGTTGACATTAGACAAGGAAGACAGCGTAATGGTTTATATTTTCGCACATCTCAGTTAAAGTATATTGTCATTGACCTTCCAAACATATTGAGCTTGCCTTTCCCCCTCATGCTAGCCAAATTCCTTGCACCAAGTAGAGATACTACTTGTGCTTCCAAATATCCTTAAACCCAGTTTTGCCATGAGAGTCCACCATACCTACCTATGGATTGAGTAAGATCCTTCAAGTAAGTTGTCATGTTGCAAGCAATAAAAATTGCTATCTAAATATGTATTACTTATTAGTGCAGAGAAAATAAGCTTTGTACGATCTTGTTGTGGAAGTAATAAAAGCGATGGACTGCATAATAAAGGTCCACACACAAGGGGCAATATAAAGTGACGTTCTTTTGCATTAAGATTTTGTGCATCAACCGTAATGCACATGACAACCTCTGCTTCCCTCTGCGAAGGGCCTATCTTTTACTTTATGTTTTTACTTTATGCTTGAGTCAAGGTGATCCTCGCATGTCCCTTTTTCATTTTATCCTTTGGCAAGCTCCTCGTGTTTGAAAGATCATGATATATATATATATATATATATATATGATGTTAGTTAGCATGGGCTATTATTGTTGACATCACCTAAAGGTGAATACGTTGGGAGGCAACACAACAAGCCCCTATCTTTCTCAGTGTCCGGCTGAAACTCCATAACCACAAGTATTCCGTGAGTGTTAGCAATTGTAGAAGATTACAAGATAGTTGAGTATGTGAATTTGCTGAAAAGCTCTATTGTTGACTCTTTTTGACGTTATGATAAATTGCAATTGCTTCAATGACTGAGATTATAGTTTGTTAGTTCTCAATGAAGTTTTTGAACCATACTTGACATTGTGAATTGATTGTCACTTGAGCATAGGAAATCATATGATAAAATCTATATATGTTGCTATTATAAGAATGATCATGATGTCCTCATGTCCTTATTTTATTTTTATCGACACCTCTATCTCTAAACTTGTGGACATATTTTTCGATTTCGGCTTCCGCTTGAGGACAAGCGAGGTCTAAGCTTGGGGAGTTGATACGTCCATTTTGCATCATGCTTTTATATCAATATTTATTGCATTATGGACTGTTATTACACATTATATTTCAATACTTATGGCTATTCTATCTTATTTTACAAGGTTTACCCTGAAGAGGGGGAATGTCGGCAGCTGGAATTCTGGATGGAAAAGGAGCAAATATTGGAAACCTATTCTGCACTGCTCCAAAAATCCTGAAACTCCACGAAACATCTTTTTGGAATTAATAAGAATTATTGGGTGAAAGAAATACACCAGGGGGCCCACACCCTGTCCAGGAGAGTGGAGGGCGCGCCCCTGTCTCCTGGACCCCCTGGTGGGCCCCCGGTGTCCATCTTCTGCTATATCAGAGCTTTTACCCTGGAAAAAATCGTGGGCAAGCTTACGGGACGAAACTCCGCCGCCACGAGGCGGAACCTTGGCGGAATCAATCTAGGGCTCCGGCGGAGCTGTTCGGCCGGGGACACTTCCCTCCGGGAGGGGAAAATCATCACCAACGTCATCATCAACGATCCTCTCATCGGAGGGGGTCAATCTCCATCAACATCTTCACCAGCACCATCTCCTCTCAAAACCCTAGTTCATCTCTTGTATCCAATCATGTATCAAAACCACAAATTGGTACCTGTGGGTTGCTAGTAGTGTTGATTACTCCTTGTAGTTCATGCTAATTGGTTTACTTGGTGGAAGATTATATGTTCAGATCCTTTATGCATATTATTACTCCTCTGATTATGAACACGAATATACTTTGTGAGTAGTTACGTTTGTTCCTGAGGACATGGGTGAAGTCTTGCTATTAGTAGTCATGTGAATTTGGTATTCGTTCGATATTTTGATGAGATGTATGTTGTCTTTTCCTCTAGTGGTATTATGTGAACGTCGACTACATGACACTTCACCATTATTTGGGCCTACAAGAAGTCATAGGGAAGTAATAAGTAGATGATGGGTTGCTAGAGTGACAGAAGCTTAAACCCTAGTTTATGCGTTGCTTCGTTAGGGGCTGATTTGGATCCATATGTTTAATGCTATGGTTAGGTTTACCTTAATACTTCTTTTGTAGTTGCGGACGCTTGCAATAGGGGTTACTCATAAGTGGGATGCTTGTCCAAGTAAGGGCAGTACCCAGGCACTGGACGACCCACATATCAAATTATCGAAGTACCGAACGTGAACCATACAGACGTGATGAAAACTAGCTTGACGATAATTCCCATGTGTCCTTGGGAGCTCCTTTCTCATTATTAGAAATTGTCTAGGCTTATCCTTTGCTACATAAAGGATTGGGCCACCTTGCTGCACTTTACTTACTTTATTTACTTGTTACTCGTTACTATTTATCTTATCACAAAACTATCTATCACCTACAATTTCAGTGCTTGCAGAGAAAACCTTACCGAAAACCGCTTATCATTTCCTTCTGCTCCTCGTTGGGTTTGACACTCTTACTTATCGAAAGGACTAAGATTGATCCCCTACACTTGTGGGTCATCAAGACTCTTTTCTGGCGCCGTTAGTGTAGCACTTTTGGTGAGTGGAACTTGGTAAGGAAACATTTATATAGTGTGCTGAAATTTTCTGTTACTTGTCACTATGGAAACTAATCCTTTGAGGGGCTTGTTCGGGGTATCTTCACCCCGACCAGAAGAGCAAAGAGTTGCTCCTCAACCTACTGAACTTTATGAAAATATTTACTTTCAGATTCCTTCGGGTATGATAGAGAAACTGCTTGCTAATCCATTTGCAGGAGATGGAACATTGCATCCCGATTTACACCTTATCTTTGTGGATGAAGTTTGTGGATTATTTAAGCTTGCAGGTATTCCCGATGATGTTGTCAAAAGGAAGGTCTTCCCTTTATCTTTGAAGGGAGAAGCATTGACATGGTATAGGCTATGTGATGATACGAGATCTTGGAATTATAAGCGATTGAAGTTGGAATTTCACCAGAAGTTCTATCCTATGCATCTTGTTCATCGTGATCATAATTACATATATAATTTCTGGCCTCGCGAAGGAGAAAGCATCGCTCAAGCTTGGGGTAGGCTTAAGTCAATGTTATATTCATGCCCTAATCATGAGCTCTCCCGGGAAATGATTATTCAAAAAATTTATGCTCGGCTTTCTCTTGATAATAGCAACCTGCTCGATACTTCCTGTGCTGGTTCTTATATGCTGAAGACTATTGATTTCAAATGGGATTTATTGGAAAGAATTAAACGCAACTCTGAATATTGGGGTTCCGATGATGGTAAGGAGTCAGGTATGACACCTAAGTTCGATTGTGTTAAATCTTTTATGGATACCGATGCTTTTCATGGATTTAGCGCTAGTATGGACTTGACTCTGAGATAGTAGCTTCTTTCTGTGAATCTTTTGCTACTCATGTTGATCTTCCTAAATAGAAGTGGTTTAAATATAATCCTCCTGTTGAAGTTAAAGTAGTTGCACCTATTACAGTTGAAGAAAAGACTATCACCTATAGTGATCCTATTGTTCCTACTACTTATGTTGAGAAACCTCCCTTTCCTGTTAGAATAAAGGATCATGCTAAAGCTTCGACTGTTGTTCGTAAGAGTAATACTAGGACTTATACACCTCCTGAGCAAATCAATGTTGAACCTAGTATTGCTATGGTTAAAGATCTCATGGATGATGATTTAGATGGGCATGTTATTTATTTCTGTGGTGAGACTGCTAATATTGCTAGACCAAATAGTAAGATACATAGACCTGTCGTAGGCATGCCTGTCATTTCAGTTAAAACTAGATGGTACCCCGCGCGTTGCTGCGGGAATTTGTCGGTAAGAGTTGATGCAATGATAAATTTAGCTGGCTCACTTGCCCTAGAGCTTGGTGGTTACTTCATCCATGCTTGGTTAGCTGATGTGGTTGTTGGGTATAGTACAGGCAGAGTGCATCTGTAGTATGATTTAGTTTACTTGCTTGTTGATGTAAC
Organism: Aegilops speltoides; assembly: GCA_021437245.1. Lineage (NCBI taxonomy): Eukaryota > Viridiplantae > Streptophyta > Magnoliopsida > Poales > Poaceae > Aegilops > Aegilops speltoides. The sequence continues at coordinate 491,726,563 of CM038147.1, read as the reverse complement.
ATTTTGGCAGGTTTGTACAAATAGATATACTCAAGATTTCGGAAGCAATTTCACGGAGTTTGACATGACCTATCCTTATTTTTTAACCATCTGCATATGCGACATGAAAATATTATATATCGACAACAATTATAGTAAAATATACATAATCATCTCAATAAAGTGCATAACATCCCATATACTCCACATTCAGACTTGATAGTTGCATAAGATAATGCATATCTCACTACAGTAATCACTAATAAGAGTTTGACTGTATTACACTTAAAACTACAATATAAATAATTTAAATAAAAGGCAATGTAGTTCAACCCATATCCAGTTGCAAAAGATGAATCCATATCTCAGTGCATGCATAATATCATCAAGAAGTAGTTGTAATGAGAAATTGACTGGATTAAAATTTAAGAAACATACAACTAATTTAAAAAGAAGGCAGTGTAGTTTGCTAATGCTTGCATGTGTGCTTGACGATGTCCTGCATGCTATTAAAAAGAGCTCTGTGGATACGGTTATCCTCATTTTTTTGATAATTTTGTTTGGACGGGAAACAGATAGTACCTTGTTTTTTATCGTTGTTATCATCTCATCCTTCTTAGTTGTTCACTGTCACAATGTTGTCTGCAATGATGTTTGATGACAAAAGTAAGAACGGTGGATCTTATATTTGGAATGTGATATAAGATGTCATGTACTGTTGCTTATGCTTTTTAACAACCTGAAGATGAAGTTCTGTAGCCTCAATATACTTTTCTACTATGGCATGTCAATATTGCGTTGGTGTGAAATTCCATGGCAGAAAGAAATATTGTTATATGTTCTTACCTCACCTTGTTTGTGGTTTCATCTTCTGTAAATTCGATGACCCCTTTAGCTAAAGGATACCTGTAAACACAAATCAACATTTAAATGTGATGCTGAATCTGAACCGGTTGATTTATAGAGAGTTCTAAAATTGTTACTTTTTTGGTTATTCTCGGCGCGAATAGTTGCGCCTTGGTAAGAGGTAGGTGTAGTATTGTTTGAGTTATGTATTGTTTGGATAATTGGACTGTAGTATATAGCTTGTGACTTCTATTTTGTGGCTGATGGAAAACCTCTTAATACTTATCACTGAAGATGGTTGGGTCACCAGTTCTTTGCTTGAAGATGGCTGGAAATATTCCATGGTTCATGTTAGTCTTTTGTAGGAAATAAGGTTGATATTAGGAAGAAATATAATCGGTTAATGAATAGAATTTGTCTAACCTTTGTCGAGGGCAATATTTGTGCTTTGTTGACCGAGAAGCTTTTCTTTGGGACATACCTTATGGGGAACCTGTACATCGAATCAATCTTCATTCCATCAAGTTTAACATGGAATATTTGCAAGGACAGGTAAGTATAGTGAATATCATACTTTGATAAGAACCAAAGAACCTCATTTGGTGTAACATAACGATAGTCTTGATGCTTATCTATTACATTGATTATTTCACGCGATGAATCAGATGAACCAACATTGGAATCCATTTTCAATCTGGTACAATAAAATCATTTTGTCACGTACTTGAAAGGATATTTGCACATACAGTACCATCAGTAAACCTCTATTCCTAGTAGTGCAGAATACTGACGTACCAACGTACCAAGTGTTGGAATATATATAACATTAACCTAGAGAAGTAGCACTTGAAAGGCATAATATTATTTTATCTGAAGGGCATAATATTTGGTTGTGTTTCGACCATGGGAATGCCGAAATTCTTTTGAAGTTTCCTTGCTTACTTTCTACCAAGTATTTATTCGCTCTCTACACTCCATTCTGTAAGGAACACAAACGAACACTTGGATAGTAGGTAAATAACGCACAATTCTTGTCATCAAAGTAAATGAAAATTATGACATTTTATATGACTAATTGTACCACAGCCAACAAATAAGTGTATGACTAACTGAGGTTCATCAAGCAATGAACTCATATAAGAGAGGAGAGACAGCGTACCGATGGAGTAGCAAGAGACCTGTAACACCGAGCAACTTCGGATCTGGAGCTCAATCTGACATACCCAAAAGATTAATTCAAATAGTAATTCAGTGAGAGAAATGTGTGTGTGTGTGGAGGGAGCTCAAGGAGGGGGGAGGAAGAAAACAGGAAGCGTCACCTACCAGAGTGCAAGCCAGTTGTGTGAGCAGGATGCGAGTAGATCGACAACGACGACAGTACATCATCCTTTTAAAGATGAAGGCGACCACTTGTCAATTAAATCTGCACTTTCTTCCGCACTTCCAAGATAATTAAGGGTGGGGTAATGAGAGGAGATAAATGGTGCCGTTTCTTGGATTTGTAGCTGCGGTTTCATGGGGCGAGGAAGAGAGAGCGGCGGCTGCGCGAGGAAGAGTGGGCAGCGGCAGCTGCGCATGGAAGAGGAAGGCTGGGCGTCATCCTGCGGACAGGATAGAAGCACCGAGGAGGAACGAACCCAGCCGCATGCCTGTAATACATGGGCTAGACGACCTCTGCCTATTGGGCTTGGATACCAACAATGCAAAAAGTGAGGAAACACAGCGAGGGGTACTTGTTTTATGTCCAGTCAACCAACAGTGCTTTGCAGCGAGGGAACCGCTTGGCCTGCCGAGAAAACCAGGCGATCACAATGGAAAAAGCGCAGCGGGAGCGCGTTGATTAACGATGACATAGCGCTGCTGATGTGGATGCCTTGCATGTTGAGAGAAATCATGTAGCGGGAGCTCCTATTTATATATAGTAGATAGGAGATCATTGTTATCATGGCTTATGTGATATGGGTGCTAGTGCTAGTGCAATACCTTATACCTTATATCAAGAAATTATGCATGATATTGCACCCATTGAATTAGAAGACATTGATGTTACTATTAAGCTTGCTAATAGGGATACCATTAAACCCTTTGGGATTGTTAGAGATGTTGAAGTTTTGTGTGGGAAGGTTAAATACCCTGCTGATTTTCTTGTTCTTGGCTCCCCACAAGATGATTTCTGTCCCATTATTTTTGGTAGACCCTTATTGAATACAGCTAGTGCTAAGATTGATTGTGAAAAAGATATTGTCACCGTTGGCATAGATGGTATGTCTCATGAGTTTAATTTTGCTAAGTTTTGTAGACAACCTCGTGATAGGGAAGCACCTAGTAAGGATGAGATTATTGGTCTTGCTTCCATTGCTATGCCTCCTACTGATCCGTTAGAACAATACTTGCTAGACCATGAAAACGATATGTTTATGAAGGAAAGAAGGGAAATAGATGAAGTGTTCCTTAAACAGGAACCTATGCTGAAACATAACCTTCCCGTTGAAATTCTTGGGGATCCCCCTCCACCCAAGGGTGATCCCGTGTTTGAACTCAAACCTTTACCTGATAATCTTAAGTATGCTTATCTTGATGAAAAGAAAATATATCATGTTATTATTAGTGCTAACCTTTCAGAGCAAGAAGAAGAAAGATTATTGAAAACTCTGAAGAAGCACCAAGCAGCTATTGGATATACTCTAGATGATCTTAAGGGCATTAGTCCCACATTATGCCAACACAAAATTACAATGGAGAAAGATGCCAAACCAGTTAGAGATCTTCAACGACGACTAAATCTCGAGATGAAATAAGTGGTAAGAAAGGAGATACTAAAGCTCCTTGAGGCAGGTATTATTTATCCCGTTGATGATAGTGAATGGGTAAGCCTTGTCCATTGTGTTCCTAAAAAGGGAGGTATTATCGTTGTTCCTAATGATAAAGATGAATTGATCCTGCAAAGAATTATTACAGGTTATAGGATGGTAATTGATTTCCGTAAGTTAAACAAAGCTACTAAGAAAGATCATTACCCTTTACCTTTTATTGATCAAATGCTAGAAAGACTATCCAAACGCACAAATTTCTGCTTTCTAGATGGTTATTCTGGCTTCTCTCAAATACCTGTGTCAGCGAAGGATCAATCTAAAACTACTTTTACTTGCCCTTTTGGTACTTTTGCTTATAGACGTATGCCTTTTGGTTTATGTAATGCACCTGCTACCTTTCAAAGATGCATGTTGGCTATATTCTTTGATTTTTGCGAAAAGATTTGTGAGGTATTCATGGATGATTGATACGTCTCCAACGTATCTACTTTTGCAAACACTTTTGCCCTTGTTTTGGACTCTAACTTGCATGATTTGAATGAAACTAACCCGGACTGACGTTGTTTTCAGCAGAACTACCATGATGTTGTTTTATGTGTAGAAAAGAAAAGTTCTCGGCATGTCCTGGAAATCCACGGAGACACTTTTTGGAATTAATAAGAATTTTTGGCGAAGAATTAATGCCGGGGGCCTGACCTGTCCACGAGACAGGGGCGCCCCTGTATGCTGCCTCCTATCTCGTGGGCCCCCTGGACATCCACCGACCTCAACTCCAACACCATATATTCATGTTCGGTGAGGAAAAAATCAGAGAAAAAGTTTCATCGCATTTTAGGACATGGAGCCGCCGCCAAGCCCTAATCTCTCTCTCAGGAGGGCTGATCTGGAGTCCGTTCGGGGCTCCGAAGAGGGGGATTCGTCGTCGTCGTCATCATCAACCATCCTCCATCACCAATTTCATGATGCTCACCGCCGTGCGTGAGTAATTCCATCGTAGGCTTGCTGGACGGTGATGGGTTGGATGAGATTTACCATGTAATCAAGTTAGTTTTGTTAGGGTTTGATTCCTAGTATCCACTATGTTCTGAGATTGATGTTGCTATGACTTTGCTATGCTTAATGCTTGTCACTAGGGCCCGAGTGCCATGATTTCAGATCTGCACCTATTATGTTTTGATGAATATATGTGTGTTCTTGATCCTATCTTGCAAGTCTATAGTCACCTATTATGTGTTATGATCCGACAACCCCGAAGTGACAATAATCGGGATACTTCTCTGTGATGACCGTAGTTTGAGGAGTTCATGTATTCACTATGTGCTAATGCTTCGTTCCGGTTCTCTATTAATAGGAGGCCTTAATATCCCTTAGTTTCCGTAAGGACCCCGCTGCCACGGGAGGGTAGGACAAAAGATGTCATGCAAGTTCTTTTCCATAAGCACGTATGACTATTTACGGAATACATGCCTACATTACATTGATGAATTGGAGCTAGTTCTATATCACCCTATGTTATAACTATTGCATGAGGAATCGCATCCGGCATAATTATCCATCACTGATCCGTTGCCTATGAGCTTTTCATATATTGTTCTTCGCTTATTTACTTTTCCGTTGCTACTGTTACAACTACTACAAAAACCCAAAAACATTTATCTTTACTTTTGCTACCGTTACCTTTATTATCATACTACTTTTGCTACTAAATACTTTGCTACAGATACTATGTTATCCAGGTGTGGTTGAATTGACAACTCAACTGCTAATACTCAAGAATATTCTTTGGCTCCCCTTGTGTCAAATCAATAAATTTGGGTTGAATACTCTACCCTCGAAAGCTGTTGCGATCCCCTATACTTGTGGGTTATCAAGACTAATTTCTGGCGCTGTTGCCGGGGAGCATAGCTCTATTCTCTGAGTCACTTGGGATTTATATCTGTTGATCACTATGAAGAACTTGAAAGACGCTAAAACCAAGATTTTGCCCTCAACTATGAGGGGAGGTAAGGAACTGCCATCTAGCTCTGCACTGGATTCTCCTTCCGTTATTAGTAGGCTTGCGACAACTAAACCTACTACTGCTATGAATTCTAATATGTCGCATGTTATAGATGATGCCACTTCTGCAATGCATGATGAAACTACTTCTGTGCGTGATACTACTTTGCCATTAGGTGAATTTCTAGATGAACAACTTGCTAGAGTTAGGGGGAATGAAAATATTGAAGAACCTATTATTGATGATAGTGATGATGAAGGTTCCCCCAATGATTATGTATTACCTGTTGTTCCTAAGGGTCATGTTATGAATGAAGCAGCTGCTATGGATATCCTTGCTTGCAATGATAGAAATGATCTTAAGAAATTATTAGCTAAATGGAAGCAGCAATCTCTTAATGCTAGAATGAAACCCGATCCTGCTTTTGCTACTTCACCTATCTATGTTACTGATAAGGATTATGAATTCTTTGTTGATCCTGATATTATTACTTTAGTTGAATCTGATCCTTTTTATGGCCTTGAATCTGAAACTGTTGTGGTACATCTTACCAAGTTGAATGATATAGCCACCCTGTTTACTAATGATGAGAAGTCTCGCTATTTATATATCCTTAAGACATCTCCGTTCTCATTGAAGGGTGATGCTAAGACTTGGTATAATTCTCTTGCTCCTGGTTGTGTGTGTAGTCCCCAGGATATGATTTATTACTTCTCTACTAAATATTTCCCTGCTCATAAGAAACAAGCTGCCTTGCGAGAAATATATAATTTTGTGCAAATTAAAGAAGAGAGTCTCCCACAAGCTGGGGGAGGCTTCTCCGGTTACTTAATGCTTTGCCTGATCATCCTCTTAAGAAAAATGAAATACTTGATATCTGTTATAATGGACTAACCGATGCTTCCAAGGACTACGTGGATAGTTGTGCTGGTTGTGTTTTCAGGGAAAGAACAGTCGACAAAGCTGAAATATTATTGAATAATATGTCGACTAATGAAAATAATTGGACTCTTCCCGAGCCAGTTCCTAAAGTAATTCCTGAACCAATTGAGCCAACTCCTGAGCCTATTCCTAAACCCACTCCAAAGAAGAGAGGTGTTTTATTTCTCAGTCCTGAAGATATGCAAGAGGCGAAATCAATGAAAGAAAAAGGTATTAAAGCTGAAGATGTTAAGAATTTACCTCCTATTGAAGAAATACATGGTCTTAATATACCGCCTGAAGAACCACATTGTCTTGATAACCCGACACAGGTAGTAAAGGTAAATTCTCTCTATAGATATGATAAAGTTGAAATACCCTCTACTAAATTTCATAGCCCATGCTTAGATGAATTTGACGACTTTATGGCTAGACAAGAAAGTTTTAATGCTTATGTTGGTAGAGAGTTAAAGAATAATGCTTTCGAGATAGGACGCGTAGGTGATAATCTGGCTAGAGTTAAAGATGAACTTCACCGCGTTAGCAAATATACTTCTATGGTTGCTACTCAAGCTGAGCAAGTACTTAAAGCTCAAAATGATTTGCTTGATGAATTAAATAATAAAAATGACTTTGCCGTTAGAGTGGCTACTAGAACTGGTAGAATGACTCAGGAACCTTTGTATCCTGAAGGCCACACTAAGAGAATCGAGCAAGATTCTCAGAGAAATAATTGAGAGGCACCTAGTTCTTCTAAAAAGAAGAAGAAGAAAAAGATACGACTTTGCATGCTTCTAGTGAACCTACTGTAGACACACCTGAGAATCCGAATGATATTTCTATTTCTGATGCTGAAACACAATCATGTGATGAACATGAACCTAGTGATAATGATAATGATAATGTTCATGTTGATGCTCAACCTAGCAAAGACAATGATGTAGAGATTGAACCTGCTGTTGATCTTGATAACCCACAATCAAAGAATCAACGTTATGATAAGAGAGATTTTGTTGCTAGGAAGCACGGTAAAGAAAGAGAACCATGGGTTCAGAAACCCATGCCCTTTCCTCCTAAACCATCCAAGTCAAAGGATGATGAGGATTTTGAGCGCTTTGCTGAAATGATAGACCTATTTTCTTACGTATGCGCTTAATCGATATGCTTAAAGTAAATCCTTATGCTAAGTATATGAAGGATATCATCACAAATAAAAGAAAGATACTAGGAAGCTGAAATTTCCACCATGCTTGCTAATTACACTTTTAAGGGTGGAATACCAAAGAAACTTGGAGATCCGGGTGTACCAACTATACCATGCTCTATTAAAAGAAATTATGTTAGAACTGCTTTATGTGATCTTGGAGCCGGTGTTAGTGTTATGCCTCTCTCTTTATATCGTAGACTTGAATTGAATAAGTTGACACCTACTGAAATATCTTTGCAAATGGCCGATAAATCAACCGCTATACCTGTCGGTATTTGTGAGGATGTGCCTATTGTGGTTGCAAATGTCACTATCTTAACGGACTTTGTTATTCTTGATATTCCCGAGGACGATAGTATGTCTATTATCCTTGGTAGACCTTTTCTTAATACTGCAGGGGCTGTTATTGATTGCAACAAAGGCAATGTCACTTTTCATGTTAATGGTAATGAGCATACGGTACACTTTCCGAGGAAACAATCTCAAGTTCATAGTATCAATTCTATTGAAAAAGTTCCGACTATCATTTTTTGAGGTTTTGAATTTCCTCTCCCTACTGTCAAGAAAAAGTATGATATTCTTATTGTTGGGGATTTTCATATCCCCGTTGAGGTAACTTAGTGTTATTTGAAATTTCTCCGGTTCCGTGTTATTCGGAATGAGTTTGTTAACAAGACTTGATCAACCTTGTTAGTGGATTCATTTTGATGATCATGAGATGGATGAAACTAGAAGGCACAACCTTCTGTACCCTCCTCTTACTTTCTGTTATTTAGAATAAATAAAGCAAAAATAGTATTATCCGTCTATTTTCTGAATTATCCGTGCATTAAAAAATAGTCCGAAAATAAAAGTGCTCCAAATGCCCTGCAAATTTAGTATGATTTTTTCTGGAATATTTGAGGATTTTAGGCACTGAAAACACTACAGGAGGGGCAAGCACCAGGCCACGAGAGAGGAGGGCACCCCCCCCTGTAGGGCACGCCCCCTGTCTCGTGGGCCCCTGGTGGCTCCCCTCGACTTATGCCAGCACCCACACACTTCATCTTCTACCCAAAAAAATCCCCATCCAGCTCAAGCACGAGTTCTAGCTCGTTTTGCTATGATTTTCGATCTCTTAGCTCAAAGCTCCATTCACAAAACTGCTTTGGGAGGTTGTTGCTTGGTATGTGACTCCTCCATTGGTCCAATTAAATTTTGTTCTAGTGCTTTATTCATTGCAAAGTTTTGCTGCTTAGGTGACCATGTTCTTGAGCTTGCATGTTAAATTTTTGAGGTCCCAAGTAATTCCAATGCATGATATAGGCTCTAGGCACTTGTAGGAGTAGTTGCTATCAATCTTGTTTAGTTTTATTCACTTTTATTTTGAAGTTACTAAAATTTCTGAAATTTTCAGAAAATGTTAAGGAGGCTCTTTAAAGGCTCTTCTAGCCAAAGCTCTGAGGGAAAACAAGCAAAAGAGAAGGAAAAGGCCAAGCATAATCTTCCCCGCTTAGCGGAAGTACTGTCTTGTGAGTGGCCGTGTGAGGATTTCTTGAAAGAAGCTGGAATTCATGAAGACTTTTATGCTTTAATCGAGACTGCAGGCCTCACCGGTTTCATCAACGACCGAATCGATTAGTATCTCTTACTTACCAATACTTTCGTGCAAAACTTTTATTATTATCCTAAGAAATCACCCCCTGCAGTATCATTTCATTTATATGATGAATTCAAAGAAACGTCTTTACGTCATTTTTGTGCGGTGTGTAGGATACCTTATGAGGGAGAAATAGAGGAACCCCATCGTGAAGATGTGGGTGGCTTTGTTAACACTAGCATACACTTTCCTGTTTTACGCTACTTCGCCATATTTTCTAATAGATGTTTGATTGGTCGTGGAAATAGTGGGAATTTGAGTGTCCCTGATATTATCATTCTTCAACATGCCTTACTTGGAGATGATGACCCACAAGTATAGGGGATCTATCGTAGTCCTTTCGATAAGTAAGAGTGTCGAACCCAACGAGGAGCAGAAGGAAATGATAAGCGGTTTTCAGCAAGGTATTCTCTGCAAGTACTGAAACAAGTGGTAACAGATAGTTTTGTGATAATATAAATTGTAACAAGCAACAAATAACAAAAGTAAATAAAGTGCAGCAAGATGGCCCAATCCTTTTTGTAGCAAAGGACAAGCCTGGACAAACTCTTATAATAGGAAAAGCGCTCCCGAGGACACATGGGAATATCGTCAAGCTAGTTTTCATCACGCTCATATGATTCGCGTTCGGTACTTTGATAATTTGATATGTGGGTGGACCGGTGCTTGGGTGCTGGTGAAGATGTTGATGGAGATTGCCCTCTCCCGATGAGAGGAGCATTGGTGATGACGATGGTGATGATTTCCCCCTGCCGGAGGGAAGTGTCCCCGGCAGAACAGCTCTGCCGGAGCCCAGATTGGTTCCGCCAAGGTTCCGCCTCGTGGCGGCGGAGTCTCGTCCCAAAAGGTTGCCTTCTATTTTTTTCTCATCGAAAGACTTCATATAGGAGACGATGGGCAATGGAGAGCCACCAGGGGGCCCACGAGGTAGGGGGGCGCGCCCCGGGGGGCCACCCTTGTGAGCAGGGTGTGGGCCCCCTGGCCTTCATCTTTGGCGACGATTTTTGTTTATTTATTTTAAGATATTCCATGGAGTTTCATGACTTTTGGAGTTGCGCAGAATAGGCCTTCAATATTTGCTCCTTTTCCAGCCCAGAATTCTAGCTATCTGCATTCTCCCTCTTCATGTAAACCTTGTAAAATAAGAGAGAATAGCCATAAGTATTGTGACATAACGTGAAATAACAACCCATAATGCAATAAATAGTGATATAAAAGCATGAAGCAAAATGGACGTATCAACTCCCCCAAGCTTAGACCTCGCTTGTCCTCAAGCGAAAAGCCGATAACAATAAATATGTCCTCATGTTTAGAGGTAGAGGCGTCGATAAAAAATAAAATACGGACATGAAGGCATCATGATTATTTCCATAACAGCAACATATATAGATTTTTTCATATGATTACTTATGTTCAAGTGATGATCTTTTCACAATGCAAAAGTATGAATCAGAAACCTTATTGAGCCCCAACAAATTATAACCTCAGTCATTGAAGCAATTGCAATTTATCATAACATCGGAAAGAGTCTATGTCAGAGCTTAAAAGCAAGTCCACATAGTCAACTATCACTTAGTCCTTCATAATTGCTAACACTCACGCAATACTTGTGGTTACGGAGTTTTAATCGGACACAGAGAAAGATAGGGGCTGATAGTTTTGCCCCACAACCTTTTACCTCAAGGGTAATGTCAACAATAATAATTCATGCTCCCCTACATCCAATTAGATATATATATCATGTTCTTTCCAGCATGCTGAGCTTGCCAAAGGATAAAATGAAAAAGGAAAGGTGAAGATCACCGTGACTCTTGCATAAGGTAGAAGATAATAATAAAAGATAGGCCCTTCGCAGAGGGAAGCAGAGGTTGTCACGCGCGTTTAGGGTTGATGCACAAAATCTTAATGCAAAAGAACGTCACTTTATATTGCCCCTTGTATGTGGACCTTTATTATGCAGCTCGTCGCCTTTATTACGTCCACAACAAGTTCGTACAAAGCTTATTTTCTCCACACTAGTAAGTCATGCATATTTAGAGAGCAATTTTTATTGCTTGCACCGATGACAACTTACTTGAAGGATCTTACTCAATCCATAGGTAGATATGGTGGACTCTCATGGCAAAACTGGTTTAAGGGTATTTGGAAGCACAAGTAGTATTTCTACTTGATGATAAGAATTTGGCTAGCATGAGGGGGAAAGGCAAGATCAACACGTTAGAGGATCCATGACAACATACTTCATCTCAGATGTAAGAAAACATAACTCATTATGTTGTCTTCCTTGTCCAACCTCAACTCTTTAGCATGTCATATTTTAATGAGTGCTCCCAATCATAAAAGATGTCAATGATAATATATCTATATGTGAAACCTCTCTTTCCTTATTACTTCCTATTAATTGCAACGATGACCAAAGCTATATTTGCCAACTCCCAACAACCTTTAATCATCATACTCTTTCTATGTGAAGTCATTACTTTCAATAAGATCAATATGAACTCTTTGATTCTTTTTATTCTTTTTCTTCTTTCTACCCAAGATCATGGCAAAATAATCAAGCCCTTGACTCAACACTAATCTTTATTATATAGCTCATGGACTCGATTACAAAGAAGGATCATAAAGCAAAACTCAAAACTAGATCATGCCATGACTTTATTCTACTAAATCAAGATACTACTAAAAGGATCGAACTAAGAAAAACGGTAAAGATAGGAGTTGTGAAGGTGATACGATACTAGGGCACCTCCCCCAAGCTTGGCAGTTGCCAAGGGGAGTGCCCATACCCATGTGATTATTTCCTCGGAGGTGATGGAGGTGGTGATGATGACGGTGGATAATCGCACATTGAGCGTAAAAGTTCCTCCAACTTGCGGATAATGCCCTTGAGCCCAGCAATATGATCCTTCAACAAAATATTCTCCTATGTAAGATACTTGTTCTGTATGCGGGCTAACTCAATCATCTTGAAGGCTTCAATCTCTGTTGGAGTGAAAAGGTTAGGTAAAGGTTGAGGGATGTCTTCTTCTTTCACCACCGGAGCTTGAAACTCCATGGCCTTCTTGATCCTTTCATCCTTGTTGATTTCTTCTGGTTCCTCTCTTTACAACTCTATCTTCAATAGCCAAGCATCCTTGTCTTCCTTGTTGGAGGAGGGAGAAATCATGGTGCTCTAAATCTGCAACGAAAATAGCTCGAAACGAAAACAGAGGATATTTGCGTGATACTGGAGTCAAAACCTTCGGGAGTATATATAATGAATTTTTACCAACCAGAATACGTATCGTGCAAGAAAACGGAGTCCGGAGGGCACACGAGGTGCTCACGAGGTAGGGGGCGCGCCCTCCACCCTCGTGTCCTTCCCGGACTGCCACTAATTTTTCTATTTTTCTAAATATTCCAAAACGGAGAAATATTGCCTTAAAAATTGTTTTGGAGCCGGTTTACTTACCGTACCACATACCTATTCCTTTTCGGAGTCTGGAACGGTCTGAAAGGTGTCCCTTATGTATTTCTCCGGGGTTACGGTTTCAATAATATTAGTTTCAACATTTATAGGATTACCTGAGATATAGTGTTTGATCCTTTGACCGTTTACCACCTTCGGATTTGTGCCTTCGAAGTTGTTGATTTTTATGGCACCGGAACGTTAGACCTCCTTGATAACGTAGGGACCTTCCCATTTAGAGAGAAGTTTTCCTACAAAAAATCTTAAACGAGAGTTGTATAGCAAAACATAATCACCTACATTAAACTCACGTTTTTGTATCCTTTTGTCATGCCATCTTTTAACTTTTTCTTTAAACAACTTGGCATTTTCATACAAGGTTATCAGAATCGGGATTCTGAATCGGATCGGAGCTCCGATGGTAGGATCGTAAATTGTAGAATCTTAACTATCAGGATCGTAAAAACATAGATTCTATGAACTAAAATCATAGAATTAGAGGGGTTAGTTTGGATCGTAAAGTGGTAGAATCGTACAGCAGAATCGCGATTCTGACAACCTTGTTTTCATAAGCTTGGGTTCTCCATTCATCAAGTGAGCTAATATCAAATAACCTCTTCTCACCGGCAAGTTTGAAATCATAGTTGAGCTCTTTAATAGCCCAATATGCCTTATGTTCTAGTTCGAGAGGTAAGTGACATGCTTTTCCATAAACCATTTTATAAGGAGACATACCCATAGGATTCTTATATGCAGTTCTATAGGCCCGTAATGCGTTACCCAATTTCTTGGACCAATTCTTTCTAGACCTATTAACAGTCTTTTGCAAAATTAATTTGAGCTCTCTATTGCTCAATTCTACCTGACCACTAGACTGCGGGTGATATGGAGATGCAATTCTATGATTAACGTCATATTTAGCAAGCATCTTACGGAAAGCACCATGAATAAAATGTGAACCACCATCAGTCATAAGACATCTAGGGACTCCAAACCTCGAAAAAATAACTTCCTTAAGCATTTTAATAGAGGTGTTATGATCAGCACTACTAGTTGTAATAGCTTCTACCAACTTAGTAACGTAATCAATAGCAACTAAAATATGTGTATATCCATTAGAGGCAGGAAAAGGTCCCATATAATCAAAGCCCCAAACATCAAAAGGTTCAATAACAAGTGAATAATTCATAGGCATTTCTTGACGTCTACTAATATTACCAATTCTTTGACATTCATCGCAAGACAAAACATACTTACGGGCATCCTTGAAGAGAGTAGGCCAATAAAAACCGGATTGCAATACCTTGTGTGCAGTTCTGTCTCCAGCGTGGTGTCCTCCATAAGCTTCGGAGTGACACTTGCGTAGGATCATTCTGCTCATGCTCGGTACACAATGTCTCATAACACCATCTACTCCTTCTTTATAAAGATGTGGGTCATCCCAAAAGTAATGTCGCAAATCATAGAAAAACCTTTTCTTTTGCTGGTATGTGAAGCTAGGTGGTATAAATTTAGCAACCATATAATTAGCATAATCAGCATACCATGGCGTGCTATGAGAAGTTCTTATGACATTTAATTGTTCATCACGAAAGCTATCATCAATAGGTAGTGGGTCATCAAGAACATTCTCTAACCTAGATAAGTTGTCTGCAACGGGGTTCTCAGCTCCTTTTCTTTCAACAGTGTGCAAATCAAATTCTTGCAGCAAGAGAACCCATCTAATGAGTCTAGGTTTTGCATCTTTATTTTCCATAAGATATTTAATAGTAGCATGATCAGTGTGAATAGTTACTTTAGAATCAACAATATAGGGTATGAATTTATCACAAGAAAATACAACTGCTAAAAGTTCCTTTTCGGTAGTAGCATAATTTCTTTGAGCATTGTCTAGAGTCTTACTATCATAATGGATAACATTTAATTTCTTATCAACTATTTGCCCTAGAACAGCACCTACAGCATAATCACTAGCATCACACATAATTTCAAAGGGTAAATTCCAATCAGGTGGCTGACCAACGGGTGCAGAGACTAATGCTTTCTTTAGTATTTCAAATGCTTCTACACAATCATCATCAAAGACAAATGGTACATATTTTTGTAATAAATTAGTCAGAGGCCGAGAAATTTTTGAGAAGTCCTTAATGAACCTCCTATAAAATCCGGCGTGACCAAGGAAGCTTCTTATACCTTTGATGTCCTTGGGACATGGCATCTTTTCAATAGCATCAACCTTGGCTTTATCAACTTCAATACCTCTTTCAGAAACTTTATGCCCCAAGACAATACCTTCATTAACCATAAAGTGGCACTTTTCCCAATTCAAGATAAGATTAGTTTCTTCACATCTCTGCAAAACTCGAGCAAGATTGCTCAAGCAATAACAAAAGAGGAACCATAGACGGAAAAATCGTCCATGAAAACCTCACAAATCTTTTCGCAGAAGTCGGAGAATATAGCCATGATGCATCTTTGAAAGGTAGCAGGTGCATTACATAAACCAAAAGGCATACGTCTATAAGCAAAAGTACAAAAAGGACATGTAAAAGTAGTCTTTGATTGATCTCTAGCCGACACAGGTATTTGAGAGAAACCAGAATAACCATCTAGAAAACAATAATGTGTATGTTTGCATAACCTTTCTAGCATTTGATCAATAAAAGGTAAGGGGTAATGATCTTTCTTAGTAGCCTTATTTAATTTGCGGAAATCAATTACAATCTTATAACCTGTGATAATTCTTTGCGGAATCAATTCATCTTTATCATTAGGGACAACACTAATACCTCCCTTCTTAGGGACACAATGGACAGGACTTACCCACTGACTATCAGCAACGGGATAAATTATACCTGCCTCCAGAAGGTTGAGTATTTCTTTCCTTACCACTTCCTTCATTTTAGGATTCAAACGTCATTGAGGATCACGAACTGGTTTGGCATCCGCTTCCAAATTTATTTTGTGTTGACATAGAGTGGGACTGATGCCCTTAAGATCATCCAGAGTATATCAAATAGCGGCACGGTGCTTCTTTAGAGTTTTCAATAATCTTTCTTCTTCATGCTCTGAAAGGTTAGCACTAATAATGACAGGATATAGTTTCTTTTCATCAAGATAAGCATATTTAAGATTATCAGGAAACGGTTTAAGCTCAAACACGGGATCACCCTTGGGTGGAGGAGGATTCCCTAGGATTTCAACAGGCAAATTGTGTTGCAGAATAGGTTCCTATTTAAAGAATACTTCATCTATTTCCCATCTTTCATTCATGAACATATCATTTCATGGTCTAGAAAATAGTGTTCTAAAGGATCACTAGGAGGTACGGCAATAGAAGCAGGACCGATAATTTCATCCTTACTAGGCAATTCTTCCTCACGATGTTGTTTACTAAATTTAGAGAAATTAAACTCATGAACCATATCATCCAAGCCAACGGTAACAACATTCTTTTCGCAATCTATCTTAGCATTAACAGTATTCAAGAAGGGTCTACCAAATATAATGGGACAAAAGCTATCTTGTGGAGAACCAAGAACAAGAAAATCAGCGGGATATTTGGTTTTTCCACACAAGACTTCAACATCTCTAACAATTCCCATTGCGGATATAGTATCTCTATTGGCAAGTTTAATTGTAACATCAATATCTTCTAACTCAGCAGGTGCAATATCATGCATGATTTCTTCATACAAGGTAATAGGTATAACACTAGCACTAGCACCCATATCACATAAGCCATGATAACAATGATCTCCTATTTTAACAGAAATAACAGGCACGCCTACCACATGTCTATGTTTATCTCTAGCACAAGGTTTAGCAATTCTAGCAGTTTCAGCACGGAATTGGATAACATGCCCATCAATATTATCAGACAAGAGATCTTTAACAATAGCAATATTGGGTTCTACTTTGACTTGCTCAAGAGGTGTATAAGCTCTAATATTGCTTTTACGAACAACAGTTGAAGCCTTAGCATAATCCTTCATTCTAACAGGGAAAGGTGGTTTCTCAACATAAGAAGTGGGAACAATAGGATCATTATAAGTGACAGTCTTTTCTTCAACTTTAATAGGTGCAGCTACTTTTACTTCTATGGGAGGATGATATTTAAACCACTTCTCCTTGGGGAGATCAACATAAGTAGCAAAAGTTTCACAGAAAGAGGCTACTATCTCAGAGTCAAGTCCATATTTAGTGCTAAACTTACGGAAAATATCGGTATCCATAAAATATTTAACACAATCAAACTAAGGTGTCATACCTGACTCCTTACCTTCGTCGAGGTCCCAATCTTCAGAGTTGCGTTTAATTCTATCCAATAAATTCCATTTAAACTCAATAGTCTTCATCATAAAAGAGCCAGCACAAGAAGTATCGAGCATGGTGCGATTATTATCAGAAAGCCGAGCATAAAAACTTTGCATAATTACTTCTCTTGAGAGCTCATGATTGGGGCATGAATATAACATTGATTTAAGCCTCCCCCAAGCTTGAGCGATGCTTTCTCCTTCGCGAGGCCAAAAATTATATATATAATCGCGATCACGATGAACAAGATGCATAGGGCAATACTTTTGATGAAATTCCAATTTCAATCTTTTATAGTTCCATGATCTCATATCATCACATAGCCTATACCATGTCAATGCGTCTCCCTTCAAAGATAAAGGGAAGACCTTCTTCTTAACAACATCATCGGGTATACCTGCAAGCTTAAATAGTCCACAAACTTCATCCACATAGCGTAGATGTTCATCAGGATGCTTTGTTCCATCTCCTGGAAAAGTGTTAGCTAGCAGTTTTTTTCCATCATACCCGAAGGAATCTCAAAAGGAGTTTCATTTTCAATAGGTTCAGTAGGTTGAGTAGGTTGAGGAGCAACTCTTTGCTCTAATGGACAGGGCGAAGATACCCCGAACAAGCCCCTCAGAGAATTACTTTCCATAGTAACAAGTGACACAAAATTTCAGCACACTAAATAAATTTTTCCTTACCAAATTCCACCTACCAAAGGCGCTTCACTCCCCGGCAACGGCGCCAGAAAAGAGTCTTGATGGCCCACAAGTATAGGGGATCTATCGTAGTCCTTTCGATAAGTAAGAGTATCGAACCCAACGAGGAGCAGAAGGAAATGATAAGCGATTTTCAGCAAGGTATTCCCTGCAAGTACTGAAACAAGTGGTAACAGATAGTTTTGTGATAAGATAAATTGTAACGAGCAACAAGTAACAAAAGTAAATAAAGTGCAGCAAGATGGCCCAATCCTTTTTGTAGCAAAGGACAAGCCTGGACAAACTCTTATAATAGGAAAAGCGCTCCCGAGGACACATGGGAATATCGTCAAGCTAGTTTTCATCACGCTCATATGATTCGCGTTCGATACTTTGATAATTTTTTATGTGGGTGGACCGGTTCTTGGGTGCTGGTGAAGATGTTGATGGAGATTGCCCTCTCCCGATGAGAGGAGCGTTGGTGATGACTGTCGGTGTCAAAACCGGCGGATCTCAGGTAGGGGGTCCCGAACTGTGCGTCTAGGCGGATGGTAACAAGAGACAAGGGACATGATGTTTTTACCCAGGTTCGGGCCCTCTCGATGGAGGTAAAACCCTACTCCTGCTTGATTAATATTGATGATATGGGTAGTATAAGAGTAGATCTACCACGATATCAAGGAGGCTAAACCCTATAAGCTAGCCTATGGTATGATTGTTGTTCCTCCTACGGACTAAAACCCTCCGGTTTATATAGACACCGGAGAGGGCTAGGGTTACACAGAGTCGGTTACAATGGTAGGAGATCTACATATCTGTATCGCCAAGCTTGCCTTCCACGCCAAGGAAAGTCCTATTCGGACAAGGGACGAAGTCTTCAATCTTGTATCTTCATAGTCTTGGAGTCCGGCCAATGATGATAGTTCGGCTATCCAGACACCCCCTAGTCCAGGACTCCCTCAGTATCCCCTGAACCAGGCTTCAATGACGACGAGTGCGGCGCGCATATTGTCTCCGGCATTGCAAGGCGGGTTCCTCCTCCGAATAATTCATAGAAGATTTTGAACACCAGGATAGTGTCCGGCTCTACAAAATAAATTCCACATTCCATCGTAGAGAGAATAATATTTACACAAGTTCAATCTGCTGACGCATCTCGTGGCATGACGTCACACCACGGCCAAGCCTTTATTCGAATTATTTTAACTGTTCCACCTCAGCACGTTTAGCGAAGCGGTTTCCTTGGCACGTCTTGTCAAAGCAGAGATCGTGTCCCCTTATTTCGGGATTCTCATCAATACGGACGTGGGTAACCCAACCGCGCCCGTTGGCATGCCCCCTCCATCGAAGGCGAGTCCAAACGGTTACGGGGACGGCTCTTGGTATTCAACCCCTTTATAATGAGACCAAGGCCTATTCCTTTTCTTCAATCTTCAATCGAATCCGCCCCTCGCCTCGAGTTCCAACACCCAAGGTTCCCGATTCGGGCGCTTCGGACCTTCGACAATATCCGGCTCTGACCTACAAGGCCAGTGGATGCCTTCTTCCGTCACGGAAGAAGACGTGCTAAAGCTGAGAGACGCCAGGTATCTAACCGGCGAAATTTCGCATAGGCTGCCTGCCCAAGGGCAAGTCATTCCAACTCCCGAGCTTGGTGAGAGCGTGGTGTTCATGTCTCACTTCCGTCGAGGTTTAGGCTTCTCGATGGACCCCTTTGTGAGGGGGCTCATGTTTTACTATGGGTTGGAATTTCATGACTTGGATCCGGAGTCCATCCTCCACATCTCATCGTTCATTGTTGTATGTGAAGCCTTCCTCCGCACTACCCCTCACTTTGGATTGTGGCTCAAGACCTTCAACGTGGAGCCGAAGATGACTGAGGGGCGGTAGGCAAAGTGCGGAGGGGCAGTTATAAGCAAGAGGGCTGACGCTCCATGGCCCGAGGGCTCTTTCCAAAAGGAGCCTGGTTTGTGGCAACGGGAGTGGTTCTATATCACTGCTCCCAGGGGCACCAGATGGGTGGCGCCGCCTGCCTTTCGCTCGGGCCCTCCACTACGGCTGGCATCATGGGTCAACAAAGGGCATGACTGGGGGCTGTCCAATGACGTACCACTGTTGCAGGGCCGTATTCAAGGCCTCCAAGAGAGGGAGATCAATCTAGTTGTAGTGGCGCAGGTCATGCTGATTCGGCGCCTTCTGCCCTGCAAACGTCGCCCCCTCTGCCTGTGGGAATTCAATCCGGAGGGACCACGAGCTTGCCAGCACTTCATGGGTGCGACGCCCGTGGAGATGTATAAACTGTTCTTCGGATCACAAGAGATGTGTCCGGACTTGACCGAGGACGCAGGTCTGAGCTGCAATCGCCCGGATACTCAAGTAAGTAGCCCTGTGCCCGGACATGCTATCCGTACATTTATCGTAAACTTGCCCTTTAAAGAGCTATCCCTTGAACAGGAATGGATAGCAAAAGCAAAACTGATAAGGTGTCCGGCCCCCCTCCCTGAGACCACACCGGATCCCGTGTTAACCAAGATGCTGGAGGTTGCACCTTTGGAAGAGGGCGAAGGGGGGAACAGGAAAGCTACCGCCTCCGCTAAGGAGGCCTTTAAGGAAGGGGGGATCAAGAATCCCTCCCTCCAAGGGGAGAAGAGGACCGCTTCTGAAGATCCGGAGGCCAAGGCCTCGAAGCGGGGGAAGAAATCTTCACCAGAGGGTCCTGCGCCAGGAGAAGCCCTGGCCGCACTATTTCCCCAAGGGAATCAGCCCTCCAGCGAGCCGTAAGTAGAAAGGGGAGTTTTGTAATAAGGGACATCGCTGTTTTTGTTTCTGAAGATAACCAAAGTTTTATCTTGTAGTTCGGATCTCAGCCCTTCTCAGCAGAGCTCATCTTCGGGGGATCTTCGTCCGGAGATGATGGAGAGCGAAACGCCTAAATCAGCCGCACCGTCAGGCGGGGCGGACGACCCTGAGGTGTCTTCGCGGAGGGTTTCCCCGAGTCCGGCGGGGCCGGGAGGTCCAGCACCAACTGGTGTACGGTCAGAGGAGCTGAAGGATCTGCTCGGGCGAGCATCTATCTCAGAAGATCACTGTGCATTAATGGGTACGGTGATTGAATGGATTTCATCCGCTGAGAGCGGATTACATGAAGTCATCAGAAGTTTACTGACGGGGTTTGAGGTACGCAAGAATGATGTACCTTTTGACAGTTTTGCATATAGAATGCGCCCTGTATAGATAGTAGCCCCTGAGACTCGGTACGTTGTCGAAAGTGATGGCGTGCCGAGGATCATAATCTCAGTTATAAGATGTCGCCCTTCCTATTTAGGGGGCGGAGAGTTTGGTGGCCAGCCGGACTGATAGAGTTGCCGAATTGAAGCGACAACTGGACGTTGCGGATGCGGACATTGCGCTGGTCAATAAGCGACTTGACGAGTCACAAGGTATGTGGCTTCTCCGCGAACACCTGGTAAGAGAGCTTGGCGCCCGTGCCTTACTACATGTATGCTTAATGCAGATGGTGCTGCTGCTATGGAGGATCTTCGAGCAGAGCTTGCCCGAGCCAAGGAGCAAGCCAGAAAAAGCGATGTGGCTGCCTTGAAGGCGGCCGAAGAGCTAAAAGCCGAACAGGCTGCTCACTGCCGAAGCAGGGAGGAAATGGCCAGAATGGCTGTGAAGCTGAAGGATGCTATCGTCCGCTGTGAGTTTCTTGAAAGAGAACGCCGAGCGGAGCAAGAGGGCATGAAGAAGGCCACCGCCGAAGCCAAGGATGCCCGCTCCGCCATGAGAGCTATAAAAGAGGAGCTCCGTTAGGCCGGGGATATTGCTGCTGGAAAGCCCTTTCTACTGCGTAGGAAGTTCACGGATCCGAAATATGCTTAGTTGGGCCAGTTGTGGGGTGCTGAGGATGCTTATCTGAATTTGGTGGCGAGTGCCGCAGACGCGGTCGCACACTTCCGAGGCCAGAAGGATCACGGAATGGAAGAGATTTTTTGGTCGCAATTCCATAGTCCGGAGCGTCCACTTCCATTAACTGATCGATTAGCCGAGTGGGCTGAGCTGAATAGGTTGTCCGGACTTGCCATGAAGGATGTCGTGGCTCATCTGTGGCCGGAAAGGCCCGAGCCAAAGAGTTATTTTGGCTTGGTGCATCAGTTCCTTGATGCGGTGCCGCATATCAAGGCGATGAAGCGGTCGGCATGCATAGAGGGTGCACGGATGGCGCTCGCCCGTGTCAAAACATACTGGGCAGAGATGGAGGCCACCGACGTTGCTTCCCAGGATTCGGACAGGAGCCGATTGCCAGCCGAGCACTATTTTGGGGAAGTCATGCAGGGCGCTCGTTTAATAGAGACGCAGTGCTCGAAAAATGTTATGTTCAGATGACATGTATGATTTGTAAAACCATTCTTCAAATATAATATAAGGGCTTTTTATACTTCTGCGTTCAAGTGCTGAAATTCCTCCTGTGCGGCCGTTAACGTATATGTATATATAACCTGAAAGATGGTAGTCTTCGGCTTCAGCCCCCATGCACATAGTGCGGGGGTGTTTGCAAAAAATAGTGCATTTTCACACTTAATCCAACATCTTGGTCCTGTGAAGGAGGTGATAGCGTAGCAAACTAGGCGACCGGACTATAATGCTTTATCACTTTCACTTAGCCATAGGAGTTCAATGGTGGGGCTACTATATAGCCCCTAGGGGCACTGCGCTCTCCGAATTTCGGGGCGCGTATGTGCCTGACCGGGAAACGAGCCTTCGTTAAAGCGGAGGAATTCTAAACATTCTTATGGTCGATCGAGTGGTTGACCAGTCTCTCGCTATATCATGACAGTCAGTTTTCGGCTTTCTCTACTGAGGTGCTCACCTGGACGAATCGGGGCACAATCGTAGTAGTTCTCCTGGTGCCGCGTTAGCCGATAGAGCAGAATGTAAGGCAGCAAAACACAGGAGCCGGGCAAACCCAACATTTGACCAAAGACATGATTCGGAGCTGATGCATATAAGGCCTAACTCGAGACGCCGAACACTCCCTAAGGTATTCGGTCTTTATGAAAACAGGCAGAACAATGCCCTAAGCCCCTGGTGTCCAGGTACGCGCAAAAATTTCTGACGCGGCCGATGCCAAAACGCCAGCCTCCTCCTCGGTTATAGTGAGGAACCGGGGGATGTGTATCAACAATAGACAGTAAGAAAGGTTTACGCAGGGTCTTAATCTGAAAAGACTCCTTGTAACGGGTCCCTCGCACGCGTCTGCGCTGTGTCTCCGTTGTCTTTGTATCACGGGCCAGGCGAGTACGGTGTTCATCTCAGAAAAGAGAAGAACTTAGTTTGAAAAAGGGATCATGCGAAAAATGTATAAACAGAGTATAATTCAAAAAACGAATAAAATTGAGCTTTATTGTCTCTTATTGTACATGCGTGCAGCCCCTTGTAAGGGGGTACGCGGCTGGTAAGCCCCTTGCTTATTTGTACCGGACTCGCCTAACCGCGTCTGGGGTCTGAATGACCTGTTTGAGTGCTTTAATTGGCACAGCTGGATTAATGTGTGGCTGTCGAGGCAGTCTCACTTTCTTCCGTATTCAAGGAACACTCGAGGTTTCCCTTTAAGGAGATTATGCCGCGTGGACCGGGCATTTTAAGTGTAAGAGATGCATAATGCGGTATTGCGTTAAAGCGGGCGAAAGATTCGCGTCCCAATAGTGCTTGATAGCTGCTTTTAAATGGGGCGATATGGAAGACTAACTTTTCGCGACGGGAGTTGTCGGATGAGCCGAACACAACTTCTAGTGGTAGAGAGCCCGTACAATGGGCATATGTGCCTGGCATCACTCCTTTAAAGGATGTGTTGCTATGGCGTATTTTGGTTGGGTCTATCCCCATACTGCGGATTGTATCCTGATATAGTAGGTTTAGATCACTGCCGCCATCCATTAGGACTTGTGTAAATTGTAGTCCGTTGATTATAGGATCTAATATCAGGGCAGTCCATCCCGCGTTTCGGATACTTCCGGAGTAATCCTGATGGTCGAAAGTGATTGGTTTTGACATCCAGCGTCGAGACCCCGCTGGGGTGGACCGTGCGACGTGCATTTTAATGGGTGCCGCTCTTTTTTTTGCCTGTTTTCACATGAAGTGAATTTACTATTTTGACCTCTTGTGGGAAATTCCTTTGTTTGCCGGTGCTCTGCTTGTGGAGTTCGTCATCGTCCTCACTTGCTGTTTCGAGCCCCTTGTGTTCGGCATCAAGTCGGCCGGACTGCTTGAATACCCAACAATCTCTGTGGGTATGGTTTGCAGGCTTCCCGGAGGTGCTGTGGATTTTGCATATCTTGTCCAAGATTTTGTTTAGGTTGGATAGCTCGTCGCTGTTGTCCTTGAGAGGCAGTGTTTTGTTGTTCTGCCGAGAGCTTTTGAACCCGGCATTGACTGTCGTGCTCTTTGGGCCGTTTCCCTTAGTTCGGCGCTGGTCCTTTCTGCGTCATGGTTTCCCATTTCCATCCCTGACTTCGGATGTACTTGGGTCGCTGGTGCTGCATCTTGCCAGCCAGCTATCCTCTCCCGCGGAAAAGCGGGTCATGAGGCTTGTTAGTGCGGCCATTGTTCTTGGCTTTTCCTGGCCGAGGTGTCTGGTGAGCCATTCGTCTCGGACGTTATGTTTGAAGGCTGCTAAGGCTTCGGCGTCCGGACAGTCGACTATTTGGTTCTTTTTGGTGAGGAACCTGTTCCAGAATTTGCGGGCAGACTCTTCGGGTTGTTGGGTTATGTGACTTAAATCGTCTGCATCCGGAGGGCGGACATAAGTCCCCTGAAAATTTGCCCGAAACGCATTCTCGAGCTCTTTCCAACTTCCAATGGTATTTTCTGGGAGGCTTTTGAGCCAATGTCGGGCTGGCCCTTTGAGCTTGAGGGGTAGGTATTTTATGGCATGGAGGTCATCTCCTCTAGCCATATTTATGTGCAGGATGTAATCCTCAATCCAGACTCCAGGGTCTGTTGTTCCGTCGTATGCCTCTATGTTTACGGGCTTGAATCCCGCTGGAAATTCATGATCCAGCACCTCGTCGGTGAAACATAGGGGGTGTGCGGCGCCCCTGTATTTGGGTGTGGCGTGATTTTTGAATACTCGACGTGTTGTTTTGCTTTCTGGAGCTTGCTTTCTTGACCCATAAATGGACCTGACCGGGCCGTCCTCTTTACGAGGATCCTTATATGGATCACGTGCCGGCTTGTGTGCGGCGCCGCTTGCTGCTTTTTTTTGCCATGTGGTCGTCCATCCGACCAGGCGGCCTCTTTGTTTTTTGATTGTGGGGGCTCTACGGCCTCCTCGTCAAATTAAGGTAGTAGTTTGCGCTTCGGGTAGCTTTTTGCTTGGCGACTATCGCCGTATTTGTCTGCGGTCTTGAGTACTTTGCTCCATCTCATTCTGAGTACGTCTTCCGCTGTTTTGAGCTTCTGCTTCTGCTTCTTCAGACTTCGTGCAGTGGCGACGAGCTTTTTGTGGAGGTTCTTCTGCTCCAACGATGTGTCCGGCGTGAGATCAGCCGGACTGTTGTCTTCGCCGAGAGTGGATTGCTTATCCAATTCATCCTGTTCGGATAGTTTCTCGGGGGCATGTTCGTTGTCCACCGCTTCGCCCTGCTCTATGGCTGGGTCTATCTGGGTGCTGTCGTTGTCGAGGCGGGACTTTTGACGGCGCTTGCGTCGCCATTTCGGCTGTTTTTCGAGGGAATTATCCTTCGCAGCGTCCCGTTGTTCCTCGTTATCACTTCATTTAGGTGTATCCACCATATATACATCGTGAGTTGAAGTGGCCTTCCAGTGCCCTGTGGGTGCTGGTTCTTGGTCGTCTCCGGCATCATCGTCCATATCGTCGATGTCTTCGGAGTCGAAGTCTAGCATATCGGTTAAGTCATCGACAGTGGCTATAAAGTGGGTGGTGGGTGGGCTTTGAATTTCTTCGTCGTCCGCATCCCAACCATCCTGGCCATAATCCGGCCAAGGCTCTCCTGATAAAGAGAGACACTTTAGCGAATTCAGGATGTCGCCGAAAGGCAAGTGCTGAAAGATGTCCGCAGCGGTGAACTCCATGATCGGCGCCAATCGGATTCGATTAGCGGTATGAAGGTTCGGGTCGGAGAGGAGTCCGGCACCTTGGAGTCGCGAGCTTCATGAGGGATAGGGTCGGTATTCGGCTCTATCACTGTAGAGGTAGCAGCCCCCGAGGTGGTGTCCAACCACCCATCCTCGATTGGCGCCGTCGGCTCCGATCTAAGGGTCGGAGCGAACTCTTGTGCGCCCTCCAGGGCACTGTCTGGCAGCAGAGCTAAATCATGCCCATCGTGACAGTGCGGCACGCCTGGCTGTGGCTCAAATCCGTCGAAGATAAAGTCTCCACGGATGTCGGCCGTATAGTTCAAGCCTCCGAATCTGACCTGATGGCCAGGGGCGTAGCTTTCGATCAGCTCCAGATGGCCAAGTGAATTGGCCCGCAGTGCGAAGCCGCCGAATACGAAGATCTGTCCAGGGAGAAAAGTCTCACCCTGGACCGCGTTGTTGTTGATGATCGAAGGAGCCATCGGGCTTATAGGTGATGACACAGATGAACTCTCAATGAAAGCACAAATGTCGGTGTCAAAACCGGCGGATCTCGGGTAGGAGGTCCCGAACTGTGCGTCTAGGCGGATGGTAACAGGAGACAAGGGACACAATGTTTTTACCCAGGTTCGAGCCCTCTTGATGGAGGTAAAACCCTACTCCTACTTGGTTAATATTGATGATATGGGTAGTATAAGAGTAGATCTACCACGAGCTCAAGGAGGCTAAACCCTAGAAGCTAGCCTATGGTATGATTGTTGTTCCTCCTACGGACTAAAACCCTCCGGTTTATATAGACACCGGAGAGGGCTAGGGTTACACAGAGTCAGTTACAATGGTAGGAGATCTACATATCCGTATCGCCAAGCTTACCTTCCACGCCAAGGAAAGTCACATCCGGACACGGGACGAAGTCTTCAATCTTGTATCTTCATAGTCTTGGAGTCCGGCCAATGATGATAGTTCGGCTATCCGGACACCCCCTAGTCCAGGACTCCCTCAATGACGATGGTGATGATTTCCCCCTCCCGGAGGGAAGTGTCCCTGGCAGAACAGCTCTGCCGGAGCCCTAGATTAGTTCCGCCAAGGTTCCGCCTCGTGGGGGCAGAGTCTCGTCCAGAAAGGTTGCCTTCTATTTTTTTTCTCATCGAAAGACTTCATATAGGAGAAGATGGGCGTCGGAGAGCCACCAGGGGGCCCACGAGGTAGGGGGGCGCGCCCCAGGGGGGGCGTGCCCCCCACCCTCATGAGCAGGGTGTGGTCCCCTGGCCTTCGTCTTTGGCGACGATTTTTCTTTATTTATTTTAAGATATTCCGTGTAGTTTCAGGACTTTTGAAGTTGCGCAGAATAGGCCTTCAATATTTGCTCCTTTTCCAGCCGAATTCCAGCTTAGGCATTCTCCTCTTCATGTAAACCTTGTAAAATAGAGAGAATAGCCATAAGTATTGTGACATAACGTGAAATAACAGCCCATAATGCAATAAATATTGATATAAAAGCATGATGCAAAATGGACGTATCAGGAGATAATACTTTTAGTATGGGTGTTGTCATCGCTAAACGGCTAGCCCTGAATCGTACAAAAGGCCCCATATTTGGAGGTATCTATGCTGCACGTCTTGCCAAATATTTTCAGATACCCATTAGGCACCATGAGGAGGATGAGATAAAATTGCCTCCTCACATCTTAGATTACAATAGCATGGTAGCACACAAGTTTATTGTTGATAACGAAGAGAGGATGCTCTTGTATAGACTTAGATTCGATAAGAAACACTTTGAGTTTATTATTTTGCCTGCGCCTCTGTTGTTTGATTTTCTTGCAGAAAATCGCCTTGTCACGCCGGAAGCGGTGAACGATCACTGAGCTCAAGCTTTTACTCCAGAACCTGAACATGAGCCGGAACCTGAGCTGGACCCTTATCGTGCATCATTTGTCCAGTGGGATCCGGAGATGACCAGCCAGTGGTATCCTTATTACACCTCCCACTACACCGGGGAGAGTAGCGGCGGTCCTTGGTACTAGACCAACTTAGGCCAAAAGCCTAAGCATCGGGGAGTACATATTTCTCACCGACTTTACATTCATGTTCACACACTAGTCGTCAGTGTTCATATTCTTTCATTTTATTATCCATGCTAGTTTAAATTTACTTTTCTAGTTTTCTTCTTGTGTGTTTGATAAATCTTAAGAAAAATCAAAAAAAATAGTTAGTTTAATTTCCTTGCTTGTAGTAGAATTAAAATGAAAACCCAAAAAGATTTCTAGTTCTTCTTCTTACTTGTTGGGAGCTTTCCCGTGTAAATAGTTTTATTTTCTTCTCTTTCCTTTGTGGGTTGAGAAAACTATATTAAAAATGCTTAGTGGCTCTTATATGCATGATTGTTTATTTAACTTAGAGCCCATATTACTTGTCTTCTCTCTTGAGTTGAATGCTTGCAGATTCCAGCTTAGTCCAATGCACGTGCACTCTTATTATTATACATATCGTTCAGTCGTGCAAGTGAACGGCAATAATGAAGATATAAGATGGACTTATTGGGATGAGAAAAGCTGGTATGAACTCGACCTCTTTTGTTTTTGTAAATATAATGAGTTCATCGTTCCTGAGTCAGCTATTATGAAGTAAACATATTTGCAATGACATTTAGAGATTATAGTTGCTTGTGCCATGCTTGATTAGCTATGAGTTATAATGGTTTACCTTGCGTGCCAACATGCTATTAGAATGATTATGATGTGATATGATGGGACGGTATCCTCCTTTGAATGTATTAAGTGACTCGACTTGGCACATGTTCACGCATGTAGTTGAATCAAATCAACATAGCCTTCACGATATTTATGTTCATGGTGGATTATATCCTACTCATGCTTGTACTCGGTGTGAATTAATTTTAATGCATGTTTACGATTGTTGTCGCTCTCTCAGTTGGTCGCTTCCCAGTCTTTTGCTAGCCTTCACGTGTACTAAGCGGGAATACTGCTTGTGCATCCAAACTCCTTAAACCCCAAAGTTGTTCCATATGAGTCCACTATACCTTCCTATATGCGGTATTTACCTGCCGTTCCAAGTAAATTTGTATGTGCCAAACTCCAAACCTTCAAATGAAATTTTGTTTTGTATGCTCGAGCAGCTCATGTTTCAACTAGGGCTGCCTATATCTTCCATGCTAGGTGGGTTATTCTCAAGAGGAGTGGACTCCGCTCCTCATTCACGAGAAAGGGCCGGTAACTGGGATGCCCAGTCCCATGATCCAAAAAGATCAAAGCAAATCAAAATAATTAAACAAAACTCCCCAGGGCTGTTGTATGTTGGAGGCACTCGTTGTTTCGAGCAAGCCATGGATTGATGCTTGTTGGTGGTTGGGGGAGTATAAACCTTTACCATTCTGTTTAGGAACTGCCTATAATGCATGTAGTATGGAAGATACAACCATATCATAGTTATTGCGTTGACAGCAAAAGTATGCCGCTCAAAATGTTATTCAATCTCTATTTTAAAATCGAGCTCTGGCACCTCTACGAATCCCTGCTTCCCTCTGTGAAGGGCCTATCTATTTACTTTTATGTTGAGTCATCATCCTTCTTATTAAAAGCACCCGCTGGAGAGCACACTGTCATTTGCATTCATTACTATTGGTTTATATTGGGTATGACTTGACTGGATCTCTTTTACCATGAATTACAATGTTTAGTCAGTCCTTGATCTTTAAAGGTGCTCTGCATTTATGTTTTGCGGTCTCAGAAAGGGCTAGTGAGATACCATTTTGTTATATTATGTTATGATTATTTTGAGAAAGTGTTGTCATCCGAGTTTTATTATTATGGCTCGCTAGCTGATTATGCTATTGATATGAGTAATTGTGAGACCTATGTGTTATTGTGAGTATGGTTAGTTCATAATATTTGCCGAAACTTGAATGCTGGCTTTTCATGTTACAACAACAAGAGCAAACAGAGTTTGTAAAAGTTTTTCTTTATCACTTTCAGTTTATCAACTGAATTACTTGAGGACAAGCAAAGGTTTAAGCTTGGGGGAGTTGATACGTCTCCAACGTATCTACTTTTCCAAACACTTTTGCCCTTGTTTTGGACTCTAACTTGCATGATTTGAATGAAACTAACCCGGACTGACGCTGTTTTCAGCAGAACTACCATGATGTTGTTTTATGTGTAGAAAAGAAAAGTTCTTGGAATGTCCTGGAAATCCACGGAGACACTTTTTGGAATTAATAAGAATTTTTGGCGAAAGAATTAATGCCGGGGCCCTGACTGTCCACGAGGCAGGCGCCCCCTAGGGCGCGGCCTCCTATCTCGTGGGCCCCCTGGACCTCGACCGACTTCAACTCCAACTCCATATATTCACGTTCGGGGAGGAAAAAAACAGAGAGAAAGTTTCATCGTGTTTTACGACATGGAGCCGCCGCCAAGCCCTAATCTCTCTCAGGAGGGCTGATCTAGAGTCCGTTCGGGGCTCCGGAGAGGGCGATTCGTCGCCGTCGTCATCATCAACCATCCTCCATCACCAATTTCAAGATGCTCACCGCCGTGCGTGGGTAATTCCATCATGGGCTTGCTGGACGGTGATGGGTTGGATGAGATTTACCATGTAATCAAGTTAGTTTTGTTAGGGTTTGATCCCTAGTATCCACTATGTTCTGAGATTGATGTTGCTATGACTTTGCTATGCTTAATGCTTGTCACTAGGGCCCAAGTGCCATGATTTCAGAACTGAACCTATTATGTTTTCATGAATATATGTGTGTTCTTGATCCTATCTTGCAAGTCTATAGTCACCTATTATGTGTTATGATCCGACAACCCCGAAGTGACAATAATCGGTATACTTCTCGGTGATGACCGTAGTTTGAGGAGTTCATGTATTCACTATGTGCTAATGCTTTGTTCCGGTTCTCTATTAAAAGGAGGCCTTAATATCCCTTAGTTTCCGTAAGGACCCCGCTGCCACGGGAGGGTAGGACAAAAGATGTAATGCAAGTTCTTTTCCATAAGCCCGTATGACTATTTACGGAATACATGCTTACATTGCATTGATGAATTGGAGCTAGTTCTATATCACCCTATGTTATAACTATTGCATGAGGAATCGCATCCGGCATAATTATCCATCACTGATCTATTGCCTACGAGCTTTTCATATATTGTTCTTCTCTTATTTACTTTTCTGTTGCTACTGTTACAACTACTACAAAAACCCAAAAACGTTTATCTTTACTTTTGCTACCTTTACCTTTATTATCATACCACTTTTGCTACTAAATACTTTGCTGCAGATACTAAGTTATCCAGGTCTGGTTGAATTGACAACTCAACTGCTAATACTCAAGAATATTCTTTGGCTCCCCTTGTGTCGAATCAATAAATTTGGGTTGAATACTCTACCCTCGAAAGCTGTTGCGATCCCCTATACTTGTGGCAATGATTTCTCCTTTTATGGATCCTCCTTTGATGATTGTTTGAGCAACCTTGATCGAGTTTTGCAGAGATGCGAAGACACTAGTCTCGTCCTGAATTCGGAAAAGTGTCACTTTATGGTAATAAAGGCATTGTCTTGGGGCATAAGATCTCAGAGAGAGGTATTGACGTTGAAAAAGCTAAAGTCGATGCTATTGAAAATATGCCATGTCCCAAGGACATAAAAGGTATAAGAAGTTTCCTTGGTCATGCCGTTTTTTATAGGAGGTTCATTAAGGACTTTTCTAAAATCTCTAGGCCTTTGACTAATTTATTGCAAAAAGATATTCCTTTTGTCTTTGATGATGATTGTGTAGAAGCATTTGAAATACTTAAGAAAGCTTTGATCACTACACCTATTGTTCAGCCACCTGATTGGAATTTACCTTTTGAAATTATGTGCCATGCTAGTGATAATGCTGTAGGTGTTGTTCTAGGGCAAAGAGTTGATAAGAAATTGAATGTTATGAAGTATGCTAGTAAGACTCTTGATACTGCCCAGAGAAATAATGCTACTACTGAAAAAGAGTTCTTAGCAGTTGTGTTTGCATGTGATAAGTTTAGACCTTATATTGTTGATTCCAAAGTTACTATTCACACTGATCATGCTTCTATTAAATATCATATGGAAAAGAAAGATGCTAAGCCTAGGCTCATTAGATGGGTTCTTTTGCTCCAAAAATTTGATTTACACATTATTGATAGAAAGGGAGCTAAGAACCCCGTTGCAGATAACTTATCTAGGTTAGAGAATGTTCTTGATGACCCACTGCCTATTGATGATAGTTTTCCTGATGAACAATTAGCGGTCATTAATGCTTCTCGTACTGCTCCTTGGTATGCTGATTATGCTAATTACATTGTTGCTAAATTTATACCGCCTAGTTTCACATACCAGCAAAAGAAAACGTTCTTTTATGATTTAAGACATTACTTTTGGGATGACCCACACCTTTATAAAGAACGAGTAGATGGTGTTATTAGATGTTGTGTGCCTGAGCATGAACATGAACAAATTCTACGCAAGTGTCACTCCGAATCCTATGGAGGAGACCACGCTGGGGATAGAACTGCACACAAGGTACTACAATCTGGTTTTGATTGGCCTACTCTCTTCAAAGATGCTCGTAAGTTTGTATTATCTTGTGATGAATGCCAAAGAGTAGGTAACATTAGTAGACGTCAAGAAATGCCTATGAATTATTCTCTTGTTATTGAACCGTTTGATGTTTGGGGCTTTGATTATATGGGACCTTTTCCTGCCTCCAATGGTTATACACATATTTTAGTTGCTGTTGATTACGTTACTAAGTGGGTAGAAGCTATTCCAACTAGTAGTGCTGATCATAACACTTCTATTAACATGCTTAAAGAACTTATTTTTCCGAGGTTTGGAGTCCCTAAATATCTTATGACTGATGGTGGTTCACATTTTATTCATGGTGCTTTCCGTAATATGCTTGCTAAGTATGATGTTAATCATAGAATCGCATCTCCTTATCATCCATGATCTAGTGGTCAAGTAGAGTTGAGCAATAGAGAGCTCAAATTAATTTTGCAAAAGACTGTGAATAGATCTAGAAAGAATTGGTCCAAAAAACTTGATGATGTATTATGGGCCTATAGAACTGCATACAAAAATCCTATGGGTATGTCTCCTTATAAGATGGTTTATGGAAAAGCGTGTCATTTACCTCTAGAACTTGAACATAAAGCATATTGGGCTATTAAAGAGCTCAACTATGACTTCAAACTTGCCGGTGAGAAGAGGTTGTTTGATATTAGCTCACTTGATGAATGGAGAACCCAAGCATATGAGAATGCCAAGGTATTCAAAGAAAAAGTCAAAAACTGGCATGATAAGAGGATACAAAAGCATGAGTTTAACGTAGGAGACTATGTATTATTATTCAACTCTCGTTTAAGATTTTTTGGAGGAAAACTTCTCTCAAAATGGGAAGGTCTGTACGTTATCGAGGAGGTCTATCGTTCTGGTGCCATAAAAATTAACAACTTCGAAGGCACAAGTCCAAGGGTGGTAAACGGTCAAAGAATTAAACATTATATTTCAGGTAATCCTATCAATGTGGAAACTAATATTATTGAAACCATAACCCCTGAGGAATACATAAGGGACACTTCCCAGACGTTCCAGACTTTGAAAAGAAATAGGTATGTGGTACGGTAAGTAAACCGACTCCAAAACGACTCCAATGGCAATTTTTATCAGTTTTGGAATATTTAAGAATTTTAGAAAGGAAGAAGTAGTCCGAAAGGGACACGAGGCCCCCACGAGAGTGGAGGGCGCGCCCCCTCCTACTGGGCACGCCCCCCTGTCTCGTGGGCCCCTCGTGTGCCTCCCGGACTCCGTCTTCTTGCA
The DNA here is from genome assembly GCA_021437245.1 of Aegilops speltoides. NCBI lineage: Eukaryota > Viridiplantae > Streptophyta > Magnoliopsida > Poales > Poaceae > Aegilops > Aegilops speltoides. The sequence continues at coordinate 491,692,751 of CM038147.1, read as the reverse complement.
CGTTACGTATTTTGGTCGGTAAAAATTCATTATATATACTCCCGAAGGTTTTGACCACCGTATCACGAAAATATCCTCTGTTTTTGTTTTGAGCTGTTTCTGTTTCAGATCTAGAGCATTATGACGTCACCCTCCTCCAACAACGAAGACAAGGATGCTTGGCTACTGAAGATAGAGCTGAAAAGAGAAGAACCGGAAGAGATCAACAAGGATGAAGGGATCAAGAAGGCCGTGGAGGTTCAAGCTCTGGCGGTGAAAGAAGAAGATATCCCTCAACCTTTACCTAACCTCTTTACACCAAAAGAGATTCAAGATTTCAAGATGATTGAGTTAGCCTGCATACAGAACAAGTATCTCACGCAGGAGAATATTCTATTGAAGGATCATATCGCCGGATTCAAGGGCATTGTCCGCAAGTTGGAGGTGCTTTTACGCTCAATGTGCGATTATCCATCGTCATCATCACCTCCTCCATCACCTCCGAGGACATAATCACATGGGTATGGGCACTCCCCTTGGCAACTGCCAAGCTTGGGGGAGGTGCCCCGGTATTGTATCACCATCACACTCCTATCTTTACCGTTTTATTTAGTTCGATCCTATTAGTAGTATATTGATCTAGTAGATTGAAGTTTTGATATCAAGTAATTTTTAGTTTGCTTTGTGATCTCTTTTTGCAATCGAGTCCATGAGCTATCTATAATAAAGATTAGTGTTGAGTCAAGGGCTTTGCTATGTTGCCATGATCTTGAGAAAGTAGAATAGAAAAAGAAAAGAGTTCATATTGATCTTATGGATAGTGATGACTTCACATATAGAAAGTATGAGGCATAAAAGTTGTTGAGAGTTGATAAACATAGTCTTGGTCATCGTTGCAATTAATAGGAAGTGATAAGGAAAGAGGGGTTCACATATAAATATATTATCTTGGACACCTTTTATAATTGGGAGCACTCATTAGGTATGACATGCTAACAGAGTTGACGTTGGACAAGGAAGACAACATAATGGTTTATGTTTTCGCACATCTCAGTTAAAGTATATTGACATTGACCTTCCAAACATGTTGAGCTTGCCTTTCCCCCTCATGCTAGCCAAATTCCTTGCACCAAGTAGAGATACTACTTGTGCTTCCAAATATCCTTAAACCCAGTTTTGCCATGAGAGTCCACCATACCTACCTATGGATTGAGTAAGACCCTTCAAGTAAGTTGTCATATTGCAAGCAATAAAAATTTCTATCTAAATATGTATGACTTATTAGTGCAGAGAAAATAAGCTTTGTACGATCTTGTTGTGGAAGTAATAAAAGCGACGGACTGCATAATAAAGGTCCACACACAAGGGGCAATATACAGTGACGTTCTTTTGCATTAAGATTTTGTGCATCAACCATAAATGCACATGAAAACCTCTGCTTCCCTCTGCGAAGGGTCTATCTTTTACTTTATCTTTTTACTCTATGCTTGAGTCAAGGTGATCCTCGCCTGTCCCTTCTTCATTTTATCCTTTGGCAAGCTCCTCGTGTTTGAAAGATCATGATATATATATATATATATATATATATATATATATATATATATATATATATATATATATATATATATATATATATCCAATTGGATGTTAGTTAGCATGGGCTATTATTGTTGACATCACCTAAAGGTGAATACGTTGGGAGGCAACACAATAAGCCCCTATCTTTCTCAGTGTCCGGTGGAAACTCCATAACCACAAGTATTTCGTGAGTGTTAGCAATTGTAGAAGATTACAAGATAGTTGAGTATGTGAATTTGCTGAAAAGCTCTATTGTTGACTCTTTCTGACATTATGATAATTTGCAATTGCTTCAATGACTGAGATTATTGTTTGTTAGTTCTCAATGAAGTTTATGAACCATACTTGACATTGTGAATTGATTGTCACTTGAGCATAGCAAATCATATGATAAAATCTATATATGTTGTTGTTATAAGAATGATCATGACGCCCTCATGTCCGTATTTTATTTTTATTGACACCTCTATCTCTAAACATGTGGACATATTTTTCGATTTCTGCTTCCGCTTAAGGACAAGCGAGGTCTAAGCTTGGGGAGTTGATACGTCCATTTTGCATCATGCTTTTATATCAATATTTATTGCATTATGGACTGTTATTACACATTATATCTCAATACTTATGGCTATTCTCTCTTATTTTACAAGGTTTACCATGAAGAGGGAATGCCGGCAACTGGAATTCTGGTGGAAAAGGAGCAAACATTGAAACCTATTTCATCTTGCTCCAAAAATCATGAAACTCCACGAAACATGTTTTTGGAATTAATAAGAATTATTGGCGAAGAAATACACACTGGGGGCCCACACCTGTCGGGAGAGTGGAGCGCCCCTGCCGGTGTCAAACCGCGGCTCTCGGGTAGGGGTCCCGGCTGTGCGTCTAGGCGGATGGTAACAGGAGACGAGGACACAATGTTTTTACCTGAGTTCAGGCCCTCTCGATGGAGGTAATACCCTACGTCTGCTTGATTAATATTGATGATATGGGTAGTACAAGAGTAGATCTACCACGAGATCAAGGAGGCTAAACCCTAGAAGCTAGCCTATGGTATGATTGTTGAGATGTAATGTTGTGTCCTCACGGACTAAAGCCCTCCGGTTTATATAGACACCGGAGAGGCTAGGGTTACAGAGTCGGTTACAATGGTAGGAGATCTACATATCCGTATTGCCAAGCTTGCCCTCCACGCCAAGTAAAGTACCTTAGGACACGAGCCGAGTCTTCAATCTTCTATCTTCGTAGTGCAGGAGTCCGGCGGATATTGATAGTCCGGCTGTCCGGACACCCCTAGTCCAGACTCCTCGGTAGCCCTGAACCAGTCTTCAATGGCGATAAGTCCGGCGTGCATAATGTTCGGCATTGCAAGGCGGGTTCCTCCCTTGAATAATCCGGAGAAGATAATGAACACCGGGATAATGTCCGGCTCGCAAAATAATTTCCACATTCCAACATAGAGAGAATAAAATACACACTTAGTTCAATCTGGCGACGTACACGCAGCGTGATATCACACCGCAGCCAAGCCCTCGTTTGAATCGTTTTTATCATTCCGCCTCAGCACGTTAGGAGAAGCGGTTTCCTTGGCACGCCCCGTCAAGCGAGATCGTGTTCCCTTTTATTCGGGATCCTCATCAATACGTGCGTGGGTAACCCAACCGTTCCGTCGCCACGCCTCCTCTATCGAAGGGAATCTCAAGCGGTCACGAGGCGGCCCTTGGTATTATTTCCCTTTATAAGAGGACCAAGGCCTGTCCTTGTCTTTCAACCTCGTGATCGAATCTTTCCTCTGCTCCCGGTTCCAACACCAAGAGCTTCAGACTCGGCGCTTGGATCTACAGCAATGTCCGACTCCGACCTCCGGGGCGGTGGGTGCCCTCCTCCGTCACGGAGGAGGACATATTGAAGTTGCGTGAGGCCAAGTACAGCCCCACGGTTTCGACTGGTTGCTGCGCTGGGCAGGCCGTGCCAGCCCCGAGCCCGGCGAATCGTCGTTTCATCTCACCTCCGTCGGGGACTGGGCTTCCAGCGGATCCTTTCGTGAGGGGCTCTGTTCTTCTCTGGGCTGGACTTCCACGACTTGGCTCCGAGTCCATCCTCCATATCTCCGCATTTATCATTGTCTGCGAAGCCTTCCTCCGTCTGCCCCCACTTCGCCTGTGGCTGAAAACATTTAAAGTGGAGCGAAGATGATCGGGGCGTCAAGCGGAGTGTGGCGGGCGACCATAAGCAAGAAGGTCGATGCCCGTGGCTCAAGGTTCCTTCCAAGAGGAACAGGATTGTGGCAGCAGGAGTGGTTCTACATCTCCGCTCTAAGGGCGACAAGCGAAGCCGCCGCCCTCCTTCCGCCGGGACCTCCATAGCAACCGATGTCGTGGGTCAACCAAGGGCTCAAGCTGGGGCCGTCAGGGCGTTCCCGCACTCTGAGGCGGATTCGAGACCTCCAAGCGAGGGAGGTCGGCCTGGTCAAGGTGATGCAAGTCATGCTAGTCGGGCACCTCCTACCGCAAGCGTCGTCCTCTCCGGCTATGGGAGCACAATCCGGAGGGACCTCGTATTCTCCAGCATTTTATGGGCGCAACACCCATGGAGATGTACAAGCTGTTCTTGGACCGCAGTGGCGTGTCCGGATTCGCCGAGGACGCAGCTTAAGCCGCGATCGCCGGATACTCAGGTTAGTAGCTCAAAGCTCGGACGTTCTATCTGTATGCCTTTCAAAAGATCATCTCGACCCTTTTTTATTCTCTCTGAGGAATGGGTGGCGCTATCAAGGCTGATAAGGTGTCCGCCCTCCTCCCGAGAGACCGTGACTGGAGCCGTGGCTGGTCGAATGTTGGAGGTTGCGCCCACGAGGGGGGCGACGGGGAGATAAAGGAGCTAATACGCCGTCCAAAGGCGATCAAGAGGAGGGAACCAAGGATCCCTCCTTGAAGGAGAAGAGGACCGCCTCCAAGATCCGGAGGTCCCAGCCCCTAAGCGTGGGAAGAAATCCCCACGGTCCGGCGTCCGGAGAGAATCCGGACGCGCAATCATCGCCCAAGGACCAGCCCTCCAACGAGCCGTGAGTATGAAAGAGAAAGTTTTAATAAGGAAGTACCTTCGTTTATGCTTCTGTAGGTAACCGAAATATTTATATCGCAGTTCGGATCTGCAGCCGTCTCAGATGAGTTCGTTCTCGGGGGATCTTCTTCCGGAAATGATGGAGAGCGTCGCCTCCGTCGCGCGCCGCCAGATGAGGCAAAGCGAGCCCGAAGTGTAAATCACGAGGGCGCCCCGAGTCCGGAGGGGCCAAGGAGTTCAACACCCACCAGAGTCCGGCCGGGAGAACTGAAGAGTTTGCTTGAGAGGGCGTCCATTTCAGAAGATCACCGTGCGTTAATGCGTATGGTGATTGGAAGGATTTCGTCCGCTGAAAGCGGATTGCGTGAGGCCGCCATGAGTTTGCTGGCGGGATTTGAGGTATGCGAAAATGGCGTACCCCTTTGTTTTTTTTAACAGTTGTGCATATGAAAATGCGCCTGTATAGATAGTAGTTTCGAGACTCGGTAGGTTGTCGAAGACGACAGCGTACCGAGGATCAAAAATCTAAATGTCTCAGGTAATGAATACCGCCGTTCTGGCACAGGTGGCGGATAGTCCGGGGGCCAGCCGGATGATCAGTTCTTGAATCGAAGTCGGCAATCGGACATGGCGAATCTTGACATCGCACTTGTCAATCAGCGACTTGACGAGTCGCAAGGTAAATAAATTCTCCGTAGCTGCTTTATTGAGTGGGTTAAAGCCCTCCTCTAATAAGTTATATGCTGTTTATGCAGATAGTTCTGCTGCTGTGGAGAGACTTTGGGCCGAGCTTGCACAAGCTAAGGAGCAGGCCCGAAGGAGTGATGCGGCTGCCGCGAGGGCGGCCGAGGAGTTGAAGGCCGAAAAGGCTGCGCCTTTGCCTAAGCTAGGCGGAGGTGGCCGAATTGGCCAAGAATTTAAAGGATGCTACCGACCGTAGCGAGGCTCTTGAAAAGGAGCGCCTATCGGAGCGGGAAGACCTGAAGAAGGCCACCGCCGAAGCCAAGGATGCCCGTTCTGCTATGCGGGCTATGAAGGAGGAGCTGCGCCAAGCCGGAGAAATCACGGCTGGCAAGCCGTTTCTTATGCATCGCCGGTTTATGGATGCCAAGTACGCTAAATTTGAGCGGCAGTGGAGTTCGGAGGATCCTTATATGGACTTGGCTGCGAGTGCGGCTGATGCCGTTAAGCACTTCCGGAGCCAGGGGGATCACGAGGTGGAAGAGTTATATTGGACTCAATTCCACAGTCCGGATCGCCCTCTTCCTCTGTCGGACAGGTTGGCCGAATGGGCCGAACTGAATAGACTGTCCGGGCTGGCTATGACTGACATTGTGGCCCATGTGTGGCCAGAGAGGTCCAAGGCGACGAGCTATTTTGGCCTACTGCAGCAGTTCCTTGGGGCGGTGCCGCATATCAAGGAGATGAAGCGGTCGGCTTGCATCGAGGGCGCGCGGATGGCTCTGGCCCGTGTAAAGGCGCAGTGTCCGGAGATGGATGCCACCGCTGTTGCTTGCCCAGGTTCGGATGGGAACCGCTTCTGCCGAGCATTATTTCGGGAAGTTATGCGGCGCGCCAGTATAATAGAGTCGCGATGCTCAAAGAATGTAACGTTCAATTGAGCGCATTAACTTGTATATCGATGATTATAGTATGAATGCTTTTTATACTTGTGCTTCCAAGTAGTAAAACTTCTCTGTGCGATCGTTTGCGTATACTTGTGTATAACACGAAAGATGCGATCTTGGGTTCAGCCCCTTGCACAAGGTTTGGGGTGTTCGCAAAATAGCGCTTTTCACACTTGAATCCGGCGTCTCGGTCTGTTATAAGGAGGTGGTAGCGTAGCTTAACGAGGCAATCAGACTATAGTGCTTTATCTCTTTCACTTAACCAATGGAGCTCGAGGGTGGGGCTACGATATAGCCCCTAATGACACCGCACATCTCCGGATTCGAGTGCGTATGTGTGTCGACCGAAGCGGCCCTTCGTCAAAGCGAAATTCTAAACATTCGGTGGTCGATCAAGTGGGTGACCGGACTCGCTATATCATGACGATCGGTTTTCGGCTTTCTCTCGAGGCGCTTCGCCTAGCCGAACTGGGGCACAATCGCACTAGTTCTCCTGGTGCCGCGTTAGCTGGGTGATATGGAACGTAAGGCAGCAAAACACAGGAGCCGGGCAAACCCAACATTTGACCAAAGACATGATTCGGAGCTGATGCATATAATGCCCAACTTGAGACGCCGAACACTCCCGAAGGTGTTCGGACTTTATGATAACGGGCAGAATTATGCCCTAAACCCCTTGTGTCCAGGTACGGGCATTGTCGTCCGACGCGGCCAATGCCAAAGCGTCGGGCTCCGCTTTGGCTATAGGAGGAAGCCAAGGGAGATTAACAACAAGAGACAGTAATAAAAAGGTCTACGTAGGGTCTTAATCTGAAAAGAATCCTTGCAACGGGTCCCTACTGCACGTCTGCGCCTGTGTCTCCGTTGTGCCGTTATCCTGGACGGGTACGCACGTTTGTTCATCTGTAGAAAAAGAGGAACATTTTAGTTTTAGAAACAGTTCATGCGAAAATAATGCAAAATAATAAGTGCAAATAATTAAAGCTAGGTTTATATGAAACCGTGGTTAGTTGTGCGCGCAGCCCCTTATGAAAGGGTATGCGGCTAGGGAGCCCCTAGCCTGCTGAGTCCGGATTCGTCTATCCGAATCCGGGGTCTTTAAGTGACCCTCGCCTTTGAAATGGTGCCATGTGGACCGGGCATCTTAAGTGTAAGAGGCAGCGTAATGCGGTATGGCGTTGAAGCGGACAAAAGCCTTCGTCCCAATAGTGCTTGATGTTCACTTTTAAATGGGACGATATGGAAAATTAACTTTTCTCGTCGAAAATTGTTCGGTGATCCGAACACGACTTCGAGTAATATCGAGCCTGTGCACTTGGCGTAAGGGCCTGGCGTTACTCCTTTGAAGGAAGTGCGGATGTGTCGAATTTTGGTAGGATCTATCCCCATCCGACGGATTGTGTTTGAATATAGCAAGTTTAAGTCACTGCCTCCGTCCATTAGGACGTTTGTGAATTGTAGTCCGTCTATTATCGATTCAATATCGGGGGTCCGCCCCATGTTGAACACTTTTGGAATAATCCGGTGGTCGTAAGTGATTGGTTTTAATATCCAATCTCTATGGTTTGCGGGGCCGAACCGTGCGAAGCTCTTTTTAGAAAGTGCCGCACTATTTTTCCGTGTCTTCACATGAAGTGAGTTTACTGCTTTGACCCCTTGTGGGAAAGTATTTTGTTTTCGGTGCCCTGCTGGCGGGTTTATCTTCTTCGCTGACGCGTCGAGCCCTCGCGTTCGGCGTTTAGTCGGCGGACTGTTTGAAAACCCAACAATCCTGTGGGTGTGATTTACTGAGCCTTCCGAAGTCTTGTGGATTTGACAAATCCGACCCGAATTTTGTGTAGGTTAGACAGTTCGTCACTGTCGTCCTTGATGGGTTGAGCTTTATTATTCGGCCATGAGCTTTTGAATCCGGCGTTGACTGCCGTGCTCTTTGGGCTTTTCTCTTTATTCCGGCGTTGTTCTTTTCTGCGCCGTGATTTTCCGTTTCCATCTCTTATCTCGGATGTACTTGGGTCATTGGTGCTGCTTCTTGCCAACCAGCTGTCCTCTCTAGCATAAGCGGGTCATGAGGCTTGTTAATGCGGTCATTGTCCTCGGTTTCTCTTGACCGAGGTGTCTGGCGAGCCATTCGTCTCGGACATTGTGCTTAAAAGCTGCTAAGGCTTGGCGTCCGGACATCGACTATTTGGTTCTTTTGGTAAGGAACCTGTTCCACAATTTCGCACCGACTCTCCGGGCTGTTGAGTTATGTGACTTAGGTCATCTGCATCCGGAGGCGGACATAAGTCCCTTGAAAATTTGCTCTAAACGCTTCCTTGAGCTCTTCCCAACTTCCATGATGTTTTTGGGAGGCTTTTGAGCCAATGATGGGCTGGCCCTTTGAGCTTGAGGGTAGATATTTTATGGCATGGAGATCGTCTCCTCGGCCATATGTATATGCGATATATAGTCTTCTATCCAGACTCGAGTGCATTGTTCCATCGTAGGCTTCTATGTTTATGGGTTTAAACCCTGTTGGGAATTCATGTTCCAGCACCTCGTCTGTGAAGCATAGTGGGTGTCTTGGCGCCCTGTACTTATGCGTGCGCTATCGTCGGACACTTGCGTGTTCCTTTGCTTATTAGGGCTTTCCTTTTGGGTCCGTAGATGGACTGGCTGGGCCATTTGGCGGTGGGGGCTTTATGGCCTCTTCGTCGGTCTGGAAGCAGCTTTGCGCGGTTAGCTCTTCGATTGGTGGCTGTTGCCGTGTTTGTCTGCGGTTTTGAGCACTTTGCTCCATCTTATCGAGCGCGTCTTCCGCTGTGTTGAGCTTCCGTTTTTCCTTCTTGAGGCTTCTTGCTGTAGCGATGAGCCTGCGTTTACAAAGATCTTGTTGACGGGCTCCTCGAGTTAAATGCGTCATTGGGGCTTGTTTCGTCTTGGAGGAGGTACATAGTTGTGATCCTCAACCTTTTCTTTCCGCCGCCCTTTTGTGAGGCTTGCTTCTATATCCTCCTTTCTTTGAGTCTTCTTTGGAGGGTTTGTCTTGACACTCTCCGGGGTGTTATTATCTCCGTGCGGATTCTTCATTCTTGTTGTGGCGGGATTTAGAGCGGCGCCGCTGACGCCTTGGCGTTTGGGTTGCTTCTTTAGAGAATCTTCCTCCGCTGCTTTCTCGCCATCCCCTTCTTTTGGGGTATCCACCATGTAGGCGTCGTGACGACGAGGTGGCCTTCCGGTGCCCGTGGCGCTGGTCTGATCGTCTCGGCATCATCGTCCATAGCGTCGATGTCCTCGGAGTCGTAGTCTAGCATGTCGGTTAAATCTTCGATAGTGGCTACAAAGTGGGTGGTGGGTGGGCTCTGAATTTCTTCATCGTCCGTACTCCAACCGCCCCGCCATAGTCCGGCCAGATTCTCTGATAGCGAGAGATGCTTGAGAATTCAAGATATCGCCAAAAGCGAGTGTTGAAAGATGTCCGCGGCGGTGAATTCCATAACCGGCGCCCAATCTGGCTTAATTGGCGGGGGCGCGGGAGGCTCGGAGTCTGGCGAGGAGTCCGGCGTCTCGGGATCACGAGTTTCGCTAGGGACAAAATCGGTATTCGGCTCCATCGCCGTAGATGTTGAAGCCCCTAGGGTGGCGTCTATCCACCGACCCTCGTCATGGGCAATCGGCTCCGGGCAAGTAGCCGGGGCGGATTCAGTCTGACCACCAAAGCCTTGTCCGTGGCGAGTCGAGATCATGCCCATCGTCGCGGTCTTGGTGGCGCTTAGCTGTGGCTCGAGTCCGTCGAAGATCAAGTCTCCGCGGTCATCGGCCGTGAAGTTTAAACTTCGAATCGACTGACGGCCAGGGGCGTAGCTTCGATCTGCTCGGATGGCCAAGAGAGTTGGCCCGCATGCAAAGCGCCGAATACGAAGATCTGTCCGGGGTGAAAAGTCTCACCCTAGACAGCGTTGAAGGTTGAAGATGCCATCGGGCCTATCGGTGAAGACACAGAGGAACTCTCAATGAAAGCACCAATGTCGGTGTCAAAACCGGCGGATCTCGGTAGGGGTCCCGGCTGTGCGTCTAGGCGGATGGTAACAGGAGGCGAGGGACACAATGTTTTTACCGAGTTCGAGGCCCTCTCGATGAAGGTAATACCCTCGTCTGCTTGATTAATATTGATGATATGGGTAGTACAAGAGTAGATCTACCACGATATCAAGGAGGCTAAACCCTAGAAGCTAGCCTATGGTATGATTGTTGAGATGTAATGTTGTGTCCCACGGACTAAAGCCCTCCGGTTTATATAGACACCGGAGAGGCTAGGGTTACAGTCGGTTACAATGGTAGGAGATCTACATATCCGTATTGCCAAGCTTGCCCTCCACGCCAAGTAAAGTACCTTGGGACACGAGCCGAGTCTTCAATCTTCTATCTTCGTAGTCTAGGAGTCCGGCGGATATTGATAGTCGGCTGTCCGGACACCCCTAGTCCAGACTCCTCACCCCCCCTCTGGGCGCCCCTGTCTCTGGAGCCTGGTGGGCCCGGTGTCCATCTTTCGCTATATCGAGCTTTTACCCTGGAAAAAATCGTGGGCAAGCTTACGGGATGAAACTCCGCCACCACGAGGCGAAACCTTGGCGGAATCAATCTAGGGCTCTGGCGGAGCTGTTCTGCCGGGGACACTTCCCTTCGGGAGGGGGAAATCATCACCAACGTTATCACCAATGATCTCATCGGGACGGGTTCAATCTCTATCAACATCTTCACCAGCACCATCTCCTCTCAAAACCATAGTTCATCTCTTGTATCCAATCTTGTATCAAAACCACAAATTGGTACCTGTGGGTTGCTAGTAGTGTTGATTACTCCTTGTAGTTCATACTAATTGGTTTACTTGGTGGAAGATTATATGTTCAGATCCTTTATGCATATTATTACTCCTCTGATTATGAACATGAATATGCTTTGTGAGTAGTTATGTTTGTTCCTAAGGACATGGGTGAAGTCTTGCTATTAGTAGTCATGTGAATTTGGTATTCGTTCGATATTTTGATGAGATGTATGTATATTGTCTTTTCCTCTAGTGGTGTTATGTGAACGTCGACTACATGACACTTCACCATTATTTGGGCCTAGAGGAAGGCATAGGGAAGTAATAAGTAGATGATGGGTTGCTAGAGTGACAGAAGCTTAAACCCTAGTTTATGTGTTGCTTCGTTAGGGGCTGATTTGGATCCATATGTTTAATGTTGTGGTTAGGTTTACCTTAATACTTCTTTTGTAGTTGTGGACGCTTGCAATAGGGAATCATAAGTGGGATGCTTGTCCAAGTAAGGGCAGTACCCAAGCACTGGTCCACCCACATATCAAATTATCAAAGTACGAAGCGAATCATATGAGCGTGATGAAAACTAGCTTGCGATAATTCCCATGTGTCCTCGGGAGCTCCTTTCTCATTATTAGAAATTGTCCAGGCTTATCCTTTGCTACATAAAGGATTGGGCCACCTTGCTGCACTTTACTTACTTTATTTACTTGTTACTCGTTACTATTTATCTTATCACAAAACTATCTATCACCTACAATTTCAGTGCTTGCAGAGAAAACCTTACCGAAAACCGCTTATTATTTCCTTCTGCTCCTTGTTGGGTTCGACACTCTTACTTGTCGAAAGGGCTACGATTGATCCCCTACACTTGTGGGTCATCACTCCTCCCCCCGTACTCTTTGGAGGAAGAATGGGCATTGGAGTCTTCAGATTTTGTGTCCGAGGCTCCACGGCGACGGAGGCCGCCCTGGTCTTCTTGGCCTCCTTTTTGGCCTTCTTCTTCGGCGCCTTATAAGGCGTTGGGACCAGCATCTTCATCAGAAGTGGGTCGGCCGGTTCTTCTGGCAGCGGGGCCGGGCAGTAGATCCGCCCCGCCTTCTTCGCCCAACCCTAGGAAATTGATGGGGAATACGTTAAATATTTTCCTGAGGATGTGCAGATAAAACACATGAATTATCGAACATACAGTTACTTACCGAACTTGCGGGGCGGGACAATTGGTACCCGCGGTCCTCGGTGGAGTCCGGCCATGGTTTGCCGGACTTAAAAAACACCTTCTAGATGTCCTTATGCATAGAGCCAAAGAGCTCTAGCAGGGTCTGGTGCTTGGCCGGGTCAAACTCCCATAGATTGCAAGCCCGGTGTTGACATGGTAGAATCCGGCGAACCAACATCACCTGGACTACATTGACGAGCTTGATGCTATTGTCTTCCATGTCTTGGACGCGCGTCTGGAGCTCCGATAGCTCGTCAGACAAGGCCCAGTTCAGGCCCTTCTTGTGCCAGGACGTAAGTCGCAGGGGGGCACCGGATCTGAACTCTGGAACGGCGGCCCATTCCTTGCCACGCGGCTCGGTGATGTAAAACCACTGCTGCTGCCACTCCTTGACGGAATCATTGAAAGTCCCTGTCGGCCATGTAACATTGGGCATCTTGCTCACCATGGCACCTCCGCATTCGGCATGCTTGCCACTCACTACCTTGGGCTTCACATTAAAAACCTTCAGCCATAAGCCGAAGTGCGGCGGGACGCGGAGAAAGGCCTCGCACATGACGATGAATGTCGAGATGTTGAGGAAGGAATTTGGGGATATATCATGAAAATCAATCCCGTAATAATACATGATGCCGTGAACAAATGGGTGGAGGGGAAACCCTAGCCTGTGGACAAAATGAGGGAGGAATACCACCCTCTCGTGGGGCTTCAGGGTGGGGACAATTTGTCTTGCCGTCGGAAGGCGATGGCCGATTCTCTTGGCCAGATACCTGGCCCCCCAACTTTTTGATATCCTTCTCCCGGACAGTAGAGGCCATCCACTTTCCGCCTGCTCCGGATCCGGATATTTTTCGGGAAACCTTTTTGGGTGGAGAAGACGAACGCTTGAGCGCTAGGGCTTGAGCAAGAAGGGATGAATGAACGGAAGAAGAAGGCGTGGGTGAAATGGGGAGTTCTTATCCCCTTATAAAGGCAGCAAAGATCCTACCGCCGCCCCACTTGCCTGTTAAAATCGCTCATTTCCCAAGCGCCACGATTGATGGCACGGTTGGGTTACCCACACCCGTATTGATGAGAATCCCGTGATAAGGGGACACAATCTATGCTTCGACGAGACATGCCGATAAAGCTTCCTCGCGATATGTGCGGTGGCGGGTTGTGAAAAACAGTTCGAATAAAGACTAGACCGTGGCATGATGTCATAAAAATCCGTCAGCAGATCAGATCTTGGAATATTGTACTCTCTACGGTGGTATGTGGAATTTGTTTTGCAGAGCCGGACACGATTCTCTTGTTAAAAATCTTCTATGGAGTATTCGGAGAAGGAACCCGCCTTGCAATACCGAAGACAATCTGCACGCCGGACTCATCGTCATTGAAGCCTGGTTCAGGGGCTATTGAGGGAGTCCTGGATTAAGGGGTCCTCGGACATGTCAAACTATATACTTTGTCCTGACTGTTGGACTATGAAGATACAAGATTGAAGACCTCGTCCCGTGTCCGGATGGCACTCTCCTTGGCGTGGAAGGCAAGCTTGGCAATTCGGATATGTAGATCTCCTTCTCTGTAACCGACTCTGTGTAACCCTAGCCCCCTCTGGTGTCTATATAAACCGGAGGGTTTAGTCCGTAGGACAAGAACAATCATAATCATAGGCTAGCTTCTAGGGTTTAGCCTCTACGATCTCGTGGTAGATCAACTCTTGTAATACTCATATCATCAAGATCACTCAAGCAGGAAGTAGGATATTACCTCCATCGAGAGGGCCCGAACCCGGGTAAAACATCGTGTCCCCTGCCTCTTGTTACCATTAGCCTTAGACGCACAGTTCGGGACCCCCTACCCGAGATCCGCCGGTTTTGACACCGACAGCGCCCCTTAGTGATTTTGGTGTATTGAAGACTTATAGGTTAAGGGACTAATGCATTTGTGAGTGTACACAGGTCTATAAGTCTATGAGGAGTTTGATATTTATAGAGAAAGTCGACCCCTAAAAATGAATGTCTTCAACAGAAGACTTTGGCTTTCTAAAGACTTTGAAAGTGAAGAAATTGGTGCGGCCATGAATACTCTATATGCATGTGATAAATATGAAGCGTGAAGACTTTTGTTTTCATAGTTTCGTTTTTCTCTTTCTTGAGTCATAGGAAACACCGTACTGTTAAAGGGGTCGAGGTAAAACTAAGGAAAAGTTTCCAAGTGATGCTCATCTCAAAATCCTACACCTACCCAATCCTTTCGAGTGAAGCCATTGGAAATCTCATCTTTATTGATCAATTTCTTGATGTGATGAGCGAAGATCTTACATTCTCTGAGAAATTTGTTCTGACTGAGGAGTTAGGAATTTGCCAGTGCGGATTGCCTAAAAGTGAGGAACATCATAGCCCTAAGGAATTTGATAGATCAAATATCCGACCGTTGTTGTGCTATGCGCCAGCTATCCCCAAATATCTACCCACCTAACGGTCATATCATTAAAGGGCATTTATGTCTTATCATGTTGGGCTACTCCCCAGGCTATAAATAGCTGCCCCCTACAACCACTAGCTGGTTGGCTGCTCCGAGAGAAACTGACACTTGTCATTGAGAGCATCCCATCCTCCTAGGACTTTGAGCGAAAATCATCAAGTGAGGAAAACCCAAACCCAAACACCTACAAACCCAAAGTGGTTGAGCATCACTGGAGAGAGTGTTCCTGTGTGGAACCGACGCTTGTTACCTTTGAAGACTGTGCATTTTCCAGACGGTTAGGCATCATGGTCTAGAGCATCCATGAGGAAATTTTGGATCACCGAGTGACCGAGTTTGTGAAGGTTTGGGACTCACCTGAAAACTTCCCACGAGTGATTGGGTGAGGTCTGTGTGACCTTAGATCAAGGAGAATACGGTGACGACCGTGTGTCCTCAGGTTTAAATACCTAGCCGCTCCAACCAGACATACAACTATCACAGCAGTTGGAACTGGTCTACCAAATCACTGTCTTCACCGAGCTACTGGTTCTATTTCCTCAACCCTTCCATTTCCTCAGTTACTTACTGTTGTACTTGATCGTTACTGTTTGAAGACTTTGACTGAAGACTCTCTCAATTTCCTCAATCTTATTTCTTCAGTCAGTTTGTCTTCAGCCTGCTTATCCTGTGTTTACGCTACTCATGCTCTGTGTTTGTTTTTCATTTCATCACGACGACTATGGTGTTACTCTGTTATGCTTACACTTGAGTACTTATTCTGCTGCTAGTTGTTCGTGACTTAGGAATTTCCTCACCCTGAAATTCCTTAGTGACGAATTTGTAAAAATCGCCTATTCACCCCCCTCTAGTCGACTTAACACACTTTCAAAAGCTAAAGGTGTGATGGTGATACGATAGCGGGGCACCTCCCCCAAGCTTGGCAGTTGCCAAGGGGAGTGCCCATACCCATGTATTTATGTCTCTTTCTTAGGATGTGATGATGTGATATTCTTGGCGATGATGCCCCTTAGGATGTGATTCTCTTCCTCGAGCTTATTAATTTGCTGCTTAAAATCCATTATTTCCTTGCGAAGTTTACCCGTGACTGCTAGAGCTCCATTCACCCATGGATGTTTCACCGCTGTGGTGAAAAAGCAACACTCTTTTCATATTTTCATAAGAGAGAAATTTAGCATTGGGAGGGATGACCGAATTTGGTATTGCTAAGCTCTGAAGTTCCTCCATCATGAATCTGCTTTGAAGACGAGAGGTAACCTCTTGATCCTCCTCCATGGCATCCACCCTTTTCAAGTCGGCCTCCATCTCTTCTTCCGTTGATGGCCCAAAGTGGTCAGCTTTGTTGTTTGCTCCTGTTCCCGGCATCGGATGAGAGACACGACTCTCCCCGACTGACTCTTGCAAAGACATCTTGCTCCAAATCTGCTACAAAAATAACTCAAAACGAAAACAGGAGGTTTTGCCATGGTACGGTGGTCAAAACCTTCAGGAGATTATATAATGAACTTTTATCGACCAAAAGAAGTATTGTGCAAGAAAACGAAGTCCGGAGGGCACACGAGGTGGCCACAAGGCAGGGGGGCGCGCCCTCCACCCTTGTGGATGCCTCGTGCGCTCTTCGGACTACTTTTAATTTTCCTAATTTTTTAAATATTCCAAAATGGAGAAAATTGCTATTAGAACAGTTTTGGAGTCGGTTTACTTACCGTATCACATACCTATTCCTTTTCGGAGTCTGAAACATTCTGGAAAGTGTCCCTTATGTACTCCTCCGGTGTTATGGTGTCAATTATATTGGTATAAACATTGATGGGATTACCTGAGATATAGTGTTTGATTCTTTGGCCGTTTACCACCTTCGGCATTGTTGATTTTGATGGCACCGGAACGACAGATCTCCTCGGTAATGTAAGGACCTTCCCATTTAGAGAGAAGTTTTCCTGCAAAAAATCTTAAACGAGAGTTGTATAGCAAAACATGATCACCTACATTAAACTCATGCTTTTGTATCCTCTTGTCATGCCATCTTTTAACTTTTTCCTTAAATAACTTGGCATTCTCATAGGCTTGGGATCTCCATTTATCAAGTGAGCTAATGTCAAATAACCTCTTCTCACCGGCAAGTTTGAAATCATAGTTGAGCTTTTTAAAAGCCCAATATGCCTTATGTTCTGATTCAAGAGGTAAGTGACATGCTTTTCCATAAACCATTTTATACGGAGACATACCCATAGGATTCATATAAGAAGTTCTATAAGCCCATAATGCATCATCAAGTTACTTAGACCAATTCTTCCTAGATCTATTAATAGTCTTTTGCAAAATCAATTTAATCTCTCTATTGCTCAATTCTACTTGACCACTAGACTGAGGATGATATGGAGACGCAATTATATGATTAACATCATATTTAGCAAGCATTTTATGGAAAGCACCATGAATAAAATGTGAACTGATACGTCTCCAACGTATCTATAATTTATGAAGTATTCATACCATGTTTACAACAATTTTATATGGTTTTGGTATGATTTGCATGGAACTAACCTGGACTGACACTATTTTCAGCAGAACTACCGTGGTGTTGTTTTCTGTGCAGAAATAAAAGTTCTACAGATGAGCTGAAACTTTTTGACGGTTTTTTTTGGAACAATAGAGACCCCCGAAGCTTCGTGGAAGGACCAGAAGGTGAAGGAGTAGGGCACAAGACACCGGGCGCGCCTGGGCCCTTGTCCGTGCCCTGGTGGGTTGTGCTCACCTTGAGGCCCATCTTCGCATGAAACCGACGCCAAAAAAAATCCTATAAATAGAGAAACCATAAAAAAATAGCCCTAGATCGGAAGTTCCGCCGCCGCAAGCCTCAATAGCCACCGAAAACCAATCAGGAGCCCATTTCGGCACCCTGCCGGAGGGGGAAATCATCACCGGTGGCCATCTTCATCATCCCGACGGCCACCACGATGAGGAGGGAGTAGTGCACCCTCGGGGCTGAGGGTTTGTACCAGTAGCTATGTGTTAATCTCTCTCTCTCTCTGTCTCTCTCTCTCTCTCATGATCTTGAGATTTCACGAGCTTGATATATCATGGGCTTTGTTAACATAGATGGATCATATGATGTTTCTCCCCTCTCTACTCTTGTTGTGATGAATTGAATCTTTACCCTTTGAAGTTTTGCCTTGTCGGATTGAATGTTCAGATTTGAGAACACATGATGTATGTCTTGTGGTATGAATACTTGAGGTGACATCGGGTATCATATTGATTCACTTGATGTATGTTATGGCACTCAACTTGCGGATTCCCAAGGTGACATTAGGGTAATCTGTGCATAGGGGTTGATGCACATTTTTATTATCTTTTCTCCGATAGAAACTTTGGGGTCTCCTTGTAGTTCTTTGAGTTGATTGAATATTACGATCATGAAGTTGTTTGATGCATATCATAGAATTAACTCACGGGTACTCGTGGTGACATTGGAGTATCTAGGTGACATTAGAGTTCGTTGATGTGTGTCATACGGTGTTATTTTAGTACGAACTCTTTATTAGATCGATCAAAAAGAATAGCTTGTGTTATTTTAGTACGAACTCTGGGATAGATTGATCGGAAAGAATAGCTTTGAGGTGGTTTCGTACCCTACAAACAATTTCTATCTTTTGTTCTCCGCTAATAGGAACTTGGGAGTGTTCTTTATTGCACTTTGAGGGATAATCATATGATCCAACTATGTTAGCATTGTTGAGAGATTGCACTAGCAAAAGTACGGACCCTAGGCCTTGTTTACAAGCATTGCAATACCGTTTGTGCTCACTTTTGTTACTTGTTACCTTGCTGTTTTTTATTGTTCCTATTACAAAAACCAATATATACTATCCATATTACACTTTTATCATCATCTCTTCACCGAACTAGTGCACCTATACAATTTGCCATTGTATTGGGTGTGTTGGGCACACAAGAGATTTCTTGTATTTGGTTGCAGGGTTGCTTGAGAGAGACCATCTTCGTCTTACACCTCCCACGGATTGATAAACCTTAGGTCATCCACTTGAGGGAAAATTTCTACTGTCCTACAAAACTCTATGCTTGGAGGCCCAACACGAGTTTACAAGAATAATGTTGCGTAGTAGACATCAAGCTCTTTTCTGGCGCCTTTGCCGGGGAGGTGAGTGCATGAAGTTATATCTTTAGATCTTGCAATTGAATCTTTTAGTTTCTTGTTTTATCACTAGTTTGGTTTATAAAAGAAAACTATAAAAAAATGGAATTGAGGTTGCATCATATTATTGATCATCTTTATAATATCTTTCTTGAAAATGATGGATCAAAAAATTGTGCTCAATTGTTAGAAGAAGAAGTCAATAAAATGTTTGGCACAAAATATTTTGAATGATGAGCATGATTGCAATGTTGTTGGTATGAACTCTTTGAATATCCATGATACTAATGATATGCAAAGCCATAAGCTTGGGGATGATATGTTTGATGAATATGATATTTTTAGTCCCCCAAGTTTTGATGAGAAAATTTATTATGATGATTGCAAGCCTCCTATTTATGATGATTATATTGATGAAAGTGGATTTGGAGAGGTCATGGCTTTATTTAATGATGAGTCCACTATTTTGGAAGAGGTTTTGATTGATTTTGACAATGAAGTGTGCTATCTATGATGATTATGGTGATGACAGGTATGCTATAAAGAATAATGATAACCATGAAACTTGTCATCATGATTTTAGTTTTCAATCACATGATAGTTATTTTGTTGAGTTTGCTCCCACTACTATTGATGAGAATAAATTTGCTTATGTGGAGAGTAACAAAATTTCTATGCTTACGTATCATGAAAAGAATGCTTTATGTGATAGTAATATTGTTGAATTCATTCATGATTCCACTGAAAATTATTATGAGGGAGGTACATATGCTTGTAGGAATTGCAATAATATCAAGTTTCCTCTCTATGTGTTGAAAATCTTGAAGTTATGTTTGTTTTGCCTTCCTATGCTAGTTGATTCTTGCTCCCAAAAGTTATTTGCTCACAAAATCCATATGCATAGGAAGTGGGTTAGCTTAAATGTGCTTGCCTTGTGTTTCATGATGCTCTTCTTATGTTTCAATTCATATCTTTTATGCGAGCATCATTGAAATTATCATGCCTAGCTAAAAGGCATAAAAGAAAAGTGCTTGTTGGGAGACAACCCAACATTTACCCTTACTGTTTTTATGTATTCACATGATTATGCTACTGTAGTAATCATGTTTTATTGCTTTTGTTTCAATAAAGTGCCAAGTAAAGCCTTTGGGATAGTGTGGATGATAGTTGACTTGAATCTGTGCAAAAACAGAAATTTTGCACTCATTCCAGGAAATTTAAAAATTAACTGGAACGTGATTTTGATCTGAATTTGTTACAGGTGATATATATACAAATTCTTTACGTTGTCCTAATTTTTCAGAATTTTTGTAGTAGCAGAAGTATGGTTGGAGCACAGATTACTACAGACTATTCTGTTTTTGACAGATTCTATTTTCAATGCTTAGTTTGCTTGCTTCCTAGTTTCTATGGCTTTTATTGATCAATATAAATTGTGGAAATGATATTCTACAGTACGCGTTGTTTGTAAACAATTATGAATCTTTTCTTTGACAGTACCAAAGTGAAATGGTTTGCTCTTTATTATACTAACCTATCTCACGAAGTTCTGTTAAGTTTTGTGTGATTGAAGTTTTCATGTTTTGGGTGAGATGTCGATATGAGGAGAATAAGGAGTGACAATACCCTAAGCTTGGGAATGCCCAGGTAAACCCCAAGGAAATACTCAAGGAATATCCAAGCAACTAAGCTTGGGGATGCCCCGGAAGGCATCCCCTCTTTCGCCTCCAACATTATCGGTAACCTCACTTGGAGCTATGTTTTCATTCGTCACATGATATGTGTTTTGCTTGGAGCATCAATTTATTTTGTTTTGATTTGCTTTCTGCTATCTATAATAATGTTTTGCATATTTTACTTCAATAAAAATGTCAAGTATAGCCTTTGTCATGCTTATTTTGCAAGTCTACATGTTGCTGTTTGAAAACAAAAAGTTTATCGCTGTTGCAAAAATTCCTCAGAAAATTTAGAATGTGATAAAGGGTTGAAACTTTTTGCAAAATAAGCTCTGATAAATTTTCTACAGTGTGTTAAATTTTCAGAATTTTTTGAGTTGAATAAGCATTGATACTCTTGCATTCTTTACAGACTTTACTGTTTTGGCAGATTGCTGTTATGTTTGCATATGTTTGCTTGTTTAATGATTCTATTCGAGGATAGGAGTATTAAATATGCAGAGGCATTTAGTATGCAATGTTGAATAATAATTTTAGTTACTTGCTACAGTAGAGAATGATAAGGTTTTTGCATTGGTTTATACTAACGTATCTCATGAGTTCTTGTTGAGTTTTGTGTGGATGAAGTTTTTAAGATTTAGGGAAACCGTGATATGAAAGGAATTAAGGAGACACAAAAGCTCAAGCTTGGGGATGCACAAGGCATCCCAAGTTAATATTTCAAGAAGTCTCAAGCATCTAAGATTGGGGATGCCCCGGGTAGGCATCCCACCTTTCTTCATCAACAATTATCAGTTAATATCGGTTGAACCTAAGCTTTTGCTTCTTCACATGATGTTTGCTATTTTTAGAATGTCATTTTTTTTGTTTTGCTAGCTGTTTTAATAAGATACTTAGATCTGAAAGTTTTAAAATAAGAGAGAGTCCTCAAATAGCTACCCATTTACTTAACTACTCGTTTGATCTTCACTTATATCTTTTTGGAGTAGCTTGTCATTTGCTCTAATGCTTCACTTATATCTTCTTTTAGCGCAGTGTATTTAGTATTTTTGAAGAAATTATCTCTTGCTTCACTTAAATTATTTTGAGAGAAAGAAAACTTTTTATGCTCATGATCTTCACTTATATTTGTTTGAGCTTATCAAAAAGCAACATATGAAATTAGTCCCAATGTGATAGATATCCAAGAAGGATATAATAAAAACTTTCATGAAGATCATTGGACAAAATAAACTTGATTCCTTGTAATAGTTTTGAGATATGATGATGTTATATGTGAGTCATGTTGATGAGTAACTGTGCTTTAGTAAGAATATTGGTGTTAAGGTTTGTGATTCCCTATGCAAGCACGGAAGTCAATAGTCATGCAATCAAATTACATCCAACTTGTGGTGCATTATTCAGTGTTAATTATGCTTAATGCTCGCTTATGAGATTATTCGTTTCTTGGTTGGTCGCTTCTCACCAATCTTTTGCTAGCCTTCATTTTGCACTAAGTATGATCATTACTTGTGCATCAAAAATCCTTTAAACCAGTTTTGCCACATGAGTCCACTATACCTACCTATATGCGGTATTGTTTTGCTGTTCTAAGAAAATTTATATGTGCCATCAAAATTCTCTTTTGTGTGCTCGTACCGCTCGCGAGGCAGTGAGGTGTGGCCAATATTTTCCATGCTAGATGTGTTATTATCACGATGAGTGTTTATTCACTTGTCATTGCATGAGAGTAAGGCAAAGGTATTAGGGATGCCCAGTCCCGAAATGAAAAATGAATTTACTTTATGTTGTCAAATAACAAATTTCTTGGAAAGTGTTGGTATGGAGGGCAACTGTCGATTTGGCTAGCCATGGAAAGTGAAAGTATGGTGGAAAAAGGAATAAACTTTATTTTCTGTTTGGGAACCGCCTATGATATATCTAGCATGGAAAGTGATGGGAGCTCTAAGTCGTTCTCGTTGGTGGGAAAAGTATGCCTCTCAAAAAAAATATCTCTTAATTTTCGCTTCGAGCTCTGGCACCTCTACAAATCCCTACATCCCTCTGCGAAGGGCCTTTCTTTTACTTTATGCAATTTTTATTTTTAATTTGAGTCTCCATCTTCTCTTATAAAGCACAACCTAGGGGGCACTATGATCGTACTTGAGTATTGGGTGTGGTTAATATGCGAGTGTGTTTCATGAATGGATCAATGTTTGAGCATGATGGGCTAGCACTACTAGGGAAAACCTTATACACAGAACTTTAGCAGTAGCGTGTGTCAAAGAAGCACGCTGGTGCTAAATAGCAGCAGCGAGCCTGCCGAAACCGCGTTGTAGATAATGTCGTAGCAGTAGCGCGTCTCGCTGAAAACACGTTACTACTAAAATTCTCACGGCTTAGCCGATATGGTACACATAGTACTAGCGATCTACATTGAACCGCGCTACTGCTACTTTCTTTGTAGCAGCGCGTTTTGCTCTAAACTCGCTACTACTAAGGGATATAAAATTAAATGAAAAGCAAATAGAAAGGTAATTGAAAATGAAAGAAATAGAAGAAGGTGAAAGGAAAAAAATAAAATGTGAAGAAAAATAAGTGAAAAAGGAGAAAGTTGTAGCAGTAGCGCGTATCGAAAAACGCACTGTAGCTAATGTAGCAGCAGCGTGTTTCTAGGAACAGCGCCATCTCGCTACTCGACTTAACCACCACGTTCGTCCTTCCCCACGGCCACTTCCCCAAATCTCACTACTCCTCTCTTGCCTTGCCGCCTGTCGGTCGCCAAGGCCTCCGCACACCCTCACGCCGCCCTGCCCCGGATTCAACGCCGCCCGCCCCGGCCTCAACGCCGCCCGGACGCCGCCCAAGCCCGACCTCGGCGCCGCCTGCCCCTCTCTCGCCAGAGCACCCGATCGAGGTGAGCACGCTGCTCCTCCCCTCCCTACCTCTGCCTAGATAGAGTTCTTCAAATTTTAGTTGCATCAAATATTAGGGTTCATCTATGGGTGGAAATGAATTGGATCTGAGATCTGGCTGGGATTTTTCTTAGGTGATGTTTTCTTAGATGATGAATAAACACTAGTGTAATGCATAATAAAATGAGTAAAATTTGACCTTCTTCTATTTAGTTAGTAAGAACTAGTTAGTAAGAACTAGGTACTAATTAGGTGATTTTTAGTTAAAGCAATTTTTCCCGCCTCGGCGTGGGCGATGCCTATCCTGCATCCTCGCGCCGAGTCGGCGGAGGACGACACACTGCTTGACCAGATCGGCCATGTCCGGACCTGGCTCCGCCGGTGGTACTGGAGGCGCTACCTACCGGGGCGCAGTTTGGTGAGGAGCCAGCTGTCGTTGACCGAACCTTCTTTGGTGGCGATCGCGTGGGCGATGGCGATCCGAGGCTCGAGGACTCCGCGGAGGTGGTGCGTCGCCGTGTCGATGAGGAGGACGCGCATGTCCGTCGCTACTTGTTTGCGTTGGAGCACGAGCCGTTCTCCAATACTGGCGAGTTCTCCGGGATCTCACCTGGAGCTATGATCCCGTGATGGTGCCTTCTCTGTGGTGTCCACCGCCCGCGCCGATACCCGTCGTGTGCTAGAGTTTTAGTTGTATTAGTGATGTTATATGTATGACACTATTCGTGATGTATTAGTGATAATATTCGACGATGTCTTGACGCATGAGATGATCTACTTTTGCTTATTGAATGCATGCTAATTTGAGTCCTATAAGATATTTTGAAATGTATATCTTGTGTTGCTCAATATCCAAGTGGCGGTCATGTTTGCAGGTTACACCTTGAGTGGCCTATGTTTTGCCGGAGTGTTGATTCATTTCCATTCCGGCAAATTTCAGCGCTTCGATATGTCTGTTTTAGCAAAGTTCATGCGGATTTTTCCGTGAATTTTGGCATGACTTGTGCTAGAATATGTAGGAAATATCGAGTGCCCGGATTTGTGTGTTGAGTACCTTGGTAGTTGTCTTGATCGATTTTCAATTAATGTTTTAACTATGAACATAGGAAATGTCGACGACGAGAAGGATTTGGTATTTGCAAATCTGCAAAGACGAAGCGACTGTCTTGACGGAATCTTCCTAGATGATGATAGGCGCTTCACATCAAGCTGGACGAGAACTTGAAGTGGATCTGATGAAGTCACAATGACAAGTATTTTTCATAATTAAGCATGACATCCGCTTCATTTGCTTCAACTTATATTTTTTACTATTCTACTAGCGTATCCCCTGCCATGCAAGAGTTTTTGTATTGGATAAGATAGGTTTGGGCGTAGTATGGAGGAAAAGAAAGTTTACTTGAAGACCGAGCATGGTTATATTTTCCATGCGGTTATACAATTCAGACGACTACACCTATTTTGGATGCAAAACATGGCGAGCACTATGCAAGACTTATGCATTTGAGCCCGATATGGTTATCACCTTTGATATTCGTCCGGAAGATGATATTGAAGGTAATACCGACATCTGGGTCGATGTGCAAATGCCTCGATTATACCATTATGTAAGTTTCTCAACCATATTTATGTCTTTGATATTGTTTATTCAAAATAGTTGACAACTAATTTGTATTGTCACTTATTTCCGTGCAAGCAAACATGTCCAACGCTTGGTAGACAGGACCGTATATTGTCACGGGCTGAACTCAAGCTGCGAGGAGCTCGGTCATTATGTTTCATGGCTTGAGGATCTTGATCTTGTCAAGACAAATTTTCTTCCTGCATTTAAAAATGTTAGTACTGAAAATGTGCGACCAATAGTATTCGTAATGAACTACGGTCACATCTATTTAGGAAGGATGGTAAGATTTTTACTATTTGTCATCGATGCATCTTTTCCATACATTATTTTTGAAGCTAAACTTCATTGCTAAGTATGTTACCGTACGATGTTCTTCAACAGGGACTCCTAATGAATGTTGTGCCTTATGGGATCGAGACTAAAGGTACCATGAGTATTATCACTTCGGCCAAGATATCCTCTGATTACTTTAGTGCATTCAAGATTAGCGACGGATGCTTAATAGTGCAAGACTGGACCAAATATGTGATGGGGAGCGCAGAGAAGTACTAGGGGCAGCAAGCGGATCGCTACCCACGATTAGGAGACAGTTCATCTGCATGCTCCAGTTTGATCGAGGAGGAGAGCTATATATGTTTTATGTTATTTTACCTAAGAGAGAGCAGCAGGAGTGATTAACTAGCTAGAAATGAGTTTGAGGATGATGATGTGCTATACTATTACTATGATGATAAAATAGCTAGTGTTGGTGGTAATGACTATGATGATTATTATTAGCTAGTGTTAGTGCTGATTAAATAAATACTGTTGGTGGTAATGACTATGATGATGATTAAATAGCTTGTGCTGGCGAATTAGATTCAAGTGTAGGCAACATGTTGTGCACATCGAAAGTACTACTAGTCCAAACTAAATCAAGTTTGGATTAGTAGTATACTTTTGACATGCACCACATATTGCCTCAACTTGAACCTAATCCACCTTCATTTAGTACACTGTTATGGACATAATGATGTAAACCTCATAACAGCTGGTATTGTACCAATATTTGTATGATGGCGCATAAATACACTAAAAATAAAAAAAATACTAGTAGCGATGGAAAGAAAACACGCTGCAAGTAGATACCTTAGCAGTAGCGCGGTAGTGAACAAGCGCTGCAGCTATTTGTCCTAGCGAGAGCGGCGTGATGGGCAGCGTTCATTGCTAAGCAATAACTGTGGCGCCTTATTAGTAGCGCTGCCACCCGCGCTACTAGTGGGCACAAAACACGCGCTACTGCTAGGGTTTTCCCTAGTAGTGTAGGGATAACTTATTTTAGCGTTGATGTTTTGAAAGACATGGTTGCTTGTTGATATGCTTGAGTATTTAATTTATCATGTCAAAACTAGACTATTGCTTTGAACCATATAAAAGTCCAAATGTACATGCTATAAAAGAAAGATTATACGATGGATATGATAGGTAGCTTTCCACAACAAAAATTCCGTTTTCAATTGCTACTTTATCATAATAAGTTTTATGAGAAAGACTTGTTGTTATGATGCTAGGAAAAGTGATTGAAATTATCATTGATCGAACTTATGCACTTTGTTAGCATTCACACTTCATAAATTATTTCTTTTATCATTTACCTACTCGAGGACGAGTAGGAATTAAGCTTGGGGATGCTGATATGTCTCCAACGTATCTATAATTAATGAAGTATTCATGCCATGTTTACAACAATTTTATATGGTTTTGGTATGATTTGCATGGAACTAACCTGGACTGACGCTGTTTTCAGCAGAACTACCGTGGTGTTGTTTTTTGTGCAGAAATGAAAGTTCTCCAAATGAACTAAAAACTTTTTGACGATTTTTTTTTGAAAAAAAGAGACCCCTGAAGATTCGTGGAGGACCAGAAGGTGAAGGAGTAGGGCACAAGACACCGGGGCGCGCCTGGGCCCTTGTCCGTGCCCCGGTGGGTTGTGCTCACATCGAGGCCCATCTTCGCATGAAACCGACGCCAAAAAATCCTATAAATAGAGAAACCATCAAAAATAGCCCTAGATCGGAAGTTCCGCCGCCGCAAGCCTCTGTAGCCACCGAAAACCTATTGGGAGCCCGTTCCAGCACCCTGCTGGAGGGGGAAATCATCATCGGTGGCCATCTTCATCATCCCGGCGGCCACCACGATGAGGAGGGAGTAGTCCACCCTCGGGGCTGAGGGTTTGTACCAGTAACTATGTGTTTAATCTCTCTCTCTCTCTCTCTCTCGTGATCTTGAGATGTCACGATCTTGATATATCATGGGCTTTTTTAACATAGATGGATCATATGATGTTTCTCCCCTCTCTAATCTTTGTGATGAATTGAATCTTTACCCTTTAAAGTTTTGCCTTGTCGGATTGAATGTTCAGATTTGAGAACACATGATGTATGTCTTGAGGTATGAATACTTGAGGTGATGGGGTATCATATTGATTCACTTGATGTATGTTATGGCACTCAACTTGCGGATTCCCAAGGTGAGATTGGGGTAATCTATGCATAGGGATCTTTTCTTTGATAGAAATTTTGGGGGTCTCCCTGTAGTTCTTTGAGTGGATTGAATATTATGATCATGAAGTTGTTTGATGCATATCGTAGAATTAACTCACGGATACTCGTGGTGACATTGGAGTATCTAGGTGACATTTGAGTTGGTTGATGTGTGTCATATGGTGTTATTTTAGTACGAACTCTTGATTAGATCGATCGGAAAGAATAGCTTGTGTTATTTTAGTACGAACTCTAGGATAGATTGATCGGAAAGAATAGCTTTGAGGTGGTTTTGTACCCTACAAACAATTTCTATCTTTTGTTCTCCGCTAATAGGAACTCGGGAGTGATTCTTTATTGCACTTTGAGGGATAATCATATGATCCAACTATGTTAGCATTGTTGAGAGATTGCACTAGCGAAAGTACGGACCCTAGGCCTTGTTTTCAAGCATTGCAATACCGTGTGTGCTCACTTTTGTTACTTTTTACCTTGCTATTTTTTTATTGTTCCTATTACAAAAACCAATATCTACTATCCATATTACACTTTTATCACCATCTCTTTGCCGAACTAGTGCACCTATGCAATTTGCCATTGTATTGGGTGTGTTGGGGACACAAGAGAATTCTTGTATTTGGTTGCAGGGTTGCTTGAGAGAGACCGTCTTCATCCAACACCTCCCACGGATTGATAAACCTTAGGTCATCCACTTGAGGGAAAATTTCTATTGTCCTACAAAACTCTGCGCTTGGAGGCCCAACACGAGTCTATAAGAACAAAGTTGCGTAGTAGACATCATGAACCACCAAATCATTAAGCATCTAGGGACTCCAAACCTCGGAAAAATAACTTCATTAAGCATCTTGATAGAAGTGTTATGATCAGCACTACTAGTTGGAATAGCTTCTATCCACTTAGTAACGTAATCAACAACAACTAAATATGTGTATACCCATTAGAGGAAGGAAAAGGTCCCATATAATCAAAGCCCCAAACATCAAATAGTTCAATAACAAGTGAACAATTCATAGGCATTTTCTGACGTATACTAATATTACCAATTTTTTGACATTCATCACAAGACAAGACAAACTTACGAGCATCCTTAAAGAGAGTAGGCCAATAAAAACCGAATTGCAATACCTTATGTGTAGTTCTATGTCCAGCGTGGTGTCCTCCGTAAGACTCAGAGTGGCACTTGCATAGGATCTGTTCCTGTTCATGCTCAGGTACACAACGTCTAATAACACCATCTACTCCTTCTTTATAAAGGTGTGGGTCATCCCTAAAGTAATGTCTTAAATCATTGAAAAACTTTTTCTTTTGTTGGTATGTGAAACTAGGTGGTATAAATTTAGCAATGATATAATTAGCATAATCAGCATACCATGGAGTATTACGAGAAGTATTTATGACATTTATTTGCTCATCAGGAAAGCTATCTTCAATAGGCATTGGGTCATCAAGAACATTTTCTAACCTAGACAAGTTGTCTGCAACGGTGTTCTCAGCTCCCTTTCTATCAATAATATGCAAATCAAATTCTTGTAACAAGAGAACCCATCTAATATATCTAGGTTTAGTATCTTTCTTTTCTATAAGATATTTAATAGCGGCATGATCAGTGTGAACAGTTACTTTGGAATCAATAATATAAGATCAGAACTTATCACAAGCAAACACAAGTGCTAAAAATTCTTTTTCAGTAGTAGCATAATTTCTCTGGGCACTTTCTAGAGTTTTACTAGCATAATGAATAACATTCAATTTCTTATCAACTCTTTGCCCTAGAATAGCACCAACAACATAATCACTAGCATCACACATAATTTCAAAGGGTAAATTCCAATCAGGTGGCTGAACAATAGGTGCAGAAATAAAGGCTTTCTTAAGTATTTCAAATGCTTCTACACAATCATCATCAAAAACAAAAGCATCATCTTTTTGCAAGAGATTAGTGAGAGGCCTAGAAATTTTAGAGAAGTCTTTAATGAACCTCCTATAGAAACCAACATGACCAAGGGAACTTCTTATACCTTCGATATCTTTAGGACACGACATCTTTTCAATAACATCTACTTTAGCTTTATCAACTTCAATACCTCTTTCAAAAAATTTTATGCCCCAAGAAAATACCTTCATTAACCATAAAGTGGCACTTTTCCCAATTCAAGACAAGATTAGTTTCTTCACATCTCTGCAAAACTCGATCAAGGTTGATTAAGCAATCATCAAAGGAAGTTCCATAAACAGAGAAATCGTCCATGAAAACCTCAACAATCTTTTCTCAAAAGTCAGAGAATATAGCAGTCATACATCTTTGAAAGGTAGCAGGTGCATTTCATAAACCAAAAGGCATATGTCTATAAGCAAAGGTACCTAAAGGGTAAGTAAAAGTTGTCTTTTCCTGATAATCTTTTGAGATATGTATTTGAGAGAAATCAGAATAACCATCTAGAAAGCAAAAATGTGTATGTTTGGATAATCTTTCTAGTATTTGATCAATAAAGGTAGATGGTAATGATCTTTTCTAGTAGATTTGTG
Organism: Aegilops speltoides; assembly: GCA_021437245.1. Classification (NCBI taxonomy): domain Eukaryota; kingdom Viridiplantae; phylum Streptophyta; class Magnoliopsida; order Poales; family Poaceae; genus Aegilops; species Aegilops speltoides. Next base: position 491,662,598 of record CM038147.1, on the reverse strand, counting down.
TAATTTGCAAAAATCAATTACCATTCTATAACCTGTAACAATTCTTTGTGGAATCAATTCATTCTTATCATTAGGAACAATAGTAATACCTCCCTTCTTAGGGACACAATGAACGGGACTTACCCATCTACTATCAGCAATAGGATAAATTATACCTGCCTCCAAAAGCTTTAGTATTTCATTTCTTACCACTTCTTTCATCTTAGGATTTAACCGTCGTTGGTGATCAACCACTAGTTTAGCATCATGTTCCAAATTGATTTTGTGCTAACATAGAGTGGGACTAATGCCCTTAAGATCATCAAGAGTATATCCAATAGCGGCACGGTGCTTCTTCAGAGTTTTCAATAATTTCTTTTCTTCATGCTCTAAAAGGTTAGAACTAATAATAACAGGATATCAATATATCTTCTTTTCATCAAGATAAGCATATTTCAAAGTACCATGTAATTGTTTAAGCTCAAACACAGGATCACCCTTAGGTGGAGGAGGACCCCAAGGATTTCAATAAGCAATTGTGTTTCAAAATAGGCCCTTGATTAAAGAATATTTCATCCATCTCCCTTCTTTCATTCATAAACATATCATTTTCATGGTCTAGCAAATATTGTTCTAAAGGATCAGTAGGAGGCATGGCAACAGAAGCAAGACCAATAATTTCATCCTTACTAGACAATTTTTTATCATGGGGTTGTCTACAAAATTTAGAGAAATTAAAATCATGAGACATATCCCCAAAACCAATAGTAACAATATCTTTCTCGCAGTTTATCTTAGCATTAACAGTATTCAAGAAAGGTCTACCAAATATAATGGGACAAAAATCATCTTGTGGGGAGGCAAGAACAAGAAAATCAGTAGGGTATTTTATCTTCCCACACAAGACTTCAACATCTCTAACAATCCCAATTGGTGAAATAGTATCTCTATTGGCAAGCTTAATAGTAACATCAATATCTTATATCTCAGCAAGTGCAATATCATTCATAATTTCTTTATATAAGGAGAAAGGAATTGCACTCACACTAGAACCCACATCACATAAGCCATGATAACAATTGTCTCCTATTTTAACGGAAACAACAGGCATGCCAACAACAGGTCTATGTTTATCTTTCATACCAGGTTTAGCAATTCTAGCAGCTTCATCACAGAAATAAATAACATGCCCATCAATATTATCAACCAAGAGATCTTTAACCATAGCAATACTAGGTTCAATTAATTTTCTCAGGTGGTGTAGGTGTTCTAGTATAACTCTTACGAACCACAGTTGAAACTTTAGCATGATCCTTTATTGTAACAGGAAAAGGTGGTTTCTCAATATAAGCAATAGGAACGATAGGATCAACGTTATAGGTAATGGTTTCTTCTTCAACTTAGTAGGTTCTACTACTTTAACTTCAATGGGAGGATGATATTTAAACCACTTCTCCTTAGGGAGATCAACATGAGTAGCAAAATATTCACAGAAAGAAGCTACTATCTCAGATTCAAGTCCATATTTAGTGCTAAAATCACGAAAAGCATCAATATCCATAAAAGATTTGAAACAATCAAACTTAAGGTTTAACCTAACTCCTTACCATCGTCGAGTTCCCAATCTTCAGAGTTGCGTTTAATTCTTTCCAATAAATTCCATTTAAATTCAATATCCTTCTTCATAAAAGAACCAGTACAAGAAGTATCGAGCATGGATCGATCATTATGAGAAAGCCGAGCATAAAAATTTTGAATAATAATTTCTTTTGAGAGCTCATGATTGGGGCATGAATATAACATTGACTTAAGCCTCCCCCAAGCTTCAGCGATACTTTCTCCTTCATGAGGCCAAAAATTATATATATAATTCCGATCACGATGAACCGGATGCATAGGATAAATCTTCTAATGAAATTCCAATTTCAATCGGTTGTAGTTCCATGATCCAATATCATCACATAGCCTATACCATGTCAATGCCTTTCCCTTCAAATATAAAGGGAAGACCTTCTTCTTGACAACATCCTCGGGCATAACTGCAAGCTTAAATAATCCACAAACTTCATCCACATAGATTAGGTGCATATCGGGATGTAATGTTCCATCTCCTGCATAAGGATTAGCTAGCAGTTTCTCTATCATACCCGAAGGAATTTCATAATAAATATTTTTAGTAGGTGCAGTAGATTGAGGAGCAACTCTTTGCTCTTCCGGTCGAGGTGAAGATACCCCGAACAAGCCCCTCAAAGGATTACTTTCCATAGTAACAAGTGATAGTAAATTTTAGCACGTAATATAAATGTTTCCTTGCCAAATTCCACTTACCAAAGGCGCTTCACTCCCCAGCAACAGCGCTAGAAAAGAGTCTTGATGACCCACAAGTATAGGGGACCTATCGTAGTCCTTTTGATAAGTAAGAGTGTCAAACCCAATGAGGAGCAGAAGGAAATGACAAGTGGTTTCCAGCAAGGTATTCTCTACAAGCACTAAAATTATAGGTAACAGATAGTTGTGTGATAAGATAATTCGTAACAGGTAACAAGTAACAAAAGTAACTAAGGTGCAGAAAGGTGGCCCAATCTTTTTTGTAGCCAAGGACAAGCCTGGACGAACTCTTATATAAAGCAAAGCGCTCCCGAGGACACATGGGAATTGTCGTCAAGTTAGTTTTCATCATGCTCATATGATTTGTGTTCGTTACTTTGATAATTTAATATGTGGGTGGACCGGAGCTTGGGTGCTGCCCTTACTTGGACAAGCCTCCCACTTATGATTAGCCCCTCACGCAAGCATCCGCAACTACGAAAGAAGAATTAAGATAAATCTAACCATAGCATGAAACATATGGATCTAAATCAGCCCCTTACGAAGCAACGCATAAACTAGGGTTTAAGCTTTTGTCACTCTAGCAACCCATCATCTACTTATTAATTCCCAATGCCTTCCCCTAGGCCAAAATCATGGTGAAGTGTCATGTAGTCGACGTTCACATAACACCACTAGAGGAAAGACAACATACATCTCATCAAAATATTGAACGAATACCAAATTAATATGATAACTTATAACAGGACTTCTCCCATGTCCTCAGGAACAACCGTAACTACTCACAAAGCATATTCATATTCATAATCAGAGGAGTATTGATTATCATTAAGGATCTGAAAATATAATCTTCCACCAGATAAAACCAACTAGCATCAACTACAAGGAGTAATCAACACTACTAGCAACCCACAGGTACCAATCTGAGGTTTTGAGACAAATATCGAATACAAGAGATGAACTAGGTTTTGAGAGGAGATGGTGCTGGTGAAGATGTTGATGGAGATTGACCCCCTCTCGATGAGAGGATCGATGGTGATGACGATGGCGACGATTTCCCCCTCCCGGACGGATGTTTCCCCGGCAGAACAACTCCGCCGGAGCCCTAGATTAGTTCTGCCCAGGTTCTGCCTCGAGACGGCGATGCTTCGTCCTGAAAGCTTCCTTCTGATTTTTTCCAGGTCAAAACACCCCATATAGTAGAAGATGGGCATCGGGTGCCTACCAGGGGGCCCACAAGACCGTAGGGCGCGCCCTCCACCCTTGTGGATGGCAGGTGGCCCTCCTCTAGTGCTTTCTTCCCCCAATATTTTTAATATATTTCAAAAATATTCTCCGTGAAGTTTAAGGACTTTGGGAGTTGTGCAGAATAGGTCTCTAATATTTGCTCCTTTTCCAGTCCAGAATTCTAGCTGCCGGCATTCTCCCTCTTCATGTAAACCTTATAAAATAAGAGAGAATAGGCATAAGTATTGTGATATAATGTGTAATAACAACTCATAATGCAATAAATATCAATATAAAAGCATGATGCAAAATGGACGTATCACTCACTCCAGTCCATATTATTGCGTGTATATTTATACAAGTCAAACATTGTAAAGTTTGACGAATTTTATCAAATACAAAAATATCAATAGCGACAATACCAAATAAATATAAGAGCCCAGATGATATAAAATATGCCACACGATGTACCTAATGACATTGATTCAATATTATACACATAGATATTTTTCTCTACAAACTTGGTCATATTCGATAAAGTTTGAATCCAAGAAAAAAATATATGCATTACATTATGAAATGAAGGGAGTATATCATTGAAACTTTATTTTGAATACAAAATAATTGGTATAAATTTGTGTATCTCACTAATCAATTCTCTGTGGAGGTCACCTACCTTTTTTTTCAAGTACTTCTACATAATCACCCGAGTGGTTTAGGGAGCGGCCAAGCTTTTATCACTCTGATTAGTTAAAAAAAGATAACTTTATACTTAGTAGCACGTATGTTTGTGCGTTGCAAAGGTAGAAAATATAGTATGCATTTAAAGTTAGTGAGAATTATATGTGCAAGCAAAACCCTGTGCATTTGAAAAGGAATATTTAGCTTCTCGGTTTCGCCGGGTAAGTAATCAATCCGCTATTTTTCCATTCATTGATCGAGGGCATTTACGAGTTTTGCTACGTCATCGTATGCCAGAGGCCCATGAATTATTCAATCTACTTTTTCTTACAATCGTGGAGATTTTAAGGTATGAAGCTTCTGAATATTGTAGGGAAACATGAACCATTTTTAAATCCTGGACAGTTTATTGAAAATTGTGTATAATTTCAGAAAAACATGAACAGAATTTGAAATGGGAACATCTTTGAAAATTCACAAACATTTTTTGAAAACACCAACTTTTTATTAAAAAACATGAACATTATTTCAGTTTGTGGACATTTTTTTACAACGGGAACATGTGTTGAAAATTCATAACAGTTTTCAAAAATGTGTATCTTTTGACATTAATTTGAATTGTGAAAAATTCACTAATACAACAATACTTTTACAAATTGGAGCATTTTTTAAAATGCCATTTTCTTTTTCAGAATCTCGAACAATTATGAAAAAATAATATAATTTTTTTAAAAATGGGGAACTTTTTTCAAGTTCCGAATATTTTCTGAAATAGCAACAAAATTTTGGAATACTGAACATTTTCTATAATTTGTTTTTTGAAAGTTCTAAACGTTTTTTGAGAATTTTGAATTTATGAAAAAAATCTATAAAAAAAATTAATTTGGAAGGGAAAAAAGAGATAGGGGATGGAGAATAAAAATAGAAGTAAAACACAGAAAAAAAAAGAAAAATGGGCAAGCCCATTATTTGCTGTCATGTGCGAAGCACGCACTATTTATCACGCTGAGCGGTAAATAGAATTTTCGCAGCTGCATTTGCAGAAAAATAAGTAGGCTAGTTTCGCTATGCATTACATTATGGAATGAAGGGAGTATTGAAACTTTCTTTTGAATACAGAATAATTGGTATAAATTTGTGTATCTGACTAATCAATTCTCTATGGAGGTCACCTACATTTTTTTTCAAGTACTTCTACATAATCTCCCCAGTGGTTTAGGGAGTGGCAAAGCTTTTATCACTCTGATTAGTACTCCAATAGATTTAAAAAATATCTATACTTATATTGGCCAGATCCAGAAAACGAGTTAAAGGTGAATATATTCCTCATGTGTAGAGTACAAACAGAGAGTATAGTGGTGACCGAGCTGGGCCATGACCCTCTACTTGAATCTTCTAATTTCTTTTGATTGAATGTCTACATTTAAATTTTCCATAAGATGTTACCCAAGTGTCTTTCTTTCGATTCAGCAAAGCTAGTTCGAATACTTTGTCTATCTTAACTCCTTTGCCAAGTAAGCTTCAAAATTGCAGTCTGATTCAGAAACAATCGAACGATCGTGTAGTAAACTCCGCGAGATTGTTGACCGCTGCATGCCATAACATCATATAATTCTTCGTTTCTAAATATAAATCTTTTAAGAGATTTTAATAAAGACTACATACAAATGTATGTAGACGTATTTTAGAGTGTAGATTCATTCATTTTGCTTCGTATATGTAGTTAATATTGAAATCTCTAAAAAGACTTATATTTAGGATAGTATTACTACTCGCACACTGATATGCATAGACCTTACAAGATATAGTACTACTAGTACTTAGTAGTAGAAAGCAAGACACGGTCCTCTAGATCTACGACAGTGTTTGCTTCGTCTCATATGAGACTCCGAGCTATTCTTCAATGGCGCACTGCACATATTTGGCGGCGAAGTAACTCGTTATCCTGAGGACGTCCCCGTCAAGCTTGTCTAACACGTCGCCCTCTCCCAGCTCCGGGGCTGGTCCACGCCGCGTTTCCGCCGAGGACGGCCTGCCGCCGCCGCATTCTGCTGCACGAAGGAGATCAGCAACGGTTTAGACGTGCACTGGTGCAGCAGATCGACCGACGGATCGGTTCACAACGTACCGTCCAAGCTCGAGGTGGCCGGCCCCTCGCATTCGCAGTGCGAGGCGGCGGCGCTCGTGGTGCTGGTGCCGATCTCCTCCTCCGGACGGACGAGGAGCCAGCCGTCCAAGCTGGGCGAGGGAGCCAGCGGCGGCCTGCAGCGCTGCCGGCTCGAGTCCTTGCAGTACGCGATCGCGCTCGCGACAGCCTCCTCCCTCTCGCGGGCGGTGCCGTCCTCGACGGCGGCGGCCCTCCCGTCCGGCTTCGTCGCCCGGCCCTTCCGTCTCCTGCGCCCGTCTGGCCGCTCGTCGGCAGCACCGGCGCGCTGCAGATTCTTGACGAACCTGCGCAGGCACCGCCTCACCGCGTGGCCCTTCGGCGAGGCCGTGTCACCGCCCTCCCTCACCGGTGAGCGCGCGTTGTTCGACGAACTGCTTCGCGCACCGAGCAAGGAGGAGGATGTGGACGACCTCGACGACGGGGAGGAGCCAGGGTCGGAGGCCACCTTAACGCCGGCTGGGATGAACGCCGGCGACGAGGAGCTGCCCTGCTCGACGCCCTCCGTGGTCGCTGCCGTCGCCACGGTCGGTGCCATCGTGGCGCACACGGGGCACGGGAACATCCATGCCAAAACGACCTGGAAGAAATGCATGGAGGCTTCGATCAGCTAGCAGCTAGCGCTGGGGTTTTGCTTGCAGGCCCTTGTGCACGTACTACGTCCTTGTATATATACACGTCGCGATTGCGGTCGCGTTCGCCTCCGACTCCGGCGGTGATTGCAGGGGAAGCGGGGCACGGCGGCGTCTGCGGCCGCGTGCTTTACGAGATGCAAGCGAGATTGCCAAAATCCTGTGGCTAATCTATGGAATACTCCGGCGATTCCTTCCATATACGGAGGGGATCGAGTAGCGCGTTCGCGGAATACCCGGCGATTCCTCCTTCCATATATACAGGGGAGTAGTAATTACTGCACGGTCTAATTACTCGACCGCTGATTTATCGGATGAGCTAATGCGGAGAAGATTGAGGATATTGGCGGGCAATCTCCCTATAGGATATGATTTTGTACTGTACTGTAAGTATATAGATTCCCCGGTATAGTAAATATGCACTTATCATGATTCTAGAAACTTGATCGAAAATCTATTTCCTGCTCCTGACATGAATAAATACTAGTACATCTTTCTTGGCCATCCTCTTATCCTCCCTAGTCAGAAAAAAGATCTGCTACCCTTTTTGCAGAAGGCTCAATGTGGTGAGTTATATCAAAAACAATGAAAAAAAGGCCATGCATTAAATAAAACAAGCCCTTACGAGAACTTCCGTATAAGAATTAGAAAGAACCTTGCTATGCATACCACGAGTTTCTGCCCGACACTGTACGACTAGAGACAATTATAAATAGTTCAGTTTGTGGGCCATAGCATCTAGAGATGATTTACTCTCTGGTCGTACTGCTCGGACGAGAAAAGCATCGTATGCAAAGCAGTTTTGAATTAGAAATTACATGCATGTCCTTGAAGAAATAGTCGCCAACCTTGGTCTTCATCTGCATTCACCGGTGGCATGCCATGAGGAGAGCTCGTTGCTGTTTCTAAGCATCCGACTTACCAGAGCAACCTAGTTGAAACCCAAGAGCTTCTATCTGAAAAAGAAACACCATAATCCAACTCAGGTCAGACCGAGGAGAGGGATGGAAACATCACAAGTTCCTCCGATGGGGTTGTATCTCACTGAGCTTTATCGGATGAAAGTGGAACTAGAGAACAAAAATACCCTGCAATGCCATCTCCTCCGTGGGACGCCGCTCTATGGGCAAACGCTAATCACGCCAGACCTAATGCTCGGCAATCGACACCATCCTCCGGCTCGTCAACACCCTTCCAAGAAAGCCCATCGACATGGGGATCTTTGAATCATTATTTCCATTGTCGATGTTGCCCCAATTTCACCTACGACGAGAAACTTGAAACACCTACAAGACACGAACCAGACACATAGATCTGGGGTTCCCCCACCCTTCCGCCACCCATGGGCCGAGAGGTAAAGAAGTCACCGCCTCCTTGTTGCCTAGAGTTGGCTAACCTAAAAAATGATTTGTATCTGTCGTATGTGCCGCCTATGACTTTCTAATTGGCAAGTTAAAGGTAAGTGAACCGGTTATAAAGCTAATAGATTTACCTCACGTGTTTAATTCTTGTCACCTTCAAATTGTTACAGGAAATTATAGCGTTTCGTCAGGTCCTTCATGTCCAGATTGGAGAAACGTCTATGATCACTTAAAAACTAATTCGTGTCTACATGCAACGCAGTTGGTTCAAACTATGGATCTGACTGTGGAGTATGAAAGAAGCAGGCCCGCAAGTTTTGCAAGCAAGGGCTGCATCACTATGCTGGACTTGTTCGTTCACACAAAGAGTCTAAACTATCTTCAATATTCTGTTAGAATTTCTGTACAGCTCTTATATTTACTGGGCCTGCAATTGTTTTATTTTATTTTCGCCATTTTACTTCGATTTCCCCCCTTGTTTCCTCTTTCTTTTCTTTATCCGTTTGCTTTGTACTGACCCCATGAGGCCATGACCACTACCAATGTCGCATGTACACTATTCAGTTTGTACGCACCGGGCCATATAGATCCAGAGGCAAATATTTTCATGAAGGTTAGCACAATGCCTAGGGAGCTCCCTGAAATTTTGGTTATTTGGGCCGATAATGAGACTGTCACATGAGTTATTATGGCGAATTCCTATGACACACCGACAACACAGCAAAGAGGATACCTCAAATACAGGGAGCTCCCAAAGCATTGTTGGATGGACGAAGCATTTGGAGTGTTGACCCAGCAAACTTTGTTGAAATCATCATTATTTTTTAGAGGATTGTTGGAATCAATATTGATCTAAAAAAATACATTGATCATGGGTATTGGCTTAATTTGATACTATTTAAAAGCATCATCAAAGTGCGTAATTCTTTTCCCTGCACCCTATTGTTTATTGTGCCAAAGGTCACTAGTAATATTTGGGCAAGGCAGACAATGATTAACGCCGGGGCTACTACCATAACTAGCCCAAATTTGGAATTGTGGACTGGCAAAGTTACACAACTATATACTTGCTCATGTGTAAACTTGGAACTAGCAGTACGACACTTACATTGGTAATGTGCTAATGCTTAGTACTCAACTCTTGCTCTAATTATTTCTCAGTTCTTGCTCTAATTAAAAAGATGAAGATGGTTGCCAAAAAAAATGTCGCCATGTCAGCATAGTACCTCAGAGTTATGTCCTTCAGGAGTTTCTAGACCATATGAATAGCACTTGTGGCCTCGACGGCGAGAGCAACTGCCTGCATTACATCGATCTACCCTCTATAGAAGGAGATTCGTTGCACGCAGAGGCCGAGTGGGGGGAGGGGGGTGATGTGGATCTCAATAATATCTGCATCTCACAGATTAACATAATATCTGCATCGAGTAAACAACGGACATCCCGATTTCAGCACAACCCCAACAAGAAATGGAAATTGTGCCCGAAAACATTGATCACCCCAAATGCTTCACATTTCGCAGCTAATGGGCTATTCAGAATTCGGACACCAGTTTCTTGAGACCTCAATTGCGGTGTTATATTACATGACAACAAGTAGGGCTACTGATACAATAACCGAATACGAGGTGTCCTCGTTGTCACTGAACAAAATAAATAAACAAAATCTATATCAACTTGATATGCCTTCTATTGCAGATACCACAGATGTCAGATAATGTAAGATATACATTACATGGTCTGTTTATCTTGCCTCAGTTTTGGACATCTTCCTTCCGTTAAGTGGTAGTTCTTCGAGGCTGGGATGACCTATTGGTCCTTGACATAGCCGCCCTTCCTCCCACTCTTTCTTGACGTCTAACAACTCCGATGAACAGAAATACAAAACTGTTTTATGAATTCCCGAACATATTTTAAATTGAGTATATATTTTCACAAATATTTTTTAAAATCTGATAAAAATTTAAAATTTCTGAACAATTTTAAAATTCATAAATATATTTTAAAATCATGATTCTTCTTAAGATCTATGAATATTCTGATATTCGTGTTTTTAAAAAACATTTTTCAAATACACAAAGAATTCTAAATCCAAGATTATGGTAACATTTGAGAAATTTTTTTAAAAATAATATCATTTTTCTAGGATGCGGGTATATTTTTTAAAGTTCGTAAACAATTTCAAAAACTCAGAAACAGAGTTTGATTTTTTTTAAATATTTCTAGAATTTTGTAACTATTTAATTCTTTGACTCTATCAAAAAAAATACAGCAGCCCGTTTTTGTAAGGTGAACCAGATGAAAACCCGGAAGGAAAAGCTAAGGGGCTCGAACTGGCCCGCCGGCCCACAAGTTCTCCATGTGACCTCTCTGCAGCTTCGGGTGAAAGTGCCCTTATTACCACTCTGGTGACTCAAAGAGAAGACACCTACTTGCACTCGTTTCTTCAAATAAAAAAAAAAAAATCTTACTTGCACTCGGACCGAGGCTAGACCGGGAGTCAGTCAATGCTCTCAAGCTGTGGCTAGCCTATTTGTTACAGCGGATAAGCTTGATCCATTGCTCGATCGCCATTGCTAGTTCATCTTACGCTCCTTTTATCTTTCTGATCTGATTCTTGGTCGGACGGATCTGGGGCCTGTGCTAGCTGCACACCGGCTGCTTCACATGTAAGTCACACAATTAGTCAACCTGTTTGGTCTATTTCTGTTTCTTTCTCGGATCTGGATACGGTGTGTGCATCTGAGGATACACGGGCATGATGTTTATCCTTTCTTTTTTTTTTTTTTTGGGTGGGGGGGTTAGCATCTCTCTTTTTTAGAGAAATGGTAAGATTGGTTTACCAACCAAGATAAATATCTCGTGTGTAGCTTTAACAGATTCAATGGTAGGGGACTGACTAGGTCTGCTCGTAATCAAAAGTATCTATGTTTTTCCCTAAAAGAAAAGCTATTCTATCCATACATGTTTCTTTTGATATAAGGCAAGGGAGTTCCATGAAGCTTTTGCAAGCTCTGGATTCAAACCCAAGACAGGATTTTGCTTGGTTGTGAGCTATACATTATTACCTGACACACTTGTGATGTGCGCGTTGCATTGCAGTGAGGCGCAATGACCGTCGGGGGATTGGTGGTGCGGGTGTGGAAAGAATGGGGTCTCCAGATCTTGGTCGTCACCAGCTTCGTGCTGCAACTCGTGCTCCTCGTGTTCGCCGGGATCCGTCGGCGCAAATCCTCTGCTGCGCTCATGATCCTCCTGTGGCTGGCATACCTGATGGCGGACAATGTTGCAGTGTACGCGCTTGGCCACATGTCCCTGGACAATCGGCCGCACGAGGATGGGCTGGTGGCCTTCTGGGCGCCCTTCTTCCTGCTGCACCTGGGTGGCCAGGACACCATCACCGCCTACTCGCTGGAGGACAACCAGCTGTGGCGGCGCCACCTGCTGACTTTGCTTGTGCAGGCGTCAGGAACCGGCTACGCCCTCTACCGTTACATCCCCAGCACCCCGACGCTGATCTCGGCCACCATACTCATCTTCATCGTCGGGTTCCTCAAGTACGGGGAGAGGGTGTGGGCGCTCGAGAGCGCCAACATCGAGACCCTCGACCCCCTTCACCACGTTCTGCAAGATACTGATGCCAGGTTGTACAACAGACTATCGGTGGGTGCAGAGGAAGAGCTCCTGCTGGATGCTCATTACATGTTCGGGTTCTGCAAGAGCTCGTTTCTCAACATTGACCAGGGGTTTCGTTTCAGGAATGCAAATTTTGCTGTGGGCAGTCTCATGCGCAGCAGGCTGTTCAATCGCGGCATGTACATGTATGACCTGGTTGAGGCAGAGCTCTCCATCCTGTACGACCTTCTCTACACCAAGGCGCCGGTGATCCACACCTGGCAGGGCTGCTCCATCCGAGTCGTCGCGCCGCTCGCCACGGTGGTCGCCTTCTTCCTGTTCCATCTCGACATTAAAGCTTCCTACAGCAGAGTCGATGTCGCCATCACTTACCTCCTGTTGGTTGGCGCCATCGCCCTGGAGATCACTTCGGCGCTGAGAGCGCTAGGATCCACATGGACCTGCGCCTACTTTTTTTTCCTGGGAATATGATGGAGCCAATGCCATGGTCATGCGCCTTCGTCGGCTTGTCAACGCCGGAAGCAAAAGGCGAAGATGGTTGCACTCTATCGGGCAGCATGATGTGTTGGATTACTGTAGCCATGACCACACCAAGCTCAGAGCAAGGGTCATGGAGGCGATAGGCCTCGGGGAGTGGTGGAAGAAGCTGCATTTCTCAAGAACCATTCCGATCTCAACCGAGCTCAAGGAGTTGCTGATGGTGCATATAGTGCTCAAAATGCGCTTCCCCGAGAAATTTGACATGATGAATGCCCGTGGCAGCGCCGTGCTCGCCGAGTCCAAGATGTTGGAAGAAATCGGGTGGAGTGTTGGAGGTAGGGACTTTTGCCGAGTGCATCCATTTCTGGCACATTGCGAGCCACATATACCTTAGCTGCAGCCGGAACAACAGCCACCGGTACCGAGAGCTAGAAAAGGCAATCAAGATACTGTCCAACTACATGGGGTTCCTCCTCCTGGTGCGCCCCAGCTTGCTCCCCGGTGGGGTTCGGCGCAACTTTCTTTCCGACAGCAGCACCGTTTTGGAGCGCAAGTGGAGGTCCACAAAGAGTGCTGCTTTTCTCGGAGAGGAGGAAAATCGGGACCAAAACCTCACCAGCCAGGATTTCGGTCGTTTTCTGCTTGACAAGTACGGCGACAGCGGCGACAAGGGCGACACAGCTCGCCGGAGGACTCCGCTCAGCGGTGTGTATCTTGCTGCTAAGCTGCTCCGCAACGAGTGGGGCTTGCCCAACATGCCGGAAGTCATCTTCGGGGTGTGGGTGGAGTTCCTGTGCTACGCGGCACACCACAGCACCGAAATCTCCCACTGCAGGCAGCTCGGCAGCGGCGGCGACTTGCTCACTGTTATCCGCCTCATGCTAGATCACAACAGGCTGTTTCAGACCATTGAAGGCTTGGATTAAGCCCAAGCGCGTATTCAGGTGACTCTCTGTTTGTCAATAAACAGGAACCATAGTTTTAAATAGCGCGCTAAGCATCTTAGCGGCGGACCTCTTCCAAATGCTATAGCGTGCTATAGCGGAGCTATAGCGCGCTATTTAAAATGTTCTTTCATTTATTTGGACCAAAGTCTCTTAGCGCAAGACCTTTTGTAAACGCTATAGCGGAGCTATAGCGGGCTATTTAAAACAGCGACGGGAACCCACTACCGTTGAAGAGAGGCTTTGTCCCAAATGGATTGCTTGGATCAAATCAAAGCCATTGTGAGGGGGGATCTGTAGGAGTTAAAATCAATGGTTGTGAAAGTGATTTTTTTATAACCAGCAAAGATCTTAGACAAGCAGACCCTATATCCCCTCTCCTTTTCAATCTTGTAGTGGATGTGCTTGCTAGAATGCTAGCCAAGGCTACTGCATCAGGGCTGATCAAAGGGCTATGCCCTAACTTCTACCCTGGTGGAGTAATTTGCCTGTAGTATGCTGATGACGCTATTTTGTTCCTGCAAAAAAACTTAAAGATGGCCCAAAATCTTAAGATGATTTTGTCTTGCTTTGAGCAAGTGTCTGGCATGAGAATTAACTACAACAAGAGTGACTTAATCCCCATTAACATGGCAGATGATGAAACCATGAGGTTCATAGATGTCTTGAAGTGCAAAGGTGGGGCTTTCCATATTAAATACATTGGGATACCCATGCATTATGACAAGCTTAGGAGAGAGGATGTGCAACCCCTCGTAGATAAGATCATTAAAATGTTAGCTGGTTGGAGAAGGAAACTCCTTTCTTATAAAGGTAGACTAGTTTTGATCTAAGCATGCTTAGCAAGCATCCCTATCTACCTTCTATCCCATTTTAAATTCCCCAAATGGGCTATTGAGATGATTAATTCTCAGATGGCTTGTCTTTTGAATGACTTTGGAGGACATAGAAAACTACACCTAGCCAACTGGAGGCTAGTGTGTATGAAGAAATAGTTTGGAGGACTAGGTATCCCTAACCTCCAAGAACTTAATATGTGTATGTTGGGTTCCTGGGTGCAGAGATATTCCCAGGGAGAACGTAAATTGTGAAGAGTGTGGTAGACCAAAAGTATAACACCCACAGATCGAATATATTTACTAGTACTACACTCCATGCCTCCAGATTCTGGAAACAAGTGATGAACGTAGTTAAAGCAATTAAATTTGGTTATAGATGGTGAGTAGGAAATGGTAAGCAAATCAGGTTTGGGGAAGACACCTAGTTTGGTACTTCCCCTTTAGCTGTTCAATTTTGGCCCCTGTATACTATATGCAACGAGGCCTCTAAAACCATCAGTGAAATCTGGGATGGGACTTAGATCAAACTCTCTTTCAGGAGGATTTTAGTGACAAGATCATGGAATCCTGGTATCAACTAGAGGAGATCGTTAAAACTATCACTCTTGTTGAAGAAACGGACTCCTTGGTCTGGCAGTTAGACAGCAAAGGGGTGTGCTCTAGTAGCCCCTTGTATCATGTGATTAATTTTAGAGGGGTGAAGCCAGTGTGCATCCCTGTGGTATGGAAACTGCTGGTGCCACCTAAAATACATATTTTCCTCTGGCTGGTCTCTTATAATAAGATCTTGACCAGAGATAATCTTAGGAAAAGACACATCATTAAACCGCTGGACTGTGTATTTTGCTCTTCAGAGGAATCTATACAACACTTTTTTTTATTGTGTAGTTGCTAAAATTATTTGGAGTTTGGTAAGGGACACTTCAAAAACAATCTGGGAGCTGATTATTTTTCTATGTCTAGATTGTGGGTATCTAACAAGAAGAATGCTACTCGTAATGTTGCTAGCTCTGCCATCATGTGGTGCTTATGGAAGTTTAGAAATTCCATGATCTTTAATAACACTGCATGGTCTAATATAAAATAGGTGATTGGGAAACTGCATGCTACGATCAGAAGCTGGATGATTCTTTCTGGGGACAGAGAAAGGACTCAGTTGGAAGCGTTCGTCTCATTCCTGGCGACATACCTGTCAAGGCCTCTCTATTTGACTAGTTGCTAGGTGACTCCAGGGCTGAGCTCGGGGCAGAGAACTATGGGGGAGACCGCACAGATCTCGTGCTGAAGGTACCAAAGTCAATCTCATGGGCAGCTGGACACCCCGGCCGAGGCAACACCCCTCCTGAAGGCAAGGAAGTCATTCCAGGAGATTGAGGTTGTAGCTTAGAGGTCGTGTTTAGAAAACTGCTTCCCTCCATGGAACTTGCAACAAAAAAGATTGATGCTGGTTTTGCATTTTATTGCTTTTGGAACTTATTAGTTTTTGTCTTTTAGTTTCTCCCTCTTCCTGGGGAGAGAGAGGAAAAACTTGTCCTAAACTATGTAAGCCTGTGGTTTCATCTAATGGAAATGGGAGTACTCCCTGTTTTTCTAAAAAAGTACACTGGAATTCATAAGATGAAGGTACCTACAATTGTTCATGAGAGGCATGTTGGATAATTTATCTACTACTCCCTCTGTCCCATAATATAAGAGCGTTTTTTACACTACACTGGTGTCAAAGTGAAGGAAATATGCCCTAGAGGCAATAATAAAGTTATTATTTTATATTTCCTTATTCATGATAAAGGTTTATTATTCATGCTAGAATTGTATTGATCGGAAACTTAAATGCATGAGTTGTCATTTGATAACAGGATCACATCATTAGGAGAATGATGTGATGGGCAAGACTCATCCGTTAGCTTAGCATAATGATCGTTCAGTTTATTGCTATTGCTTTCTTCATGTCAAATACATATTCCTCTGACTATGAGATTATGCAACTCCCGGAAGCCGGAGGAATGCCTTGTGTGCTATCAAACGTATAAACATAACTGGGTGATCATAAAGATGCTCTACAGGTATCTCTGAAGGTGTTTATTGAGTTGGCATAGATCGAAATTAGGGTTTGTCACTCCGAGTATCAGAGAGGTATCTCTGCGCCCTGTCGATAATACACATCATAAGCTTGCAAACAAATGACTAAGGAGTTAGTTACGAGGTGATGTATTACGAAATGAGTAAAGAGACTTTCTAGTAACGAGACTGAACTAGGTATAGAGATACCGACGATCGGATCTCGGGCAAGTAACATACCAATGGACAAAGGGAATTCCGTATGCTGTCATAACGGTTCGACCGATAAAGATCTTCGTAGAATATGTAGGAGTCAATATGAGCATCCAGTTTCCGCTATTGGTTATTGACCATAGAGGTGTCTCGGTCATGTCTACATAGTTCTCCAACCCATAGGGTCTGCACGCTTAACGTTCGATGACGATATAGTATTACATGAGTTATGTGATTTGGTGACCGTATGTTTTTCGGAGTCCTGGATGAGAAAACGGACATGATGATGAGTCTCGAAATGGTCGAGAGGTAAAGATTGATATATAGGACGATGGTTTTCGGACACCGGAAGTGTTTCAGAGGGTACCGTGTACTTATCGGATCACCGAAAAGGAGTTTCGGGCACCCCTAGCAAAGCTATGGGCCTTATGGGCCAGTAAAGGGAACACACCAGCCCACAAGGGGCTGGTGCGCCCCTATAGTGGCCGGCCCTATGAGGAGGAGAAGGAAAGAGGGGAGGGAAAGGAAAGTGTGGAGTAGGACTTCTCCTTCCTTCCCTCTCCTCCCTCTCTTTCCTTTCCCCCTTGGTCATACAAGGAAAGGGGGGCACTAGTAGAAAAACACCTATTAATCCCGGTTCGTAAGGGCCTTTAGTCCCGGTTCATGAACCGGGACTAATCGGCCGTTACTAATACCTCCCCCCTTTAGTCCCGGTTCTAAAACGAACCGGGACAGATGGTCCTCCACGTGGCCGGTGCGCCGAACCCAGGCAGAGGGGCGTTTGGTCCCGGTTGGTGGCACCAACCGGGACCAAAAGGCATCCACGCTCATGAAGGAAATATGCCCTAGAGGCAATAATAAAGTTATTATTTATTTCCTTATTTCATGATAAATGTTTATCATTCATGCTAGAATTGTATTAACCGGAAACATGATACATGTGTGAATGCATAGACAAAAACAACATGTCACTAGTATGCCTCTACTAGACTAGCTTGTTAATCAAAGATGGTTATGTTTCCGACCATGAACAAAGAGTTGTTATTTGATTAACAAGGTCACATCATTAGTAGAATGATCGATTGACATGACCCATTCCCTTAGCTTAGCACACGATCGCTTAGTATGTTGCTACTGCTTTTATCCATGACTTATACATGTTCTGTAACTATGAGATTATGCAACTCCGTTTACGGAGGAACACTTTGGTGCTACCAAACGTCACAACGAATCGGGTGATTATAAAGGAGTACTACAGGTGTCTCCAAAGGCAGATGTTGGGTTGGCGTATTTGAGATTAGGTTTTGTCACTCCGATTGTCGGAGAGGTATCTCTGGGCCCTCTCGGTAATGCACATCATGAAGCCTTGCAAGCACTACAACTAATGAGTTAGTTGTGAGATGATGTATTACGGAACGAGTAAAGAGACTTGCCGTAACGAGATTGAACTAGGTATTGGATACCGACGATCGAATCTCGGGCAAGTAACATACCGATGACAAAGGAACAACGTATGTTGTTATGCGGTCGACCGATAAAGATATTCAGTAGAATATGTAGGAACCAATATGGGCATCCAGGTCCCGCTGTTGGTTATTGACCGTGAATAGTTCTAGGTCATGTCTACATTGTTCTCGAACCGTAGGGTCCGCACGCTTAAAGTTTCGATGGCGATGTTATTATGAGTTTATGTATTTTGATGTACCGAAGAAGTTCGAGTCCGGATGTGATCACGGACATGACGAGGAGTCTCGAAATGGTCGAGACATAAAGATTGATATATTGGAAGCCTATGTTTGGAGTTCGAATGGTTCCGGCGAAAACAGGAATTTCTCGAGTCCGGAGGTTACGGAACCCCGGGGTAAATGGGCCTCGGTGGGCCTCGAGGGAGAAGAGGAGGGCCGGCGAGGAGGTGGCGCGCCTCTCCCCCAGTCCGAATAGGACAAGGAGGGGGCGGCGCCTCTCCTCTTTCCCTCCCCCAATCCTATTCCAACTAGGAAGGGGGAGTCCTACTCGGTGGGAGTAGGACTCCTCCAGCGCGCCTAGCTAGGCCGGCCGGCCTCCTCCTCCCTCCTTTATATACGGGGCAGGGGGCACCCTAGGACACACAAGTTTGATCTTTAGATCGTTCCTTAGCCGTGTCGGTGCCCCCTCCACCATATTCCACCTCGGTTATACCGTCATGAAGCTTAAGCGAAGCCCTGCGCGCCGTGAAACATCAAGATCGTCACTGCGCCGTCGTCTCGACGAAACTCTCCTCGACACTCGGCTGGATCGAGTACGAGGGACGCCATCGAGCTGTACGTGTGTCAAGAACTCGGGCGTCGAGTAATGGCGCCGAGATCGGTCGGATCGCGAGGAGAACGTCACGACTACTTCCTCTACGTTGTGATCGCTTCGCTTCGGTTCACGAGGGTACGTAGACAACACTCTCCCTCTCGTTGCTATACATCACCATGATCTTGCGTGTGCGTAGGAAAATTTTTGAAATTACTACGTTCCCCAACAAAGTGGCATCCGAGCCTAGGTTTTTCTATGGTTTGATGTTTTGCACGAGTAGAACACAAGTGAGTTGTGGGCGATACAAGTCATACTACCTACCAGCATGTCATACTTTGGTTCAGCGGTATTGTGAGATGAAGCGGCCTGACCGACATTACGCCAGACGCTTACGCGAGACTGGTTTCACCGCCACGAGCACTCGTTGCTTAAAGGTGACTGGTGGGTGCTGTCTCTCTCACTTTAGTTGAACTGAGTGTGGCTACGCCCGGTCCTTGAGAAGGTTAAACGGAGTCTATTTGACGAAGTATCATTGTGGTTTTGATGCGAGGTGAGACTGGTTCTTGCTTAAGCCCGTAGCAGCCACGTAAAATTTGCAACAACAAAGTAGAGGACGTCTAACTTGTTTTTGCAGGGCATGTTGTGATGTGATATGGTCAAGACGTGATGCTATATTTTATTGTATGAGATGATCATGTTTTGTAACCGGTTATCGGCAATGGCAGGAGCCATATGGTTGTCGCTTTATTGTATGCAATGCAATCGCTCGTAATGCTTTACTTTATCACTAAGCGGTAGCGATAGTCGAGAAGCATAAGTTTGGCGAGACGACAACGATGCTACGATGGAGATCAAGGTGTCGCGCCGGTGGCGATGGTGATCATGGTGGTGCTCCGGAGATGAAGATCACGAAGCACAAGATGATGATGACCATATCATATCACTTATATTGATTTGCATGTGATGTTTATCCTTTTATGCATCTTATCTTGCTTTGATTGACGGTAGCATTATAAGATGATCTCTCACTAAATTATCAAGAAGTGTTCTCCCCGAGTATGCACCGTTGCCAAAGTTCATCGTGCCCAGACACCACGTGATGATCGGGTGTGATAAGCTCTACGTCCATCTACAACGGGTGCAAGCCAGTTTTGCACACGCAGAATACTCGGGTTATACTTGACGAGCCTAGCATATGCAGATATGGCCTCGGAACACGGAGACCGAAAGGTCGGCGTGAATCATATAGTAGATATGATCAACATAAGATGTTCACCATTGAAAACTACTCCATTTCACGTGATGATCGGTTATGGTTTAGTTGATTTGGATCACGTGATCACTTGGATGACTAGAGATGTTTTTCTAAGTGGGAGTTCTTAAGTAATATGATTAATTGAACTTAAATTTATCATGAACTTAGTACCGATAGTATCTTGCTTGTTTATGTTTGATTGTAGATAGATGGCTCGTCTTTGTTGTTCCGTTGAATTTTAATGCGTTCCTTGAGAAAGCAAAGTTGAAAGATGATGGTAGCAATTACACGGATCGGGTCCGTAATTTGAGGATTATCCTCATTGCTGCACGTAAGAGTTACGTCTGGATGCACCGCTAGGTGCAGAACTCTTGCTAATGCTGGCGCAGATGTTATGAACGTCTGGCGAGCAAAGTTGATGACTACTCTATAGTTCGATGTGCCATGCTTTACGGCTTAGAACCGGGACTTCAACGACGTTTTGAATGTCATGGAGCATATGAGATGTTCCAGAGTTGAAGTTGATATTCCAAAGAATGCCCGGATTGAGAGATATGAAGTCTCCAATAAGTTCTATAGCTGCAAGATGGAGGAGAATAGTTACATTAGTGAGCACATACTCGAATGTCCGGGTACTACAATCACTTGACACAATTGGGAGTTAATCTTCCGGATGATTGTGTCATTGATGTAATTCTTCAATCACCGCCACCAAGCTACAAAGGCTTCGTGATGAACTATAATATGCAAGGGTTAGTAAAGACTATACCGAGCTCTTCGCAATGCTAAAAGCTGCGGAGGTAGAAATCAAAAGGAGCATCAAGTGTTGATGGTCAACAAGACCACTAGTTTCAAGAAGAAAGGCAAAGGGAAGAAGAAGGAACTTCAAGAAGAACAGCAAGCAAGTTGTTGCTCGGGAGAAGAAACCCAAGTCTGGCCCTAAACCTGAAATCGAGTGCTTCTACCGCAAGCGATCGTCATCGGAAGCGGAACTGCCCCAAGTATTTGGCGGATAAGAAGGATGGCAAGGTGAACAAAGGTATATGTGATATACATGTTATTGATGTGTACCTTACTAGAGCTCGTAGTAGCACTGGTATTTGATATTGGTTCATTGCTAATATTTGCAACTCAAACAGGGACTACTGATTGCTTAACTCGCAAAGGACGAGGTGACGATGCGCGTGGGAAATGGTTCCAAAGTCGATGTGATCGCGGTCGGCACGCTACCTCTACATCTACCTTCGGATTAGTTTTAGACCTAAATAATTGTTATTTGGTGCTGCGTTGAGCATGAACATTATATCTAGATCTTGTTTGATGCGAGACGGTTATTCATTTAAATCAGAGAATAATGGTTGTTCTATTTACATGAGTAATATCTTTTATGGTCATGCACCCTTGAGGAATGGTCTATTTTTGATGAATCTCGATAGTAGTGATACACATATTCATAATGTTGAAACCAAAAGATGCAGAGTTGATAATGATAGTGCAACTTATTTGTGGCATCGCCGTTTAGGTCATATCGGTGTAAAGCGCATGAAGAAACTCCATGCCGATGGACTTTTGGAGTCACTTGATTATGAATCACTTGGCACTTATGAACCGTGCCTCATGGGCAAGATGACTAGAACACCGTTCTCGGTACTATGGAGAGAGCAACAGATTTGTTGGAAATCATACATACTGAGATGTATGTGGTCCGATGAATGTTGAGGCTCGTGGCGGATATCGTTATTTTCTCACCTTCACAGATGACTTAAGCGAGATATGGGTATATCTACTTAATGAAACATAAGTCTGAAACGTTTGAAAAGTTCAAAGAATTTCAGAGTGAAGTTGAAAATCATCGTAACAAGAAAATTAAGTTTCTACGATCCGATCGTGGAGGTGAATATTTGAGTTACGAGTTTGGTCTACATTTGAAACAATGCGAATAGTTTCGCAACTCACGCCACCCGAACACCACAATGTAATGGTGTGTCCGAACGTCAGAATCGCACTTTACTAGATATGGTGCGATCTATGATGTCTCTTACAGATTTACCGCTATCGTTTTGGGGTTATGCTCTAGAGACGGCGCATTCACACTGAATAGAACACCGTCGAAATCCGCTGAGACGACACCTTATGAACTATGGTTTGGCAAGAAACCAAAGTTGTCGTTTCTTAAAGTTTGGGGATGCGATGCTTATGTGAAAAAGCTTCAACCCGATAAGCTCGAACCCAAATCGAGAAATGTGTCTTCATAGGATACCCAAAGGAGACAGTTGGGTACACCTTCTATCACAGATCCGAAGGCAAGACATTCGTTGCTAAGAATGGATCCTTTCTAGAGAAGGAGTTTCTCTCGAAAGAAGTGAGTGGGAGGAAAGTGGAACTTGATGAGGTAATAGTACCTTCTCCCTTACTTGAAAGTAGTTAAATCACGTAAACCGGTTTCGAGACACCTACACCAAGTAGTGAGGAAGTTGATGATGTCGATCATGAAACTTCAGATCAAGTTACCGCAGAACCTCGTAGATCAACCAGAGTAAGATCCGCACTGCAGTGGTACGGTAATCCTGTTCGAAATCATGCTACTAGATCATGATGAACCCACGAACTATGAAGAAGCGATGGTGAGCCCAGATTCGCAAAATGGCTTGAGGCCATGAAATCGAGATGGGATCCATGTATGAAAACAAAGTATGGACTTTGGTTGACTTGCCCGAGGGTAGGCAAGCAATAGAAAACAAGTGGATCTTCAAGAAGAAGACCGACGCCGACGGTAATGTTATCGTCTACAAAGCTCGACTTGTCGCAAAGGGTTTCGACAAGTTCAAGGGATTGACTACGATGAGACCTTCTCACCCGAAGCGATGCTTAAGTCCGTCCGAATCATGTTAGCAATTGCCGCATTTTATGATTATGAAATTTGGCAAATGGATGTAAAGACGCATTCTGAATGGATTTACGGAAGAAGAGTTGTATATGATGCAACCGAAGGTTTTATCGATCCAAAGGGAGCTAACAAAGTGTGCAAGCTCCAGCGATCCATCTATGGACTGGTGCAAGCATCTCGAGTTGGAATAAACGCTTTGATAGTGTGATCAAAGCATTTGGGTTTGTACTGACTTTTGGAGAAGCTGTATTTACAAGAAAGTGAGTGGGAGCTCAGTAGCATTTCGATATTATATGTAGATGACATATTGCTGATCGGAAATGATATAGAATTCTGGATAGCATAAAAGGATACTTGAATAAGAGTTTTTCAATGAAAGACCTCGGTGAAGCTGCTTACATATTGGGCATTAAGATCTATAGAGATAGATCAAGACGCCTAATTGGACTTTCACAAAGCACATACCTTGACAAAATTTTGAAGAAGTTCAAAATGGATCAAGCAAAGAAAGGGTTCTTGCACGTGTTACAAGGTGTGAAGTTGAGTAAGACTCAATGCCCGACCACTGCAGAAGATAGAGAGAAAATGAAAGATGTTCCTATGCTTCAGCCATAGGCTCTATCATGTATGCAATGCTGTGTACAGACTGATGTGTGCCTTGCTATAAGCCTAGCAGGAGGTACCAAAGTAATCCAGAGTGGATCATGGACAGCGGTCAAGAACATCTGAAATACCGAAAAGGACTAAGGATATGTTTTCGATATGGAGGTGACAAAGAGCTCATCGTAAACAGTTACGTTGATGCAAGCTTTGACACCGATCCGACGATTCTAAATCGCAGACCGGATACGATTTACACTAAACGGAGGAGCTGTCGGTTGGTGCAGTTCTAAACAAAGCGTCGTGGCGGGATCTACATGTGAAGCGGAATACATAGCAGCTTCGGAAGCAGCTAATGAAGGAGTCGGATGAAGGAGTTCATATCCGATCTAGGTGTCATACCTAGTGCATCGGGTCCAATGAAAATCTTTCGTGACAAATCGAGCAATTGCCTTAGCGAAGGAATCCAGATTTCACAAAAGGACCAAGCACATCAAGAGACGCTTCAATTCCATCCGGACTTAGTCCGGTGGGAGACATAGAGATTTGCAAGATACACACGGATCTGAATGTTGCGCAACCGTTGACTAAGCCTCTTCCACGAGCAAAACATGATCAGCACCAAGACTCCATGGGTGTTAGAATCATTACTATGTAATCTAGATTATTGACTCTAGTGCAAGTGGGAGATCAAGGAAATATGCCCTAGAGGCAATAATAAAGTTATTATTTATTTCCTTATTTCATGATAAATGTTTATCATTCATGCTAGAATTGTATTAACCGGAAACATGATACATGTGTGAATGCATAGACAAAAACAACATGTCACTAGTATGCCTCTATTAGACTAGCTTGTTAATCAAAGATGGTTATGTTTCCTGACCATGAAGAAAGAGTTGTTATTTGATTAACAAGGTCACATCATTAGTAGAATGATCTGATTGACATGACCCATTCCCTTAGCTTAGCACACGATCGCTTAGTATGTTGCTACCGCTTTTATCCATGACTTATACATGTTCCTGTAACTATGAGATTATGCAACTCCGTTTACGGAGGAACACTTTGGTGCTACCAAACGCCACAACGAATCGGGTGATTATAAAGGAGTACTACAGTGTCTCCAAAGGCGATGTTGGGTTGGCGTATTTCGAGATTAGGTTTTGTCACTCCGATTGTCGGAGAGGTATCTCTGGGCCCTCTCGGTAATGCACATCATGAAGCCTTGCAAGCACTACAACTAATGAGTTAGTTGTGAGATGATGTATTACGGAACGAGTAAAGAGACTTGCGTAACGAGATTGAACTAGGTATTGGATACCGACGATCGAATCTCGGGCAAGTAACATACCGATGACAAAGGGAACAACGATGTTGTTATGCGGTCTCGACCGATAAAGATATTCAGAGAATATGTAGGAACCAATATGGGCATCCAGGTCCCGCTGTTGGTTATTGACCGTGAATAGTTCTAGGTCATGTCTACATTGTTCTCGAACCGTAGGGTCCGCACGCTTAAAGTTTCGATGGATGTTATTATGAGTTTATGTATTTTGATGTACCGAAGAAGTTCGAGTCCCGGATGTGATCACGGACATGACGAGGAGTCTCGAAATGGTCGAGACATAAAGATTGATATATTGGAAGCCTATGTTTGGAGTTCGGAATGGTTCCGGTAAAACAGGAATTTACCGAGTACGGAGGTTACCGGAACCCCGGGTAAATGGGCCTCGGTGGGCCTCGAGGAGAAGAGGAGGGCCGGCCAGAGGTGGTGGCGCCCTCCCCCCAGTCCGAATAGGACAAGGAGGGGGCGGCCTCTCCTCTTCCGCTCCCCCAATCCTATTCCAACTAGGAAGGGGAGTCCTACTCAGTGGGAGTAGGACTCCTCCCGGCGCGCCCTAGCTAGGCCGGCCGGCCTCCCCCCTCCCTCCTTTATATACGGGGGCAGGGGGGCACCCTAGGACACACAAGTTTGATCTTTAGATCGTTCCTTAGCCGTGTGCGGTGCCCCCCTCCACCATATTCCACCTCGGTTATACCGTCACGAAGCTTAGGCGAAGCCTGCGCCGGTGAAACATCAAGATCGCCACCACGTCGTCAGGCCGACGAAACTCTCCTCGACACTCGGCTGGATCGAGTACGAGGGACGCCATCGAGCTGTACGTGTGTCAAGAACTCGGGCGCCGGAGTAACGGCGCCGGATCGGTCGGATCGCGAGGAGAACGACGACTACTTCCTCTACGCCAGATCGCTTCCGCCGGTCTCACGAGGGTACGAGACAACACTCTCCCCTCTCATTGCTATACATCACCATGATCTTGCGTGTGCGTAGGAAAATTTTTGAAATTACTACGTTCCCCAACAGCTCAGCATTCCAGTGGCTGGGGTTTTTGTTTCTTTTTTTTGAAAAGGGGGGGGGGGTTGGGGGTTTTGGGGGTTAATTTAGGCGTTTCATATATTGTGTTAGCTAGCTAATTAATAGAGAGAAGTGTCCCCTCTTATGTCCGTGCTTGGTCGACGCTACGTACTATATACATATAGCCCTCGAGACGCTAGCTAGTAAGAAAATGAAGGAACCATTGAGTACTGAAGTTAAGTCATGCATACCGAGAGAAATGATCGATCGACCTCTCCTTCTCCGAGAGATTGGTCGAACAACAAGTTTTCAGTATCATGTACGTCCGACGCCATGGCTACATACATGTACAATATATAAGATCTCTCAATTACAGTCCCTAGCATTGAAATCAACTTCCACATGGTATTCTCCGGCTTTATTGATGACGTGGTCAAGAAAGAATCCCGCCAATTCCTCTTGAATTGCTTTCATGCGATCTGGTTCTAGGAGTTCATTCCATCCGCCACGCCTAATTTGAAGAAGGGGGTTAATTAGTACATATATATGAATGAAACTCAACAGAAATGATGGTGTAATAAAAATGAAATTGTGAATATTATTGCTTACGCACTTCATATTGTCTTTGAGAGTAGCCCCGCTTGTTTTTCAAAGTCGCGTTGTGGATGAACTCGCACACGTAGTATCCACAGAAATCATTCCCTTGTTCCTGCCACAAGCACTTTAAGAGAAATAGAGGTCACGGGCCAGGTGTTTTGATTGCTGCTCTGCTCCCCGAAAGGATTAATGCCATCCGCGCTTAAAGCAAACCATACGTTCCTTGGCTCACTTGCAAACTCATCCCAGTACTTTCTCTCGATTTTTCTCCACTGCGACCCGTCAGCAGGTGCTCTCAACTTCCCGTCTTTTATTACGGTCCTCACTGTGCCATCGCATCAACTTGGCATGCTCTCCGTTTCTGAATAGACGTTTCAACCGTGGTATTATAGGAGCATACCACATCACCTTCGCATGAACCCTCTTCCTGGGGGGCTCGCCGTCAACATCATCAGGGTCATCTCGTCTGATCTTATACTGTAATGCACCGCATACCGGGCATGCGTTCAGATCCTTGTACGCACCGCGGTAGAGGATGCAGATCATTAGGGCATGCATGTATCTTCGCACCTCCAATCCTAGAGGGCATACGACCGTCTTTGCTGCGTATGTCTTTGTCGGGCATTCGTTATCCTTTGGAAGCTTCTTTTCAATATTTTCGTAGCTTCTCAAATCCTTTGTCGAGCACAGCATTCTCTCGCCTTCCATCGCAGCAATTCCAAAGACGGTACCGAGCTTTGTGTTGCCATCTTCGCAATTGGGGTACAACCCTTTTTGTGGTCCTCTAACATGTGATCGAACTTCAGCTTCTCCTTTTGACTTTCGCATTGCGTCCTTGCATCGACAATGACCGGCGGAGATCATCATCATCGGGCACATCGTCGGTTCCTCTTGATCTTCAGCAGCTTCGCGTTGCAGCATCATCGTGCACATCGTTTGGTTCCTCTTGATGTTCAAGAGCATCACCGTATTCGGGGGCACATAGTTGTCATCGTACTCTTCTTCTTCGCCGTCTTCCATCATAACCCCTATTTCTCCGTGCCTCGTCCAAACATTATAGTGTGGCATGAAACCCTTGTAAAGTAGGTGGGCGTGGAGGATTTTCGGTCGAGTAAGACTTCAGATTCCACATATAGGGCATGGACAACACATAAAACCATTTCGCTTGTTTGCCTCAGCCACTTTGAGAAAATCATGCACGCCCTTAATGTACTCGGAGGTGTGTCTTGAACCGTACATCCATTGCCGGTTCATCTGCGTGCATTATATATAATTAAGTGTATCAAAAATCATTACAGAACATCATGAATAGATAATTAAGTACCAAATTAATAGAAGTTCATCATCACATTAAAACCAAAGTACATACATAGTTCTCATCTAACAACATAAAGCTCTGCAGAGCATCTAAATTAATTAAACCATACACTGAAACTATGTAAAACATTTCAATGCGAAAACAAATGCGATCATAATCGCAACCAATGTAACAACTGATCCAACGGCATAATGATACCAAGCCTCGGTATGAATGGCATATTTTCTAATCTTTCTAATCTTCAAGCGCATTGCATCCATCTTGATCTTGTGATCATCGACGACATCCGCAACATGCAACTCCAATATCATCTTCTCCTCCTCCATTTTTCTAATTTTTTCCTTCAACAAATTATTTTCTTCTTCAACTAAATTTAACCTCTCGACAATAGGGTCGGTTGGAATTTCCGGTTCAACAACCTCCTAGATAAATAAAATCTATGTCACGTTGGTTGGCATAATTGTCATAAACAATAAATGAACCAATAGTTATGAAAAGATAATATATACCACATCCGAATCATAGACAGGACGAGGGCCAACGGGGGCGGATACCAAAACCATCGCACTATATAAGATGCAATAATAAAAGTAAGAAAATTATACAAGTATCTATATAAACATACAAGTAAGAATTTTTTTCCTTTCAGAAAGAAGATAAGAACAAGAGGCTCACCACGGTGGTGCCGGCGACGAGATCGGCGCGGGCGATCGACGGCGGTGAAGACGGGGACGGGACGTGACGGACCGCTAAACCTAGACAAATATTGAGGAAAATGGAGCTTGGAGGTCGAGCTTGGAGAGGAGAAAGCTTAAGTAGTGTGGCTCGGGCATTCCATCGAACACCTCATGTGCATAGGAGGTGAGCTAGAGCACCACAAAGCTCTCCCCTCACCGGCCACGAGCACTGGGAGTGCTCTGCTCGCGGGCGAGGGGTATATATAGGCAACTAATTGGTCCCGGTTCGTGGCAAGAACCGAGACTAAAGGGCAGCCTTTGGTCTCGGTTCAAGCCACCAACCGGGATCAATGATGGTGGGCCAGGAGCGAGGCCCATTGGTCCCGGTTCGTCCCACCAATCGGGACCAATAAGTCCAGCCGAACCGGGACCAATGGCCCACGTGGCCCGGCCGGCCCCCGGGGCTCAAGAACCGGGTCCAATGCCCCCATTGGTCCCGGTTCTGGATTGAACCGGGACTAATGGGCTGACCTGGCCTGGACCATTGCCCCCTTTTCTACTAATGGGGGCGCAGGAGGGCAGGGGCCCTAGGGCCGGCGGCCAGCCCCTTGGGGCGCGCCCTGGCTTCTAGGCTGCCTCCTCCCCCCTTCCACCTATATATATGTGGGGAGGGGCGCCACAGAAGGACACAACATTGTCTTAGCCGTGTGCGGCGCCCTAATACGTCTCCAACGTATCTATAATTTTTTTTTGTTTCATGCTATTATACTATCACTAGTCATCAACCCGTGCAGACTGCACAGGCTAGATATATCATATGTCACGCACTTATAAAATGAAAATATGCCTGTTTCTCGAAATTACATATGCAAAATTTTACAGTGCACCTTCCGAATATAACCACTAACACCTAACATTAAATATCCTTAGAGAAAATAGCAAACTATATTTGGCTGCCAATTCTAGCATTGTTACACTATTTATTTTGTAAAAAGCACTCCATTTTGTTCATTGCATGGTTCATTGGAGGCTCATGGTGTTTGTACTCTTTCCTTCTAATCGCTCAACGTATTACGGTCCAACAATCATCCTTCTGTCGACAAATCTTGAACCAAATTCAGTAGAAAGTTTTGATCCAACAGTCAATTGGAGATGAGAAGATAAAAAGTAGAGGTAATCATGTAATGATTTTCTGGTTAGAGTAAAACGTTAAGTATAACAAAGGTAGATATGTGATGACTAATGAAAAATCCCTTAGCACAAACAGAAGTTGAACATTCCACGATGAGATAAACACCATCGTTTTGATATGAATTTATTTTTATTCTTGAATGCTCAATCTGTACATATCTGGTATCACATAAAAAGGAGACGATTATTAAAGCGAAACATATTAGAAGGGAAATAACATATAAATACTTATGGAGTTGTAGAGTTCGCTGGAACTCTAGAGCTAAGAGCAGTCGACTGGCCTACAGCGCACTGCAGTAAAATTTTGAGGTGAAGCATTATTTAAGTCGACTACTTGTGTCTTGTTTTATAACGGAAATTCTTTTGTAACCTTGAAAATATTTCAATCATGATTTAAATGAGTTTCTACATTTCTTTTGATTTGTCAAAGGAACATGTAGTAAACATGATAAGTAGAAAATGCCAATGGTGGCCAACCATCATGGTGGACGTTTTCAAAATACAAATTTCCACAGTGCGAAAAATTCTGAATTTTTCTATGAACATACGTACACATGTATGTGCAAAATTTTATAACATTGTACTTTCACACGTGGCATACATATTTCCAAAATGGGGCGACCTTTTTTGTTGTTGATCCTGAAATTTGTTTTTTTATAGCCTACAATTCACAATTTTTTCTACCGAATTTTCACATGGTCCTGCGGAACATATATAAGTTTCCATGACTTTTTTTTTTACTTTTAAATGGGCTTTTTGAATTTTTTTAAAGTGTCCACCGTGCTGGTCAACCACCAAAAGTATGCGCTCACAGGTCAAGTGCCTCAAAAATATTTGAAATTGCAGTAAGACCTACATCCGCAATGACAATCCACAATTAATGGGTTGATTCTTAGCCGAATTCTCAAGACGTATTTATAGTTATAACATTATAGGTAAACAAAGCTAAGTACCACATCTAAAAAAATTAGTTTGGAGATTAAAGCAATTGTGTAAAAGGAAAGCAATGTGGGGAGATAATAATTGATTTGATAAAGAGCAACATATGAGGAGAAAATAATGTGTTCCCGATGTTGTGCTTGAGGTGCCGTTATCATTAACTATTAGTTTAATACTAGTAGAAAACCTCATTCCTTCACAACGAAAATCAATTTAATTTATATGTACCAATTTGTGGCTTCTAGACCAAGAGAAAATATTATGAACATGAGACAGAATCGAAGCAGATTAAATCTTCTTATCTATATGATTAATCTTCAGACTAAATCCTATTTATACATGGCGTGATTGCTTTAATATTTTCCCTGTGTTGTAAGTTGCCCAGTTGTTGGTCGTTCTACTCCTAGCCAGTTGAGCCTTTACTAATTTAATAAAAAGTTGGACTCATCTTGAGGCTAAGAATACCATTTACAGGGTTTATGTGTTCAAATGTATGGATAAAGGACAAATGGTTTGAATAGTATATTATCGATTTCACCACACCACTATGTAGTTGATCCACGTATTGTGCTTGCGGTGTAGGATTATAGAAACAGGAACCAATCGTCATGTCTCACATCAAGTATATAATATAAATTTCTGAATGCAGCGGTACTACTATCAGAAAATACCATGGTATTTCACCTGACAGGATAAGAGATTAAGAACACTACTAACTGTTAACATGTATTATTCCATGTATATTGTACCTGTGTGGATCCTCCTTGTATATAGGATCGTGGGTGTTGCCCAGGCCTGCGTGCCACATTGTTCGGGCTTTCCGTTGTAACTCCCTGTGTATAAGATGTACCGAGGGCCTCTGGCCAAGACAGTGAATACGATTGAGCCGATCTCCTTCCAACTTGGTATCAGCGACCAGTTCTTCGCTTCCGCTCCGCCCTGCGCCATGGCCGTCGAGCACGGATCCTCCTCCTCCGCCGCCACCAGCTCCGCCTCTTCGCCGAGCTCCCTCTCTTCTTCCTCCTCCGCGGCCACTTCCGGCGGCTCCACGGCTTCCTCCTCACCGGCCTTTGTGTTCGGCACCACCCCGGCCCTCAACTCCGGCTCATCCGCTCCCTCTGCGTCCCAGTTTGCCCCTCTTTTCTCCTCCCACCCACCACCACCACCACCGGCGCCTCCAGCTCGTCACCCCATGTTCAACGATCATGTGTCCAACCACATTAAATTCCTCCTCGATCCCGACGAACACAACTTTCACAAGTGGAAGTCCTTCTTCCTCATGGTCCTCGTCCGCCATGGTCTCTCCTACCTCATCGAGCACCCACCGCCCCCCAACGCCGATTCCCACTACCTGGAGCTCGACGCCCATGTCGCTCTGGGGGTTTATGCCACTCTTGCGGACTCCATCATCGACCACGTCATCGGCGCCACCACCACCTACGATCTCTGGACCCGGATCAACGCCTACTTCCTCGCCAACGCGCCGCCGCTACATGACGCTCAATCGGCGTCATCGGAATCTCAAGCAGGAGATCTCTCGATCGCCGAGTATGCGTGGCGCATGAAGCTGCTCACCGCCGGCCTCGCCGACATCGACCATGCCGTCACCGAGGTCGACCTCACCACCCAGTTCCTCCATGGCCTTGATGGGCGTCTTGACACCATACGGGTCGTTCTGGGCGACACCGTTCCCCTGCCACCCTTCGAGACCGTCTTCTCGCGCGTCAAACTCGCCGAGGAGAACCTCGCCCAGCGCGCTTCCGAGGTCAGCGCCACGGTACTCGCCGTCCACGGATCCGGCGCGCCTCCCAGTGGCTCCTCCGCCGCCTCCGGCTCTCCTGGCGCTGGTGGCTCCGCTCCTCGCTCGGGCGATCGCGGGACTGATCGCTCTCACGATCGTGGGGGCGACCGCGGTCACGGACAGTCCCCTGGGCGCGGCTCCTCCTCTCGCCAGCACGACAACAGCGATCGCGGTCGCGGGCGCGGCCGTGGTCGTGGGCGCGGTCGCGGTGACCAGGGCGGCCGGGGTTCTACATCGTCATTCAACCCATACATGGGCTTCTTCGCCCCCTACGGCATGGCCTTGCCCTCGCCGCGCTCCGGCTGGATCCCACCCAACGCCGCTGGTGTTCTCGGACCGCGCCCGGGCGCCCAAGCCAACGCATACTCCATGCAGTTCCCGGCCTACCCCGCGCCACCTCCGCTCCAGCCACCGTCTTGGGATCATCTCGCCATGCTCCAGGCGGCTTACAGCTCTCAAGGCTTCCCCAACAACGGCCACGGCCCCGCCGAGTGGTACCTCGACAGCGGTGCTTCATCTCACGTCACCGGCAACCCTGGTAACATTCACCAGTCCAACCCCTCTTTAAAGCATCATTTATCTCATATTGTTGTTGGCAATGGCACTCACCTTCCCATACAAGCCATCGGTTCCACTACACTACCACACAATTTTCATTTGCGTGACGTTCTGTTCTCACCCCGTGTTGTCACTAGTCTTATTTCTGTACGTCAATTCACTCGCGACAATTCTTGTTCTATCGAATTTTACCCATTCGGCTTTCTTGTGAAGGATCTTCGCACCAGGAGGGTCCTCATGATCTCCGCTAGCTCCGGCGACCTATATCCATTCTTCGGCAATAACAAGACTTGGCCGCTGCTCTCCTCGCCACGACCTCCTCCGCCGACATGTGGCATCGCGTCTCGCCACCCGAGTCCCCAAACAATTGCTTCCTTAGCTGCCAAGGATTTTCTTCCTTCATGTAATAATGTGGTGCACAATCCATGTAACGCGTGCCAGCTCGGCCGGCAACCGCGCCTTCCTTTTTCTTCTTCTAGTAGCCGCACCCATGCTCCCTTTGAGCTTGTTCATTGTGACTTATGGACGTCCCCAGTTGTAAGCTTCTCCGGCTACCAATATTATTTGATTGTGTTAGATGATTACACCCACTTTTCGTGGTCTTTTCCTCTTCGGAACAAGTCTGACACATCCCTCATCCTGCAACGGTTCTTCACTTTTGTGCGCACACAATATAACATCATCATCAAAGCTTTGCAATGCGACAACGGCGGTGAATTCATCAACGACTACGGCTTACAACTCTTCAAGTCTTCCTCGCACGAGCTTGTGGCATACACCGACGCGGACTGGGCCGGGTGCCCTGACACACGCAAATCCACCTCGGGTTTCTGCGTTTTTCTTGGGCAAAATCTCCTCTCTTGGTCGTCCAAACGGCAGGCTACCGTATCACGATCCAGTGCCGAGGCAGAATACAGGGGTGTGGCTAACTGTGTCGCTGAGTCATGTTGGCTTCGTCAGCTGCTACATGAACTACGGCGCCCTCCGTCGCAAGCCACCATTGTCTACTGCGACAATGTCAGTGCCGCCTACATCGCCACAAATCCGGTACAACATCAACGGACGAAGCACATCGAGATTGATCTACACTTCGTCCGTGATCGTGTGGCTCTCGGGGAAGCTCGCGTTCTTCATGTTCCATCCAGCTCCCAGTTCGCCGACGTCTTCACCAAGGGCCTTCCTACACAGGTTTTCCGTGAGTTTCGTGACAGCCTCAACATCCTTCCCAATGGAGTTCCGGCTGAGGGGGGGTGTTAACATGTATTATTCCATGTATATTGTACCTGTGTGGATCCTCCTTGTATATAGGATCGTGGGTGTTGCCCAGGCCTGCGTGCCACATTGTTCGGGCTTTCCGTTGTAACTCCCTGTGTATAAGATGTACCGAGGGCCTCTGGCCAAGACAGTGAATACGATTGAGCCGATCTCCTTCCAACTCTAACTGATGGACCATTAGCTCTCACCCCTCAAGAAAATCATGGATCAGAGATTTAACCGAACAATTGACGCCCCTGGTAAAAAGAAATCCCTTACGCTACACATGCTTAGGAGGCTGGCTGTTGGGTGATTCTTCGCATCAAGCAACAGTTTGTTTTTTCGCGTCAGAATTCACATTGCACTACCAAACTATTAAGTGTAAGTACAAACTCATGGCATCTGTTACCTTAAGAGGGACGTACAAATAGCACACGATCAGCTTAATATCAAGTTTTACTTTGCAATCTCGCATATGCAGAAACCAATCCAGCTGCTGTAATCCCAGTGCAGTTTCAATGTGACAGCATCCTCCTCCCATTCCTCGACGAACAGGTTGCCATCCTGTCCAATCGACTCTAACCACCATAACTACCAAGTAAATATTATAAATTATCTGACATGATTTGTGAAATCATGGAAGTTGGTTTGTACAAATTAAAGTCTAGGCATCAGAACATCCCTTAGTGCTGAAAGGCGAAATAATTAGACAGATACCATGCAAGTGTATAATCGAAAATTTAGAGTGAACCTAGTCTGCAGAAAGACTTGTATACATCTGATTCCTCTGTATGGTAATAAGAACTTATTCTGGCCATGGAGTCTCGTTTGGAGAAATATCAATAGTTAAGCTTCCTAGAAATATCAAAGGTGAACTTGTTGGCCAATTGTTGAAATCAGTGATGCAGCCATACAATAGAAATCTGCTGATTTCTTCTTTATGAGACGGTACGTATCAAATCAGTTAGTGCAGATTTCCTGATCAGTTCACTTGGTTGGAGGATAAAGCTGCGACTTAAAGGATACGGGCTTACCTTTCTGTTGATTAGGGCCGACTGTGGCGTTGGGATATATCATTGTTCCAACAGTTCGCTGTACTCCATCAACCCGGAAGCCTTGTCAACCGCAGCAAACGCTTGAGTTGCTTCAAACTTTCATACTCATAGGCACCTCCGATGTATGAACAACCATGATGCAGATTCAATGATTTGTCTAAAAATAAAGAGTCAATTATACCGGTGGTGCCTGAACTTGGCGCAAACGGTCACTTTGGTGCTAGAACTTGTGGCATACATTGAACTGGTGCAAAAACTTGGCTCGGACGTGCAAGTACAGTGCAAATCACGTTTGGATACGAAGCGATGCTGACTTGGAATGCCAACGTGGCATGGGGCCCACTGTCTGTGATTGGAAGGCTGAGAGGAGGGCGTTGGCCTTTTTTTGTGTGCAAAAAACAACTTGTATTGGCATTTTATTTTTTCGCCTCTATGAGAGGTGGGCCCCATATGTTAGTGCAGTGTGAAAATTAAAGAAAAATAAAGCTCCCGTGTCTCGAACCCTTGACCCTGCCTTGCACACAGTAGGACGTAGCGGCTACACCTTCTAGTATTGACTTCACAAAATGGATAACTAATGCAGAACAAAGACGCTCGTGGAGCTGAAATGGACTGTGATCAATGCCACCCATTTGCACCTGTTCTTTTCTAGAAAATTGTAAAAGGTACGTAACTTCTAATCTTAGTAACAAAAATAACGTTTAATTATTTGTGTGGAATCAATATTATACATACAAACTTAATAACTTACGTTTCATAATTGTTCACGTGTTATTTTAAAAATATTCATATATTTAAAATAATATTTATTAATTAAAAAATGTTTGGATAATTTATACCAATACAAATATTTTAACATTACAATTCTGAAATATTATTTTAGTTTTACTCTGTAATTATAAACACATGTTTATATTTCAATGTATGTATAAATAAATGTTCATAATTTAAATTTAAAATTTCATATGAATATTCATTAGTGGCTAATATTTCAATTATTGTTTTCTGAATATAAATCATCAGTGAAAATTATATCGCATTTAATGTTTGTATTCATCATTTCATATAATTTAAATATAAGCTGTAAGTGTAGAATTTTTTGTATCCATTTAATAAACATTTAAATCTCCACATTTTCCAAATATTTTTATATAATATTTTCTCTGTAAAGAAATATAAGAGTGTTTGGGTATTTCTTTACGAAGGGAGTACATGGGTGTATATTCAAATAATTTTATTTACTAATCATTGTTTGTATATAATATTTATAACACATGAATATTTGAACATTATTTTTATTAGTTACGTTTTACATATGTATTAAAAAACTAGTGTGTGCAAAATGGGCCGCCCTATTTGCGGCTCATATAAGTCCCACATGCGTCCTCCAGATGGTTGCTCAAAAAAAACATATGTTCTCCTGATAGTACATTAAAAACTATTATCAGAATTTATCATTGCAACATGAATGTTGGAGTGGCTTGGACGGCTAGCTGTCCAGCAGTTGGTCTTGGGTTTGAGACCTGTGGGCGTTTGTTTCATTTCTATTTTCACATACTGACAGGCGGTCCCCATGTGTCATAGAGTCAAAATGAAATGGCATCTGCCACGTGTTGATAAGGTTTTTTTTTGAGAAGTAGAAAAAAGTTGAGGGGGTTTTTGCAAAAAAAATAGGCCCCACGCCACGCTGGCGCGCCAAGTCATTGTCAATTTTGTATTCAAATGCGATTAGCATCGTATTTGCACGTCCAAGCCAAGTTTCTGCACCAGTTTAATGTATGCCACAAGTTCTAGCACCAAAGTGACGGTTTGTGGCAAGTTTAAGCACCATCGGTGTAATTGACTCAAAAATAAATCTAGACCAAAGCATGGTTAGAACTTGGACGTGGAGGGAACAATAGTCGGTGGAGGAAGGGCTCAGAGAAAGAAACAATTAGATCGTGAGTTCATGACCTTTCAGTCGGAGGAAGGTTTCCAATTTTAATCTTTTGTTTCCAAATCTAGGAGGAAAGACCATCAGATTTATGTCTCACCTTTTTTCTTTTAAAGGAAATATGGAGAGACCAAGGATAGGAAGGCTCTCATACGTGTGGGGAAATATGGGGAGACCAAGGGTAGGAAGGCTCTTGTACGTGGGTGTGTCTCATACTTCATCCACCGGCTGCAGATACATCATATACTAATCGGATGGTCTAATTTCATTGATTTCTAGGATTAACATGGTGTCTCGTATGGTGCCTCCAATTAGTAAAGATTTTTGAATGTTTTACAATCATTTTATAGCAACTTTATATCATTTTTTGGGACTAACCTATTGACATAGTGCCAAATGTCAGTTGTTGTTTTCTGCTTGTTTTTTACATCGCAGGAAATCAATATCAAACGGAGTCCAAATGCAGCAAAACTTGTTGTGGATTTTTTCTGGACCA
Source organism: Aegilops speltoides (assembly GCA_021437245.1). Classification (NCBI taxonomy): domain Eukaryota; kingdom Viridiplantae; phylum Streptophyta; class Magnoliopsida; order Poales; family Poaceae; genus Aegilops; species Aegilops speltoides. Next base: position 491,624,856 of record CM038147.1, on the reverse strand, counting down.
GAAGACACCTATTGGGCCAAGAAAGTACCTGAGGGGAGCTCAGAGGAGAGCACAACCCACCAGGGTGCGGCCGGGGGCCCAGGCGCGCCCAGGTGGGTTGTGCCTACCTCGTCCGCCTCCCGCACCGCCTCTTTGCTCTATAAATACCCCAATATTCCAGAAACCCTAGGGGAGTCGACGAAAATCAATTCCAGCCGTCGCAAGTTCCAGAACCACCAGATCCAATCTAGACACCATCACAGAGGGGTTCATCATCCTCATTGGTGCCTCTCCAATGATGCGTGAGTAGTTCATTGTAGACTTACGGGTCCGTAGTTAGTAGCTAGATGGCTTCCTCTCTCTCTCTTTTGATTCTCAATACAATGGTCTCTTGGAGATCTATTTGATGTAACTCTTTTTGCATTGTGTTTGTTGGGATCCGATGAACTTTGAGTTTATGATCTGATCTATGTTTTTATCCATGAAAATTATTTGAGTCTTTTGATCTCTTATATGCATGATTACTTATAGCCTCGTATTTCTTCTTCGAATCTTTGGTTTAATTAGGCCGTCTAGATCAATTTTCCTTGCCATGGGAAGAGGTGCTTTGTGATGGGTTCGATCTTACGATGCTTGATCACAGTGACAGAAGGGGAATCGACACGTATGTATCGTTTCAATTAAGGATAACAAGATGAGGTCTATTTCTACATAAATAGATCTTGTCTACATCATGTCATCATTCTCGAGCAACCCCCTAGGTGCTTCCTTGGCCCACTGGCTTTCTTCTGTCCCAAAAAAATCCTCCAGGAGTTTCATTGCGTTTGGACTCCATTTGATATTGATTTCCTGCCATGTAAAAAACATGCAGAAAACAGCAACGGGCACTATGTCAATAGGTTAGTACCAAAAAATGATATAAAATGACTATAAAATGATTGTAAAACATCCCAAAATGATAATATAACAGCATGGAACAATCAAAAATTATAGATACGTTGGAGACGTATCACCCAGCACCGCTAGATAGGCAATTCCCCAATGGAAAGGAGAGAAGGTTTCGCCGCGGCAACCTCTTCACCACCTTCCGGGTGAGTTTTTCGGTGCTCCGACAGCGCAGAGCGGTATACCGGCGGTTGTGCGCCTACGACGCCCGCCAGGTGTTCGGCAATTTGTCTACCCGACCCGGCGATGGACTCGGACGACGAGGAGGCACTCGCGGCATTGCTAGAGGAGGAAGTCGATGCCGACGTCTAGGGGGAGGAGCATCTCATGGTCCTCGCCGCCCTCGCCGGCCTGCTCGCGAATGAAAAGTCGCGACGAGGTGGCTCGGCGCCGAGGCGGCTGAAAGCAAAGAACCGGCATCGTCTGGAAGGCTATTGCATGCTCTACTCCGACTACTTCGCCCATGCTCCATTGCACGGCGAAAAAACATTTCGGCGCCGTTATTGAATGAGCCAAAAGCTTTTCCTCAGGATTGTGAATTCCATCCAGGAGTTCGACAGCTACTTCAAGTGCAAGAAGGATTGCACTGGCGCACTTGGATTCACCTCAATCCAGAAGTGCACGACAGCTATGAGGATGCTTGCATACGGAGCTCCCGGTGATTCACTCGACGACTATGGGCGCATGGCCGAGTCCACGACCATTTAGTGTTTCTACAAGTTCTGCAAGGCAGTGGTGGCAGTGTTTGGACCGCAGTACTTGCTATCACCCAATGCTGAAGACACTGCTCGGATCCTAGCACAGAATGCAGCAAGAGGATTTCATGGGATGCTTGGAAGCATCGACTACATGCATTGAAAATGGAAGAACTGTCCATTTGCTTGGTAGGGGATGTACAAAGGCGCCAAAGGCGGTTGTAGTGTGGTACTTAAGGCAGTGGCCACACAGGACCTCTGGATTTGGTACTCCTTCTTTGGGATGCCAGGAACTCACAATGACATCAACGTCCTGCAGTGCTCCCCTGTCTTTGCCAAGCTTGTTGAAGGTCATTCTCCTCCGATGAACTTCGAGGTCAATGGGCGACACTACAACAAGGGGTACTACCGAGCTGATGGCATCTATCCGAGATGGTCTACATTTGTGAAGACTATCTCAAACCCTGTGCCAGGAGGCAAGAACTCCCACTTTGCGAAGGTTCAGGAGGCTTGTAGGAAGGATGTCGAGTGGGCATTTGGTGTGCTCCAATCTCGATTTGCTGTTGTCCGGTATCCTGCTCAGACCTGGTCGAAAGATCAAATGTGGGAGATCATGACTTGCTGTGTCATCTTGCACAACATGATCATTGAGAGCGCGAGGAAGGGCGATGTTTGACATCGAACCATATTACGCATGAGGTCCTCTTGCGCAAGTTGATCACCAGCTAACAGCAACCTGGACTGCCTTCCTCAATATGCGTCAGGAGATCCGAGACCCAGAGGTGCATCAACAACTGCAGCAGATCTGGTGGAGCACCTATGGAGGCTCAAGGGCAACTCCTAGCTCGACGTGTGATGAAATAAGAGTTTTTATTTTTTGAACTATATAATTTGTATTGAATTATTTGTTGTTGAACTATTTGATTTCTATTGAATTTCGGTAATGAACTATGTGATATAAAAATTACTTGGGTTGAATTTGCGCCAAACCACGGCGAATATGGGCCGATATCGGGCCGATTTGTCGCCAAAACTGGGCCGAAAAGCGAGCGCTTTGCGAAACAAATGGGGTGATATCATCACTTGGAGGCGACCTGGGGGCGGTGGATGGGAACCCAATCACCCCCAGCGCCGATTTTTGCGCCTACTCGCCCCCAGGCGGCGATTTTCAAGCCTCCCAGGGGGCAACGGCTGGAGATGATCTAAAGCCATTTTTGAACTCGCTGTTGTGCCACCCCACAGCACATCGCCACGTCCCCGGCGTGGTTGTAGCCTCGCAGTAGGGTTTTACCTTTGCTTCCCCTTTCCACAAGGGGCAAAGGCCATGGCGACCGAGGCGGGAGGAGGGGAGCCATGGAGATCGAGGGCAGCACCTGGCGAGCAGCTGCTCCAAGGAGCACCAGAAGATCTACCACGACTGGTCTTCCGGGCCAGGCGAGCCGAGTGAGCGTGCACGTGTGGTCTTCCCTATCTCTTCTCAACACACCACTCAGAGTGGTGGCGAGAACCCGCTATATAAAGAGATCCTACTCTTCCTCAACTTTCGGGGTGAGACTAAACTTAGAGCCACCACTTGCTATTTTATTCATGGGCCACTATTTGAGATTTCAGAATTTGTTAATGGGCCAGGTCCATTACTTCTAAGGACAACATGGCGACGTCGGATGCTTTCAGCATGGTTATCAGCCAAAAAGCAAGCTTAACCAATTCAGGAATGTTGTGCCACTTTCACAACCCAAAATTTTCCTAAAATTTAGATGTGAACCTTGAAACAAATGCATTCAAGATTTACTATGCCTAATTGGTTTTTGAAACAAACATGATTGCTACGACTTGAGCTTGCGTTGGTTTTCCTTGAAGAGGAAAGGGTGATGCAGCAATAGTAGCGTAAGTATTTTCCTCAGTTTTTAGAACCAAGGTATCAATCCAGTAGGAGGCTCCTCAAAAGTCCCACGCACCTACACAAACAAACAAAGAACTCGCAACCAACGCAATAAAGGGGTTGTCAATCCCTTCACGGCCACTTGCGAAAGTGAGATCTAATAGAGATAGTATGATAAGATAAATATATTTTTGGTATTTTGTAATATAGATGCAAAAAGTAAAGATGAAAATAAAAGTAGATTGTAAACAAATATAATAAGAGATAGACCCGGGGGCCATAGGTTTCACTAGATGCTTCTCTCAAGATAGCATAAGTATTACGGTGGGTGAACAAATTACTATTGAGCAATTGATAGAAAAGCAAATAATTATGAGATTATCTAGGCCTGATCATGTATATAGGAATCACGTCCGTGACAAGTAGACCGACTCCTGCCTGCATCTACTACTATTACTCCACACATCGACCGACTCCTGCCTGCATCTAGAGTATTAAGCTCATAAGAACAGAGTAACGCCTTAAGCAAGATGACATGATGTAGAGGGATAAACTCATGCAATATGATATAAACCCCATCTTTTTATCCTCGATGGCAACAATACAATACGTGTCTTGCAACCATTTTCATCATCGGGTAAGGACACCGCAAGATTGAACCCAAAGCTAAGCACTTCTCCCATGGCAAGAAAGATCAATCTAGTAGGCCAAACCAAACTGATAATTCGAACAGACTTGCAAAGATAACTCAATCATACATAAAAGAATTCAGAGGAGATTCAAATATTTCTCATAGATAAACTTGATCATAAACCCACAATTCATCGGATCTCGACAAACACACCGCAAAAAGAGTTTACATCGAATAGATCTCCACAAGAGAGGGGGAGAACATTGTATTGAGATCCAAAAAGAGAGAAGAAGCCTTCTAGCTAATAACTATGGACCCAAAGGTCTGTGATAAACTACTCGCAACTCATCGGAGGGTCTATGGTGTTGATGTAGAAGCCCTCCATGGTCGATTCCTCCCGTGAGCACCGTGAAGGCTCCAAGATGGGATCTCGGATCTGAGAAGGTTGCGGCGGTGGAAATTGTGTTTCGTTGGCTCCCTGGATGTTTTCGGGGTACGTAGGCTTATATAGGAGGAAGAAGTACGTCGGTGGCCACCCGATGGGCCCACGAGACAGGGAGGCGCCCTACCCTCTTGTGGCCACCTCGGCTACTTCTTGACTTGCACTCCAACTCCTCTGTATCACGTTCATTTCAAAAATCACGCTCCCGAAGGTTTCATTCCGTTTGGACTCCGTTTGATATTCCTTTTCTTCGAAATACTGAAATAGGCAAAAAACAGCAATACGGGCTGGGCCTCCGGTTAGTAGGTTAGTCCCAAAAATGATATTAATGTGTAAAATAAAGCCCATAAACATCCAAAGGGGTAATATAATAGCATGGAACAATCAAAAATTATATATACATTGGAGACGTATCAAGCATCCCCAAGCTTAATTCCTGCTCGTCCTCGAGTAGGTAAATGATAAAAACGGAATTTTTGATGTGGAATGCTACCTAGCATAATTCTCAATGTAATTTTCTTTATTGTGGCATGAATGTTCAGATCCAAATGATTCAAAATAAAAGTTCATATTGACATAAAAATAATGATACTTCAAGCATACTAATCAAAGTAATCATGTCTTCTCAAAATAACATGGCCAAAGAAAGTTATCCTTACAAAATCATATAGTCTGGCTGTTGCTCTATCTTCATCACACAAAGTATTTAATCATGCACAACCCCGATGACAAGCCAAGCAATTGTTTCATACTTTAATAATCTCAAACTTTTTCAACTTTCACGCAATACATGAGCGTGAGCCATGGACATAGCACTATATGTGGAATAGAATGGTGGTTGTGGAGAAGACAAAAAAGGAGAAGATAGTCTCACATCAACTAGGCGTATCAATGGGCTATGGAGATGCCCATTAATAGATATAAATGTGAGTGAGTAGGGATTGCCATGCAACAAATGCACTAGAGCTATAAATATATGAAAGCTCAACAAAAGAAACTAAGTGGGTGTGCATCCAACTTGCTTGCTCACGAAGACCTAGGGCATTTCGAGGAAGCCCATCATTGGAATATACAAGACAAGTTTTATAATGAAAAATTCTCACTAGTATATGAAAGTGACAACATAGGAGACTCTCTATCATGAAGATCATGGTGCTACTTGGAAGCACAAGTGTGGAAAAAGAGATAGTAGCATTGTCCCTTCTCTCTTTTTCTCTCATTTTTTTTCTTTGGTCTTTTTTTTTCTTTTTGGCCTTTCTCTTTTTTTCTTTTTTTTCTTTTTGTAAAGTCTGAAGTCTCATCCCGACTTGTGGGGGAATCATAGTCTTCATCATCCTTTCCTCACTAGGACAATGCTCTAATAATGAAGATCGTCACACTTTTATGGATTTACAACTCAAGAATTACAACTCAAAGCCAGAACAAGATATGACTCTATATGAATGCCTCCGGCGGTGTACCGGGATATGCAATGAATCAAGAGTGACATGTATGAAAATTATGAAGGTAGCCTTGCCAAAAATACGATGTCAACTACATGATCATGCAAAGAGCAATATGACAAAAGTAATGCGTGTCATATGAACGGAACGGTGGAAAGTTGCATGGCAATATATCTCGGAATGGCTATGGAAATGCCATAAAAGGTAGGTATGGTGGCTGTTTTGAGGAAGGTATATGATGGGTGTATGGTACCGGCAAAAGTTACGCGGCACAAGAGAGGCTAGCAATGGTGGAAGGGTGAAAGGGTGTGCATAATCCATGGACTCAATATTAGTCAAAAGAACTCATGTACTTATTGCAAAAATATACAAGTCATCAAAAACAAAGTATTACACGCATGCTCCTAGGAGGATAGATTGGTAGGAAAAGACCATCGCTCGTCCCCGACCGCCACTCATAAGGAAGACAATCAATAAATAAAATTGTGCTCCAACTTCATCACAAAGCGGTTCACCATACGTGCATTCTACGTGAATCACAAACCTCAACACAAGTATTTTTCATAATCACCTCAACTAGCATGACTTTAATATCACTACCTCCATATCTCAAAACAATTATCAAGCATCAAATTGATCATAGCATCCAATTCACTTTCTATGATAGTTTTTATTATACCCAACTTGGATGCTCATCATTCTAGGACCAAATTTGTAACCATAGCAAATACCATGCTGTTCTAAGAGACTCTCAAAAAGATATAAGTGAAGCATGAGAGACTAGCAATTTCTTCAAAATTAAGTCACCACCGTGCTCTAAAAGATATAAGTGAAGCACTAGAGCAAAAACTTTCAAGCTCAAAAGATATAAGTGAAGCACATAGAGTATTCTAGCAAATTCTAATCAAGTGGGCTTCTCCCAAAAGGTGTGTACAACAAGGATGATTGTGGTAAACTAAAAGGCAAAGACTAATATAATACACGACGCTCCAAGCAAAACACATATCATGTGGCGAATAAAAATATAGCTCCGAGTAAAGTTACCAATGAACGAAGACGAAAGAGGGGATGCCTTCCCGGGGCATCCCCAAGCTTAGGATTTTGGCTATCCTTGAATATCTTGGGGTGCCATGGGCATCCCCAATCTTAGGCTCTTGCCACTCCTTATTCCATAGTCCATAAAAGTTTTACCCAAAACTTGAAAACTTGACAACACAAAACTCAACAGGAAATCTTATAAGCTCCGTTAGTGAAACAAAACAAAACCACCACATAAGGTACTGTAATGAACTCATTCTTTATTTATTTTGGTGTTAAACCTACTGTATTCCAACTTCTCTATGGTTTATAAACTATTTTACTAGCCATAGATGCATCAAAATAAGCAAACAACACACGAAAAACAGAATCTGTCAAAAACAGAACAGTCTGTAGCAATCTGTAACTAACGCAAACTTCTGGAACTTTAAAAATCCTACCAAAATAGGAAGTCCTGGACAATTTGTTTACTGATCATCAGCAAAAAGAATCAACACAAAAACACGTTTCTGTGATTTAACAAAACTAAATTCGTGCATGCAAAGTTTCTGTTTTTCAGCAGAATCAAATCAACTATCATCATAGGTTATCCTATAGGTTCTATTTGGCACAAACACTAATTAAAAGATGAAAACACATCTAAACAGAAGGTATATGCAAGATTTATTACTAAACAGGAGCAAAAACAAAAAAAATAAAGAAAATTGGGTTGCCTCCCAACTAGCGATATCGTTTAACACCCCTAGCTAGGCATAAAATCGAAGATAGATCTAAGTAGTGCCATCTTTGGCACTAAATTCATAAGTAGCTAGCATGATAGATTCATAAGGTAATTTGACTTTCTTTCTTGGGAAGTGCTCCATGCCTTTATTTAATGGAAATTGGAATCTAATATTCCCTTCTTTCATATCAATAATCGCGCCAATCGTTCTAAGGAAAGGTCTACAAGAATAATAGGGCAAGAAAGATTGCAATCTATATCAAGAACGATAAAATCTACAGGTACCAAATTTCTATTTGCAACAATGAGAACATCATTGATCCTTCCCATTGGCTTTTTAATGATGGAATCCGCAAGGTGCAAATTTAAAGAGCAATCATCAAGATCATGGAAACCTAGAATATCACATAAAGTTTTCAGAATCGTGGAAACACTAGCACCCAAATCACACAAAGCAAAACACTCATGATCTTTAATTCTAATCTTTATAGTAGGTTCCCACTCATCATTAAGTTTTCTACGTATAGAAACTTTCAAATTAAGTTTTTCATCATAAGATTGCATCAAGGCATCAACGATATGTTTGGTAAAAGCTTTATTTTGACTATAAGCATGAGGAGAATTAACAACGGATCGCAACAAGGAAATACAACCTTCTAAAGAACAATTATCATAATCAAATTCCTTGAAATCCGAGTTAGTGGGTTCAATACTATTTAAAGTCATGACCTCTCCAATCCCAATTTTACCAATTTTAGCATCAAGATCTAAAAACTCTGAATTCTTGGGACGTCTTCTAGGTAAAGTTGACTCATCTTCAGTCCCATAATTATCAAGATTCATATTGCAAAACAAAGATCTAATAGGAGACGCATCAATAACTTTAATATCCTCATCATTATTTTCATGGAAACTAGAAGAACACGCCTTTATAAAGCTATCTTTCTTAGCACGCAATCTAGCGGTTCTTTCCCTGCACTCGTCAATAGAAATTCTCATTGCTTTGAGAGACTCATTGATATCATGCTTAGGAGGAGAAGATCTAAGTTTAACAGAATCAACATCAAGCGAAAGTCTATCAACGTTCCTAGCCAAATCATCAACTTTGAGCAATTTTTCTTCAAGCAAAGCATTAAAATTCTTTTGAGAAATCAATTCTCAAAATCAGAGGGCATCTTATTAAAATTACCATAAGAATTATTGTAGGAATTTCCATAATTATTAGAGGAATTACTAGGGAACGGTCTAGAATTAAAGCTTCCTCTATAAGCATTGTTTCCAAAACTATTCCTACCAACAAAATTCACATCCATAGATTCATTATTATTCTCAATCAAAGTAGACAAAGGCATATCATTGGGATCAAGAGGAGTATTCTTAGTAGCAAATAATTTCATAAGTTCATCCATCTTTCCACTCAAAACATTGATTTCTTCTATAGCATGCACTTTTTTACTAGAATCTTTCGGTGTGACATTGAGAATAATTAGTCATAATATTATCAAGAAGTTTTGTAGCATCTTATAAAGTGATTTCCATAAACGTACCTCCCGCGGCGGAATCTAAGAGATTTCTAGAAGCAAAGTTCAAACCAGCATAAAAATTTTGTATGCTCATCCATAAATTCAAACCATGAGTAGGGCAATTGCGAATCATCAATTTCATTCTTTCCCAAGATTGGACAACATGCTCATGATCAAGTTGTTTAAAATTCATAATATCGTTCCTAAGAGTGATAATCTTAGCGGGAGGAAAATACTTAGAGATAAAAGCATCTTTGCACTTGTTCCAAGAATCAATACTATTTTTAGGCAAAGACGAAAACCAAACTTTAGCACGATCTCTAAGTGAAAACGGAAATAACTTCAATTTAATAATATTGTTATCTGTATCTTTCTTCTTTTGCATATCACACAAATCAACAAAGTTGTTTAGATGAGTAGCGGCATCTTCACTAGGAAGGCCGGCGAATTGATCTTTCATAACAAGATTTAGCAAAGCAGTATTAATTTCACAAGACTCAACATCATTAAGAGGAGCAATCGGAGTACTAAGGAAATCATTATTATTGGTATTCGAGAAATCACACAATTTGTTATTATCTTGCGCCATGGCAACCAGTAATCCAACACACAAGCAAACAGAAAAAAGGCAAGTGAAAAGAGAGAGGAGGATATTGGGAAAGAGAGGGCGAATAAAACAGCAATGATGAAGTGGGGGAGAGGAAAACGAGAGGCAAATGGCAAATAATGTAAATGCGAGGGAGATGAATTTGTGATGGGTACTTGGTATGTCTTGACTTGAGCGAAGACCTCGCCGACAACGGCGCCAGAAATCCTTCTTGCTACGTCTTGAGCTTGCGTTGGTTTTCCTTGAAGAGGAAATGGTGATGCAGCAATAGTAGCGTAAGTATTTTCCTCAGTTTTTGCGAACCAAGATATCAATCCAGTAGGAGGCTCCTCAAAAGTCCCACGCACCTACACAAACAAACAAAGAACTCGCAACCAACGCAATAAAGGGGTTGTCAATCCCTTCACGGCCACTTGCGAAAGTGAGATCTAATAGAGATAGTATGATAAGATAAATATATTTTTGGTATTTTATAATATAGATGCAAAAAGTAAAGATGAAAATAAAAGTAGATTGGAAGCAAATATAATAAGAGATAGAACCGGGGGCCATAGGTTTCACTAGAGGCTTCTCTCAAGATAGCATAAGTATTACGGTGTGCGAACAAATTACTGTCAAGCAATTGATAAAAAAGCGAATAATTATGAGATTATCTAGGCATGATCATGTATATAGGCATCACGTCCGTGACAAGTAGACCGACTCCTGCCTGCATCTACTACTATTACTCCACACATCGACGGACTCCTGTCTGCATCTAGAGTATTAAGTTCATAAGAACAGAGTAACACCTTAAGCAAGATGACATGATGTAGAGGGATAAACTCATGCAATATGATATAACCCCCATCTTTTTATCCTCGATGGCAACAGTACAATACGTGCCTTGCAACCATTTCTGTCACTGGGTAAGGACACCACAAGATTGAACCCAAAGTTAAGCACTTCTCCCATGACAAGAAAGATCAATCTAGTAGGCCAAACCAAACTGATAATTCGAACAGACTTGCAAAGATAACTCAATCATACATAAAAGAATTCAGAGGAGATTCAAATATTTCTCATAGATAAACTTGATCATAAACCCACAATTCATCGGATCTCGACAAACACACCGCAAAAAGAGTTTACATCGAATAGATCTTCACAAGAGAGGGGGAGAACATTGTATTGAGATCCAAAAAGAGAGAAGAAGCCATCTAGCTAATAACTATGGACCAGAAGGTCTGTGGTAAACTACTCACAACTCATCGGAGGGGCTATGGTGTTGATGTAGAAGCCCTCCGTGGTCGATTCCCCCTCCGGTGGAGCGCCGACGAAGGCTCCAAGATGGGTTCTCGCGGATACAGAAGGTTACAGCGGTGGAAATTGTGTTTCGTTGGCTCCCTGGATGTTTTCGGGGTACGTCGGTGGCCGCCCGCGCCCGAGGGCCCATGAGACAGGGGGCGCGCCCTACCCTTTCGTGGTCGCCTCGGCTGCTTCTTGACTTGCACTCCAAGTCCTCTGGATCACGTTCGTTCTAAAAATCACGCTCCCAAAGGTTTCATTCTGTTTGGACTCCGTTTGATATTCCTTTTCTTCGAAATACAGAAATAGGCAAAAAAAACAGCAATACAAGCTGGGCCTCTGGTTAGTAGGTTAGTCCCAAAAATGATATAAATGTGTAAAATAAAGTCCATAAACATCCAAAAGGGGTAATATAATAGCATGGAACAATAAAATATTATAGATACGTTGGAGACGTATCAATGATCAACACTTAAACTCAAATCATTGTGAGTTCAATTGGTGACCATGGATGTTACTCCAAAAATGATCTTCAAAAATTTGCAAAAGGGCAGGAAAGAAATTTCATAAGATAAATATTTTCCCTATTTTGTTTGAGTGAACCAGGGTTTGAAAATAGTTTACATACTTTAATATGGACTACATACCTAGGTTTGAAATTTTTAATACGAACTACATACAGAGCAAAATGAGTGAATTTACACTCTAAAATGTGTCTACATACATCCGTGTGTAGTTTATATTGAAATCTCTAAAAGGACTTATATTTACAAACATAGTGAATATTTACTACTTTTTATATATAAGACTTGGTAATTGCCCGTGCGATGAAAGAAATACAATTATTTTAGTATTTTAGCCCATGATTTACCAGCCCATATTAATGTAATCGTGTAAATAAATGTTTACCAAATCCCGCCGGTGATTATTTTAGAATTTTATTTTGTAACCACTTATTGGCTTATCAAATACTCCATCTGCCATAAAATAAGTGACTTAACTTTGTAAAAGTTAGTATCAAGTTGGGTCACTTAGTTTTGGACGGAGGTACTAAAACATAAATTTATTCGGCAAGTCAGTAAAAGACTCCACACGTGTGGCACTGAGTAATTCAGTCCTGACGTGTTTTGATAGCAAGTTTAGTTAGCCGAGGATGGCAACTTTATTTTTGAGCAGTAGGATGACAACTTTAGTTGTGAAGCATGACAACTTTTTATTTGGACGGCAAGTTTCAGTTTTTTTTCCGGACGACAATTTCTCTACTCTTATAAAAAAACAGAGTTGGTGATGATGGTGTGCCTGCCATCCTGCAATATAGCCCGTCCGATTTATATTTGTCGGATAAGAAGGAGACTATAGCAATTTTGCAAAAAGATACCCACACCCCTCCCCACATTTGCAAATAAGGCATTTCCTCGTTCATCCTTTTCTCTCACAAGATAAACTGCTCATACAAATGCATCTTGATGTTAAGTGCAGCACACGGACATTTTGCTCGTTAGTTGTAAAAAGCGTAAGAGTGGTGTTACTTCGTGCTACATGTGTGGCAATTATCATTTGGGTTAGTAAAAGAACGAAAGGTTGGGCGAAGCACTCTGTCTAACAAGGAAAAGAAACACTATCTTTTTTAAAGTAGTGTGGAGATTTTTCTAAAATATAGTAGAGTTTTTTTTAGAAACAAATATAGTAGAGATAAGATGCCTTTGACGTGGAAAATGCAGGTGGGATCCGGCCCAACCTCGCGGGTTCGGTAGCGTCAACGGAGTTGGGCGGGCAGCGCGGCTTGGGCAGCAGCAGCAAGCAACGCCACCGCGTCGTCACCGCGTGGGTTCGAGCCAAACTCCACTCCAGTCAATCAATCTCAAGTTCTCAACCCCCGAGTAGTAAAAGCCATTTTTGAACTCGCTGTTGTGCCACCTCACAGCACCCCAGCCGCCACGTCCCCGGCGTGGTGGTAGCCTCGCAGTAGGGTTTTACCTTTGCTTCCCCTTTCCCCAAGCTGCAGAGGCCGCGGCGACCGAGGCGGAGGAGGGGAGCCATGGAGATCGGGGGGCAGCACCCGGCGAGCAGCTGCTCCAAGGAGCACCAGAAGATCTACCGCGACTGGTTCGCCCTCGCCGACTCAGGTCCGATCCCCGCCCCCCATCTCCCATTCCCCTCTGATCCCCCAGTAATCGATCCCCTTCTGCTTGCTGCTCGCGATTCGATTCGATCGGACCCCTCACTGCTCTGCTCCGCTCCGCGCAGATGGCGACGGCCGCATCACGGGCCCCGACGCCATCAGGTTCTTCGCCATGTCCAGCCTCCCCCGCGCCGACCTCAAGCAGGTAGGTACCCCCGCCTCGTCTCGCGCTAGTACTGTAGACGGAGCTGTCGATTTGATCTCTAATGCGGGACCGTGTCGCGCCTCAAGGTCTGGGCCATCGCCGACTCCAAGCGGCTGGGGTACCTCGGCTTCGGCGAGTTCATCACCGCGATGCAGGTTTGCCTCGCTATCCGACGGCATTTCATTGTTCATTGTACCACTGTGCTGCCGCTAGACGGTTTTGGCTGTTATCGATTTGTGACGGGCTTGTTGCGATTGGGCAGCTCGTCTCTCTGGCGCAAGCGGGGAATGAGATATCCCAGGACAGCCTTCAGCGGGAAGGTTGTTGCTAGCCACCAAATCAGCTCTGTTGATTACTTATTTCTTGAGTGCTAATTGGTTCACGCTGTCTGACAGATCTAATCAGCTTCAATCCCCCAGTGATGGAGGGTTTGGATGCTCTGCTTGCGGTAAGTCTGCTATGTGTTGAAGCTGCCTTGTTAGTTTTTTTGTTTCATTCCATTGACCTGTGAGAGTGATGATAACTGCTTTTCAGAAATCCAAGCATTTGGCAAAGAGGGTCGATCAGGATATGGATGGTAAGGAGTGAACCTTAAGTGTGAATTCATCCCCGCAGGAGAAATATAACAAGCAGTTTTCTAATTTTGTGTAGGATTTCCTCAGGCACAAGGACCTTCTACTAACCATTGGTTCAACTCTAAGTCATCCAAGAAGGTAGTGCTCATGTTCTTCCGTTTTATTTTGTTTGTTGAGTTGAAGTATTATATGTGTCACTTAAAGCTCTTGCAAAATGTTAGAAAGTTTCATTTCCAACATGTTCATTGTTGGATAGCATATAACTTTGCTGTTTTGAATGAACAAATGTACTTTGAGAGTTTGCTCTGAGGTGAAGTTCTCCATACATTAGTCACGATGAGGTGAGGTAAAACTTTGACATGTACTTCAAAGCAACAATACAAGGGTCCTATTCATTTTGGAGTTTGAATGTACTAGTTAGTGATCTAAACGCTATTATATTTCTTTACGGAGGGAGTAGTTATCTATAAGATGTACTTTTTCTTCAGCAGGGCTTCTTTCCTCGGAAATAGTATAATTTGTACAATACTATTTATAGAGACAGCACTTGATGTTGAAATTCAGCTGGTTAGGACAATTAATTGAAGTTTTAACTAACATAAAAAGAAGGTTTGACAAAGACTAAAATTTCTTGATATGTCAATGATTTTCTAATTAAGGAAACATGACATCGAACTCAAGTCATTTATGTATGCAGCTCTGCTGTACCCAACCAAGTAGAAGTTAATCTATGTTTACACTGTTGTTGTGATGAATCATGGTTCATTTTAAGGCAATTTCCTATCCATTTCAATCAAAGCTTCAGTTAATGAACTTTAACACAAAAGATTACACAATTTTGCTGAAGCGTCAGTTATCCTACAGAATGTGCTCAGGCACACTACAGAATGTGCTCAGATACCATAGAGAACCTTCGATTGATTGTGTTTTAAGAACCAAGGCATTTAGTATTTTTGTTTCTGGTTATTAGACATTGCAGACTCGCATGCTATTATTAAATAGTAAGGCATTGTGGCACAGCAAGCGATTTTCTATCAAATAATACTGATTTCCTCGGTGACACATGTTTCATTTATGCTTACCTTGTTTATGGTGTTTCCTATACAGATACCCCTGACTGCTGTTACTTCTGTCATTGATGGATTAAAAAGACTATACATCGAAAAATTGAAGCCTTTGGAAGTTACATACAAATTCAATGATTTTGTGTCCCCATTACTGGTAAGTACTTGTATTCTCTGTATCTGCTTTCTATACGATTCGAAAAGGACTACTTCATTCACTTTTTGTGTGTTTATATTCCTAATGTTATCTCCTTGTGGTATTACCTTCAAATAAGCTACTGAAGTACAAATAATACCCTCCATTTTGCAGACAAACAGTGATTTTGATGCAAAGCCAATGGTTATGCTCTTAGGTCAATATTCTACAGGGAAAACTACTTTCATCAAACATCTGCTAAAAACAAGCTATCCAGGTTATGTACTTGGCACATGTGTTTCCTGTAGTTTCCTGGTTTAATTTAATAACATACTATGAGACAAACTGACAATTAATTCTTCTGCTTTGCAATTTTGCAGGTGCCCATATTGGACCGGAGCCGACAACCGACAGATTTGTTGTTGTCATGGTAAACTTCAGAGTCTTAAATCTTCTATTTGCAGGAATGCTAGGTGGACCAAAAAATATTACCCCAGATATGATTTGTGAAAGGAAGTTTATTGAAAAATATAACTGGAAGACTTTATGCCCAACACATGGTTTTGTAGAGCTCTACAACTCTTCATGCATTAGTGGCTGATTTCTGTTATATTCTTACCCGACCATTGATAGTATGTCGGACTGTTCGTGGCTTGTTATGCTACTTACCTAGCTTATCTATTTGGCACAGTGCTTCATTGATTAGCATTCTGCACCTGCTTTTGTGAAACTTTTCTCTGGATCACCGAGCTAGAATTATTGTTTAGAGTATGTCATTGATAATGGCTGCTGGTTTCTCAAGTCTTTGTTAGCTAGTGTACAAGAAGTGTAAACATGTGCCCAGTAGTCAAGATTAACTTCAGGCCCTTCTCTTCTAGATTTTGTACTTATTCCTGCTTGTGGAGATTGTAAGTGAGGTTAAATTGCTATGGACACTATTGATTTATTTTTTCAGTTGTTGCAACTTATATTAGATGCTGGTGCAATGTAAACAGAATTGACCACATGTCCACATCCCAGATAGTATATTAATGTACAGTGCTTTACTTATGTTTCTCCCTGTAGTTTCTTCAGTAGTCCTGTTAATTTTCTTCCTCTTACCAGTCAGGACCTGATGAAAGGACTATCCCTGGAAATACTTTAGCTGTTCAAGCAGATATGCCTTTTAGTGGTCTCACAACATTTGGGACTTCGTTTTTGTCCAAGTTCGAATGCTCTCAGATGCCACATCCAGTAAGCTTTTATTTCTATGCATGTAGAAGGCACATGGTTATCTGGGCACTGATACCTAACTTGTACCTTGAAGCTACTAGAGCATATCACGTTTGTCGACACACCTGGTGTTCTTTCTGGTGAAAAGCAACGGACACAACGTAGCTATGAATTCACAGGTGTTACATCATGGTTTGCTGCCAAGTGTGACCTTATCCTGCTTCTGTTTGATCCTCATAAGCTTGATATCAGCGATGAGTTTAAACGTGTCATCGGGTCTTTACGTGGACATGATGACAAAATACGTGTAGTTCTAAACAAGGCCGACCAAATTGACACTCAACAGGTAGTTATTCATTGTTCTCTCTGTATGACCTGTGTTGTTTATTGCTTTATTTTCTGTACATAACAGTTTTCTACTTGCAGCTTATGAGAGTGTATGGTGCACTTATGTGGTCTCTTGGTAAAGTATTGAATACCCCTGAGGTGTCGCGCGTTTATATTGGGTAACCACCCATGCCCTCATTTACTTTGTTCCACTCATATAGTCAAATGTATTGTAGTTTGCTACATATTACTCTCGACTTGTAATCTTGTCAAAACTCTAGATTGAATATTACTATAAGTCTCATAGATGTACTTTTTTTTATCTCGGTGGAGTGTTTAGCATACTTTGAATCGCTTAAGCAAAAATATCCGAATCTTGTGTATGTAAATGGTAATGACTGTTTCAATCCAGCATATTGAAACAATAAACTCACTTTAGGAATCGACATGCAGATCTTTCAATGATAAACCAGTAAAGGAATCAGCTGTTGGCCCAATCGGAAAGGAACTATTTGAGAAAGAGCAGGATGATCTCCTTTCTGATCTAAAAGATATACCAAAGAAAGCTTGTGACCGCAGGGTAAGTTTTTTCACCGTTTGTGTTCTTTTTAAGTCCCGGTCTCCTGTTTTTTTTTCCGCCACAATTAACACATTGATAATATATGTACAGATCAATGAATTCGTCAAACGTGCTAGAGCTGCCAAGATACATGCTTACATAATTGGGCATCTAAAGAATCAGATGCCTACGATGATGGGGAAAGCTAAAGCCCAGCAGAAACTTATAGACAATTTGGAGGGCGAGTTTGCAAAGGTGTGTATTTTGTTCGTCTCTCTAACTTTGTAGCCAGTCCACAACTGTTGCACATTGTAAGGACATGATGGCCCTTGCTTCTGTGAAGATGGAGCCCTATGTTTATGAGTTCATAGCAGATGTTCTTAGCCCGGGTGTTTGGTTTTGGTATATGGGCATCATACAGTGTTACTACTTGCCAAACCACCACTGGCTTTAAAATTGCAGTTTTAACCTGCAATAATAGCTGATTGTGGTTTGCTGACTGTCTGAAACTTCTGCTTCTACGCACTTCGTTAACTGATGTCTGTTGGAACAGGTGCAAAGGGAACACCATCTCCCCGCGGGGGATTTCCCTTACGTGGAGCACTTCAGAGAAGCATTGGGCGGGTACAGCATCGACAGGTTCGAGAAGGTGAAGCCCAAGATGATCCAGGCGGTGGACGACATGCTCGGGTACGACATCCCGGAGCTGCTCAAGAACTTCAGGAACCCTTACGAGTGAGCAGACACCATGATTGGAAGACGGCTTTGGTTTGCAGTTCGACATGTCAGGCGTGGATGGCGGTGGCTTGCCCATAGGGTTTTGGCTGCCAGTGTAGTAGGGTGTTCATTGCTACTGCACTGTACCCATTGTTGTATAACTGTATTATGCATAATAAGAGCCAGAAGCAATTGCTCAGTTGTTCGCTGGAGAACGGCCTTATTGTAATGGCATGGAAGTCGGAATATGGGATGGTGGTTGCATTTATCCTTCAGATGATCATCTATTGGTTCCGAGGAACAGCTTGAATGAATGCTTGGTGGTGCGATCCAGTGAATAATACTGGACCACCCCGTGTGTGCCGTGTGGGAGAGGCCCTTTTCTGATTAGTAGAGCCCCTGTCTGGCTCCATGTGGAAGTGGTATTAATTTCATTTTGGTGGATTAGAGATCACCTTTTCATGTGTACAATCTGGGGCCATACCTGTCTCTCCCTCTGCGTGAGGGCTGGTTGGTGATTACTATCTATAAATAGCGATGCAGAAATGTCATTCGCGTCCACTCAAATAAAAAGAAATGTCATTCGTGGTCGTCGAGGTTAAAATGCAGCTTCATGTTCGGGGGTGTCTGCTTGGCACACTGTTTTTCATTTTGCCAACGGGCATGTCTGAACCATAGGATAAGGATCCGATGGCCCGGGCTGTTTCCCTCATCCTCATACTCAGCACACCCCTCTCTTTCTCTCCCCTCTGCCTGACATGTGGAGGGGGCAAGGACACAACTAGGCTGCATTCCGAAGTCAAAAGAATGATTGTCTTGCCAAAAGAAAATAAAAATATTGTTCTGCGCTCCATGTCGATCTCGCCACTGCCACTCGTCATCAAGAACAAAAAAAAAGAGTACTAGGAAATTTTAGGCGAGGAGCTTGGACCAAGGAAAAAAAAAACCTGGACCAAACAAATGGAAAAAAATCGCCTATAGCTGGCGAGTCTGTTGTATTTTTATCTGAAAACAATGGTAAACCAGCAGCGAGTCGTAAGCAAGTCGCCTAAACCGACACTACGCTTTCTGCTCGCAAGTCAAACGCGGTTGGCACCGGCTGCCTGTCACAGACCAGGAGCCCAACCCGCGCCGACCCCCAGCTGCAGCCTCGTCAATCATTGTAAATGTTCGGCTAAAAAGTAATTTTAAACGCTACTAGAAAGAAAAACATATTGCCAAAATAATTTTTCCAAATTTTAAGTTTGCTAACCACATGTCCCATGCGGTGCCAAAAAATATATAAAAGTAATAAGCAAATACTACCAAAAATATATAAAAGTAGTAAAGTATATGAAAATAATTTAAAACTCGTACAAAGTATAGAAAAAGAGAAAAAAAGTAGAGATAGGAAAAAACAAGGTGGAAAAGACAAGGACGCCGCCCGCCGAACACGCGGGGACACGCTGACGACCCGCCGGCCCGGTCCAACCCCAACCCCGACCCGACGCGCTCGGGCTCGGCCTCCCTCACGCCTCCGTCCCCGTCCGGCACCAAACCCATCCCATCCCCTCCTCCTCCCTTTTCCACACCTGACCAACGATAGCCAGGCCACCGCACCCGCAGTTTCGTGCACCGCACTTCTCCACCCACCACCTACCTCCCCCCGTGTTCCCCTCCCCCCTCAAAACCTATCGCCGCGGACCATCCACCCACCGACGAGCGATCGCCACGGCCGATTGATCCACAGCGCGGGGCGGTGGCGCACCAGATCCGGCCGCGCCGGCGATGATGAAGCAGCTGCTGCCGCAGAGCCAGCTGCGGCGCTCGGCGGCCGCGTCGGCGGCGCGCTCCTCGGGGGGCGGGGTCGGCGTCGAGGGCGCGGGGGGCCCCGACGGCGTCGGCGCGGGCGCGGGGGCGGGCGGGCGGACGGCCTCCTCCTCCACCTTCTGGTTCCTGCTCCACGCGCTCTGCTGCCTCATCTCGCTCTTCCTCGGCTTCCGCTTCTCCAGGCTCCTCTTCTTCCTGCTCTTCTCCAGCAGCGCGCTCTACGCCGCCACCTCCAACAACAAGTCGGCCGTGCTCCGCGCCATCACCACCACGACGACGACCACCACCACCACGACGACGACCACCAACACCTTCACCCTCTCCTTCGCCGCCGCGGGCAACCCGCCCCCGTCCAACCCGGACAACCTCACCGCCGCCGCGCTCGAGGAGGCCGCGGGGAGCACGCAGAGCCACGTGGTGGTCGGCCGCCACGGGATTCGGATCCGCCCCTGGCCGCACCCCGACCCCGTCGAGGTCATGCGCGCGCACCGGATCATGGAGCGCGTGCAGGAGGAGCAGCGCCGCTGGTACGGCGTCAGGGAGGCGCGCCCGGTGCTCGTCGTCACCCCGACCTACTCGCGCGCCTTCCAGGCGCTCCACCTCACCGGCCTCCTCCACTCGCTCCGCAACGTGCCCTACCCGCTCACCTGGATCGTCGTCGAGGCCGGTGGCGTCACCAACGCCACCGCCTCCATGCTTGCGCGCTCCAACCTCACCTTCGTCCACGTCCCCTTCCCGGAAAAAATGCCCCTCGAATGGGCCGACCGCCACGCCACTGAGAACCGCATGCGCCTCCACGCCCTACGGTATGCGCACACTTCCCTACTTCCTCCTACTCATAGCCAGATAGCCTGCCTGCCTGTAACAGAGAGTGTAATGTGACTTATTACTGATGATGATTGGTTTACTCCTGTCATGTAGGGTGATCCGGGAGAGGAAGATGGATGGTGTAGTTGTGTTTGCGGATGACAGCAACGTGCATAGCATGGAGCTGTTCGATGAGGTGCAGAAGGTCCAGTGGATGGCCGCAGTGTCTGTGGGTATCCTTGCGCACACCGGAACAGCAGAGCAGCCACGCCTTACCGAAGAGGACAAGAAGAACATGCCACTTCCAGTCCAGGGTCCTGCCTGCAACTCTTCCGGGCATTTGGCCGGATGGCACACATTCAACACGTTGCCGTTCTCTGGGAAGACCGCCACAGTGGTTGGGGAGGCAGCGCCGGTGCTACCGAAGGGTTTGGAGTGGGCTGGGTTTGTGATGAACTCGAGAATGCTGTGGAAGGAGGCAGAGGGCAAGCCTGATTGGGTGAAGGACCTTGATGCTGTGGGGGAGAATGGGGAGGAGATTGAGAATCCTCTTACTCTCTTGAATGATGCGTCCTATGTTGAGCCGTTGGGGAATTGTGGGAAAAAGGTCCTACTCTGGTGGCTCCGTGTTGAAGCCCGGGCCGACAGCAAGTTTCCACAAGGGTAAGATTTTGTTTTAGATCCTGTTTTTGTTATGTGTTGCTGGTCATTTTAATTTTCCTGTTTCTTATCAGAAAGTATTATGATGTTCTATAGGACACTTCACCTTTTGTCCAATTACGTTAAACACCTCATGCAACCACAGATCATAGAGAACCCTTTCCGTTAGTTAGGCCTGACCAGACTTGGTAGTTACAAGCCCAGTCTCACTATTTGAAGGGCACACCACGAAAACATGACCTAAGCCAACTATTTTGCAGTTGCCATGGAACTTAACCGTCAATGTATGTTTGATCCAGCAACAGAACTGCCATTTCCAGGGGCACAGCCACCACGCACCTCCGGCATGGGCACTTAGTAGTTAGTCTCTGGAGAATTTTTTTTCTCCAGGCAGAGGTGGGCTGGTGGCCGTCTCAGGAATGCAGGAGGGATTTGTTTTTCAGGGCTGCTAGGTCCAGCCCACAAGCGGCAGCTGATCAAGCCCGGGTGATGTGCTTGATTGTTGAATTGATTTTAAGAATTGTCATATATATACCACCGTATCATGGACACCCAGATAGCTAATCCTGCTGTATTGCCCCAGCTCCAAAAGTTCCCTGGCTCCACTACTGCCCATATTTAGTATGGTTATGTTGGGCTGAGTGGTGTCAGATTTCGTTACATGTGATTTTCTAAATTAATAATCTTAAAAAACCCAGTTAGAATAGCCAATATTGCCCACCCTCTAGCCTGTCTTGTCTAACAGTGTGTTTGGCAATATTTGGGAAGGGGAATGGGAGTTTAGTCTAGGGAGTTGTATTGAGATTACACATGGGATGGGTCGTTTTATTCCCAATCCCCTGTTTTGGCGCATGATAGGAATTATGTGTGAGAATTTGAGGAAAATCTATATTCCCTTGTTTGGTTCATGGAATTGACGAGGGACTAGACCAGGGAAGTGAACATAAGTTATGATGAAGGGTTAAGATTGACTCACTAAAACAATCCCCTCCCAACTCCCACCCCCTTCCCTGTTAATAAAACTGTGGGAGTTGGAGTCTCAAGTCCCATGCCTATTCCTTTATAAATTCCCAATCCCCCTGACCAAACAATAGATTTGAAGTCTCGTACCCTTTTAATTCCCATTTCCTGACTCTAATTACCCCCAACCAAAGAGTTCCATTCTGGTCTAGGATTTTTTATGTGTTGTGCTTGTAGTACTGTTAAAGTAATCTTTGGGATGTGAGCGCTAATAGGCCTATGATAGTTTTGCTTGGTTTTCCTTTTCATACTAGTTTCGAAAGGAACTTGATTCTGGTATACACTTTGACACACATTTACAATCTGCATGCATTAGAGCCAGCATAAAATTAAGTATTTCGTAGCTGCAATATCTGTCTATTTTTATGTAAATATTTGAGATTGACCTCTTACACGGGCATGGTGCCATATGGCAACATTAGAACAAAGAATGTTTGAATATATCATTGTTAACATAAGTGTTAATTTTTAGACCCTGCGTTGTCATGTAGTTTAGCATTGTCAAATTGAATGGTTTAACCGTTTAAGAACATTTCCTCAAAATAGTTAGGTGGAAGAAAAAGACCCATTCCTCGTGTTAGTCTTGGTTTCCAAAACCATGTGCCATAGAGAGCCCTCCCGAGAGACTTGAGGAATTAAAGGTCTTGAGAAAAACTCTGGATTTCACTGCAGTCAAATATAAGATTCTGCTAATCTATCAACTATGATTATCAGATTTGTTTTCTTAGGGTTTTCCTTCTCTTCTGTATTAAGCATGTTCAATTTTCTTCTTCTTTAGGCTGTAATAACCTAAGTCGAAATTATCCATTTTTAGGCTGTAATAACTTAAATTCTTCTTTTGCAGGTGGGTGATTGAGCCACCTCTGGAGGTCGTTGTTCCGGCCAAGCGCACACCATGGCCAGAAACCACCATGGATGTCTCATCGGAGATGTTAGACGCCAAGCAAGAGCAGGAGGACAGGCAGCTGCCAAGGACCAACAACAGGTCAGCTCGGCCCCGAAGCACCACGACGAAACGGAAGGGCGACGTCCACAACTGAGGCAGGATAAACAGACCATGTAATGTACATCTCACACCACCTTACACCCGCGGTATCTGCAATAGGAGGCATGTCCAGTCGATCTAGTGGGTATTGTGTTTATTTTTTTGTTTCCTGATGTTTTGCTCCGGTGGCAACGACGACGACGCTCTCGTGCTGGGATATGTCTTCCTAGAAGGCCGTTTCGTTATCTGTAGCTCTATCTGTTGTGCTGTAATGTAACACCGCAGTTGATGTCTCAAGAAAATGGTGTCTGAATTCTGGATGACCTATACGCATGTCGACTCTGGAGTATCGTGTGATCAATGTTTTCAAGCACAGTTCCCCCTTTTTATTGGGGCGTTGTACAACTTTTACTGGACCGTACTCCGTCGGTAGTACTCCCTCTGTCTTACCTCCGTCCCAAAATTCTTGTGTAAAATTCTTGTGTTAGATATATCTGTATTTAGACAAATTTAAGATAAGAATTCTGGGACGGAATTTTGACAAATTTAAGACGAGAATTCTGGGATGGAGGGAGTAGTTGGTGATCTAAATGCTCTCATATTTCTTTAGCCTCCGTCTCTGGGCGGACATTATGGGATCGGAATCGGAGTAGAATTTTTTTTTTTTTTGAAAGCAAAGCAAAGCTTTATAAATCAACGGTGGCTAGGCATATCGCCTAACACACAAGCAGCCACAGTGGGCGGTACAGTGTTGTTCCACTCCATACAAATATCCGACAGACACATTCGACCTATTCGAGCGAGCTCATGTGCTACAGAGTTTGCTTCTCGTCGGCACGCTTTAATGGTAAACTTCGAGAACCACATTTTGAGTTGGAGCTTTATGTCCTCAACGGCTGCAGCATACGGTGATGAGTCCGTTTTTGCCATGTCCAAAGCCTCAGCAAGCAACATTGAGTCTGTTTCGAACACCACCCGGATGGCTCCTAACTCGGTGGCTGTCGCTACTGCCGCACCCATTGCTCCGATCTCGGCCGCGAAGGCATCCGCTGTATGAGTAAGTCTGCCCGATCTGGCTATGATCACATGCCCTTCTCCATCTCTAGCCACGACGCCCCAACCTCCCATGGTTCCTCCCGGCGTAAAGGCCCCATCAAGGTTGATCTTTATCTCGTCGTTGGCCGGAGGTGCCCAAGCTGTTGAGCCCTGCTTGCCTGGCCGCCTATACACATCTTCGTATTCCACTGCATCACACCTCGTACGTCTTACCAGCTCGGAGACATGGGTCGTCTGCTCCCCTTCTCGTTTTCTGTTTCTGTTATTCCACCAATGCCACCAGAATATCACGATGAGCATCCTCTTCCTCTCATCTACCTCCCAAAGTTTGTCGAGCATGGCATGCACCCCCCGAATGTTCTCAAACTGCCTACGCTCGTTTTCAAGGCCCAGCATGCGCCATCCTTCCTTGACCATCTTGCACTTTATGAACAAGTGCGCACCATCCTCCTCTACCCGCTCGCACAGGAAGCAACAAGATCTCTCCAGCTTCATCCCTCTCCTCAGCAGGTTAGTGCATAGGGCCAAAGACTGGTGCTTCAAGCGCCATACGAACATCTGCAGCTTGACAGGGCAGCGCATCTTCCAAATCCTCTTCCACGACGGATCTTCTGTCCTCTCCAGCTGGCCCGCGCCGGCCGTGCTCGACCCCGGCGCCCGAATCGGAGTAGAATTTTGGGAAAACCGTTGGCGTCCTTTTCCCTATGCAAAACATTGCTGCAGGTCGCCTCTGATTGCTTTGATGTGCCTACTGTACACCTGCCTCCCACAAGCCAGATCGCGACCACGTGCCACGGGCTTGGTACTTCGGGTCACTTGGGGCGACCATTTCCACGAGGAGCTCCGTCCGTCCGCGTGAATGACGTGAGCCGTGTTGCGCAGGTCCCCCGCGTGTGGTTCGGTTCTCTGGGGGAGCGAGATCCTTCCGCCAGCAGCTTCCGATCGATGATGAGAGACTGCGTGGAGTGGTCAGCCGGTAGAAGCCGAGAACATGGATGCAGTTCCTCGGCGCTTCCCCGGCCCCAACACGGTCTCCCGTGAGATATCCCAAGCTGAAACCAGCTTCTGCAGAAGCCGGGGCCAAGAACAAGTGACGGTGCATTTCAACAGATAAAACGTGCACATACATTGTTCTTCCGTATATACACAGATAGATACAGCTATGACTGACCCAGGTCGAATCACAAGTGTTGAATCTAGAGCATGTGAAAACTTGTGTTAACATCGTACCTTTCTCTGGCCGACGGCTTCGTGTTAATATTCTGGGGCGCAACTCACCTGATCGCGTACATAGTTGAGATTACAACTTGTGATATAAGGGATAAGAAGATAGAGAGATAGAGTTGTTACAAAGATAAACTAATATATGCTAACAACCTGGACTATCTACGGCGGACTACCCTTGGAACGCAAGTCTTCAACGTGTCATGACTAGGCAGATTATATGTTGCTTAACAGAGCATGCACAGGGTACAGAAAAGGCAGGCTGTACAACATTGCGCGCATTCGCAAAGGCATCTAGGGCATGGGTTGATGGCCTCATCAGCGTGAGCAGCAACCATCTCTCCACTTTGCTCGAGCCGAACTCCATTAGACGTTGTTGATATGCCTCTATGTGAGTTTGCTTCAACCAAATGCCAGTATGCTCCTCCTCTTGAGAATGCGCTCGCCAAGGCTCTCTCCAAGTCCGGACAACCTCCGATATATATTCCCTCAAGGGTAAGGAGCTGCTGCAGGAGTCCATCCGTTAGCGTCTCTACCATTGGGCACTCAGAAATATTCAGCTTCTTGAGCGCAGTGGGTCTATACATTCCATCTGGAACTGCCGTCGTCAGGGCGTCGCACTTGGCCAGAAAAAGTCTTCTCAGATTTCTGGCGTTCCCAAGAATTGTTGGCACCGTGACCAGCTTGTGGCAATAAGCTATGTGCAATTCTTCAAGAGACGCAGGCAACTTTGGCACTTCCATCATATTTTCACATCTTACAATTGCAAGCTTTTTGAGTCGAGGAGGCAGGACATTTTCAGCATTGGATGTTGATGGAAGTGAGCCCGTTAAGTTCGAACAATTACTCAAGTGCAGAGATTGAAGATAATTCAAGTTTCTGAATTCCACTGTTGGCCATTGTACTATATTGCTGCAGCCTATAATCCACATATCTTCAACAAAGACAAAACGATTCCATATATTTCGCTGTATTTGGGATGGTTCAGATGAGAAAAGACAGTTGCAGTCTATTATCTCCATCTTCTTAATAAATCTGCAAGGTATTCTCTTCAGTTCCTCTTCAAAGTGATCTGCATTTTCCACGAGACCTTTTAATTTCAGTGACACATCAGAGTCACGAAACCTCGATAAATGGATGTCCCTCATCAGCCAACCAGCAGGTTCCACTTCAATGTAGCCTTTGCACTCAAGATTTGATTGCACACACTGATTCATCATGTGGTAAAAGGGGATCTTTGTTGCCCACCTCACCTCTAGATCTTCAAGCAAAGGGAGCATCCTGGGCATGCTTGCTAACATTGGGCACTCAGAAATCTTTAGCTTCTTGAGCTGAGGGAATGATACGACTGCTACTTGCCCTGTCGCCTCCTGGTGCCATCTCTCTAGCTTAGGCATGCTGGAAACTTTCATGGTTTCCAATTTAGGAAAGAGCGGTGGGGACATACATGATTCCCCATTGTCTGCAACATTACCAATGCATATACGTGTCAAGTCATGCAGACCATCCAAACTCAAGTACACGAGGGAGGGCAGCTGCCATAATGGTGGAAGATCCTTGAAGTTCTTGCAGCTACTCAGAGAAAGTTCACTCAGATGTTCTAACAGTATAGAGTCATGCATCCACAATGATAATTGAGCACCAATATAATTAGATAACTGTAAAACTTGAAGTCTTTTGGGAGGATGAAGGGCCTCTAATATTCCTTCTGCATTATGTACTTCATCTCCAACATGTGCATCTCCAACATGTGTGCTATAAGGTCCATACCAATCGAGTGATAAACATTTCAAATTATGCTTGGCAGAAATATTTCCGTCTTTAGCATTTTCTGCACTATGCACTTTTCTCAGCCCAATCAAAGAAAGAGCCCCACCAAGTTTCAAATCTTTTAGTTGATCGATTCCACGACTTGTGTCACTATCAATGACATAATTGGTCAATGTCTGCAGATAACTTAGCTGACCAATACCCTTTGGCATGTGCTCCAAATAATAACACCCAATGAGGAAGACGTGCCGAAGATTGATCATGCATCTCATCCCTTCTGGTAATTTCTTGAGATTTTGACAACCAATGAGCTTTAGAGTTTGCAAGCTATACAACATGGAAGTGGCTTCTGGCAGGGCACGTATAAGAGAATAAGAACAATCTAGATAGCGAAGATGCTTCAAGTTTGTCATACGTGTCTTGATTGAGAAGGCCTTCAATGCTCGTAAGGACATGAATTTTGACTCTGCCATAATCAGAGGAGTCCCAAACCACTCCTTTTGGAATATTATTGTGCGGGGAGCTATAATATCCTTCATGGCTGCTCTAGTATTATTGATAGAAACAAGTGACAAATGTCGAACATCACGTAGTAATAAACTATCATGTGTGGATCCTTGCATAATTTCATTAGGTGAATACTTTTGAAGAATTGTGCAATCATTTCCGCTTATGGACTCTGCAAGATCATGCATGAGGTCATGCATCTTGCATGTAGTTGGTCTGTGGATGTACTCATCTCGAAATCCTGAGAGTAGATTCTCTTGAGTTTTCACATCTTGGAGGAAACATCTCCAAACCAACACTTCAAAAATTTGTTGGCCCCTTGTTTCTGATGCAATAAAGTCATTGGCAAGCCATAACTGGATCAACATGTCTTTATCGAGCATGCTACCCTTCGGGAAAATAACACAGAAGGAAAAACATATTTTTGCTTCGGGTGACAAGTGATCGTAGCTTAGCTGTAATGCAGCTATAAACCCAGTTCTGAGGATCTCATTCTTCCAGACATCACTATCCAGAATAGAAAACCACTCATTGTGATGCTCCATACGAAGTAAAGCTGCAATGGTCTTGATAGCAAGCGGCAACCCCTTACACTTCTGGACAATATTCCTAGCCATTAAAATCAGTTCATCTTGCTTTTCCACTTCCCCTACAAATGCATTCCTGTGGGAAAGCTCCCATGATTGATCCTCATTCAGAAGTGATATCTGATGTGAACGAATTGTTCCCATGACAGAAGCAACTTGGTTGCTGCGGCTTGTCACAATTATAGCACTACCTGAGCCAGCATCTGAGCATAGTAATAATCTCAGACCATCCCACTTTTGTCTATCTTCATTCCAAACATCGTCCATAACTAGGAGGTACCTTTTCTTGCCCAACACTTGGCTAAGTTTCTTTTGCAGTGCCTCCATCTCAATCAATTCACATTTCTTCATCGTGGCCACTTCTATAATAGATCGAATTATTTCTTCAACGACAAACTGGTCAGAGACACAGATCCATATGACCAACTCAAAACGATGCATCACTCTCTGATCATTGTGCACGAGTTGAGCAAGGGTGGTCTTGCCAATCCCCCCCATGCCAACTATTGGGAGGACCATGACATTATTGTTGTCACATTGGTTCTCGAGCAATATCTTCACCACCTGTTCCTTCTCATGTAGTTTGCCTACAATCTCTGATTCATCAACACGAGAGTGTGTTTGCGGGTGAACAATGCTTGGTGTCTTGGTATGCGTAAGGAAGTGAAAATTGTTCATCTCCACAACCAGCTCATCTATCTTTTCAAGGACATCCTTCATCTTCCTACTCATGGAAAAACGGAAAACTATGGGACTATCAACGGTGAAGTAGCTTAGCACCTGAAATGAAAACAGGTAAAAAAAATAAATAAGGCGATGCGGGTGCGACATGGTTAGAAAGTGCAATGCAGATTAGGCCCATGTAGAACGGTGTGGTGAGACAGAGTATATGTAACTTCTCTCTGACAAGGGAGCATGTAACTTGAAAGAAGAACAACACACCATATTTGCTTATGCAGTATTATGCTTTTAATCAATACCAAAATCGAAGGTACCCCATTGTATGAACTATGAAGACATTCCATTGCAACATGCGCTTTGAATGAACATATATAGAGGCGGGTGGTGGTGGACTGTGGGAAGGTGGTCGACGACGAACCTTGCGCGTCGTGGGCATGGAGCGGCGGGTCTGTGCGCGGCGGCGCAGCGCCTCGTAGCGGAAGTTGTCGAGGACGTCGTCGGCCTGGTAGGCGGCCGATTTGAGGTCGCTGACCCACTGGCGGACGGCGGGGTTGGTGCGGCTCTTCGCCTCGGCGTCCAGCAGGATGTGCTGGACGGCCGCGAGGTGGCGCTCCAGCTTCCGGTGGGCCGCGTCCAGCCCCCACGCCCGCAGCAGCTCACCCACCAGCACGTCGCCCACCTTGGCTGCCACGCTGCTCAGCAGCGGCATCAGCAACGAGCCCATGCCGTCGGTCCGCTCCGGTGTCGGTGAGATCAATCGGCTCTCCGGTGTCGGTGAGGCAGCAGACGAGGACACCAAGAATGTGCGGAAGAACCAATATCAAAATCCACCTGAAGGAATCAGAAGGTGCACCGTGGTTGCAAGAGGACGCTTTGCTTGTGAGCGAGGAAAGAGAGATGCTTTGGCTAGCTTTTGCTCTTTGCTAGTCCGGTCTGCCTCACGCAACTGCACCAGGATAAAAAAAATAAATCACATTTCATCTTTGAGAAGTACTACTAGTCTACTAGTAATACACATGCTTTGAGGCCCGTGTGCTGGGGGTATCCAAGTTGAATAAAAATAATGATGTGGATACCCTTTTTTCCTCTTGCAAGTTAGAATTTCCTTTGCAGTAAATGAGCAGGTTCTTCAGAAATTTACATTAAATCAGCATCAGTTTAATTAAAAAAATAGGTGGCTGCGTACGAGGAGTTTTTAATAGGGTGTGGCTAAGTCTTAGTCCACTGAGACTTAACCAAGTGATATAGTAGTATGTAAGAAGAAAAAAGAAAAACTGAAAATAATTTTTTGTACAAATCTCCATGCAAAATCAAAAAAAGATAGCATCGACTGAGACATAACAAAGTCTCAGTCGACTGAGACTTAGCAAAACTATTTTTTATAATGACATTGTTATTAGTTCAGTGCTCATTTGATCTTTGGTCCAAGAACAAGAGGCAAAGATGTTATGAGAAATTCCAATTTTTGGCCCAACATGCAATCTTTTTACAGACAACAGTTCACAGGAATACAACCAATGCTACCGTCAGCTTGTCGTCATGTTTACAAATGCTACTGATCAAAGCAGGCAGATCGATCCTAAACGAAAACAGGAAGTTCATACAAGAAAGAGCTGAGCTGAAAAGCAGTCTTCTGTAATGTGGCAAAAAGAATTTTCCGGTAAGGCAAAAATACATAGCTGAGCTGACATGTCTAATTGCTTACATTCAAAAGTTCCAAGAGAATACAGAAGAGAGAAAATCAGCTGTGATGTTCCATCAAGACATTGACTTGTTCCCTGCACAGGTGCATACCCAACATGCTCGATTAGCTTTGGCCGGACACATTTTTCTGGGTCATGCCCAGCCTCGGCTGATCAACACACTGTAGTCCTATCTAGGCTCAACAGATAGGCCAGCACGCCGGTCTATATCCTAAATGCGAAGGGGTCATAGGCCAATCGTCATTCGCAATCCTGCGCGTTGCAAGGCCGGCCAGGATCAGTCCTGGCTACCTCTTTATACAAAGTAGGTGCTAACGCGGACCACCAGGGCGTGTGCCGCTAAATCACTAACGTCAGTGAGCTTTCGGAAGAATCATACAACACAGAGTGCCCATACTTATTCCCGCGTGGTGGTTAATGCGAAAAGGCCAGAGGCCTACTCGGATCACATATCCAAACCGTTAGTGTCTTGGGAGCGTGTGGAGACGATCAATGATCCACGATCTACGGTCCCGTCGCCCTGTCTCATCGACTTAGAGCAAGGACTAAGAATGTCTGGCCATGCCGAATAATTATTTCGCGGGTACCCTACAGGACAACCTGACTCCACTTCACTTGTGGGTACCCTCACGGTCAACCCGACTTCACATTTCTCTCGCGGGTACCCCTCGGGGCCGACCCGAATTCAACATGGTTCTGGGGTAAAGTCAAAGTAACTGTGTGTCCATAACACCAAGGGGGGATCCGAGGAATAACCCTCGATGGATTCCACTTGACGTAATCGTCAAGATGAACTTGGAGGAATCACCCTCGATGGGTTCACACTTGAGATGTTGCACGACAGAGCCGTTATCGGGAGTGGTGAAGGAGGAATCACCCTCCGTATAGACCACGACCGATTAGCTACACTACAGAGATCTCATCAAAAGTGCTATACGAGGTATCACCCTCGGCACTCGATAGTAGCTCTGCAGAGTTGTACAACTAAGGGGTGTGAGGTGATGTATCGGGCTCTGGACGTCAATCACGTTGATCGAGTCATCGAAGATAAAGCGGGGGAAACTGGGACAAGGTGAGGGGCCACTGATGGATCACTAACCAACCTATACTAAGCATATAGGTTAAGTAGGTACTTAACAATAGCAGGTTACAATATCAGGCAATGCATCAGAATACGATCAATCAAATACGGTAGCAAATTCTAATGCAAGCATGAGAGAGAAGGAAATGAATGATATATGAATGATCAAGGGGGTTTTGCTTGCCTGGAAGCTCTGCTGAGAAGGATGGATCATTGACGACGCAGTCGTACTCGGCGGCAACGTCAATCTTAGAGTCTACCGGAGAGAAGAGAGGGAAAAAACAATAAATACAAAGCAAACAAAAGCAACACGTGAAGGAAATATGGCAGTATGTTGTGCTAGGGGTGACCTAACGCAATGCTACACGTGAAGGAAATATGCCCTAGAGGGAATAATAATGTTATTATTTATTTCCTCATATCATGATAAATGTTTATTATTCATGCTATAATTGTATTAACTGGAAACATGATACATGTGTGAATACATAAACAAACATAATGTCACTAGTATGCCTCTACTTGACTAGCTCATTAATCAAAGATGGTTATGTTTCCTAACCATAGACAAGTGTTGTCATTTGATTAACGGGATCACATCATTAGGAGAATGATGTGATTGACTTGACCCATTCCGTTAGCTTAGCACTTGATCGTTTAGTATGTTGCTATTGCTTTCTTCATGACTTATACAAAGTTCCTACAACTACGAGATTATGCAACTTCCGTTTATCGGAAGAACACTTTGTGTGCTACCAAACGTCACAACGTAACTGGGCGATTATAAATGAGCTCTACAGGTGTCTCCAAAGGTACATGTTGAGTTGGCGTATTTCGAGATTAGGTTTTGTCACTCCAATTGTCGGAGAGGTATCTCTAGGCCCTCTCGGTAATGCACATCACTATAAGCCTTGCAAGCAATGTAGCTAATGAGTTAGTTACGGAATGATGCATTACGTAACGAGTAAAGAGACTTGCCGGTAACGAGATTGAACTAGGTATTGGATACCGACGATCGAATCTCGGGCAAGTAACATATCGATGACAAAGGGAACAACGTATGTTGTTATGCGGTTTTGACTGATAAAGATCTTCGTAGAATATGTAGGAGCCAATATGAGCATCCAGGTTCCGCTATTGGTTATTGACCGAAAACAGTTCTAGGTCATGTCTACATAGTTCTCGAACCCGTAGGGTCCGCACGCTTAACGTTACGATGACAGTTTTATTATGAGTTTATGAGTTTTGATGTACAGAAGGTTGTTCGGAGTCCCCGATGTGATCACGGACATGACGAGGAGTCTCGAAATGGTCGAGACATAAAGATTTATATATTGGATGACTATATTCGGACACCGGAAGTGTTCCGGGTGATTTCGGAGAAAACTGGAGTGCCGGAGGGTTACCGGAACCCCCCGGGAACTAATGGGCCTTGTTGAGCCCTAGTGGAGAGAGAGAGAGGGGCCGGCCAGGGCAAGAGGCGCGCCTCCCTTGAGTCCAAATAGGACAAGGAAGGGGGCGCCCCTTGCCTTTCCCCTCTCCCACTCCTTCCTTCCCCCTCCTTCTTGGACTAGGAAAGGGAGGGGCAAACCTACTTGGAGTAGGTTTCCCCCTCCTAGGGCGCGCCACCCCCTTGGCCGGCCCCCTCCTCCTCCCCCCTTTATATACGGAGGAGGGGGGCACCCCATGACACACAAGTTGATCTTCGTGATCGTTCCTTAGCCGTGTGCGGTGCCCCCCTCCACCATATTCCACCTCGATCATATCGTAGCGGTGCCTAGGCGAAGCCCTGCGTCGATAGAACATCATCACCATCACCACGCCGTCGTGCTGACGGAACTCTTCCCCGACATCCTGGTAGATCGGAGTCCAGGGATCGTCATCGAGCTGAACGTGTGCTGAACTCGGAGGTGCCGTACGTTCGGTACTTGGATCGGTCGGATCGTGAAGACGTACGACTACATCAACCGCGTTGTCATATCGCTTCCGCTTTCGATCTACGAGGGTACGTGGACAACACTCTCCCCTCTCGTTGCTATGCATCACCATGATCTTGCGTGTGCGTAGGAATTTTTTTTGAAATTACTACGTTCCCCAACAACACGTTATAGACGTAGTGGGAAAATTATACGAAAATATTTCCCCGGCTCCAGGCATTTATCGGACAGACGAACCGGAGAAGAAGATTCAACATTTGCAGTGTTGGAGGTAGGTGGCAGGTATATGGATAGCATATTTGGATTCGTCATATTTTTCTGAGAAACTTTCACATATAAATTATTTTCATCCGAGTTACAAATTATTTTATATGATTTTCAAAGTTTTATCAATATTCTGAAATTACAAAATTATTAATAATTCAAAAAAAAAGTTAAATGGATAAAGGTTAAATACACCCATAAGTGTACCCACCAGAGGGGTTGATTGGTGGGCCAGGTCAACTGTCCAGTCAGTGGTTGACTGGTCAATTTGTCTAATGGGACCAAGCTTTCATTGAGAGAGACTAGTCCAGTCAGCAGTTTGACTTGGTCAAACTAGACAGGGGCCCACCCATCATTGGGCCAGCTAACTAACAAGGGTTTTTAATTTAGGTTAGTATAGGGGCCCAGCTATCATTGGCAGATTAGTGAGGGGGGCTTAATTAGATTAGAAACTAATCTAAACTGGCCAGGCCCCATAGGGCACTCGCCCAGTCGGGCACCACAATGGGCCCGTGCCTGTTCGCACACACGCAATAGGGGGGCCGCCAGGCATGGCCAGGGAGGCGCGTACGACACCGATGACCAGAGGCGGCCGGAGGCGACCGCGGCTAGGCGGAGACGGGCTCGGTTGCGAGCGGTGGGGCGAGTAGTGGCAGAAGGAAGCCGCGACAGTGAACGGGGGCACCAGCGAAGCAGGCGGGGTGAACAGGCGCGTGAGCAGCGACGCGTGGGCGTAGGGCGGCCACGACGCGGGGCGAGGGCAGGGGTGTGCTGGAGTGCGGCAGGCAGAGCAGGGTGTGGAGCGGGGTCAGCGGCTGCAAGCAGAGAAGTAGCTAGCGGCGACAGCGAGCAAGCAAGCGGCGTGGGCGGCTGTGGCAGTTGGCGGAGCTGCGCAATAACCCACATGTATAGGGGATCGCAACAGTTATCGAGGGTAGAGTATTCAACCCAAATTTATTGATTCAACACAAGGGGTGAAGGATATATGCCCTAGAGGCAATAATAAAGTTGTTATTTTATGTTTCCTTATTCATGATACAGTTTTATTATTCATGCTAGAATTGTATTGATCGGAAACCTAAATACATGTGTGAATACATAAACAAACACCGTGTCCCTAGTGAGCCTCTACTTGACTAGCTCGTTGATCAAATATGGTTAAGGTTTCCTAACCATGGACATGAGTTGTCATTTGATAATGGGATCACATCATTAGGAGAAAGATGTGATGGACAAGACCCAGCCGTTAGCTTAGCATAATGACCGTTCAGTTTTGTTGCTATTGCTTTCTTGATGTCAAATACATATTCCTTCAACTATGAGATTATGCAACTCCCGGATAGCGGAGGAATGCCTTATGTGCTATCAAATGTCACAACGTAGCTGGGTGATTATAAAGATGCTCTACAGGTATCTCCAAAGGTGTTTGTTGGGTTGGCATAGATCGGGATTAGGTTGTCACTCTGAGTATCGGAGAGGTATCTCTGGGCCTCTCGGTAATACACATCATAAGCTTGCAAGCAAAGACTAAGGAGTTAGTCATGAGGTGATGTATTACGGAACGAGTAAAGAGACTTGCCGGTAACAAGATTGAACTAGGTATGAAGATACCGACAGTCGAATCTCGGGCAAGTAACATACCGATAGACAAAGGGAATTACGTATGTTGTCATAAGGTTCGACCGATAAAGATCTTTGTAGAATATGTAGGAGCCAATATGGGCATCCAGGTTCCACTATTGGTTATTGACGAGAGAGTTGTCTCGGTCATGTCTACATAGTTCTCGAACCCGTAGGGTCCGCACGCTTAACGTTCGTTGACGATATAGTACTATATGAGTTATGTATGTTGGTGACCGAATGTTGTTCGGAGTCCCGGATGAGATCACAGACATGACGTGGAGCTCCGGAATGGTCTGGAGGTAAAGATTG
Source organism: Aegilops speltoides (assembly GCA_021437245.1). Taxonomy (NCBI): domain Eukaryota; kingdom Viridiplantae; phylum Streptophyta; class Magnoliopsida; order Poales; family Poaceae; genus Aegilops; species Aegilops speltoides. The sequence goes on along the minus strand of CM038147.1, from coordinate 491,588,724 downwards.
ATATATAGGATGATTTGGTTTGGCCAAGGGGTAAAGCCCACGGGGCTTTAGGTCGGTGCAAATGAAGTTTTACGAAGGCCAGGGGGCCAAACACCAAGGACCATGGCGTCTGGGCCAGACGCCAAGGACTATGGCGTCTGGTCCTAGAAGTCTGAGAAGGACTCTTCCTTGCGGGCAAAACTGACTTTGAGGAGGCTTTTTACTCAAAGTTTCGACTCCAAGGCTCAACATATAAATAGAGGGGCAGGGCTGGCACCCAAGACCCATCAAGATTCATCAAGCCGTGTGCCGGCAACTCTGTCCCCTCTAGTTTATCATCCATCATAGTTTCTGTTGTGCTTGCGAAGCCCTGCAGAGATTGCTCTCATCATCAACCCTCACCACGTCCTCGTGCTGCCGAAACTCATCTAATACTTTGCCCCTCTTGCTGGATCAAGAAGGCGAGGACGTCATCGAGCTGAACATGTGCGACTAGAAGTTCAACAAGAAAACCTGTGGGAGTTCTATTAGTATAATTTGAGCAGACGAAAAATCATGTTGTGCTACTTGATGTTTATAAAAAAAGATGTCACTTTTTGCAGCAAAATTGTGTAAACATTACATTGGAAAATTTTGCTCTCAAAAGTGTTACTGGTGTCTGTAAGAACGTAACAATTTTTTTGTTTCTCTTTCGTGTTTGTTTGTATAAGTAAGGATGGATAGTATAATTAATAATATAAATAACTATCGGATAGTTTTGACAAAAACACATAAAATTCAGGCATTCTGGGATTTATCGTCAAAGAAGTTCATATATAAATGGCTCTATGTTGAGCACTTTAATAATTAGATTTTCCCGATGCATTTCAGAAAAAAAGGTACATGTTTTCTAATTCTGGATGCTTATATGGCCGTCATGTGACACTGAAATCTTTTTCATTTAGGTGAACCAAATTTTTGTGTGGATGTGCTGTGCATGTGCTTGTGCGTAGTACACTGAATAGAACAAAAAAACTATTATGGGTGCCCCCTAAATGTTTGTCCTATTGCTTATGAAAATTGACCCAAATTTTCCTATTGTTTTTGCACATGTTGGATTCAAGGGAAAATGTGTATAAAAAGGTGTGATTTTGAAAGTTCAGGTGTAACGAACATCGAAGTTCAAACCAAAAAATGTAAAACAAAAAAATAATGGAATTCAAAGAATAAAAACCTTGGAGTTTCATGAAGAAAAACTAATATCAAGTGAAGTTCATGTTTCAAAAATTTCGCAGTTCACGTGTACAAAATACAGAAGAAAAATCATCAAATGAAAAAAGGGACCGCCTACGCCATTTCACCAAAAAGCAAAAAATGCATAAAATATCACGGCAATTATCTATAAGAAGTTAAAATTCAAAAAATCGAAGCAGGTCAACATTCAAATAAATGAAGTTTTTAAATCTAAAAGACAAAAATGGAAGTTCAAAAAATTTGAGCAAGAAGTAAAAAAAAAGTAATTCAAAAATCTTTACAGCGGATTTTCCCCGTTTGTAAAAATAACAGAGAAGTTCAAATTTAAAAGCGGAGCAATTCAAAAGATTGTATAAAAACTGATTTTCCCCATTGTATAAAAACTAGAAGTTCAGATTAAAATAACGGCGTGGAATCATTGTTTATATATAAAAAGCATTTTCCCCTCCCCGTTACTAACCAATAAAACTAAGAAGTTCAAATTTAAAAAATGCTGAAGTTCGATGTCTACAAAAAACTGATGTGTAATACTGACGAATGGATGAGAAAATTATAAACGAAAATATGTCACAGAAGTTCAACGTGACAACAACAGAAAGTTCAACTATTACACTGAATGAATTTCAGATGAAAAACTTTTAAAATCATTGCGAGTATGAAAAAAGGATCAACACGGGAAAATTGTGTGTTTACAGCAGCTTTCCATCGGTATATCACTTGCTCAATTTCGGTGAGTGGATGGAGAGCTACGAGCAAAAAAAGCATGTGAAAAAACAGAGTGAAGTTCAAGTAGACATGCCAAGAAGTTCAAGTTTTTTATGCGGTGGATTTTCGAAGAATCTGTTTCGCGATAAAGGCAGAATGCATGATCTCTTTGTTTTCAAAATTACATGAAAACGGCTAGGAATCAGAGAAAATAATGTACATAAAAGAGTTTTGCATTTTCCGTAGCTTTTCAACAGTATATTATTTGCCCCATTATGATAAAGTTTGTAGAAATTACGTCCAAAAAACGTTTTTAGTCATTTTCAAAATTGACTTAAAACCGTAAGAAATTGGGAGAAACAATATATAACAAAAAGTTTTGCGTTTCCTCAAGCTTTCCAGCGCCATATCATTTGCTGAATTCAGACGTACGGTTAAAAATTAGCTTGAAAATACGAACTCGATGAAACTTGTGACGTTTTCCAAATTACTTTTAAACCGTTCAAAATTAGAAAAAACTTCCAAGATGAAAAAGTAGCGCATCTTCATAAGTTTTCTAACGCCATATCATTTTCCTCAATTTGATTAGCCGTTTAGAAGTGGCATCGAAAATAAGAACTCTGCTGTTCGGTTTCCAAAATTTTAAGATTTTCCAAATTACTCTTTAACCATAGGGAATTAGAGAAACTTTCAACATGTGGAATGAGCGGTTTTGCAGCAGCTTTCTTACGCCAAATTATTTTCCTCATTCCGATAAACGGTTTAGAAATGCGATTGAAAATACGATTCACATTTTTTGTATGAAAAAACAGTTTTTAAAACTGCTCTTAAACCGCTTACATTTTGCCAAATATTTAACATGGGTCATGATACTCGTGTCCATAGCTTTCAAACGGTATATCGTAAGCCCCGTTTGAGCAATGTTTGCGGAAGTTCAACCTAGCACTCGGAAAGTTCAGGTCGAACAACTCAGGCAGTAAAATTGCAACAGACGCATCACTACAAAAAAAGACACATCCATGACATTTTGGGCCGAACGAATTTTTTTTCTGTCGTACATATGACACTTCTATGACGATAATTGTGACAAAACCGGTATCATCATAGATGTGGTGGGCTCCTACTTCTATGACAAAAATCATGATGAAAATGGGCTTTTCGTCTGGGCGGGCGGAGACGCAGCTGCATGACATTCTTTGGGCCGCCCATGACGGAAAAACCATGGTAGAAGGAAGGGGAGAAAAATTTGGAGAGTTGCGGTTACGGTGGGAGGTCGAAGGTCGAGCGATGCGCGCTTTCTCGTGACACGACACGCTGCAGCGTGTGTAGGCGTTGGCTCTAGCGAACTGAGCAAGGCGTTGGGCTCTAATCGAACCGGCGATTGCACTACAAAGCTACGCGTTATCGAACCCGAGCGATCGATCGATGGTGTTAATCGAACCCGATGGAGCGAATCTTCGCTCATCGCCGCTAATCAAGCCGATCGATTGATGAACTATGAGCGTTATGCGGCGGGGGGGGTGGATGAACAAGGAGCGGTGGCGTTGCCTCTGGATGAACAGGACCCGTGGTATGGAGGGTTGGATGAACAGAGCGGTGGAGGGATGGCCGTGGAGGGTGGTTGAACAGGAACCCGTGGTGTGGAGGGCTGGATGAACAGTAGACGATGGAGGGGTGCCCGTGGAGGGGTGGTTGAACAGTAGCCGGTGGAGTAGCGCGCGGTGGAGGCTGGATGAACAGGAGCCTCTGGAGGCTGGAGGAGGTCGACGGTAGCCTGTGGAGGGTGGAGGAGGTCGACGGTGGAGATGAACAGTATCCCGTGGAGTCCCGTTTTGCGGGACGCGACACCCCTGCCGATGAACAGGACCCCCGTTTCGACCGTAACGCTCCAACACAAGTCTGTTTCGTCCGCTTTGCGGTACGCCACACCCCTCCCGATCAACAGGACCCCCATTTCGACCGTAGGAGGTCCGTTTCGTCCGTTTTGCGGTATGCCACACCCCTCCCGATCAACAGGACCCCCGTTTCGACCGTAGGAGGTCCGTTTCCTCCATTTTGCAGTACACCACACCCCTCCGGATCAACAGGACCCCGTTCCGAACGTAGGAGGTCCGTCCAAGCCCTCCCGATGAACACGACCACACATTCCGTTCCGACCCAGCCGGTTGGCTCCCACGCGTTCCGTTGCCTCCCCATGAACACGACACATTCTGTTGCCTCCCCATGAACACGACGCATTACGTTGCCTCCCCATGAACACGACGACGACGTTGTTTCTCCGTTCCGACCCAGCCATGTACGTATGTGCGAGTAGGCTTTTGAGACCCTGCCCATATGTACGTACGTGGCCATATTTTCTTTCTTGCACCCTCGCCGCTGTACGTACGTGTACATGCTACGTGCGCGCCTCTACATCGACACGTGCGCGCCTCTACTACGACACGTGCGTGCCTCTACATCGACCAAGATGTACGCACACTTCGCGACCGTAATGACAACGCCACGACGCTTCGACCGTGTGGGTCCCGACCGCCGTGCACTTCCTTGCTGCGAAGATGTAGCTGGTGGGTCCCAGCAGTCAGGGGGTAAATCATTTTTTTGCCCGGACGCACTTCCTTGCATGCGAAGATGTAGCTGGTGGGTCCCAGCAGTCAGGGGGGCGAATCGTTTTGTTTTTTTGCCCGGACGCACTTCCTTGCGTGCGAAGGTGTAGCTGGTGGGTCCCAGCAGTCAGGGGCGAATCATTTTTTTTGCCCGGACGCACTTCCTTGCGTGTGAAGGTGCAGCTGGTGGGTCCCAGCAGTCAGGGGGGGAAACGTTTATTTTTCACGAAATACGATGGCCCGTCCGGTGGGTCCCCACTGTCACGTGGAGCATAATTATTTTCCGCGTAATAAGGAGGCACTTGCTTGCTGTGGGCGTGGACCCGGTGTCGACCTCTCCACATCTGATCCACGTCCGATGGAAGTCGCTTGACCACGCTGACCATGCCGCGCCGAGAGCACCAGGGCGGTGGACGACGGGGAGGCCTAGGAAGGGGACGACGGGGAGCCGGGGAAGACGCGACAGTGGAAGCCCGCGCAGAGAGGAGTACGATGGTTCACTGGTTCGGCTGCGGTGTGAGGCTGCCGTCGCCGCAGGGCCTGGCCGGCGGTGGTAATAGTAGGGGACGGTGAGGCCTCCGCGGCAGCACATCCGGCCACGGGAAGTAGGAGCATGCGGCACGACCGGTGCTGCTTTGGGCGGCTGGAGCAAGAAGACCAGAGGTTGAAGAAGCACTATGGCCGTTGGATGGACATCGTACGGTCACTGGAGCTAGAATCATTTATATTGACTAAGTTGACAAAGCCCTCCGTCCCCGTCAACTTAGTAGGCCCACAAGTCAGCCTCCCACCAAGGTGGGTCCCAACTAGCAGGGGGGTATTCATTTTTTGTGCGTAATAAGGAGGCACTTCCGGTGGGTCCGAGCTGACAGCAGGGGGAACGTTTTTTTCGCAAAATACGGTGGCCCGTCGGGTGGGTCCTAGCAGCCAGGGGCAAACATTTTTTTTCGCGAAATACTGGTGGCCCGTCCGGTGGGTCCCCGCTGTCAGGTGGAGGAATAATTATTTTCTACGTAATAAGGAGGCACTTCCTTGCGGCTGCCATGGACCCAGCTGTCAGCCTCTTCACATACAGTATTCTTCCGATGGAATTCGGTCGTTGACCACATTGACCACGCCGCGCCGAGAGCACCACGGCGGTGGACGACGGCGATGCCTAGGAAGGGGACGACGCGGAGCCGGGGAAGACGCGGCAGTGGATGCCCACGCGGATAGGAGTACGAGGGTTCACTGGTTCGGCTGCGTTGCCGTCGCCGCAGAATAACAGGGGGTGTGGGTGAGTGGAGTGGAGGGTTGGCCTGGCCAGCGGTGGGAGTAGTATGGAGGCGGTGAGGCCTCCACAGCAGCACAGCCGGCCACGGGAGGCAGGAGCAGGCGACACTACCGGCGCTGCTTTGGGCGGCTGGAGCAAGAAGACCGGAGGTTGAAGAAGCACTACGGCCGTTGGATGGACATCGTATGGTCACTTGAGCTAGAATCGTTTATATTGACTAAGTTGACAAAGCCCTCCATCCCCGTCAACTTAGTAGGCCCACAAGTTAGCTTCCCACCAAGGTGAGTCCCAGCTAGCAGGGGGAGTATTCGTTTTTTGTGCTTAATAAAGAGGCACTTCCGATGGGTCCTAGATGACAGTGGGGGGAACGTTTTTTTGCGAAACACGGTGGCCTGTCCGGTGGGTACCAGCTGTCAGGGGGAAACATTTTTTTCACGAAATAAGGTGGCCCATCCGGTGGGTCCCTACTGTTAGGTGGAGGAATAATTATTTTGCGCATAATAAGGAGGCACTTCCTTGCGGCCGCCGTGGACCCAGCTGTCAGCCTCTCCACGTACAATACTCTTCCGATGGAAGTCGGTCGTTGACCACGTTGACCATGCCGCGCCGAGAGCACCAGGGCGGTGGACGACAGCGACGCTTAGGAAGGGAACGACACGGAGCCGGGGAATACGCAGCAGTGGAAGCCCGCGCGGAGAGGAGTACGAGGGTTCACTGGTTCGGCTGCGGTGTGAGAACTACAAGAAATATGTCAACTAGTGACCTTTTGTCAGTGACCCTGGAAGAATTGGTCATAGATCTATGACCATTTCAGACCAATTGCTCAAAAGCTGTTCGGGGGTCAAAAAGGTCGTAATTTCCTTACACGAAATGGTCACAAAGCAAACAGTGCTAGTCTGCTGCCTTATTTCTAGTTGTTAATGACCAATATAGATGGTCATAGCCATGTAGATTGTGGTGGGTTGTGATGACTAGGCGCCATCTCATCAGTTTGCCTATGTGTCACGTCCATGTGGCGTTTTGCCCTAGGTTTTGAAGCAACCTATATTTTTGTTATTCCAAAATTCCCAAAAATTCTCATAAATGTTTTGGATCATATCTTCATCAAATATGTCAAAACATTCCTTGCCTAGTTCAAAATAATTCAAAATATTCATTTTCCTATTCTGCTCGTGAGCAAAGACTTTGTGAAGGAAGTACCACTTTGGCATGTCCAAATGGTATCCATTTTCTACAGATTCTTTCCTATGCTCAAATAACCATCCTCCACCAAATGCCAGCTCAATCCATTCATTATTTTGAGCCCAGCTTCAACATTCAGATTTATGTCCGGTGTGGTACTTTGTAAAGCAAGTACCACCTAGGCTCCTCCTTTTGAGGTGAAAATTTGTGAAGACGGTCTTCTTAGTGGCGATCATCCTCACCAAAATTGACGCCCATTAGCCATGTGCATTTCCGCACTGCAAATCAAACACTTGGCTGCTTATTCATGTTTGAGCATCGATCGGTCTCCTCGTGAGAATCTTATGTTGTGATTTTCTTCCTAGCACCTACCTGGGGAGTGCCCAACCCACTAGACATGCCTAGGCCGCCCAAAACACATGGCAACGCATACGCTCACGCTGGTGACCACGCCATGGCATGCGAAGTTTACGCTCTAGAGTTGGGGCCCTCGCCACCGTCCAAACCTCGATGTCTCGCCATCAAACCATGTATTTCTGATTAAATAGATACTTATTTACCTAGAAATGATTTTTGGAAAAAATAAAGAGCAAACTATGAGGCAGCTGCAGTTCAAATTTGACCCGTTTCCAACTGAATCGACGGCAATTTGTCTTTTTCACCAGAAGTGGATCAAAACTTTTTTCACCCAACCATTTTGTCAATTGTGCATTATATATGTCCTAGTATTTTATAAAATTGATTTGATCCATTTTTGCAACAACTATTTGGTAGTTCCTTAACAAAAAACCTCCTTTTGGGCACTCGGAAAATGAAAAATGAATTTTCCGTGCAAAGAAAATGAAAACTTCCTTAGGCAACATTGTTTGGAATTCCAAGATGTACCCTTGTGCACAATATGAGATCATTTGAACAAACTATGCCATGAATGTGGCCATAAGATTGATCATTTGGCTTGAAAGCCATGAATCTTCCCGCATGATAGCTCATTTCTGAGAACACTTTTTAAAAATAATTACCATATTACAAGTTTATTATTTTTCCTGGAAACTTGGTCACATATAATGACACAATGCGAAGGTTTCCAATTTTTTTGATTTTTTGAATTTTTTATGCCCGTTTCAAAATGCGGTCAAAACGGCGGGCATGACCATTCCTAGCTAGTGGTTGAATCTTGGAATTTTTTGGTGTTTCTATGATTAAATAGATACTTATTTACCTAGAAATGATTTTCGGAAAAAATAAAGAGCAAACTATGAGGCAGCAACAGTTCAAATTTGACCCGTTTCCACCTGAATCGATGACAATTTGTCTTTTTCACCAGAGGTGGATCAAAACTTGTTTCACCCAACCATTTCGTCAATTGTGCATTATATATGGCCTAGTATTTTATAAAATTGATTTGGTCCATTTTTTCAACAATTATTTGGTAGTTCCTTCACAAAAAAACCTCCTTTTGGGCACTTGGAAAATGAAAAATGAATTTTCCGTGCAAAGAAAATGAAAACTTCCTTAGGCAACATTGTTTGGAATTCCAACATGTACCTTTGTGCACAATATGAGATCATTTGAACAAACTATGCCATGAATGTGGCCATGAGATTGATCATTTGGCTTGAAAGCCATGAATCTTCATGCATGATAGCTCATTTCTGAGAACACTTTTTAAAAATAATTACAATATTACAAGTTTATTATTTTTCCTGGTAACTTGGTCATATATAATGACACAATGCGAAGGTTTTCAAATTTTTTGTTTTTTTTGAATTTTTTATGCCCGTTTCAAAATGCGGTCAAAACAGCGAGAATGACCGTTCCTAGCTAGTGGTTGAATCTTGGTATTTTTTTGTATTTCTCTGATTAAATAGATACTTATGTACCTAGAAATGATTTTTGTAAAAAAATAAAGAGCAAACTACAAGGCAGCTACAGTTCAAATTTGACCCACTTCCAGCTGAATCGGCCGAAATTTGTCTTTTTCACGAGAGGTGGATCAATACTTTTGACACCCAACCATTTGGTCAATTGTGAATTATATATGGCCTATTATTTTATAAAAATGATTTGGTCCAAATTTGCAACAAATATTTGCTAGGTCCTTATAAAAAAGTAATTTTGGACACTCAAAAATTAGAAAATGAATTTTCTGTGCAAAGAAGATGAAAGCTCTATTTTGCAATATTGTTTGTCATTTTAATATGCACACTTATGCAAAAATACGAGATCATTTTGACAAACTATGCCTTTGTTATGTTTAGGAAAATCAGAGTGGATTGGATGGACCAATGAGATGCGAGGAACGGCCTTCACGTGGATCACCAAATTGGACTCAATCTGAGCCATCCGTGGTGCACCCATCCAACGGTGGAGCTTCTCCCGAGAAAAAAAAACCTAACTCACCCACCCACCCTCCCCTCGAGCCCCCAGATCTGGTCCATCAACCGCTGACCCACTCTTTCCCCTCCCCTCGACCCCCAGATCCCACTTCCTCCTCGCTCTCTGTCGATCCCCTCCATTCCAGCCGCCGCCGCCGCTCGCCTCCATCCTCTCCCCAACCCCGGTCGGCCCCCACTCCACTCCACCGTCGGCGCCAGCCCAACTACCGCCGCCCTCCCCCTCCTTTCCCCTCACCCAAGAACGAGAGGGGGAGAGAGAGAGCCGACGGTCAGATCCACTCCCCGGCCGTCGCGGCCCTCCACCGCGTCTCGCCAGCCAGGGACCGGGTGAGGAGCTCGCCGGCCGTCGTCGAGGTAAGCGCACGCCCGGCTCCTCCCACCCGTCGCGCCAGGGCATTTGCTCTTGCCCCTCGCCCGGATCTGACCCTGAGCTATGGTTTTGCGGCCGCAGATGTCGTCCGAGGCGGCGAAGGTGGTGGTGCCGGAGTCGGTCCTCCTCAAGAGGAAGCGGGAGGAGCTCTGGGCCAAGTCCTCTCCCCCAACCTCCCAACCTCAGCCCCGCCGCCGGCACCTCCGCCATGGTTGGTTGGTTGGATGCCCTCCTCAACCAGGCAGCGCAGTGGCAGAGGAACCCTCCGGTGACCAACCATGGAGATTTTCCTAGGGTTTCGGTCGGCGCGTCTCCGGCTGGCATTCTCCGGCGAGCCTACAGCTTCTCCGATGACCCACATGGTACGCCCTCCTCCTCCAGCCCCTCGACTCCCCTATCCTGCTCTTCCTCTTATTCCCTTTCCTCATCTTATTTTTCTGGATCTACTGATCTGATTCTTGTGGTTGGTTTGTGCAGGCCATCACCATCACCATGGAAGGTGCTAGCTTCGGCTATGATTCAAGGAGATGAGCCCAGCGTGGCGGTGGCTGGTGGGGCGGACGCAGGACTCCAAGCCCTTCTTCTTCACCTTCGCGGCGGCTACATCGTCATGCATCTCAGCAGCTCCCGCAACGACAAGCTCGAGGCCCACCTCCGCTGCAACGCCCGACCGAAGACCACCGTGCGTGCCTCCCCCTCCCCCTCTCCCTCCCCCTCATCGTTTACTAGATCGCGCGTCGTGCTTGATTTGATTTGTCCAGGCGGGTAGAAGAATTGTCACCGTAAAGGGGATCGATATGATTTTGAGCCCCTAGTCGTTTAGCAGAATCTATGCCTTGCTTGATTTGAACATAATCCGGTAGTCCCTGCTCTGGATTGTAGTAACTCATCGTTACAGTATATGAATCAGTTACTTTTAGTAGTATTTGCCATTTGAACAAGCTACCATTATCCGAAACAAATGGACTGGTCAATTGCTTCTGTTGTGTAGTTGAATGGATTGGATATAAGGGATGATTTTACAAGTAAATGTGGCGGGACTATGAATTATTTTTGCAACTTGTTTCGTGTTCCATGTGCATGTTTGCGGCATCGGTTTTGCCACGACAAAATGATGCACATTGTATTGAACATTTCGATCATGTTGGCGTGGGCTATAAGTCTACGTTAACATGATTTTATCCATTCACCTACCTGCTTGCTCACTTCATGGCACTTGAGAACATTCATGTTATGTTTTATCCATTCTTACATTCTGGCATCTAGTACTTCAACGATCTCAGAGTGCTCCGTGGTGGTTTAGGACATGCTTATCCTTGCAAAAAAAATTGAGCTCAAGCAATACTAATGTTTATATCTATCATTCAGTACTACTGTTTATATCTAAACAAGACCTTATGATTTACACAGGTCGAGTTGTCGCAGGTTCCATGGAGCCCCCCTCCCCTCATCAAGCTCGGCGCCAAGAGCGAGGAGCTGCTCTTCGCCTCGCCTCGCCTCGCACAAGGGACATCGTCAGGTTGCAAGCAAATGTTCCTGTCTGCTCTTTCACTTGTGTCAACCCTTGCTTTAGTTGTTAATAATACACGCATGCTCCACAACTAATACACAAGATGCATTTCCATCCCATCTAGTAGGTGCTGACTCGATGCAAACAAATAAAATAAAATTAGTAGGTATTGACTGCTCACAGCCCATATATGCTGAACGATACTAGCTGCTGTACCAATGTGATGTTGCTTGCTTGATTGATGACTGGTTGTCATTAACTAGAAAAGAGAAGAAAACCTTGCCAATTTATTCCTGTGTGTTTATAGAATGACATGGTTGGCTAATTAAGCCCTGTTCGTGTATCTTTTAGAATTTGCTTCATTGGTAGCACATTCAAATATATTAATTAATTTTGTGCATGTTGGAGAATTTAGATGACGATAACAAACTGTAATCATGAATACTTGTATAGAAACTTGCACGACCATCTTGCTTAATTTTGTGATATTCCTCCATACTAGGAGCTAATCAGCCGCACTGTTATTCAGCTTTCATTGGCAGTTTTAATTTCACTAAAATCATCTTTACTTTCCTATGCTCATGTTCAAGCCTGGTAGTATATTTTTTTCCAAATGGTCTGTTTACTTGATTTACCTGTTGTTTGATTTTGCTCCATCAGCTTTCCTGATGTCCTTCTACATATATATGTTGGTTGTAATCTTCTTGAAGAATGCATGTACTTGATATTCCGTTCTGTTCTTGTAGGTGAATGGAACTTGCGTTGTTGGTAGAACTCCGTTGAGGACTTCTACCCATGTTGAAGAGCATGTTCTGTGGTATCCAAGAGTAGCTAGCTTTTGTACTGGCAGAGCGGTCTATTTGTGGATCCCAATATTTATGATTGTGTGGATCTGGGTGAAGTTTGAAGTTCCTGGGTGTGCAAGATTCGATGGTTAAATTGGTTGATGTGATGTGAATGAGTGTATGGAAACTGGTTGTTGTGATGTGAATGAGTGTATGTATTTTCACGTGTTCTGTTCTGTATAGCATATTGTAATAAACTTATTTTAGCTGTTATTTGAAGGTTTTCATATGCTTTCTCTCTTCTGTCTGTTTGATATATACATATATATTGCTTCTTAATAAGCTGTGAAAAATCTGACTTTTGGGACCCATCTGTAAACTGGAGCTGGGAAAAAAAGCTGGAAATAAAAAATAAGTTGACTCTAAATGTTGTGCGCTAGAAAATAAAAAGGCCAAATTGTAAGCCAGGCCCAGGTAGCTAACCAAAATTAACATAAAATACATACATTAAAAGGTCTTGCCTAAAAAAATACATGGGCCGAATTACTGGGTCAGACCCATGTAGCTAATAAAAGCACATGAAAAAAATACATTAAAAATGCCGAATTGTTGGGCTAGGCCCATGTAGAAAACCGAATTGGACCTGGCTGAATCTTGTGCCGCATCAGCTTGCCACGCTGGATGCCTACGTGGCCTAGGGAGGTTGCTAGTGACCAAAACGCCACAGTAGGAATATTTTGGTTGTAAACGTCTACGACCTTCTCACAGAGAAGGTCGCTATAGTCAGTTAACGACCGCCAGCTTTTGACCTTCTCTTTTTGGTCACAAAAAGGTCGCAAATGAAAAACAATGACCTTTCAGTGACCAATAGTCAAGGTCACAAGTTGACATATTTCTTGTAGTGGAGGCTGCCGTCGCCGCAGAATAACAGGGGGTGTGGGTGAGTGGAGGGATGGCCTGGCCAGCGGTGGGAGTAGTATGGGGGCGGTGAGGCCTCATGGCGGCAAAGACACCCGCCACGGAGGCGGGAGCAAAGCGACACGACTGGCGCTGCTTTGGGCGGCTGGACCAAGAAGACCATAGGTTGAAGAAGCACTACGGCCGTTGGATGGACATCGTATGATCAATGAAGCTAGAATCGTTTATATTGACTAAGTTGACAAAGTCCTTGGTACGCTCCAACTTAGTAGTCCCATAGGTCAGCCTCGGAAATGGTGCACCCCAGATGTCACGGGGAGGAATCATTTTTTGGGCGGCCGAAGCTAGGAATATCTGAGATTGAAGAAGAAGCACGACATCCGTTGGATAGACATCCAACGGCCACTGCTGCTAGAACCGTGTGTTGACTATAATAAGTTGACAAAGCCTTGCATACGCGTCAACTTATTTTTTTAGGGGACTCGTCACTTAGTAGGCCCACAAGTGTGTGGCAGAGAACTTATAGCCCATTTGCGTTTTGTAAGAATGTACAGCCATTTTTGAATTCTAATGGAATTTACAATAGCCCATTTACAGTTTGTTAAAAGTACAACCCATTTTCTAGCTAGGACAACGATTAATAATTTCAACCAACCGTTGAAGACAGAATTCAATAAAATTTCCCACATTTTGATGGGATCCGAAATATTTTTATCCCGGAATTTCTAGTCATATTAAATATAAATTTGTATTACGTAAAAATCCAACGAAACATTCTTGGCAAGAACAATGAAAATTTAAGATTTTCAAAATCCATAAATAATATTGTATAAACTAATTTTGTGTTTGGTGCATTTTTATAGTTCTTGCCAGTTTTTATAATTACATCCCATTTATTATTTTTAAAGCTCATTTTCTGTTAAGCCTAATGCATCCCTCCTAGGAAAGATTTGCAGCCCAGCGGGGCGGAGAATAACAAGTTGACCTTGCCTGGGTATTCCTCAAAAGACGTATAGCTGGGCTAGCCATTTTCATCTAGAAAAAGTAGTATCTGGGCTGGATATCGCTCGGGCTAGACAGGCCACAGCCCGCCCTTGATTAATACCCGCTCTCCTCTCGAACAACAATGAAATCATCGCCAAGAAAAACTTTTTGCAGTCTTGATGCCTCAAAAACACAAAATACCGCCGAGCTGCTTAGTCCCGGTGTCGGCCAAGACCTTGTGCAATTCTCTCGTTTATATTGACTACATAGGTTGACAATAGTGTGGGACCGTGATGTCAGGAAACCAAGAGAAAGCAAAAAAATAATATAGTTGTACATAATAAGGAGGCACTTGCGTACGTATGGCTATGGCCCTAGTGGGTCCCTAGTGTCATCCAGTCAAACTAAAGTCATTTCCTGAATCCTCATTTTCGTTGACCATGTTAACAATGCTCGGCGCCACGGAGAGCGCAACAACTTGAAGGACAACGGAGAGGGCCTCGCGGGCCCTACGAAGGTCTGATACAGCGCTCGCTGCTCATTCAGGAAGCCAGGATCATCGGACACCTATGAGCACCTTCAAGAAACTGAGACGGCATGAAACGGTAAGGCCGCGCTTGGGAGCTCTGGTTTATTTCAAACCTGTACTAACATACAAGTGTAATTTACTCGTTATCGGAAGGCCCGAGGTCTGTAAGTAAAACTGGCGGGTTACGTGTGTAATTTGAGAGACCCGTATATATTTTACGAACATTGCTATATGGACGACATTACCAGACAATACATGCATGACGTGCGTATCATGCCATCCATGGGCAAGGCTGAAACAACAACTAACGGCTGGATTAGCAATTGTCCGAGTGTCGTTCAGCGTTTTTATCGTGTGTGAAGTACTTCCGATATTTTACTAGTCGAAATCGACCAACCAAGTGCCTTCCCCGAGACCATCTGCTTTAATTTACAAGCGTCAGTTTTACAAGCGGTTTTGGTTGGAAAACGACGATCCAATCACGGCCTAATATCATGAGTTGGTCGGAAGATCATATGGTTTCACGTCTAACCTACCCGACATGTCGTAAAAGCTATGAATGAAACATCAGACGATGAACTTCTTACACATGGAAACAACAGAAGAGGATGATGTTCTTAACAAGCAAATCACTGGCATTAGATCGACATGAAAAACAATATGAACATTATTCTCAGGAGGCACGGTGAACAGCTTGTGATGCTGCATGCCACAACATTCCAAGCTCAACTTTGCAATCAAACACAAGGCCTGGCATTACATAGACAATATTCAGAACAAACTCTTAACACAGGAATATCTCAGCAGAGCAACTATTTACTTCTAAACTGAACACAGGAATAGGAAAAAACACTCGATGCTGCTCACAGCAAGGGCGTCCCACTCAAAAATATCAAATGCATGTCTTCTGGCTAACATCAATGAGCAAATTTTGACAAGGTTTTCCAATTCCAATATATTAAACTAACGTCTTCTTGCTAACATCAATGAGTAAATTTTGACAAGGTTTTCCAATTCCAATATATTAAACTAACGTCTTCTTGCTAACATCAATGATTAAACTTTGACAAGCTTTTCCCATTCAAAATATGTAATGCCTATGATCGTGTCCTGTCTTAGCTTCTTGTACTTGTTTGGGCACTTTTTGCCCAGGGCACTCCACGTGTTGTTAAATTGCCAATGGTCTCTGCATATAGTCATGTCACCGGTGTCTAATAATACTCTGTAAAGCTTCTCGACCATTCCTTTTGTAATGTACCGCAACCAGTGACTGCTTCATTCTGCAAATTGGAACGACCAACTGTACCCAGTAACGCAGCAGTTTGCCTTGGACACATTGGCTCCTTTTGTGCAGTTCAACTAAAATCGAAGTCGGAATAAAACCGAGCTTTAATTTTGATATCCCTGTAAGCAACAATAGGTATAAGGGAAACAATTACTGAGAAATAACGGTTGATGACTTGTCTTAATGGGAAACAAAGCAGGAGAGTAGCAATTCTCCATCAGTGTCATTCATTCATATTGACTGAGACATTATCTTAACAATGCCTTGGTTCAATATGTATAAAGAACGACAAAGCAGAAAAGTACCATTCCTAAAACAATGCAACTGATTCATTTTTAAAGAGACATTACCTTAACAATACCTTGGTTAAACATGTAGAAAGAACTACAAAGCAGGATAGTACCATTCCTAACAAGTGTTACAGTTTTGAACTAAGATTCAGTAGTTAATTAATTCTGAGAGTGGCATTGCTTAATTTTACCAGCGACATTAGATTAATGAAAAGCATAAACAGTTCTAGAGGAGAGTGGGCGCAACAACAATATGTGCTTCCATCTACTTATAAAGGGGGTGATGCAGAGTTTGTTGTAACAAAGCAACAAGCATCATGTCTTGGTTGGTCCCATTTTTGTTCACTACTTAATGGGAAAAGACAGCAATACAATAGCTTCAATTCAACATTTATTTAAAACAATACCAATACAAGTAGCACAACATCTCAAAGCACACTGCACAATCATGTGGATGAAGGCCTGTACTGACCTTTCATGAGAACACTAGGATAAAATACGAACCTGCTAACACGAATAGGAAATCCAATCTCCTTTTGTGCAGTTGCATTGAAATCAAGCAAAGTGTTTCGCGTAGCGAAGCAAAATGTCGCAATAGCAACAAGTTGAATAGATATCATGTGGTTGAGACCAAGATTTGAAACAACTCGACAGGAACACTGGAAATAAATCTCGATCTCCTTTTGTGCAGTTCCACGAAAATTAAACAAAGTCACTGGTGTGACATTCAAGTTGAACTGCACAAAACACTCTTAAAACATAAGTGTTTCGAGTAGCGAAGCAAAATGTCGCAATAGCAACAAGTTGAATCGATACCCCTGTTTTAACAGAGGCAAAAAAGGAAACAATTACTTGCCGATAAAGGAGGATGAAACAAACGGTGACAGAAAGAAGCATCTAACTTATCTTGGATGTAAAACAAAGTAGCATAGTAGCATTTCTAAAACGGTTGCATTGATTCATATTAACAGAGACACTCCCCTGAAACAACATTCGTTAAAAAATGTAATTTACTTTTAAAAGTGGCATTGCTTCAATTTTCCGGCGGCATTCTTAGATTAACAACAGCAAAATAGCTGTATGGGACATGCTAGCACCATGTGCGTCCACACGTATAAATGGGTGATGCAGAGTATGTAGCCAAGCAGCATACTGTGTTGGTCCCATATTTGTTCTCTTTGAACTTTTTTCCTATGTGAGGGCAGCAAATCTAGTCCTGCACAAACTACCCGACCCTCCAGTTTCTTTCCCTTTTCAACAAACAGATCGGTTCCTTACAGATGTGTGTACTGGGTTAACCCCCCTTTCCTTTTCGACCAACAAAGCGGCTGGATAGCCAGTCTATACTACTTTTCCTCCCTCCTTTCCTCATTGAACCACGTCCTGGATTCATGCTCCACCCCACCGCACCTTTCTTTCCTCTTTGAACCAAGACCTAGATTCGACTACAGATCAAAAAAGATCCACATGAAGCTAGAGCAACGACGGTTTCAAAGAAACTTATACCTTAGGGTCGTCGGGATGTGGCAAGGCGTGCGGCGGGAGGTCGGATCTGCCCACGCTACATACGGCAGCGAGGAAGAAGGAGTCAGTGGCCCTCCCGCACAGGCGCTGGGTGAAAGAGAACAGCGCAACCGGCAGTGGAATGCCTCCCTCGCTGAAGGCGATAGAGTTAACGCTGCACCTCCTCCCCTTCCCGGTGCGACGGGATACAGACGCCTCCTTCACCAGCTATGAGGGGGGAGAGAGAGACAAGAGGCCAACGCAGTCTTGTTTAGATCTGGTGAAGAGAGGGTGAAAGACTGTGAATATAGCAAACCCTAGCAAATGAACGCTGAGCCTCCAGCGTGTAACATATATGTATTGCGGCGAGCGTGTGGAGAGTGCAAACCCTAGCGAACAAGCGCTGAGGCTCCCGCTTATATATATACTATGTAGTACGGACTGAGCTCCGATGCCTTCACTCCATCTGCTTTTGGCTGTATGACAGGTGAGCTAGCCACATTTTGGGCCCACCTGTCATAAACCCAAAGGCAGGTGCACTAAGTCAATTAAGCTGCGTCCATATAGTACTCTCGTGTGTATACAACTAATATATAGTGGACTGGTTTTCTTATTCTCTCCATAACAATCGTTTTAAATTGTGTAAGTACGAAATGAAACTCTTTATTTAATGTACAGTGAAGAAAACTAGTACTACTTCCGATGAACTAACGATCCACACCCACGCGTCCTGGTTGCACTTCCTGTCCTTCACGTGTGGTACACTACCCTCCCTTAAGTGAACAACCACACATGCGCCAAATTATCGGAAACGTGTGAGAGTGTGTACAAATAAATAATTTTAATTTCAATTATCGGAAAGGTTTGAGAGTATTACAAAGTTTGACTTCAGTCAAATCTAATATGCGGAGTAAATAAAAATGGAGGGCTACTACGTCCATCCGGGTTTTTAGTCCACACCATTTTTAAATCAAAGTTAATAGCTGGACAAATAAAATTACAGGGGAGCTGGAGACAAAGTTGTGAGAAGGCTTAGAAATCAATACAAAACTTATGCTCTTAGTACCAACGTTGATCCTTCTTCGAGGAAACAGTTGGTTCATAGTCAATTGTGTGATAAAATTGCACCAACGTGAAAGACGACTGCGTCTCCAACGCAACCAAGGTGAACTGACGAAGGATATCATCTTTGTGCGTAACAAGCAAAGAGCACTGATGGAAGACAACTTGTTTTTCATTGAAAATCGATCAGCTTCACTAGCCGATGCAACCATGAGGGGCCACCATGAGCATCGATAGGTCATCATGGTGATGCATCATCCATTTGGCATCAAGTTTGGGTGAGGCACCAATGAAGTTCGACAAATCCTCACTGTGGTCTGTTTCTTCTCAGTAATCAAGCTCGAGGAAGGAAGAACCATGTGGCAGAGGACAATGAGGCGGAACAACAATGGCCATCCAATTTTGTGCAGTTCCACTAAAATTGAGGAAGACATGCCCGGGTATGGAGACACGCATCGCTGTTTCCAAAAATATAAAAAAGGGTTAATGAAAAGTACACCAACAAACAGAAGCATCATAATTCTATCTTGATGGGAACTAAACCAGGATACACGAGAAAAAAAACATTTCTTCATTTAACCAGTGATAGTACTACCACCATATGGACAATGACCGTAGAACCACCATGTAATTTTTGTCGAAACAACATGTATACCTCCACCGAGGCATAAGTCAGGACAACTTTTTGAGTGGCATTTCCTCTATAATAGTACTAGTAGGTGATGTTGGACCAGCCGACGAACCCTAGCTACTATGCATGGGGAGCTGGGGAGTAGTCACATAGAAGAAAACCCACACGCAGCGACCTGGGGAGCTGAACCAGTACAAGAAGTTATACCTCAGGTGGGCGAGATGTCGTTTAGGCGGGCGGGCGGGATCTGCCCACACGACGGTAGCGAACAAGGGCACAGAGGATCTTCATTCGCGCCAGCGCCGGCTTCGAGAGGATGGTGCGCATCGGCTCCCTCCGTCGCCGACAGCGACAACGTCAACGCTGCACCTCCTCACCTCCCGCAGCGGACGGGATTCGGCCGGATCTGTGACCACCGGTGAGGATAGAGATAGACTGGACACTGTCATCTTGTTTTGATATGGAGAGGGTGAGAGAGCGAGACACGAGAAACTCTATCAAACAAGAGGCTATAATTGAGTAAAAAATCTCTCCATAGCAGTGGTTTTAAATAGAATACGCGCGTTCCCGGAAAAAAGAAACGAAAACTGGCGGACACTTTTTTAAGGGTCTGTCTAGGACACATCTAGATGTGACATAGTTATGTCACATCTAAGTTGATGTCCACTCTGTTTGTGGTCTATTTTTTTGTCCTAGTTTTTTTTGTTTCTTGTTGCTGCATTATATACTTGTGGGAGCTTAGATGTGATATCCTTAAATAACATCTAGATGTGAATTAAACAAACTGATTTTCTAACGTACCAAGAAAGAAAACTCAATCAAAAACACGCCCCTGCTTCCAGGTCGCGAGAGTCGTCGTGCACACACACATAGACATAGACATGCATATCCGTGTTTACTTAAAATTCCATTTCCATCTCCATCTCCAATCAAATTTGTCCAACTGGCACATTATTTACGTTGTTAATTATATACGCAGCAATATTAACGTACAGCATCTCTTGTTTGTGCATGTCCGGACCGCTGCCACGGCCGGTCCTGACCAACCCGAACCCTCTTCATCACCCGCGCGTGCTTCCCCCCGAAACGATCAGTGCCACATTCATGCCCGGCCAGAGCGGACGCAACCTCTCACTGGTGCTGGCATTGAAGCGGCGCGCCGGCCGAGAGAGTGTCGCCCGTGCCGCTTCTGGGTGCACGCGGCTGCTCCGCGTTCAAAGGTCGCAATAGCCGGCTACAACATGCATGTAAAAAGTTCTTGGGAGTCCGTGCTACAGCTAGCTGTCCTCCCCCAACTCGTCAATCTCTTCCAGTAGTGCTAGTAGTACTCCATGGCGCGATCCATCGACAAGCAGGCGGGAAAGTTATCGTATACTCGATGTGCGGTGAGTGGCATGCCGAGCGACCATGTGGGGTCGAGTCGTGGAGGAGGGTGAGACACGAACACGACAGACGTGATTTAAATGTTGGTTTTTCTCGATGGCGCGATCCAACGAAACGAAACGTTGGTTTCTCTCCGTTTCCAGTTTTCTCTGGAAAAACAGAAACTTTCCACTCCATTTTCATTCCTATTCCAAGGTTGCCCCGTTACAACATTCCATCAAATACAAAGGAAAACTAACACGCATGCTGATGCATCTCAATGATTCACATATCATAGCCAATATTTACTTCACAACTAAAGAAAAAAGTTGTGAGAGCGTGTACGAAAGAATAACTACTGGTGGGGTCACTACGACTTAAACCCTTAACCCTAAACATGATTTGATTCCCTGGCCAGGTAGAACCTGTCGAAGGAAAGACGGCTAGCACCCTTGGATCATACGATGCTTTTGTGCAGTTCCACTAAAATCGACCAGAGCATCCCTGATGGCAAAGATATTGAAGAAGTGTGATTAGAATAATAGTACTGGCACTAGTTCATGAGACATAAACTCATCATAAGTAGAAGCCGGTAGAAGTAGAGAAAGATCGACATGGAGATGGAGCTACGGCGATGGAGCAAGCCGGCTCCAAAAGGAAGATGGACTGCACAGGGACGTCGGGCTGTAGCTAGAAGGGCGGTTGGGACGCTGCATCGGCCCATACCGCGTGACCCCGATTGGGACGCACCGTGTGGGTTTCTCCTCGCCGATGTCGACCGTGTCACGCAGAACATTGTTCCTTCCCCACTGCGGGATCGGCCCGTCGTTCTATGCTTGTGAAGAGAGCAACCTTAGCAAGCAGGCTTGTAGCTTAGGCTCCTGCTAGTGTACATATAGTGGTTTTCTTTTTCTCTCCATATCTACCATTTTATATTGTGTACGTGTCATTCAGGAGTGAAATGATGGTTGCTTCTTCCGACTAACTTACTGTGTGATTTGACTGCTCCTTAGTGGCCCCTACACGTACTCCCCCTACGTGTATGCAACAGTCACACATACACATGGACACAAAAACGCGCGCGACGCCCTAATGCATGCATGTCCAAGCACATGACGAAACACACACGGTCATGCTAAGTGCTCAACCTACACGTGCATGCACACACATACTCAGTCAGGGTGAGCAAGTGACCATATAAACACCGAAAAATATATACATTGAGTGCAATGAGCGTATTATGAAGTCCACTGACCGTATTTTTACAAATATACAGTGACAGACAGTGTATTTGTCTCGTTTGAAATTAATCCATATTAACCGGAGAGGAGGCAGTATGGACTAGCATTACTTGCGCGTGGTGGCTCGCACGACAAGGACAAACTTTTGACTAATGCAAGCTCTCCCTCGCTCAGGCGGTGGAAGTGCAATAGTTAATTCGGTGTCAGATTGCCAGAAGCATACACTATACTACTAGTGCTACTATTGTTCAACTTCCCGAATAGGTGAACAGCCCAGCGCAAAGTTTACTAGTACTAGTACTACTAATATAGTCTATAAAGGTACGTACTATACTAGTACTAGGAACTGGATGGACAAGCGTCTGCACTCTTATTATAATTTTAAAATGTGATAAAGCAATCTTCAACAGATTTGGTTCTCTTCGAGGGTTCTCGCATGTGATAATGGAAATTGATTGCATGGAACCCTCGCCACAATTCTCGCTTAATTCTGGCTCATATCCTATTACGAATAGTAGCGCTCGGTAATATTTCCTCTTTTTTTTGTTATTCAGCATGTAAACAGGTCAGCAAACCTTGCGGCGCATCTTCGTGCGAACCGTGCTTGCTGCACTTTGAATGTTGCCGAGAGCTGGCTTGATGAAACACCTCACTTCCTACTTCTTTTTTTGCGGGGTACCTCTCTTCCTAGTGACCAGTGTCTTGGCTGATCGTCCTAAGAATGCTTATATATGAATAAAGCTCTCTCATTTACCCACCAAAAAGATTAAGCCATATTAACCGGAAAGGAGAGAGTATGGACTAGCACTACTTTTTGGTGTGTCCCGCCAACTCGCAGAACGAGGAGAAGCTTGCAGGACAAGGTGAAGCTCGTTTACGCCTTTTGACTAATGCAACCTACCCTCGGTGGACATGCATCAGTCCATTCGGTGTCAGATTGTCAGAGGCATACACTGTAGTACCCAACATGCGGAGTACCATCATTGTTCGACTTCACGAAGAGGCAAAGAGCCAAGCACAGTAGTACGAGTAGTAGTACTACTAGAACCTCATGGTGGAGCGTTTGTACTCTTATTTTTTATCTCTGATAAAGTACACGTTTATTCCGGAGAAGGGCGGAAAATGGCAGCCCAACATGTAATGAATGATATCGATCAACCAACCATGCTCAAATATATCTTGGCCTCCATGCGAACCCGTCTGTGTGTTCTCGCTCCTCGTCTCTCTCAAGGAACGGGGGGTTGGCTCTTTACCGTCAATTGAGATCGGTTTGCTCACACTCCTGACCCACATGTCAGTGATATGCCAAGAGGAGGTGCGTTGACCGACTGGCCATACACGTACTTGGTTTTGAACATTCATACTACTCCTCCCTCCGTCACAGTTTACATGGCGCGCTTCATTATGATGCATTTCTCTCAATGCATTTCCACCACCAGAGAGACTTTAGATGCATTTGGTTTAATGCTCAATTAATTAGGGCGTGGTAACCGCAATCAAGTCCACAATTTTCTCTCCATGTACTCTGTACTACTCCCTCCATTCCTTGATATAAGGTGTATAGATTTTTGAAAAAAAATCCAAAATATAAGGTGTATTGCGTTGCAACACTCGTTTGGATAATTTTTTTAGGATTTGATTACATTTCCTTATATCATGCAAGCTCCTCTATTTTCTCATGTCAATTAGTCAGGTGTAAACTTGCGCAAAACTTGTGAAATTTTGCCTTCACGTGCGTTCTTTAATTTTCGTGCCAAAAACTATACACCCTACATTTAGGAACGGAGGGAGTACTACGGAGTGGAGTAAGTGCATGCATGTGTGTACGGGGGGTGGAAGCACTGCATGCATGTGTGTACGCATTATTCCCTCTAGTAATAGACGCCGTGCTATAACTACCAATGCTATTTTTCAGGCCGATCGCTAGTCGCCTTGGTCCCACAAATCTTTTTTCTTTTTTCTAAAGCACGTTGTATAAACAGTGACAGATGGAGTAGCATGAGCGGATTCAAAGAACATCGTATTGATGGTTGCTTTTTCAGAGCAACTTACAGTGGGAAAGGTGGGGCTTACGATTTGACTGCTCATTACTCACTATTAATGCGGCGCAACGACCGGGCTGAGTCTCCCATGCGGTTGTGCACTACCCCCTCGGTTCTTAAATATACTCCAGAGTATATTTGTCTTTCTAGAGATTTCAACGAGTGACTACTCAAATATTTGTCTTTTTAGAGATTTCAAATGGACTGGCACATACGGATGTATATACATATTTTAGAGTGTAGATTCTCTCATTTTGCTCCGTACGTAATCAATTGTTGAAATCTCTAGAAAGACGAATAGAATATTTAGGAACGGAGGGAGTACACATACGAAGCAAAATGAGTGAATCTACACTCTAAAATATGCCCGTTTGAAATTTGTAAAAAGACAAATATTTAGGAACGAAGGAGTATAATTTTGTGCATGGCACATGGACCCGGATGATGAAGAGGCTTCTGGCAATGCTATCAAGCTTCCATCATTTGTTTACATAATTGACGTACTATACAAATAATTTTCCAGCAAGACATGAAATTGTACAATGGTGTGAGCTTTCAGCTTCTGTTTCGTGTGTCTTGCCATCGATGCTCTTTTCGAAACAATAAAAAACTAACTTCCTTGCTAATGCATGTCAATTATTAGCAGATCAGAGCTAATAATTACATCACAACTGAAGACAGAGTTGTGAGAAGGTGTTAAATTAAAATTGATCCATGCTTTCATTGGCAGTAACATCCCCCCAGCTCTGTCTAAATCAACAAGGCATGTTGGGAAAAAAGTAGCTGTCTTGAGCATGCAACATTCCGATCATTTTGTGCAGTTCAACTAAAATAGAGCTGAGCGTCCCTGTTCCAAAGATATTAAGTGTGATTACGATAATAGAGGACTGCTGATGAAACAATAAACACATAAATAGAAGCTGGTCACCTTTGCAGTCTCTCTTAAGACTAACTAGTTGGAGAAGATTAGGCTCGGAGTTGGATGAGGAGGATAGAGCAAAACCAATCTCCCTTTGTGCAGTCGCACTGAAATGTAGAGACGTTGCCCATGTGACATTTTAGTACAACTGCACAAAACACTCTTAAGACAAAAGTGATTTGTGCAGTTCACCAAAAGGTTGCAATAGCAACAAGGTGAAATGGATAGCCCTGTTTGCAAAAGAGAGGTAGAAAGGAAACAATTACTGGCCAATAACAGTTGATGACACATGCGACGACAAAAAAGAAGCATATTCCTTGCCCTAAGGGAAGATAACAACACGGTTGTGTTTGTCTAAAACGGTGTGAGGACGAGAATGCAATATGGAAAGTACGCTGGACGAGCTATGTTTTGGGCAAAGAACTATGGAAGATCGACATGCAGCGACGTGGGAAGACGGGCAGTGGAGCAAGGCCGGAGGGGATACCTGGAGGTCGTCGGGATGTAACTAGGTGAGCGGTAGCGGGTGGAATCTGCGAGCAGGTGGTGTAGGCCCCGCCGTGCCGGAGCTTGGTCAGAGAGAACGGTGTGTACCGCAGATCGGGACGTGCTGCCTCGGCACCGTCGAATAGAGAAACGATGCACTTCCTCCCTTTCCCCCGGCGGACGGGATGCGGCCGGGTCAGTGACCAACGGTGAGAGAGAGAGGCCACCACACTCTCTTTCCCCCGGCGGACGGGATGCGGCCGGATCAGTGACCAACGGTGAGAGAGAGAGAGAGGCCACCGCAGCCTTGTGTGAGATACTCTAAAGAGCGACAAACCAGGCACGCAAGGCTCAATTGTATATTGTGAGCGGACTACCTTTTTCTCCATAAAAATCGTTTTATATTCTGTGTACGTGCCATTGAGTGCTATAACTTTATTTAAAAATAACGCGGCAACGCGTCAAGTCGAACTTTGTTTCGTGCAGGCGTGGTACACGACCTCCCTAGGTAAACAACCGCTACAGACGTTCAAATTAGCACGTCGGCTGCCATATCGTAAAGAAATGAGCTCCACCGTGTACCCGCACAGGTGTGGTTGGGCATGAAGCGTGAGTACGTGCACGGTGCACCTATTCTCTTCTTGTATACATACACCACCTACGTGGGGTTGTGTGAGAGAGATACAAACCTAGAGAGATATAGTGTGTGGGTTCTTGAGAGTTTTTGGGGGGGGGGTTCAATCAAAAAATGTAACATATGCAATGTGTGTGAAATAGAGTCATGGATATAACATATATATAGAGGGGGCGATCCACGGGAAGAGAGTGGAGGTATCACCGGCTTGAGGTGTCCATAGAATCGAAAAGAGGGATGATATGTGTGTGTGCGCACGCGCGATCGATAAAGAGTGCCATCGAATTTGTGTGTGCCCACGTCGAAGTTATAGAGTGGCTGGCCTACTGGAATGTGAGAGGGGACATGTGCAGTTTGTCTCTGTGGCATGGATACCTACCTGCAGTGCTCGACTATCGGTGTGTGGTGGGGGAAGAGGGAGGCCCAATTAACTATAGAGGTACAATGGCTGGTATATGTGTGGAGGAGGAGAGAGGCCTACCTCATGTATCAAGGAGATCAATCTGCCTCATGTATTAAGGGAGATCGATCGGCATCCATGCATATGTGCAGGAGAGGAATAAGGTTGGGAGAGAGACAGAGCTAGAGTGTTGGAGGGGGTGGTAGTGGAGTTGCTTCTAACAAATGGTGGGATAGGCTTGCTAGACAAACGGAGGGCACGCCCGCAATATCAATAAGAGAGGAGATGGCTGCTTGTTGTCTATGTACGTGTGTGTGAGAGACGGGTCAGGAGGCATGCACGAATGATGAGGGGGGACGATGTTGTTGTGGTAAGCAGACATAACTACATAGGAAGATCAATCGCCCTTTGTTAGAGAAAGGAGAGACATAACTTGTGAGGTACGTCGATCGATGGGGGGGTAGTTAAAGTTGATCCAGGTATATGTTGGGAGATTGATCGGTATACATGCATATGTGTGTTAGAAGCAAACAAGGCACGAGGAGAAGGATAGAGATAGAGGGATGCATGTAGGAGGTGGTACGAGAGGCATACTATATCGAGCGGGGAGGAGTGTGCGAGTACGAGAACGATGAAAAGAGTGGTGGGAGTGAGGCATGGACGGTGACAAGAGAAGAGGGGAAGCTTGTGTTTGTGCTAGGCACACCTGGCTAGAGAGGCATATTGATCGATGTGTGCCGTAAAGAAGGAGCTTGGTTGCCTACACACACCGTGGGTGAACGACCTAAAGTGAAAAGATGAATTTGCGCGATGGAGCTAGAGAATGCTGAGGGAGGGTGAGAGGGATGCGGGCGTGTGCATGCACAAGAGAAAGTTAGTGCTAGCTACAAAAATAAGAGGGTTGTGTGGGTGTAAAAGACGAATATAAATCATATATACTTCATTATAAAAAGTGAATTCGTATATTTGAAGAATTTATCATAGTGTTTTAAACTGACGCATGTGTGAATATATATAACGGTGATACACATGGTGTGTTTATGAACATGTTATACTACATTTAATATATTTTATCTCTACTCTTATAAAAAATGAAGTTGTTGATGATAGTGTGCCTGCCATCCTGCATTATAGGCTGTCCGATTTATATTTGGCGGATAGCAAGGAAACTGTGATGGTTGAAGTTGGCAACAATCATGATTGTAGATTCTTATTGAAATAGAGAAACGAATTCAAATTTAGTTCGAATTGCAGCGGTAGTATAGACATTTGGAATGCACTAAAATGTTGGTATGAGTAGGTTACATGCATTATACGCAAGTTTAAAAAAATTAATCGGACATAACATGGATTCATACTCCCTCCTTCCATCTATGTAGGGCGAATGAGATTTTTAAGACCGCCTTTGACTATTGACAAGATTAATAGTACATGACATGCACAATGTGAAAATTATATCATTGAAAGAACCTTTCATGCACGAAGTTAACGGTGTGCTTTGTGTAAGTTGCATGTCATATATCATTGCTCTAATATTTGGTCAAAGTTAGCATCGAAAAACGCATGAGGCCCTATATAGATGGAAGGAGGGAGTAGCTTTGAATAGCATTTGTATAGTAAAACGGGGCAAGACTCTCTCTTTGTGTGGTTTGAATAGTTTTATTTTTTCGTTTTATTTTTGGTTGAGGGAAGTGCGAATTGATTTGGTACGCATAAGTACAATATTACTACACGTTAGGCTTGTCCTAAAATTCAACCCGCCTTGTTATATCCGAAAATTCAGATATTGTGCTCCCAAAACTGGTGCCTTCACAACCCGCGCTTGCTATCCCGAAATTACAACGTCTTGCGAAAACTCCCTCCACTGCCAAATCCCGACACGCGAATCCCCTTCTAACCTCGAGCGAAAGGGCCGCTAGTTCAAATCGGTGGGGGTACTTTTGTAACACACCCTACATTTTGGACAAGCGCGTCCCTAAGTCATGCTTCACCCTCCCATCGCCCCTTTTCGCCATTCAAATCCCAGCCGCCATAACCTCTCCGCTCCACCGCGAAACCCCACCTCCTCCGTCGCCACGTCACGCTGCTTCACCGGAGCCTCTTCCCGACGACGTTGTCCACCGCAACAGCTCGACGTCCCTCGTCCACCTCCCCGGATGAGGATCCGTCGTCCATCTCGCTGTCCCGCCGGTTTAGCCGCCCCGTCCTCCACCTCCAAGGAGCTGCTCTGACGATCGCCTCGTCTATCGCGGCTGCTCCATCCCCACAGCGCCGCCTTAACCTACTCCACCGGAACCGCAACATCCTCACTGACTCCTCGGACAAAGTCGAGGCCTACTCGGCGCCACCAAAGAGGTTGTACACTCATCGCATCGCACCTTTTCCTTAACTCGACCTCCCGGCACCGATGGTGCTCCATCCCGCACCCCCATGGAGCGGCTACCTTGAAGCCGGCATCTCGGGCGACATCTCCACGGCGGCTCTCCCCCAGTGCGAGGCCCCTTCGGCGGCGGCGTCCATACCAGCCGAATCAGCTGCTGCTGCTCCGGCTCTCGCTCGATCGCTCGCTCGCCCAACTGCTGCTGCTGCTCTCCCCCTCGCTCGTGCTGCTGCTCTGCTCCGATTAGGCCACACTTCAGTCGACTGAATCGACTTTTGGGTCAGTCGATTTTCAGGGGTTGGGGGGGCTTGCCGGAGTTAAGGAAGAACCACCCGCAGCGGGCACAGGGGCTCGCCGGAGAGGTGCCCCACTATCTATCTTAGGGTTCAGGGTGGGGGGCAAGGGGCCTAGAGGGCTGGCCGGGGCGGCGGTGGCGAGTTGTTTCAGGGCGGCGAGGCGGCGCTGGGGCCGGCGGTTCAGCCGGTGGTGGCAGGCGGCTCAGGGGTGTGCAGGTTGAAGATGAATTGCAAGCCCTCCCTAAACTACATGTCAAGTGCCTCTTTGCTACCATTGCGTTCAGTTTCAACAGCAGCATTTAGATTCCACAGTAAATTTCAGTTTCAACAGCTAAGTTCAGAGTCAACAGTTTTTACCTCATCTGTTGTAGTCAGGTGGTTTTTGGTGATGTTAATTTTACATCCATTTTTCATCATCTATTGGAGATGCTATTAGAATCCCACTTGAGATTGACGATGTACATCTTGTGTTGCTTCAGCCTTGATGTCTTACGGCTCACCGGAGCTGCTCCAACGACGTAACGATCCATCACAATGAGCAAAGGTGCCGACGCCGCCGTCTCTGATTCCTCGATCTTCCTCCACACCTCCGACAGCCACCTCTGCCTCAATCGCTTCAATGACCAACCCAATGATGCCGGGTCGACACGGCCACGGCAAAGAGGTTGTACACTTGTTGCATCACTTATTACTATACATTCACGCCGATCCATTAGGGCTATTTTGGTTCAACGGAAAACGCCGATCCACCGGGTTGTTACCATCACTCTAAATGTCTGCATGCTCTCCTTACATAATCTCACCATATTTTTTCGTATGCATGTCGATATTGTACACAGTCATGCTGAACATGTAGAGAAAAAGAGAAGAGTTTTATGCTGCAATACAATGTCATGCGACATCGCTCCATGTTGGGTTCAATGGCAAACCCTCCCCACCCTCTCCAGATTTTAATCCAGAGGAAGATATCTGTTTACGAGGCATATTGCACGCCACGACCACTCCTATTTACCCCCAAGGTGTTTGTTTCTACCTTGGCATGATGATGTTAGTCATATCATGCATATGTTGCCTTGCAATGCCTACTTTTGACATCATATATGTAATCTGCTTAGTTTAGACATGTTCGTAATGCCACCTGCTTAGTTTCTATATCATATATGGGAATTATGCGCCTCATGTC
This sequence comes from Aegilops speltoides, assembly GCA_021437245.1. Taxonomy (NCBI): domain Eukaryota; kingdom Viridiplantae; phylum Streptophyta; class Magnoliopsida; order Poales; family Poaceae; genus Aegilops; species Aegilops speltoides. The sequence goes on along the minus strand of CM038147.1, from coordinate 491,558,543 downwards.
TTTTAGCCAGCCATAATATATGTGAAATGTGCAATGCCATCCTGCTTAACCAGGCATCATATATTTGAATGATATCTTGCCCATCCTTTTCTTCATTACATTTCCATTTGTTGACAATGTTTGTACATTAAACTACTCTTCCGTGAATCAGCCATTTGGGTGGGAGATGGAAAAATCTGGAGTGAAAACAAGGCCTTCAGAGCAGCATGCTACCGTCAAGCAGATCTCTTGTTGGGTCCCGATAGCTCCTCGAGAGATGGATTCAGAGACAGATGACCAGTCCTATTACCCCACTGAGGTGTATGCTCTAACTTGGCACGGTTATACTGCTCATATCATGCATACGGTGTCTTGCATTGCATAGTTTAGACATCATATACACAATATTCAACACGATGTTCTTAGTTCAGACATCATATCGAGTGCCCTCTGTTTAGCATATAAATCACATATATGAATTAAATGATGCGATCCTGATTACTTAGATAACATGTAGGTGAATTATGTCATTCGATCCTGTTTAGTTATTCATCATATCTTTGAATTATGTTATGCTATGCTATCCAGTTTAGATAGACATCATATATGTGAAATTATGTCATGCTATCCATTTTAGTTAAACAATATACATGTCAACTATTTCATGCCCTCTTTTTTCCACACTATCTATTGCATCTGTCCCTCATACAATGTCTGTACATTCAACTATGTTTCTGTTTATCAGCCATTTGAATTGGAGCGGTGATGCCAGATTCAGCGGAATAAAAACACGGTCTTCAAATAAAAGCAGTGCTACCTCTTGGTGGAGATAGCACCCGGTTGTACATGCACAAGAACCAGCCCTACCACACATAACCCAAACTCTCACAGATTGTACCCCTCATGCGATGGACAGAGAACCAGCTTCACCCAATCTAACCCCAACCCCAGCCGATAGTAACCCAGCCTGCTGACACAAAGACCATCTCCACCACAGAGCTCCCAAACAAGAACAGTTAGTAAGGCAGCTCCAAAGGCCCAAAGGGCCAAGATTATCACGGCGAACCCCAACTCCACCGGTTAGTACGCCTATTCACGTGGAGGAAGCACAACCAGCCGGTCGTAGTTTAGCATCTATCGCATTTGATGTTGTTAAATCGTATGTGTGTATCTTCCCATCTTGGAAATATTATCTGAAAATGAAGGAAAATGCGGTTGTTTGTCCAGAGTTATGTGTAAGTAATGTTATTCATGGCAATTACTTTGCTTCGTCCCATACATCCTACCTCCATGATGGTTATAATACAGCAAATTTTCCCATTTTCTCTATAGAGAAGGACCGATTTGGAAACTCGGGATGAGGTAACTCTGTGCTAATACCTCTGCTATCTTCAAGAATGCTTGGTGGCGATGATCGAATTACTCAAGAAAACGTATTTCACCGCAAAGAAACTCATCAAATTCCCTTACGTTCTCCTGAGACACATTTACTGGACGATGATTGGGAACGCCTTGTTCTGTACTAGTCCCGAACCAAGAATGTGGTAAGGTCTATGAGCTCATTTTCTATTTTAAGTATTTTATTCTTGCGTCTTACTGTACTCTATTCATGTAGAACAAGTGCCTAAACTCAAGAACAACTGTTCTAATTTAAGATTCCATTGCTATCATAGTTCAAAAAGCGCTAGGCGTTAATTGTGCGTTTGCCACCGCCTTGCACTTTATCGACCAAAGCGCATGCTTATGCGCAGATTATGCACTGATTATGCGTAGTTATGCGCAATGCGCTTTGCCAACGCCTAGAGCCTAGGCGCGCTTAAGCGCCGCTTAGGCGCGCCTTTTTAACTATGATTGCTTTGCTCTTGTATCACCGTATTTACTCATACAAACTTATTTTTAAATTGAAGGATCCAATCGAAACTCCAATGGCACAGCGGTATGTTCACGCATGTTTCTTTAACAGGTTTGCTCTTATCAATAGCTCTGTTGATTTCAATTTCAATTGTGTATACAGATTGACTTTCATATCATGCACATTACTAGCATCACAACAGAGCCAATAGTGTTGTTGTACATGTAGACCCGTGGTACCCATCTGAAATCTTGTTGTGCCGTAGTAGTCCCACGCTTTGTATTCTTTCACCGCTGCTTTGTCTTGAACTCGATATGATTTGAACCGTGTCTCTATTTTGATTTGGCAAGACAATGCAAAGGACCATAGGACATAGATATATGTTTGTTTGATGCTTTTATTATGTACTAGTACTTGGCAATAGAAGACTTGGTAGTTTAATCCTGTCCACCTTACTAATGAACTGGTTCACGAAATGAGTTTCATATACTAGTACATGCTAAACTTGTTATGTGTGCGCTTGTTTCTTCTTTTAGAATCTCGATGTAATATTGGGGAAGAGTGCCTTATTAAGCAATGGTAAAGGAAGTAATGCGATAAGGTTCAGGATAGTGACACATCCTTGTTGGTCTCCAACAAAGCTGATAAAGCAGCTAAGGAAGACTATCTTGAAGACAATGAGACAACCCCAAAGTCATGTCTTGGTTTAGTGTTCGAAGCATCGCCACTACCACATGCACAAGCTATTCAAACTCACCGTATCGAATCAGTTCGGTTTCTTGAGTCTCAACTACAAGTCGAAAGACATCGATCACCGTGCTGCGACAAGAAGGAAGGATCATGAAGTCCTGGAGCATTCAGATGCATACTTTTCCGTGCAACAAAGAAGCGTTGGAGGATTTTAGCGCCAAATAGGACAAAGCTAATCAGCTTGCTAAGCTTATTGCCAAGCATGGTGGATACCGGGATAACGTTTCTTGAGCTCTTGAAGTTGTTTGATTATGTTTTGTTTTGTCTGCCGATTTATTTGCTTTGGTGGCCAATTTTGACGGTGTATGTAATATCTGCTTTGTTCCCTATATTTGCACCGGTGGCTAACTTTGATGCCCAAAGGATGTAATATGTGTAATAGCGGTAATAGGCTAGCCTTAATTGCTTGCTTATTTATTTCCTTATTGTCTTGTTTAGTTGTTTGCTTGTAGTCACTGCAGTTCTTTTTCTGTGTTTTTCTAGTGGCCACAATAGTCTATATTTGGTAACTAGGCCAAAATAATCATGGCAACACACGGATCTGTTGTAACCATGGGCCTCCCCGCAGTCGTATGATCCATGGGCCTTCGTTCGTCAGAGGACCATTGGCCTTCTATACGGGCCGTAGGATCCATCGGCCTTCTATACGGGCCTTAGGGATCAATGGGCCTTCTACGGGCCGTAGGGTCCATGGGCCTTCTATGGGCCATACTATCCATGGGCCTCATACGGGCCGTAGGATCCATGGGCCTATTACGAGGCGTATCATCATTTCGCCAATCATGGGCCATACTATTCGTGGACCATAACGGGCCGTTAATAGGCCGTATTTGATAACTCCATGAAAACAGCCCAACGTGTTTTTTTGACATGAAAACGGCCCAACGTATTAACGGTCCGCAAAGGGGCCGACTGTAACGACGGGCTGAATTTGGCCCACAAGCAGAAAATGACAGTAACGGGCCGTATGTAACCGAATGCTGCAAATGAGCCCAAGAATCAATGGGCCCTGAGAAGGCCGAAAGATAACTTGGGCTGGAAACGGCCCAATGAAATAACGGGCCGTTAATGGGTATAAAGTGATACACTGTTCATTACGGGCCAGTTTCACCACGGGCCATTAATGGGCCAAGAGTTACAAAGGTCCTCATATGGGCCGAAAGAAGTTATGGGCCACACATGGGCCGGAAGTTAAAATGGGCTGAATCATATTGGACGGCTGTTATGACGCTACTGGGCCTAATTCGGATAGGGCGTAACGGGCCCTGGGTTAGCGGCTGTAAATGGGCTATATGCGAACATGCCGTTAACACGCTTTCCGTGGGCCGGCCCTCCACCTTTTGACCAAGTCAAACGGGCTGGCCTTTTCACAGGAATGGGCCTCTGTTGGGCCGTGCCACGTGTCGCCGTATCGTAGGCGCCTTCGGTCCAATGAGCAGATGAAATATGTCCCAACGGTGAGCCGACACGTGTTTCCTCCAGCCAATGATGATTTTACACGTGGAAAATCCCCATTGGTCGGGGCTGTTAACGGGTTATCGGATCCAAAACCCAACCCGATAGCTTAATGGCGTTCCGTTACGGTGCATGCCACGTGTCGGTCACCCTTGACGAAAGCACTTCTGTGACGCGCGATTTATCGTCATGGAAGTGGACACTTCCGTGATGATAATTTTAGTAATGTCATGGAACACTTCTACGACAAAGATGTATGACTATCTTGATTACATCATAAATTTGTCATGGATGTACATGCATGACAAAAAACGCGACCTACTGTGACAAACACGTCTCATCATGGAAGTGTATTTTTTTTGTAGTGCATGTTCATCACGACCCGAGAGCACAATCCGCCAATGAGCGAGATTTTTATTTAAAACAGGCATTTAGTTGCTAAAAACCGTTTGCAGATTAAACTTAAATCACATAGAACACGACTGACCAGAATATTCACGCGGGAGACACGGTTGCGAAGATAGCACGAAGGTCGGGTTCTTACAAAGGAAAATTCAGTTTGTGTAACTCGGGAAGTTCAGGTTGTGATCAGAATAATATTCTGATTTCGTTAGAATAGTGTTTATATACCGTTGGAAATGTGATTTGCTATATATATAGCAAATCACACGGCTTATTAGCAGCAATCGTCTGTGTTATTATTGGTCTTCGCACACATTTCTGATTACGGACCTGTTTGTCATCACACACATCTTGTTTAGTTGAACCGTTTCCATTGTGTTGCCTAATCACACACAATTCATTCTAGTGAACTGTATGTCGTATATCACACACACCCTCATCTGGCTGCCCATTTCTATTGTTCTTCATCATCACAAATAGTTTTTCTAGATTAACCGTTTGCCACTCATAGCACACGCAACTCCAATATGAATCATGTTTGATGTCGCCGCCATCGCAAACGCTTTGCATCTTTTTTGATGTTTTTTTTAGAATCAGACAGACTGATCAATCAGTCTGGTTACAATCTTCCCACAATGTATCACTCAGCTCATCTGGCACGCCAGCCAACTTGAGGAGATCGCCGTTCCTAGATGCAAAAGCTGCCAGTCCATGGGCAAGTTTATTCTTCTCTCTCTGAACCCACTCAATCAGGTGAGATCGAAACTTGCATAGCTCTATCTTGATGTCAGCTACAATTGGAAATAGTTGCGACTGATTTGCTATGCCTGGGTTGATTGCCTTCCACCAGGGTTAGGCAATTGAGTTCTACATGTATTGGTCCGTTAAAGTATCTTGCCAGAGTTTGCAGCCCGCTCAGCAGCGCAAGGCCCTCTGCTTCTTCCACTATCGTACATTTGCCCAGTTTGCAACCCATCGAGAAGACCGGGGCTCCTTGCTCGTTTCTAGCAACTTCACCACACGCACTCACACCCGATGCAGGTTCAACAGAAGCGTCAGTATTTAATTTGATCACGCCCTCGCCTGGAGGGCGCCATTGCTTCCCTACAGGCTTGAGAGGATCTGGGCAGTGCTGTTCAAACAGATTCATGTAGAACATATGCCCCTTTTGGCCCCTGATTTCTCCTGTATTGACCTGACTTCTTCTTCATACTTAAGCAGGAAAGCCACTGATCTCGCAATCGTCTCCTTTCCATCACTATGGATTATATTATTCCTGAGAAACCATGCTTGCCATAGCATGATTATGATTTTTTTTCCGGGTGTCAGCATCGCATGTATTCAGGAGGTTTTGGAGCCAATCCTCTCCTGTGTACCAGAACACATTTTCTTTCAGGAGCCTCCAATGATTTCTCATTGCTTGTCTCAGAGCTCTGCTTTTTGTGCACGATACCACAGCATGATACTCATCTTCCTCCGCATTGCCGCATATATCACAGGTGCTGTTTGTGACAATCCTTCGTCTGCACTTGTTTGACTTGGTAGCTAGGGTGTTTGTGCCACCCTCCATCCAGATAATTTGATTTTTCCAGGGATTTTCGCTTTCCAGATAAGGTCCCAACTGCTGCGGTCATCCACACTTGCCGTGGAGCTGGAAGTCTGGGGGCCGCTTCCTTTTATCGCCATCGCAAGCTTGTAGGCACTCTTGACAGAGAAATTACCAGAGTTCTCATAGTGCCAGGCCACACAATCCTCAGTCTCCCCTTTCGGTATTCTTATCTTAACAATTTCATAAGCGTCGAAGGGATTGAATAACCGATTGATGAGTCCATGGTTCCAGTCTTTTGAGGCCGGGTCAATAAGCTGATTTACCCATCTCAGTCTTGATCTGCAGATGAAGTTGGCAACTTTTAATCCCTCTTTCCTTGGGATCCACTGGTCCCTTTGGATTTGAATGTTCTTTTCATTACCCACTCTCCAAATTATTCCTTTCTTTAGGAGCTCCAAGCCGAACTCAATTCCTCTCCATGCCTGTGAGGCATCAGAGGCAAAAACCGTGTCTAAAAGTTCCCCTTTGGGGTAGTACTTTGACTTGAGGACCCTCGCACACAAGCTATCCAGGAACTGGATTAGCCTCCATTCCTGCCTTGCCAGCAATGCTTGGTTGAAGAAATGCATGTCTCTGAAGCCAATACCTCCACCTCTCTTTGGTTTTGTCATTTTGTCCCACGCTATCCAGTGGACTTTCCGTTGCTCATCCTCATCACCCCAATAAAAATCTCTAATCAGTCTCTCATACCTCTCACAGAACCCCATGGGCATCTTGAAAACACCCATGGTGAATGTTGGAAGGTCTTGGACAATAGATTTTACATGGACTTCCTTCGCCGCAAAGGACATATGTCTACCCGACCCGTTGCTGCATCTTTTGGTAAATCTTTCCATGATCAGTTGAAAATTATCTTCCTTCATTCCGCCTTCCGGTGTAGGAACCCCAAGGTATTTGCTCTCAAAGGTTGAGGACTCGACCTCAGGTGTCCCTCTGATTTCCACTTGGATAGGGACCGAGTATTTCTCACTAAACAACAAAGAACACTTATTCGGGCTTAGGAGTTGTCTAGTACCCCTCTCGAAGGTGGAGAGCACATATTTCACCACCTCTGCTTGTTCAACCGAAGCTTTGAAGAAAAGAAGGCTATCGTCCACGAATAACAGATTTGAGATTCTCGGGCTCCCTCGAGCAATTTTTAACGGCACAATGTTGCCCCCACTAACCTCCCTTTGCAGAATCTGAGAAAGGCCCTTTGCCACAAACAAAAACAGGTACGGGCTAAGAGGATCGCCTTGTCTAAGCCCACGAGATGGTGTGAATCTCTCGAGGAGCTCTTTGTTGCATCTGACTGAGTATCTCACGGACCGGACACAAACCATGATCCATGCTATCCATTTTTTGCTGAACCCATATCTGTCAAACACTCCTTCCAAGAACTTCCAATCCACTCTATCATAAGCCTTGGCGAGGTCAAGTTTATATGCGCAATGTGTATTCATAAGGGAACTGCTATGTTGGATTTTGTGGAAGCACTCAAAGGCAGTCAGTGCATTATCCGTAATCATCCGACCGGGGATAAATGCACTTTGGGTCTCAGATAAAAGGCCGTCAAGGAGGGGACGCAACCGATTGACCAAGCATTAGAGATCACCTTGTAGATGACATTACACAAGCTAATTGGTCTGAAATCCTTCAGCGATTGCAGGTCATTACCCTTGGGGATGAGAACAATGGCAGTATCGTTTAGACCATCCGGCATGAATCCATCAGCAAAGAAATTTTGTACGACCTTCACTACCTCTTCCTTCAATAGCCCCCAATTCCTTTGATAGAACCGGGCGGGTAAACCATCCGGTCCTGGGGCCTTAAGTGGCCCAATCTGAAAAAGCACATCGCCCGTTTCTTCTTAGTAAAGTCTCTCTCCAGATCATCATTGATTTCTTGGGTAACCATCTGCGTGTATAGGTCCAGAAGTTCGTGTGGGTTCACGCCCTTATCCTCAGTAAACAATTCCTTGAAATACTTTGTTGTCATGTTCTGAAGGTCTTCCTTCTTCGCTAACCACAAACCATCACCATTCTTCAGTTTTGTAATGGTGTTTTGCTTTCTCCTCCAAGAAGCTTGCCGGTGGAACCATTCCGTGTTCCTATCTCCTTCGCGTAAGTAGGTTGCTCTGGACCTCTGACGCCACATAATTTCCTCGCGTAGGAGTAGTTCGTCCAATTCGTCCGTGACTCTTTTTATCTCCCTGTCATTTGCTGCACACTGTGGTTTATTCATGAGGGATTGTAGCTTACTCCGCATCTTTTTCGTTTGTCTAGTCACTGAACCAAACTCTGATTTACTCCATTTACCCAGCCCTTGCTGCAGAGAATGCACCTTATTCTGAACCTCCTGAGGTGTTGCAGCGGCTCCTCCCCTGCTCCATATCTCCTGAACCAACTCTTGCAGCGACCCATCTCTCTCCCACATGGCTTCATATTTGAATTCCTTTTTCTTCCTGTACTCTAGCTTCCACCAAACTGAAGCAGGAGCGGCAGATGGTCAGACCGCGTTGAACACAAATGCTGAATGTTAGCATTTCGGAATCTATTACACCAGCTACACCTAGGACTACCTACCCCGCGGTCCAACCTAGCCTTCACATTATTCTTGCCGGACTGCTTGTTGTTGTAAGTCTAGCCCGGCCCTCTGAAACCCAAGTCATGCAGGTTGCACCACTCCAATACATCCCTGAAATCTGCCATTTTTTTGACGGTTTTATTACATCACCATTTATGAATGATGCATCGCACACAGTTTGATCGAAGGGTATCTAAGTTGACTGTCGCGTTTGGACCATGTTAGAATAAATCCGAGGCACTCCGTCGATCTACCGAGGACCAAGCAATCACACGAGGCACGACACCGAGATTTGTTAACGAGGTTCACCGATATGGCTACATCCCCGGGGCTTGACTACGAAGCTCCTCCCGTGACACCGTCTGTCATCGCACAGCCACTGGGCGCCGCACATGCCGCGGCTCCCCTTGCGCTACTGTGCTATTATGTTGGCATAGGTTACATCGAGTGTGTCTACCCCGCTATATATGAGAGGCCTAGGATACAAGTGTCCTACAAGGACACGACTCCATATCCTATCTAAACACAATACAACTACAAGTCCAACTGTAACCTACCTCGTACACAATATTCGACACAACTCCAACAAACTCCACCTTGGCGAATATTCTCCACCACCTTGAGTTCGTCAATGCATCAAACTTCCATGTACATTGGACTTGAGCTTATCCCATGAGTACCGCTACTACTCCAAAGACTCCATGTGACTCCACTTGCAACTGTAGTCCCTTCTCGTCTTCTTCACAGTCAACACTCGAGAAAAATTAAGTTCCTCAATACTCTACTTTGTGCTCCCAACTTCCGGAGAATCCGTTCAACACCATCACACACCGACCACTGTCTGCATGAAAGTGAACAACTCACGTATTGGACGCCACATATAAGAGTTAGCTGAACTCAACATCACCACTCTTTCTTGACCGTCTGTCTGAAACTTGAAGGAATTTCACCGTCACCCTGTGTCACCCTTAGTCAAATTCACAGTTGTCTCATCCTTTTTCCGGATAGTCTCTGACATGTCCCACAGCTATAGCACTCCGCCTCCTTCTGTACTTGTCATCCGCACTTTGCCATGTGCACTGAACACCACAGAATATATGACCATGTACTCTCTCACTTTTGACAATTTCAGACTTTCGCTACTTTCTCAGATTCTCCACGGTCAACTCCTGTCCATCAACTAGCACCGATAGACCCAGTCACCTACTCGAACTGGTACTCGTCAACACCGCTTCAAACCCTCTCGCACAATTTGCTCGACCACATGTCCGACCACAAGTGCCTTGGTGCATCATTGTGTCCGTGCTTACCATGCGCCTCGCCGCTATCACCGCCGAGCCTCTGCTGTCCTGGTCGAGTCTCCCGGGTAGCTAGCCCCACCGCCTCAACCCCCACCGCAGAGAACCACCGATCATCACCGACCGATGCCGAGTATCACGCTCCATCGCACCATTGGGCCCCGACCGATCCACGATCTCTCGCTATCCCGCTGAAATAGGCTTCGATTCTCCGATATCTTACACCGTAGCCCCTCCATCAGCACAGAGTGAAGTCATCCGTCAGACTCCAGCTCCACCTTCAACATGACTCCATGTAGCTGGCCATGCTACCCTCGCGCCCTGTCGACTTCAAGTTATCTTGTGTGCACCATCTTGAATCAACCCTGCGCCATAGTCCGTCGAAGCCGCACAAGCCCTCAGGCCTGCACCACGTGTTTCCACGCCCCAGAAGTCAGCCACCATCAGCATCACGCTCCTATGTCGTCGTCGCTGAAATCACCGCCGTCTTCTGCATTGACCGACATCCCCGTCGATCCATCAGACAGTCCAGTCCGACCCAGCCGAAATTATCCGACTGCACCATGCTCCACCCTGCATCGTGTCCGCCTCGCACATCTGTGCATTGGCTTGACGCCCTGTGTATGCATGATCATGTCACGACGTGCTCCAGACTCCGCCCGAGCCGTGTACGCACGCCGCCGTCGCCGCACACGTCCATCTTCATCGACTTGCATATCAAATCTTTCATGGACTTGTGACTGCGCCTTTGTTTTCCGTAGCGTGCACTGCTGCCATCGTGTACATACATGTACACGTACCAAGCAAAGATAGCCATTGGAGAATTCCTCTAGTAACCTTTCCGTGCACAAAATCAAAAGTTCAATTACCCTTGCTCACGTGCAGCACCAAACCTTCTCCATGCTGCTCTTTGTCTTGCTCCCGATGGATAGCTACACACACGGTACCTGACGTCTTTATTTTCCTTTTAACAAATCTCATGCAGCTCCACGTTCCTGTGTTCTCACGCAGCCCCAGCCGGCACCGAAGCAAGCCCTCTGTAGCTCTCCACGGATTTGTGTGCCCCGCCTGCCCACCGACCCATTAGATGGGCCTCCAGCCGGCCGGCTGCCATCCGCCTCGGCCGCTACTAGGCCTGCAGCCCGCATCCATCGGCTTGCCTTCTCGTCTCGCACGCTGCCCTGGTTCGATCGGATCGATCGATCCAATACCTACTGCTTGCTGCGACTCGCAAAACCGATCTAAAATGGCAGTACGCTACGTGACGCCACCACCTGGACGCGATCCAACTCGCCGAGTCCTGGAAACACGCCGCCGCGACTTCGGATCTGCTGCTCGCACATTACGCCGCCGCTTCCGATTACTTCTGACAAGCAGAACTCCCGCCGTTCCATCGATCTTTCCTGGTCGCACTGCGGACCAACGATCAATTTGACGAATTCTGCTTCACCTCTAGATCAATAGCCACAACCTCAAATCGAACCTTGCTCATGATACCACTTGTTAGAATAAATCCGAGGCACTCCGTCGATCTACCGAGGACCAAGTAATCACACAAGGCACGACACCGAGATTTGTTAACGAGGTTCACCGATATGGCTACATCCCCGGGGCTTGACTACGAGCGCTCCTCCCCGTGACACCGTCACAATACCGCACCTGCCACACCGGCGCCGCAGACATGCCGCCGGCTCCCCCTTGCGCGCCTGTGCTATTATGTTGGCATAGGTTACATCGTGTGTCTACCCCCGCTATATATGAGAGGCCTAGGATACAAGTGTCCTACAAGGACACGACTCCATATCCTATCTAAACACAATACAACTACAAGTCCAACTGTAACCTACCTCGTACACAATATTCGACACAACTCCAACAGACCATCCTGCAGTAGTGCACAAATGAGAACCAATCTAGGGTTTATCCTTCCCTCCCCTATCCCTTGGCGGCTAGGGCAAACTTTTCCCTCGAGGCTTCTCCGACGAGCCCGTGGATTCACCTCTCCTCTACCAGCCGCTCCGGCAGCCGGTGGCGGGGAGGAGAATCCCAGTGCCTCTGCTCAGGTTAGTAGTTTAGATTAGGGTTTTTTAGTCCTCGCAGGTGTGATGCTCGGGCGGATGGCGACGCTTCTTGTGCGAGCTTGCCTTCCGAGATCCGATCATCCTCGAGTTCATCCATCTAGACATAGTTGACGGAGCTCTGGCGTAAATTCCCACTGTCTCCTTGGGGCGCTGAGTTTAGGGGTCCTCCTCATGTGATAAGATTTGTTGTCAGATTCTTCGGATCTATTCAAGGGTTCAACAACGACGAGTGCGACTCAAGGGCGCTGACAATGCAATTTTTTTTTAGTTGACCGATAAAATACACCACGAATCTCCACGTGGCATCCAACAGCAATGCCATGGAGTATCTGCTATCTTCTAGAAACCGGGGCCGCAAGTCGAACATCAACAGCGACTCCAATCTGAAATCGGCGAGCAGGGCCGGCCCTGAGGGGGGGCGAACGCGGCGGCCGCCCCGGGCCCCCAAAAGTCAGGGGCCCCCTCCCTAGGTTTGTATACGTAGAGTAGTACAGGTAAATACTTCGAGCGACGAAAAATTGAAGCCAGACTCAGCGACGCCTCAGCCTCTCGCGACTCGCATGAAAAAGAGAGATGATGGGCCTGGCCCATGTTTGCACGTACAGGCAGAAAAAAGGACGTGCAAAGGAAAGGAATCGCTGGATTCACGCACGATTTCCTTTTCCTTCGGATCGTTCGTCGTCTCGCCTGCCCTTTTCATGTTCCGCTGACCGCTGTTCGTCTAATCGTCTTCAATACTTTAACTGTGCCTCCTGACGAATGACGCGACGACTGTGGCAGGTACGTCTTCTCGCGCGCGCCTTTTGGCTTCTGCCCTCAACTGTTCTTCTTCTTGTTTCTACCATCTACTAATCACAATTTTCGAATTCTGAATCGATCAAACAGGTCAATAGGGAATTGTTGTCAGGGTGATCAAATCATTGCGCACACATAGACAGATTACACTATGGAAAGGGTAATATACTATGCCTACCAGATTTTGCCATGATATTAGATGAAGGTCTTCTGTAATTAATCTAATATTTTAATTAGCTTTGCGCTAATTTTAAAAGCTAATTGTTCCCAGCAAAGTCATGTGATAAAAGAAAAAGGAAGAAGAAGGTAGATGAGATGAAAGGATCATTGAGAGGATTCCTTCTTAATAAATATTATAACAGCGATACGGGCATTTCAAGAAGTCCAGATGAGTTGGCGATAATTCTTGCGGATGACCAAACTAATGTCAATGAGTAAAATGATGGTCATACGCCGATAGAAGACGATGTTGACATCAAGATGGACGATACCAATGTGAGTGATCATGCGCCCATATTTAATTCATATGCGGCAGATTTTTCTAGTGTTGACGACGAACCAGTTATTACGTGGATATTTATGATTCAAGCAATTGGATAATCTTGATAACAAAGCGAGGGCTATATTAGTGAAAGGGGGCCTAAAAGGGAATAATAAAACACTAAATATTCTTTGGATGAAAATTCAAGACATTTTTCGTATAGCCATTACTCAAGAAAAATGTGCAGTTGAGAGGTGTGTGATAGGAAATGGTTAGTTTTTTTTAAAACACGCAAATAAAAGTTTTGTTTTTGTTGTAAGCTTTTCAATTCTAACAAATGCAAGAATGCATTGGGGCTTGATGGGTTTTCTAATTGGAAGCATATTAATGAGATTGAAAGAACATGAAGCTAGCATTGACCATATTATCAACATGAACCTTGGAATGAACTGAGAACTAGACTGAGCAAGTATGAAATAAATTGACAAAGAGTTACAAAAGCTTGGCAACATTATGCATTGAGAAAAAAATGCTTGATGAAATTGATATTGGTATTATTTGCATGTCGGGATGTTCGGAGAAATTTTTGAAGGAATATGTAATACATTATTTGATATGCACTTAATTGTTTTTTTTATATAATTATATCTACATACAATGATTCGTAACTTACTAAGGGCCCCGAAGGGCCACCCATTATAGTTCCGCCCCGGGCCCCTGAAATCTCAGGACCGGGCCTGTCGGCGAGTTGACCAGATGATTAAAAGGCTGGGTGCGCTGATGCACAAACCAATCGAACTCAGTTCTCTGCACAAAAGAGAGAAAAAGAGGAGAGCCGCACGTAACCTAGCTAGCTAAGCTAGAGAGCAATGGCGATAATGGACCGGCAGTCCGAGCGCATCGTCCTGCGCCGCGCTTGCAAGTACCTCAAATCACGCGGCCTCACGGCGACGGCGCGCGCGCTGGAGAAGGACGCGAGGCTCAGAAAAAGTATCGCGACCAAACCAGCGGCGACGACCGACCGGCAGTCGGAGTGGGTCGTCCTGCGCCGCCTGCACGCGTTTCTCGAGTCTCGGGGCCTGGAGGCGACGGCCTACGCGCTGGAGAAGGAGGCGCGCCTCAGGTTCGACCTCCGCCACGTGTCGCGCCTGCTGGAGGCCGGCCGGTGGCGGGCGGCGGACGAGTACGTGTCGGCGTTCCTGGGAGACGCGGGCACGCCGGCGGCGTCCGCCGCGCTGTTCGTCGTCAGGCTCCAGCGCTTCGCGGACGCGCTCAGGCGCGGCGACACGGCGTGGGCGCGAGGGTACCTGGACCGCCGCGTGAAGCCGATGCTGGCCAACCACCCCAACGGCGCCGCGGCGTGGGCCTACTGCCTCCGGGCGCTGGGGTCCGACGTGGAGTCAGTCGTCCAGGATATCCCCGGCGACGCCGGCGACAGGCAGCGGTGCGTCCACGACTTCATGCGCTGGGTCAACTACAACCCACAGCTCCACCGCTGCAAACTCAGCTTCTTCAACGACGAGGATCCCACTCCCATGCGCGTCCCTAGAATCCTAGGCCTGCGCCGCCACGGCCGGACACAGAGATGCCGCGCCGGAAAACCGAGCGTGGCGTATGCATCATCCTGCATGATCAGTGATCACGATGATTTATCAGTGATGATTTCTTCTATAGAATCTCTTTAAAATTTACGAGTATTCCTTCAAAGACTCTCTATGATGGTATGACCAATTACTCCTTGCTGAGAAAAAGGTTATGCGCTGACATACTGTATAAGATTCGAGATTATTTAGTGCATCTATGGCATCTTGATATGTCAAAGCCTTCATGCTTTATGAGTAATTCATATATGGTGAGTTTGTATCGATTTTTGCCGGGTTTTCTATCAATTAACTAGCAATTTTCTTCTGCTTAATTAATCAAGGAGGCAAATCTTTTACCTCCATTTAAAAAAATAATAATATGTCAAAGCCTTTTGTAAAGGCAAAGATAGAATCATTCACGTGGCACCTGTGAAGTTTGAATCTTCCATGCTTACACATGGAAATTTAGAATCTTATTAAGGGCTTTTCCTCTTTTTTGAATACCAAATCTTTATACACATATGAATACGTCTCATCGCCCCAGCCATGACCACTTACGACGGAAATATCTTCCCATGCGCCTCTTCGCTCCTCTCTCTCTCTCCTCAATTCACCCCTGTCTTTCTTGTCCTCCCGAAACATGAAAAAGCCAATCCTCGCCATCTCCGGGGCAGATCCAGGCTGCCTCCGGCGAACCTGATGCAGATCAAACCGCTACGGCGCGGATCCCGACCGCCTGCGAAGAACCAGGTGCAGTTTAGGCTACTCCAGTGTGGATCCCAGCCATGTACACGAGCTATGAACTTTTTCTAGGATAGCTTTTTGTGTCGTCGGGTTTTCTCCCAAAGTGGGTTTTGATGGCGGGCATCTGCGGTGGGTTTTCCGACGATGAGTTGAACTCGCTCTCCCTTTCTCGTCCCCTTAAACCGGTTATGTATTCAATTTACTTGACAACAAGGGAAAATAAAAAAAGTGTAAATATTATGAAAAATCTGAAGCAACACTGGCCATTCAAAATACTTGAGAAAGTATAGGGGAAAAAAAGCTGAACATATCATGTATATAAGGGGGAGCTTTGTCTTCAGATTTTTCGCTTTCTATTCATAACGTAAGAAAAGGGCTTATAAGTGCATTCAAATGTAAGTTTTGTATTCAGATTTTTTTTTGGCTTTGCACACTCTCAAATAAGCTCTGTATTCAGATTTTTCTGTCCTCACATAGTATCTGGCAGCTGCGACCACCGAGTTGCTGTCGTTCGCGGCCAATCTCATCAGTGTGCGCCTCCCCGCCAAGCGGAGCTTTGACGTGGTGCTCCTATGTCATCGCCATTACGAGGACCGCCGGTTGTTGCCGCCTCCCTGGTGCTTGCCGTTGCAGGCTACCGTCGTGGCATCCACCGCTCCAGCAGGTGCAGGGACATGGGGGATGGTGTCTCCACTGTCGGTCGTTGCAGTGCAGAGTGTTTGACAAAAAACTGCCACTTTGGGGGTTTTTGTCCCACAGAACTACCACTTTGAAAATTTTGGCCGGAAACTACCGAAAATTTCTTAATACCCAAGCCTCTATATCCGGGAGCTTTTTAGCTCCAAGATTCATCCACTTGTGTGAAAGTGACTTGAGGACCTATGTATGGGTGACACGTGCATTACTTTGGGACGTGGAGGGGTAGATAATGCGTGTGGATTTAACGTGTCACTGTGAATTTTGTTAACCGATTTGCATTTTTTCGTGTGCGCTTAGAGTGTCTTTAGCGATTTTGGTTCAAATGATTGTTTGATCTAGACCTGCATGCATGGGTGCACGTCATTTCGATTGGTTGATGCATGTTGTTGTGATGGGACCACGTGTTGGCGTGTTTTTAGTTGAGCGGTTGTTCCCAGGTTTCTCTCAATCCTTCCAGCCTCCTCTCTGTCTCCAACGAAGGAATTCATCAAATCACACACGTCTCACTCTGTTCTCATCTCGAACCCTGCTGCCACCGCCACACCGCAGTTTCCGCCTATAAAAGGAATCACTTCCTTCTTATCGAGCATCCACCCCTCGCTTATGAACCACACCCCTCGATCGTTGCTTTGCTAAATTCCTGCAGTGCATACGTCCCACTTCGCCACCATGCCTCGCCGTAGACCTTCGCCAGTCCCCGCCCCGGCCGACCGGCCCTTCATCGTGGCCTTCTCCGGTGCCGCCAACCGGCTGACATCCCTGCGGGTGTCGACGGAAGGGCAGCGGTCGGCGTGACCTATTCTGGACCGGCCGGTGGTGTGCGACACCACGCAGGGGCAAAAGCAGTCGTTTGCAAGGCTACCAACATCTTCAAGGGCCACCGCAAATGGCAGTCCCGTCGCCACCGTCATGCTATTTTCGGATAGACAGAAGCATGAGCAGCAAGTCTCAAGGAAACATGAAGTTCATGGGTCTCTACACAGTGTTCAGCAGCCTATCTCCTCCTCCTCTCGTGTTTGCGTTCATGTTCGCGGCCGACACGTCCTGCTGCCGCCGCGGCTCGCGGGTTGTGTGATGCTACTATTATGCGTGTATGTTGTATAAGCTTAATGCGTGCGGCCGATTAGCAGCTCGCCGGCGACGTGCTCTACTACGGAGACAACCACGTCGTCTTAGTGCAGCTACACAACCAGGCGGACATGGAGGAGCTCATGTTCTGCTTGGCGGTGGGCAGTGGCTCTCCATGCCAGCATTCCGTCCTTCTTTCTCCCTACGACGATGAAAGCGTAGTGTCCGTGTGGTCATCGCCGGTCAAGCTTGAGGCCAGCCTGCTAGCCATCTTGTCGCCGACCACGTCCAGGATTGCGAGCCCGCCGAGGGGCACCAGGGGTAGCCCTCCATCTTTCCACGGCGGCTGCGCCAGCCCCTAATGCTGCTGCTCCTTGAAGACGCATTTCGAGCAGAGAAACCGAGCAGCGCCAGAGCGTAGCTGACACAAGTAAGCGGTGCAGAGCGGGGCTTGGGCGTGGCGGCAGTAGACCGTGCTGGTGTCGCGGACGTAGTGTCCGTCCGGCAGTGGTTCTGGGCTAGATGGCCAAGCATTGCTTAGCTGGTTGGGTTAACATGACCATTAGACCTTATTCTATCAATTGCTTAGGATCAGTATGTTCCACGGGATCTTCAACCAAAAAAAAGGTAAGTTCCACATACACTAACATTGCTCTGCTCTTCTGGGCTATATGAATGCAAAAAAAATATAGCAGAAAAAAAACTATATAAAAAACTACTTAGAAATGAGCATAGATGCGCTTATAGAGAAAATTCAACCTAAATTCATATTAAATTTCTACTAACTTCAGAGAAATTCAGTATGAATTTAGGTAAAATCCCCGTATAAGGGCATCTATTTTCATTTTGAGAGGAGCTCAACAAGGCAGAGAGGGAGGGGCTTATAAACCGGTCTGAGCCCCCTTCGGTTGGCGAGGTGGGACTAAACTCGTCAGAACGAGACCAACCCTTTAGTCCCGGTTGGTGGCTGAACAGGGACTAATGGGCAGCCTTTGGTCCCGGCTCACGCCCAACCGGTCCAATAGTGGTGGGCCAGGAGCGAGGACCATTGGTCCCGGTTCGTCCCTCCAACCGGGACCAAAAGGTCCAGACGAACCGGGACCAATGGCCCACGTGGCCCGGCCGGCCCCCGGGGCTCATGAACCGGGTCCAATGCCACCATTGGTCCCTGTTCTGGACTGAACCGGGACTAATGGGCTGGCCCTGCCTGGACCATTGCCCCATTTTCTACTAGTGTTGCTAGATTTGTGTGACCTTGTGATGCAAATATAATGTTACAAGTATATATTGAATTTACATGGCGAATATATTAATATTGCATGTATTTCTTCCTCTGGATAGATGATATAGTAGAGGACAAAATGTCGCGGACCGAGTAATCTGTGGGCGGTTCGAATCCATTCAGTGGTCAGACTCCAGACTTGCATGTAGTTTATTTCATTCTTTGAGTTGTTGATTTACTCGCTTCATTGTTGTGCTTTTGTAATCTTAATTAGGAGTACGCACTATGTACTATGCATAGTTGGCGGTGTTCATCGACCAGGCGATGCTTTGTGAGCGCATTTGCGCAGTGGGTTTGGTGGTGACCACAGCGTCCGTGTCTGATGTCACCATAGGATTACATGTCGGTGAGCATGGGACGCTGAGGCGTTTGACAGGTGTTGTTGTTCATGTTCTATATATGGAAAGATCGTCAATTTTGATTTTATGAAACAATGCAAAACATTTCACTTTCATATTTTTGTACAGTACTACTCACGGTAGAGAAAGAACAAACACATGGTGTCAGAAAGCAACGAGGTGTTAGTTGATGATTACGGAGTGACATTGTACTGACTCAAGAACCTGGATTTTAGTCTGATTATGCTTTATAACACTGTTTTCAGCATCTTAGCCCCAAGGTATTGGAATATCATGCCCTCTGGGCTCTGCTGCAGTTTAGATTCTAGCATGTGCAACTCAGTTATACGCATCGGATGTACTGTTTGGTGGCACTGATTCATTATAAGAAAACAAAGTGACATATCCAGGCCTCAGTTAGTACAACCTCTTGAACTTTTAGGTTTTGGTTCGACGTACTTCTGAGTGGGTCAAATGTGGTGTCCAGTAGGTAAGTTATATGTGAACATTTTCCTGAAGTACTAGCGTAATTTATTATTGAAGTGCGATTATATTTAGGAGATGGCTTTCATATTTTTGTTTCCAATTTCCTTATCTCCCTTTGTCCAGTTTGTCCGGCAATTTACTGGTTCATGATACTTGGCCGTAGGATAAATATTGCAGAAAATTATCCTATTTTTCTGGGTTTGATGCACAACTAGGTTGTAAAATTGCAAGCAAGTTGGCATTTATGCCAGCAAGAAGGAAAATGGTTTCGCTATATATACAGATCGAATCTGGACAATCACATAAAAAGTAGATATTTGCACATCTAATTTCTTCTGTGCAGTTTGAATGTTCTATCGCATGGTATTAGCAGTATATATTTTTGTGAAATTGTACAACGTATGTGAGTTTGTAGCCCACTGAGTTAACCCAAACTGGCATCAATTTATTGGTTTGGCTTGGCCAGAACAAAGTTGGTAAAAGCAGCAGTGCTTGCTTTGGTTTATGTTGTTCAGTTAAATTATTAACATGGGTACCTCAACTTAGTAACAGTTTCTAAATGTGGCTCATTGGCATTTAGTGGATTTTCAGCTGCCATTTTAATGTGACAACCTACTTTACAAAAGAAAGCATGACTCCTTTCGAAATTTTTCCTATGCATAGCTTGCTTTCTTGTGATTACTGAATTATAATGACAAGGTTAAACAAGTGAAGCCCTTATTTTCCCTCACATGAACCAAAAATAGTGAAGCCCTCATTTTCCATTACATGAACCAAAAAATAGCATATACATATGTATCATATCAAGAGGGCGCGGCGTGCCGCCGCACGGGTATAGCTAGTTTATCCCTAAAAACTACCGGTTTCACTTGATGATCGTTTTAGACGATTTAAACAGAAAACTGAAAAAACTGGCCCACCCGTTAGGGCTAATGTGGCTGAATAGTCAATGCCAGGGGAGACTGGCCCACCCGCAGCCGTCGCCTTCCACCTCCCACCCCCATCCGCGCTGCAGATCGACGCTGCCGGACCCGTCCCCCGTCTCGCCGACGGCGGACTCCCGGGGTCCGACGCCGGCTCCCGCCTCTGTCACGGACGCGCCCAAGGCCCCCACGAAGCAGGCGCGCCACCGGCCTGCAGCGGATGTGCCCGGACCGGCTGTCAAGGACGCGACTCCGATGACTGGCCGCCGCCGCCCAGTGCCCACACGCGGTAGCTCTCCAGGCGCATGGGCATGGGCCTTCTCGCGCACCAAGACAAGCGGGCGGCGGCGCTAGGCACCAGCGACGGGAGGCGGAGATGAGGGGCGACCGAAGGGAACTCAGGCGAGGCGGCGGAAGGCAGCGGATCCGGTCGGCGACGAGCTGCTCAACCTGCTCGCCGCCAGCCCCGACGGACTAGCTTCCGGCAGCAAGGGCTCGCCGCGATGGTGGTCCTGATTCCGGGGGAGGGAGAGCCGGCCTTCGGCGGCAACCAGGACGCCGATGACGCGGAGGACGCCTCGCCGGGCAGCAAGGAGCTGGCGGCCATGGTGGAGGCGGCGACGGCGGCGAAGCGTGGAGCGACGACGCTGACGACGGCGCGCCCCCAGACGAAGACGACCGAACGCCTCGCACATCGGCTCGTGTTCGCGGGAGGCACCCGTGTGCTCGGGAAGAAGGCCTCTTCGAGCCGGAGCTCGTGGTCGATGGCAAGGAGCAGCAGCACCACGGCTCGGCCTCCTCTCGCCTCGGCGACGACCGCCGGGAGTCGAGCTCCGCAACACCTCCTCCCATCCGCTGGTACAAGACGTCGATGCTCACGCCCGCCATGAGTTTGAAGCAGGCGAAAGCACTACAAAGATGCAGCAGGGGCGTCTCCCTGGCGGGCGCGTCACCGGAGTTTGACCTCCTTCCCTCCCATGCACAGAAGCTGTTTGTGAAAATGCCAAAGAAAGATAGAGAGAGGAGGAAGAAGGATGACGTGTGGGTCCCACCTATAATAACGGTCAACTGAACGGTCAACATGTTTAAATCGTTTAAACTGTGGGTCCGCGAGGTTGGCCAAATCATCACGAGCCTCAATGTCCAACCCCTCCCAGTTGAAGTCTGTGGTCGCCGTGGAGCCTTTTCCCATGGTCGAGGAGAAATAGTCGTGGACAATAGCCTCTCTTTCTTCTCTTTCTTCATTTATTGCTTGCCACATCATCTATTTTATCTAGATATGTGTGATGTTATTACTACCTATGTTACTCTAGTGGATTTAAACAATTAAAGCGTGCGATGAAGCGTTCGATGTGTGTAGGTAAAGAAAGTAAATAAAAGATCAATAGCAACGCTGGTCATTCAATTACTTGCCAATAAAGGAAACAAACTGAACACACTGTCGATATAAAGAAAAAAACAATAGCCAAACACACCATGTTATGTGTGTAGGTAATAACGAAATAAAAAAAATCAGAAGCAACACTGGTCATTCAATTTACTTGCCAATAAAGGAAAAAAACTGAACACACTGTCCTGATAAAGGAAAAAAAGCCAAACACACCATGTCGGTGTGCTAAGAGTTGTTGTGCGACAATGGCACAACCAGGAATCATTTATCATTGGTTGTAATCTTTGTTGGTTGCTTACCAAGCTGGCCACTTGGTGACAACTGAACTAGGAATCAACGTTATAAAGAGCAGTTACGAAGTTTACATAAGCAGTATAGGACTAATCACTCAGACCAGGGACAAAAATCAGGAGCACCGCCGGTAAGTCATGCATGTTGGGTCGGCCAGGCGAGCACGTTGCGATTTAGCCCAATAAGGTCAACTCCACCGCACAATCCTATCCTGTCCGGCCCCGTTCGTTTGAGGTAAAACGGATAAACCGGGCGGTCCAGTGCACAGGAGCAAATGGACTTTTGTCCGTTTTGTGTCCGTTTTCGATCCATCCGTGGCCTAATTTTGCGCCGCTTTTGGGGTGAAACGGACACCACGCGGACGCGCCGGCCGTCTACGTGTGTCCCCCCTGGCCCGCCTGTCGGTGGCACAAGACGGGCCTTTTTCTATCCGCCCCCTCACTCCCTCCGGTCGCACCCCACTCCACTCTTCTCCACTCTTCCCCATTCTTCCCCTCGCCGCCGCCGCCGCTGCCATTGCAGCCGTGCAGCTCGGACGCGCGCTCGCCCAGCCCCTTCCCCTTGGCGCCGCCGAGCTACCCAACCACTGCCACCTGGTTTGCGCACCCGCCGGCCGTATTTGGGGCGGATCCGGTCGGTCTTGAGCTCGCCCGGCTGTGGGAGGCCGGGCCGCGCCATGGACTGGCCGGGCACCTCGCCGGAAGACCCTGGCAGGGCCGCAAGGCCACATGCAGGCAGTGGCTCGTCCTCTAACCGCTCGGATCTGCACCGTCGGTTGTCCGCCAGCAGATACACGAATGGCGGCCGGCCGGGCTCGGTGCCTGCCCAAAAGCTCGTCGGCGCACCGTTTCCCCTCATTAAGTGCGACCACTGCCCAAGGATGGTCGTGCGCCGCGTGCCTACAACGCCGGAACATCCCGGATGGTGTTCATCAAATGCTTAAACGATGGGGTATGTGCTCTTTTTAGCTTCGGTTTGTGCTCCCGGATTAGACTAGTTGTGCTAACTTCAAATTTTATTGTGTAGAATGGATGCAAGTTTTGGTATTGGGAAGAAGAGTACATCGATATATTGATAGAGCGAAATTTAGTACATGTTCATGCACTTTTAGCTAGCATAGAGGCTATAGATAAGACAAGTGCACTTGTTGCTGGATTAGAGGCTAGACACGATACTAGGTGTGAGGAAGCAACATCGACTTCTGGCTTGAAGAATAAAGGAGGGTGCAACGTCGAGCCTCCTCCACAGATCAACAATGAGTGCATCGAGAAGGCCCTAACCCAACTCAAGGGAGCAGTTATGGAAGTTGGGTATCTTCTTAAATGTATTCTTGTGGTTCTTGTTTTCTTTGGCCTTACTTTACTAGTCAAAATGTGATGATGTATTGTCATGTATCAAAAATGAATGATAAAAAAAGGTTAAGGACTTGCAAAGAAATGTGCACGCGGGCAAGATGCGTCCAGGATGCGTCGCGCTGGACGCACGGCGACCGCATCCCAAGACAGGCCCAGACACGGCCCCATTGCCCTACCCAAACGGACAGAACCCGAACAAAACGGACGTCCGTTTTGGGTCGCGCGGTGGAGTTGGCCTAAGAAGAAGCCCTTTCGGAAACGAAGCACGTGCAAAAAGATCGCAAGCCAGTGAACAGTGATTAACGAAACGTTCCCTTGTAAAAGAAGTTACTCATAATAATGTAACGTTCATCCTATCCAGGATGCATGCCTCCAGATATTCTTCCCACTAGTGGTTGTGAATGCACGCACGCACATTCATATTCTGCGGTCTTTAAGTCTCCTGTTCTCAAGTGCTCATCATATATTCGGAAGCGCTTAATCATATGGATATAAAGAAGGAAAGTTAGAGTACTGTAGCTTCTCTAACATTCCTTATCAATGTTAGAGGATCCGGTTCCACTCCAAGATCCCAACTCCTAAACATGAGCTTTACAGAGAAAATCAGCATGAAGCTGTTGGTGGACACCAAGGCCATCAGCATGAAGCTGTTGGTGGACACCAAGGCCAACCGCGTGCTGTACGCCAAGGCCGGCAAGGACGTCGTCGACTTCCTCTTCTCGCTCCTCACCTTGCCGGTCGGCACAATCGTCAAGCTCCTCACCGTGGACTGCATGGCCGGCAGCATGGGAAACCTATACGGCAGCGTGGACAAGCTCGACAACACCTACGTCTGCCGTGATGACGCCAAGAACGTCCTGCTCACGCTCGCCGGTGGTTGGGATACGGGCAAGCTGCTTCAGCTCCCCGAGCCGGAGCATGCTGTCGGTGTTCTTTATCGATGCAACAACAACTGCAGGAACTACGCTAGCGTGAGGGGCTTGCTGTGCACCAATTGCCATCGTAGCATGGAGACCCCGATGCAGCCGCTTGTGGAGGAGTCAGAGGGCGGCTCCGATGGGGGCGGCGTGCCTCGTGCTGCTGGCGCCGGCTTCGTGCAGGGGATTGTGATGTACACTGTGATGGACGACCTCAAGGTGTCGCCCATGTCTTCCATCTCTAGGATCACCCTCCTCAACACCGCTCGCTACAGGAGAAGACCGTGCAGCTTGGCTATGCCGAGGTAACAACTCAACAACTGTCACAAAGCAATTATATGTAGATTACCCGCTCAACATTTTTGGCGTTCCAATGTGTAGGGTTTGGAGATTCTGAAGGCGTCGCTGACGGTTCTCACTGATGTCTTCCTTGCGAAGAAGCGGCCCGAAGGGCTGAACCAGTTGAGATCGTGCGCCGGTTCGCCCTTGCACGTCATGGTGGTGTCGCCATCGAAGCGTCTTGTCCTCGTCTTGCTGTTGGGGTCTTGCATTCAGTTCGTCCGTGTCACTGATTAGTCTGATGATGTAGGTCATTCCGTTGAGAAGTTCTATATGTCCGCTTTATTTCCATCTTTAAGTTTGTATCAGGTTTAATCGTCGTATAATTGGAGCTCTTATCTGATTTGAGGAAATGATGCTTTATCGTTAATTAGTTCCCTGTAAATTACTATCAAGTGCTACTCCAATTTCACCTGGCAGCATAATACTCGTCCACAAGGTGAAAATGCAATTGATAACAAAGGAAAGAAGAGAAGGCCTGGCCAAATAGTTCCAGAAAAAATTAGGTGGTTTAGCATCGGGAATTCCTGATAATGTCATTAGTTCAGTGCTCATTTGATCTTTGGTCCAAGACCCAAGAGGCAAAGATCTTACAAGAAATTCCACATCTTGGTCCTAGAGGCAAAGATTTTACAATTCACAGGGATCACACCAATGCTACTGTTGAGTATATTCTGTACGTGTATATGTGTGTGTAGGGCCACCTCCTGTTTCCTTGTATAGTTGAGGTTGTGACCCACCTCTGTACTTATATATACGTGCCTGGTGCACCGATCAATACATTGCGATTGCACAGCCCATAATCTGTCTCTCTACATGGTATCTATCGCAGTAAGGTCCTAACCCTAGCCGCCGCCGCCTCTGCGCCCGCCGCCGCCGCCGCCTCCCCGCCGCCGCCGCCACCCTCCCTCTCCGGCCGCCGCCCGTACTGGCCGCCGCCGCCCCACCCGCCCGCTCGCCGCCACCGCCGCCTCTCGTCCGAGGCCGCGCCGCCTTCCCGCTTCGCCTCCTCTCTGCCTCCCTCCCACCGCGCCACCACCTCTCCCTCCTGCGCCGCCTCTCCCCTCCGCGCGCTCCTCTCGCCTCCCTCCCAAGGCCGCACTACCTCTCCCTCCCACCAGCGCCGCGCCACTCACCCGATCCCGCCGCCACCATGAGTTCCTCCTCCTCCACCGTCTCCAACCCGTTCGCCGGTCCCGATGTCACCCTTGTCCGCGACCTCAACATCCATGAGCGCGTCCCGATCAAGCTTGACCACACCACCGCCTCCTACTCCGCGTGGAAGCGGTATTTTTCGCTCGTGTTCCGTGAGTACCTCCTTCACGGCCACGTGGACGGCACCGTGGATTCCGCGCTCATGATCCACGACGAGGAGTGGATGATCCTCGACGCCACCATCATCCGCTGGTTCTACCTCACCATCTCCAGCGACATCTTCCACACCGTGGTGAACGACGAGGACGACACCCACGCGGTCTGGACCAAGCTCAACGGCCTCTTCACCGACAATCGGCTGCAGCGCAAGGTCCTCCTCTATGGTGAGTTTTACGGGTGCCAGCAACTTGACTCGTCCATCGATGATTTTTGCATGCGCCTCAAGAAGCTCACCGATGAGCTCCGTGATTTAGGGGAGAAGATTGGCGACGAGCTCCTCATCAGCACCCTCTCCGGCGGCCTCAACGAGGACTTCGAACGCCGCCCAACCTCACCTCATCCCGGAGCCCACCTTTGGCAAGGTGGTCGCAGACCTCAAGCTGGAGGAACGCCGGATGCGGGCGGCCCGGACGCGCCACCCACACGGCCCTTGTTGCGGCACCCGCGGTTCGGCCCGCCACAGCCTCGCCAGACGCCGCCGCAGCGGGCGCCTGCCTTCCCGCTGGCTTCCGCCCCCCCACCAGCCCCCTTCCCGCCGCCCCAGCCGGCGTGCCGTGGAGGAGGCCGTCGCGGCGGCCGCCGGGTGGCTGCATAGCGAGGCGGCGGTGGCGATGGCGGTGCTCAGGGAGGAGCGCCATGCCAGCAGCAGCCGGCTCCTCAGCCGGCGGTCCTGCGGTACGCCGGTGAGAACCCGTGGACCGGCGTCGCCCACGCCTATTCCATGCCGGTTCCACGGGCTCCTACTCCGGTCTTCGGCACTCGGCCTCCGTCACCAGGCGATACGCCGCGCCGCAGCCCTATGCGGGCGCCTTACAGTGCAGCAGCCGCCGCCAGCGGCCGCCGCCGCTGCCCTCGACGTCTGCGCCGTCCCTCCCACCGGCGCCGTGGGACCCGGCTCTCCTGGCGGCTCTCCACACCGCCCCCTCTCCGTCCAGCTACACCGGCGGCGGCGATTGGTACATGGACAGTGGCGCCACCGCTCATATGGCGGCGTACCCCGGTAACCTCCATACTGCTCACCCTGTCCACACCTCCAACCGCATCACCGTCGGTGACGGTTCTTCTCTTCCTATCACCCATATTGGACATACATATTTTCCGTCTAACTCCACTCCTATATCCATGTCTAATATTCTTGTTTCTCCTGATCTTATTAAAAATCTTGTTTCCGTTCGTTCTCTTACACGTGAAAATCCGGTGACCGTTGAATTTGACGAATGTGGTTTTTCTGTTAAGGACGCTCGCACGCGGATGGTGCTCCACCGATGTGACAGCCCCGACGAGCTCTACCCGGTTCACTCCGCCACCTCCACCACTTCCGCCGCCCCTGTCGCTCTCGCCACCGGAGTGGATCTCTGGCACGCTCGCTTGGGTCATCCTAATCATGCCACCCTTCGCCATATACTTCGGAGTTTTTCTTTCACGTAATAAGAACGAGGATCACTCGTGTCATGCATGCCGCCTTGGCAAACATGCTCGCCTTCCGCTTAGGGCTTCTTCCTTTGTTGCATCGCACCCGCTTGAGTTGATTCATAGCGATGTTTGGACATCTCCTGCTGCAAGTAACACGGGCTTTCTTTATTATCTTGTTATCCTTGATGATTTTTCGCATTATGTGTGGACCTTCCCGTTGCGCCGCAAGTCGGACGTTATCTCCACTCTTGTCGGTTTCTACTCTTATGTCCGCACGCAGTTTGGCCGGCCCATTCCTGCATTGCGCATGCATAACGGGAAGAAGTTTGACAACACCGCTGTCCGCGATCTTCTCGCCACACATGGCACGATTTTTCGTCTCACTTGCCCGTACACCTCGCAGCAGAACGGTCGTGCTGAGCGCATCCTTCGTGACTCTTAATGACTGCGTTCGGACTCTTCTCTTTCACGCCAATGTGCCCGCGCTTTTGGCCTCGACGCTCGCCACCGCTTTCTTCTCATAAACATCCGTCCATGTCATACTCGCGGGAACTTTACACCTCACCACCTTCTTTTCGGTGCACCCCCCTCTTATGAAGGGCTTCGCATCTTCGGCTGCCTGTGCTACCCTAGCATCGCTGCCACTGCGCCTCATAAGCTCGCACCCCGCTCCGTCGCCTGCACCTTTCTTGGCTACCCACCTAACACTAAGGGTTACCGCTGCTACGATCCAGTCTCTCACCGTGTTTTCACCTCCCGACATGTTTACTTTGATGAGATGGTCTTCCCGTTTCAGCAGCAGGCACCCCTCGTCGTCTCGTCACCGCCGGCCACCGGCGGCTCATCGACGACCTCGTCAGGTGGACGAGCACGCCTGGTTCGTGGACCGCCTCCGGGCTTTGGCGGTCCACGGGCCCTACTGCCGGCGCCCTCCACGCCCGGCGCCCCGCCTTCATGTTGGGGAACGTAGTAATTTCAAAAAATTTCCTACGCACACGCAAGATCATGGTGATGCATAGCAACGAGAGGCGAGAGTGTTGTCTACGCCCTCGTGAGACCAAGCGAAGCGATCACAACGTAGAGGAAGTAGTCGACGTTCTCCTCGCGATCCAACCGATCCAGCGCCGTTACTCCGGCGCCCGAAGTTCTTGACACACGACAGCTCGGTGACGCTCCTCGGCTCCGATCCAGCAAAGCTCCGGGAGAGAGTTCCACAAGACGACGGCGTGGTGACGATCTTGATGTTCTATCGACACAGGCTTCGCCTAAGCACCGCTATGATATGACCGAGGTGGAATATGGTGGAGGGGGCACCGCACACGGCTAAGGAACGATCTCAAGGATCAACTTGTGTGTTCTAGGTGCCCCTGCCCCGTGATATAAAGGAGCAAGGGGAGGGCCGGCCGGCCCTAGAGGGCGCACCAGGGGGGGAGTCCTCCTCCTAGTGGGAGTAGGACTCCTTTCCTAGTCCAACTAGGAAGGAGGAAGGGGAAGGAAGGAGAGGGAGAGGAAGAGGAAAGGGGGCCGCGCCTCCTTGTCCAGTCGGACTCCCCATGGGGGGCGACGCCACCTCCCTGGCGCAGCCCTCTCTCTCCTCGTGGCCCATTAAGGCCCATTACTTCCCGGGGTTCCGTAACCCCTCAAGCACTCCGTATTATCCGAAACCACTGAACCATTCGGATGTCCGAATATAGCCGTCCAATATATCAATCTTTATGTCTCGACCATTCCGAGACTCCTCGTCGTGTCCGTGATCACATCCGGGACTCTGAACTCCTTCGGTACATCAAAATACACAAACATAATATAACCGTCATCGAAACCTTAAGCGTGCGGACCCTACGGTTCGAGAACAATGTAGACATGACCGAGACATGTCTCCGGTCAATAACCAATAGCGGGACCTGGATGCCCATATTGGTTCCTACATACTCTACGAAGATCTTTATCGGTCAGACCGCATAACAACATACGTTGTTCCCTTTGTCATCGGTATGTTACTTGCCCGAGATCCGATCGTCGGTATCCAATACCTAGTTCAATCTCGTTACCGGCAAGTCTCTTTACTCGTTCTGTAATACATCATCTCACAACTAACTTATTAGTTGTAATGCTTGCAAGGCTTAAGTGATGTGCATTACCAAGAGGGCCCAGAGATACCTCTCCGACAATCGGAGTGACAAACCCTAATCTCGAAATACGCCAACCCAACATCGCCTTTGGAGACACCTGTAGTACTCCTTTATAATCACCCGATTCGTTGTGACGTTTGGTAGTACCAAAGTGTTCCTCCGTAAACGGAGTTGCATAATCTGATAGTTATAGGAACATGTATAAGTCATGGATAAAAGCAATAGCAACATACTAAACGATCGAAAGTGCTAAGCTAATGGAATGGGTCATGTCAATCGATCATTCAACTAATGATGTGACCTTGTTAATCAAATGACAACTCCTTTGTCTATGGTTAGGAAACTTAACCATCTTTGATTAACAAGCTAGTCAAGTAGAGGCATACTAGTGACATTCTGTTTGTCTATATATTCACACATGTATTATGTTTCCGGTTAATACAATTCTAGCATGAATAATAAACATTTATCATGAAATAAGGAAATAAATAATAACTTTATTATTGCCTCTAGGGCATATTTCCTTGATCTCCCACTTGCACTAGAGTCAATAATCTAGATTACACAAGAATGATTCTAACACCCATGGAGTCTTGGTGTTGATCATGTTTTGCTCGTGGAAGAGGCTTAGTCAACGGTTCGCAACATTCAGATCCGTATGTATCTTGCAAATCTCTATGTCTCCCACCGGATGGAATTGAAGCGTCTCTTGATGTGCTTGGTCCTCTTGTGAAATCTGGATTCTTCGCTAAGGCAATCGCCCAAAGATTGTCACGAAGATTTTCATTGGACCCGATGCACTAGGTATGACACCTAGATTGGATATGAACTCCTTCATCCGACTCCTTCATTGGCTGCTTCGAAGCAGCTATGTATTCCGCTTCACATGTAGATCCCGCCACGACGCTTTGTTTTGAACTGCACCAACTGACAGCTCCACCGTTTAATGTAAACACGTATCCGGTTTGCGATTTAGAATCGTCCGGATCAGTGTCAAAGCTTGCATCAACGTAACCATTTACGATGAGCTCTTTGTCACCTCCATATACGAGAAACATATCCTTAGTCCTTTTCAGGTACTTCAGGATGTTCTTGACCGCTGTCCAGTGATCCACTCCTGGATTACTTTGGTACCTCCCTGCTAAGCTAATAGCAAGGCACACATCAGGTCTAGTACACAGCATTGCATACATGATAGAGCCTATGGCTGAAGCATAGGGAACATCTTTCATTTTCTCTCTATCTTCTGCGGTGGTCGGACATTGAGTCTTACTCAACTTCACACCTTGTAACACAGGCAAGAACCCTTTCTTTGCTTGATCCATTTTGAACTTCTTCAAAATCTTGTCAAGGTATGTGCTTTGTGAAAGTCCAATTAAGCGTCTTGATCTATCTCTATAGATTTTGATGCCCAATATGTAAGCAGCTTCACCGAGGTCCTTCATTGAAAAACTCTTATTCAAGTATCCCTTTATGCTATACAGAAATTCTATATCATTTCCGATTAGTAATATGTCATCTACATATAATATCGTAAATGCTCTGAGCTCCCACTCACTTTCTTGTAAATACAAGCTTCACCAAAAGTCTCAGATAAACCCAAATGCTTTGATCACACTATCAAAGGGTTTATTCCAACTCCGAGATGCTTGCACCAGTCCATAAATGGATCGCTGGAGCTTGCACACTTTGTTAGCTCCTTTGGATCGATAAAACCTTCGGTTGCATCATATACAACTCTTCTTCCGTAAATCCATTCAGAATGCAGTTTTACATCCATTTGCCAAATTTCATAATCATAAAATCGGCAATTGCTAACATGATTCGGACAGACTTAAGCATCGCTACGGGTGAGAAGGTCTCATCGTAGTCAATCCCTTGAACTTATCGAAAACCATTTGCGACAAGTTGAGCTTTGTAGACAGTAACATTACCGTCGGCGTCAGTCTTCTTCTTGAAGATCCACTTGTTTTCTATTGCTTGCCGACCCTCGGGCAAGTCAACCAAAGTCCACACTTTGTTTTCATACATGGATCCCATCTCAGATTTCATGGCCTCAAGCCATTTTGTGGAATCTAGGCTCACCATCGCTTCTTCATAGTTTGTAGGTTCATCATGATCTAGTAGCATGACTTCCAGAACAGGATTACCGTACCACTCAGTGCGGATCTTACTCTGGTTGATCTACGAGGTTACAGAGTAACTTGATCTGAAGTTTCATGATCAACATCATCAACTTCCTCACTATTTGGTGTAGATGTCGCAGAAACCGGTTTATGTGATAAACTACTTTCCAATAAGGGAGAAGGTACAGTTACCTCATCAAGTTCTACTTTCCTCCCACTCACTTCTTTTGAGAGAAACTCCTTCTCTAGAAAGGATCCATTCTTAGCAACAAATGTCTTGCCTTCGGATCTGTGATAGAAGGTGTACCCAACTGTCTCCTTTGGGTATCCTATGAAGACACATTTCTCCGATTTGGGTTCGAGCTTATCATGTTGAAGCTTTTTCACATAAGCATCGCATCCCCAAACTTTAAGAAATGACAGCTTTGGTTTCTTGCTAAACCATAGTTCATAAGGTGTCGTCTCAACGGATTTCGACGGTGTTCTATTCAGCGTGAATGTGGCCGTCTCAAGAGCATATCCCCAAAACGATAGCGGTAAATCTGTAAGAGACATCATAGATCGTACCATATCTAGTAAAGTGCGATTACGACGTTCGGACACACCATTACCTTGTGGTGTTCCGGGTGGCGTGAGTTGCGAAACTATTCCGCATTGTTTCAAATGTAGACCAAACTCGTAACTCAAATATTCACCTCCACGATCAGATCATAGAAATTTTATTTTCTTATTACGATGATTTTCAACTTCACTCTGAAATTCTTTGAACTTTTCAAATGTTTCAGACTTGTGTTTTATTAAGTAGATATACCCATATCTGCTTAAATCATCTGTGAAGGTGAGAAAATAACGATATCCTCCACGAGC
Organism: Aegilops speltoides; assembly: GCA_021437245.1. Taxonomy (NCBI): domain Eukaryota; kingdom Viridiplantae; phylum Streptophyta; class Magnoliopsida; order Poales; family Poaceae; genus Aegilops; species Aegilops speltoides. The sequence continues at coordinate 491,525,949 of CM038147.1, read as the reverse complement.
CTCAACATTCATCGGGCCACATACATCTGTATGTATGATTTCCAACAAATCTGTTGCTCTCTCCATAGTACCGAGAACGGGTTTTAGTCATCTTGCCCATGAGGCACGGTTCATAAGTGCCAAGTGATTCATAATCAAGTGACTCCAAAAGTCCATCAGTATGGAGTTTCTTCATGCGCTTTATACCGATATGACCTAAATGGCAGTGCCACAAATAAGTTGCACTATCATTATCAACTCTGCATCTTTTGGCTTCAACATTATGAATATGTGTATCACTACTATCGAGATTCATCAAAAATAGACCACTCTTCAAGGGTGCATGACCATAAAAGATATTACTCATATAAATAGAACAACCATTATTCTCTCGATTTAAATGAATAACCGTCTCGCATCAAACAAGATCTAGATATAATGTTCATGCTCAACGCAGCACCAAATAACAATTATTTAGGTCTAAAACTAATCCCGAAGGTAGATGTAGAGGTAGCGTGCCGATCGCGATCACATCGACTTTGGAACCATTTCCCACGCAGATCGTCACCTCGTCCTTTGCCGTGTTCGCAATCCGTAGTCCCTGCTTCGAGTTGCAAATATTAGCAATGTAACCGTATCAAATACCAGTGCTCTGCGAGCTCTAGTAAGGTACACATCAATAACATGTACTCCTCCGTCGAATACTTGTCATCAAATGAGTAAAAGGATGTATCTAGATGTATTTTAGTTCTAGATACATCTCTTTTTGTCCATTTTGATGACAAGTATTTTCAAACGGAGGAGTATATCACATATACCTTTGTTCACCTTGCCATCCTTCTTATCCGCCAAATACTTGGGGCAGTTCCGCTTCAAAGGACTAGTCGCTTTAAAGAGAAGCACTCGATTTCAGGTTTAGGTCCAGACTTGGGTTTCTTCTCCTGAGCAGCAACTTGCTTGTTGTTCTTCTTGAAGTACCCCTTCTTCTTCCCTTTGCCTTTATTCTTGAAACTAGTGGTCTTATTGACCATCAACACTTGATGCTCCTTCTTGATTTCTACCTCCGCAGCCTTTAGCATTGCGAAGAGCTCGGGCATAGTCTTTACTAACCGTTGCATGTTATAGTTCATCACGAAGCCTTTGTAGCTTGGTGGCGTGATTGAAGAATTCATCAATGACACAATCATCCGGAAGATTAACTCCCGTTGAGTCAAGTGATTGTAATACCTGGACATTACGAGTATGTGCTCACCGACAGACCCATTCTCTTCCATCTTGCGGCTATAGAACTTATTGGAGACTTCATATCTCTCAATCCGGGCATTCTGTTGAATATCAACTTCAACTCTGGAACATCTCATATGCTCCATGACATTCAAAACGCCGTTGAAGACCGGTTCTAAGCCGTAAAGCATGGCACACTGAACTATAGAGTAGTCATCAGCTTTGCTCGCCAGACGTTCTTAACGTCGTCGGTTGCCATCAAGAAGAAGTTCGGCACCTAGCGGTGCTTCCGGGGCGTAACTCTTCTCGTGCAGCAATGAGGATAATCCTCGAGTTTCGGACCCGATCCGTGTAATTGCTACCATCATCTTTCAACTTTGCTTTCTCAAGGAACGCATTAAAATTCAACGGAACAACAAAGACGAGCCATCTATCTACAAACAAACATAGATAAGCAAGATACTATCAGGTACTAAGTTCATGATAAATTTAAGTTCAATTAATCATATTACTTAAGAACTCCCACTTAGACAGACATCTCTCTAGTCATCTAAGTGATCACGTGATCCAAATCAACTAAACCATAACCGATCATCACGTGAGATGGAGTAGTTTTCAATGGTGAACATCTTATGTTGATCATATCTACTATATGATTCACGCTCGACCTTTCGGTCTCCATGTTCCGAGGCCATATCTGCATATGCTAGGCTCGTCAAGTATAACCTGAGTATTCTACGTGTGCAAAACTGGCTTGCACCCGTTGTAGATGGACGAGAGCTTATCACACCCGATCATCACATGGTGTGCGGGCACGATTTAACTTTGGCAACGGTGCATACTCAGGAGAACACTACTTGATAATTTTAGTGAGAGATCATCTTAAAATGCTACCGTCAATCAAAGCGAGATAAGATGCATAAAGGATAAACATCACATGCAATCAATATAAGTGATATGATATGGCCATCATCATCTTGTGCTTGTGATCTCCATCTCCAAGCACCATCGTGATCACCATCGCCACCGGCGCGACACCTTGATCTCCGTCGTAGCATCGTTGTCGCCACGCCGTCTATTGCTTCTACGACTATCGCTACCGCTTAGTGATAAAGTAAAGCAATTACAGATGCGTTGCATTTCATACAATAAAGCGACAACCATATGGCTCCTGCCATTGCCGATAACTTCGTTACAAAACATGATCATCTCATACAATAAAATATAGCATCACGTCTTGACCATATCACATCACAACATGCCCTGCAAAAACAAGTTAGACGCCCTCTACTTTGTTGTTGCAAATTTTACGTGGCTGCTACGGGCTTTAGCAAGAACCATTCTTACCTACGCATCAAAACCACAACGATAGTTTGTCAAATAGACTCCGTTTTAACCTTCTCAAGGACCGGGCGTAGCCACACTTGGTTCAACTAAAGTGAGAGAGACAGACACCCGCCAGTCACCTTTAAGCACAAGTGCTCGTAACGGTGAAACCAGTCTCGCGTAAGCGTACGCGTAATGTCGGTCCGGCCGCTTCATCTCACAATACCGCTGAACCAAAGTATGACATCTTTGGTAGGCAGTATGACTTGTATAAATCCACAACTCACTTGTGTTCTACTCGTGCAAAACATCAAACCATAAAAACCTGGCTCGGATGCCTTTGTTGGGGAACGAGTAATTTCAAAAATTTCCCACGCACACGCAAGATCATGGTGATGCATAGCAACGAGAGGGAGAGTGTTGTCTACGCACCCTCATAGACCGGGCGAAGCGATCACAACGTAGAGGAAGCGATCAGACGTTCTCCTCGCGATCCAACCGATCCCAGCGCCGTTATTCGGGCGCCCGAGTTCTTGACACACGTACAGCTCGGTGACGCCTCGGGCTCCGATCCAGCAAAGCTCGGGAGAGAGTTCACGTCGGACGACAGCGTGGGACGATCTTGATGTTCTATCGACGCAGGCTTCGCCTAAGCACCGCCACGATATGACCGAGGTGGAATATGGTGGAGGGGGCACCGCACACGGCTAAGGAACGATCTCAAGGATCAACTTGTGTGTTCTAGGGTGCCCCCTGCCTCAGATATAAAGGAGCAAGGGGAGGGCGGCCGGCCCTAGAGGGGCGCCAGGAGGGGGAGTCCTCCTCCTAGTGGGAGTAGGACTCCCTTTCCTAGTCCAACTAGGAAGGAGGAAGGGGAAGGAAGGAGAGGAGAGGAGAGGGAAAGGGGCCGCCCCCTCCTTGTCAGTCGGACTCCCCATGGGGGTGCGCCACGCCCTGGCGCAGCCCTCTCTCCCCTCATGGCCCATTAAGGCCCATTACTTCCCGGGGTTCCGGTAACCCTCGGCACTCCGTATTATCCAAACCACTGGAACCATTCCGATGTCCGAATATAGCCGTCCAATATATCAGTCTTTATGTCTCGAACATTTCGAGACTCCTCGTCGTGTCCGTGATCACATCCGGACTCGAACTCCTTGGTACATCAAAATACACAAACTCATAATATAACCGTCATCGAAACCTTAAGCGTGCGGACCCTACGGTTCGAGAACAATGTAGACATGACTGAGACATGTCTCCGGTCAATAACCAATAGCGGGACCTGGATGCCCATATTGGTTCCTACATATTCTACGAAGATCTTTATCGGTCAGACCGCATAACAACATACGTTGTTCCCTTTGTCATCGGTATGTTACTTGCCCGAGATCCGATCGTCGGTATCCAATACCTAGTTCAATCTCGTTACCGGCAAGTCTCTTTACTCGTTCTGTAATACATCATCTCACAACTAACTTATTAGTTGTAATGGTTGCAAGGCTTAAGTGATGTGCATTACCGAGAGGGCCCAGATATACCTCTCCGACAATCGGAGTGACAAACCCTAATCTCGAAATACGCCAACCCAACATCTGCCTTTGGAGACACCTGTAGTACTCCTTTATAATCACCCAGTTACGTTGTGACGTTTGGTAGTATCCAAAGTGTTCCTCCGGTAAACGGGAGTTGTATAATCTCATAGTTATAGGAACATGTATAAGTCATGGATAAAAGCAATAGCAACATACTAAACGATCGAGTGCTAAGCTAATGGAATGGGTCATGTCAATCAGATCATTCAACTAATGATGTGACCTTGTTAATCAAATGACAACTCCTTTGTCTATGGTTAGGAAACTTAACCATCTTTGATTAACAAGCTAGTCAAGTAGAGGCATACTAGTGACATTCTGTTTGTCTATATATTCACACATGTATTATGTTTCCGGTTAATACAATTCTAGCATGAATAATAAACATTTATCATGAAATAAGGAAATAAATAATAACTTTATTATTGCCTCTAGGGCATATTTCCTTCACTTCACCCGTCGCTTCGACTCGAGGCGCCGCTGGGTCAGCACCTCCTCGCCGGCTCCGCCGCCGCTTCACCGCCGCCTCGGCGCCTCGCCGCCGGCCGCCTCGCCCGGCCCAGTCGCCGGCCGCCTCGCCCGGCCGACTGGCGCCCTGGGTCGGGCGCCTCCTCGCCCGGCTGCGGCGCTGGCCTCGACACGGCGGTGACGCTGCCTCCTCACCGCCGCCGCGCCCGCCCTGGTGGCCCGTCTGCCCTCATCACCGTGCTCGCGCGCGGCATTCACTACCCGAGCCTCCGGTACTCGCGTGACGAGTACGTCCTCGCCGCCTCTGCCGCGGAGCCGTCACCCATTCCTGCGTCCGCCCGCGCCACCCTACGTGATCCTCACTGGCTCGCGGTGATGCAGGAAGAGTTTGACGCTCTCCAGCGGAACCGCACCTGGACTCTGGTGCCCCGGCCTCCTCGCGCCAACGTCATCACCGGCAAGTGGGTCTTCCGTCATAAGACCCACTCAGACGGTTCACTTGAGCGCTACAAGGCTCGCTGGGTGGTCCGCGGTTTCCGCCAGCGCGCTGGAGTCGATTTCACGGAGACGTTTGCCCCGGTTGTCAAACCGGGCACGATCCGCGACTGTCCTCCGGCTTGCCGCCTCGCGGCTAGCCTGTTCACCGATGGATGTCTCCAACGCCTTCCTCCATGGCCATCTTGAGGAGCAGGTGTTTTGTGAGCAACCCACGGGTTCGCCGACGCTCATTACCCGCCATGTGTGCTGTTTGTCGCGCTCTCTTTACGGGCTCAAGCAGGCACCTCATACCGTACCAGCGGATCGCGGGTTTCTTGAGACATCGGCTTCAGCGTCACTCGCCGGATGCCTCACTGTTTGTCTATCACCACGGTGACACGACTGCATATTTGCTGCTTTACGTCGACGACATCATCCTGACAGCCTCCTCCGCAGCCGTTCTTCAGCAGATCACTCTACGGCTGCGTGATGAGTTTGCTATCAATGACTTGGGTGCTCTCCATTACTTCCTTGGCATTGAGGTCGTTCGGCGCCCGGACGGCTTGTTTCTTCATCAACAGAAGTATGCCCATGAGCTACTTGAGCGCGCTGGCATGCTCAACTGCCATCCGGTTGCTACTCCTGTTGACACGAAGGCCAAGGTTTCTTCTCTTGAGGGTTCGCCTGCGTCGGATGCTCCATTCTACCGGTCTATTGTCGGCGCTCTTGAGATTTGACTCTCACCCGGATCTTGATATGCTGTCCAGCAGTGTGTCTCCACATGCACGCCTCGTGACTCTCATCGACTCTCGTGAAGCGGATCCTTCGCTACATCCGCGGCACGATGACCCTTGGGTTGATACTCACAGCGTCCACTTCTTTGGAGATGGTGGCCTACTCCGATGCAGACTGGGCCGGCTGCCCCGACACTCGCCGATCCACCTCGCTCTGCGTCTACCTCGGTCCTTCCGCTGCCTCGTGGTCGCCCAGCGACAACCCACGGTTTAGCGCTCTAGCGCCGAGGCTGAGTACCGAGCTGTGGCTAACGCTGTCGCCGAGTGCACTGGCTTCGATAGCATTTCAGGAGCTACATCACGATGTCTCACAAAGCTATTGTTGTGTATTGTGACAACGCTCTGCGGTGTACCTCTCCGCCAACCCGCTCATCATCGCGGACGAAACACATCGAGCTGGACATTCATTTCGTGCGCGAGCAGGTGGCTCTTGGACGCATGCGGTTCTCCATGTGCCGATCGCTCAGCAGTTCGCTGATGTGATGACGAAGGACCGCCGACTTCCACCTTCGAGGAGTTTCGTTCCATCTGCGCCACCGACGCCGCTTCGACTACGGGGGGGGGGGGGGTGTTGAGTATATTCTCAGACGCGATATGTGTGTAGGGCCCACCTCCTGTTTCCTTGTATAGTTGAGGTTGTGGCCCACCTCTGTACTTATATATACGTGCCTGGTGCACCGATCAATACATCGCGATTGCACAGCCCATAATCTGTCTCTCTACAGCTACCATCAGCTTTTCATCATGTTTTACAAATATTATTGATCAAAACAGGCAGCTCATACTACCTCCGTCCGGAATTACTTGTCGCTCAAATGAATGTAGTTCCGGGGCGGAGAGAGGACATGAGCTGAAAAGCAGCCTTCTGTAATGTGGCAAAAAGGTATTTTCCACCAAGTTAAAAATCCATAGCTGACAGGTCTATAACATTCAAAGACAGAACGAATGGAAAGAAGTTCTGATGTTTTATCGTGTGAGAGTGAAATGTGTCACTAGTCCACACTACAGGAAAATCCCGTTTTCCCATGTTTTAAAGCCGTGAGCTATTTATCGGGTACTCGGCTTATGTTTACTCTAAGCCGAGTGTGTGTGTGTGGGGGGGGGGGGGGGGATAACACCCGGCAAACAACTTGGAAAGAAATACAATTTAGTTCATAAACTCACTAATTTGATCAAATAAGGCCAAAACCGATCAGGTAGGTAAAAACCGATCACATGGCTGCCACGTCACCTTACCCTAACTATTTTTACAGGGATCCTTTTGCAGGTGGCCAGTTTTTTTTTCCAAAGCCCAGCTAATGGCATATGGAGGGGGAAAATGCAGTGTTGTGCTTGGGACTTGAACTCACACCAATAGGACATTAAGAGTGTTGTGCATGACAATGAAGCAGACAATATATATTAAGACGTAAAGATTCGGTAAATTCTTTTGAAAGTGCATTTGAAAAACATATAACTAACAGTGCCATAGGTGGGATTCAAAACTGCGCCATAAGGTAAGGAACAACGAACGCTGACCATTAGAATTTGAAGTATTTTGTGTCTTTAGAGGCTTACATAGTATATATAGAATCAGTGCATTTTGCTGCCATGGCAGCAGATATGCCGCCCCATATTATGCTTACTCATATTGGTAAAGATAAAAACCCAGCCATGTGCATATATTAGAGTTGAGCTCTCGCACATATATAAATCTTCAGGGCAATATACAAGGCCCCCTTTATACAAGAAAAAACAGTGCAATACATTTTTTTTCAAAAAGGAGGATTACTCCTGACCTCTGCACCAAGCGATGCACACAACCATTTTTGTTGCTTTTTCAACAAGGTCTTGCAAAATAAATACATAGATCAACACAAAGCAACCTTCCTGGCGACAAGTCGCTCTACTTACAAGTTGATCATGTGCCCTGACCGCGTGCCACATACATTAAAAAATCTGGCGGCCTCACCAAGCAGCCCGCTGGCTAGCCGGGAAACAGTGTAATATATACTCTTGGCGGACAATTGAAAGCTTGATGGCATGAAACCATTGAAACAGATGAAATCGGCAGCACTTGTACACAAAATAGGTGTTGTCCTACTGGTCATCAAGCCCCTTACTCCTCCCATAGTGCTTATGTTCAACTCCCACCATGGCTTTGCATTTTAATTTTAACTAACAATTCCCCGCGCGTTGATGCAGGAATTGTTGGCAATATGTTTAGATAACACTTGCTTATGTGGAACGTGAATATTACAATTAACAATATGAGCATGAAATGCAAATATATGAGATTTATTATACTTGATTAGTTTAATGTTGCAAAATAGTTTTGGAACATAAGTGGCATAATGTGAGTTTAAAATTCCTTGGAGTTGTCCACGTGGGTGTCTTCTTCACTGAGGAAAAATTGGACATGAGTAGTAAGGATGACTCTCTCTCTCTCTCTCTCCACGCGTTGTTGTGGTAACTTTTTTTATAAAACATGCATAAGTAGTTGCTAAATCTAATGAAAAGAAAGTATAAGCCAAAAGTGTTCAAATAGAATATATTTTTAAATTACAGTTAAAATGATCATTTCGAACAAAAATGTGAAGGTTGACTAACATGAATATATGATGTGGTAGCGTTACATGCATAGACTAATGGAAAAAAACTTGTAATTTATAAGTTAAATGCGTGACTCTTTTTTGTCTGTATGGCTTAGTGAGAGAAAAAACTTAAATGCATTGCTCAGTGGGACGTTGAGGTGGACACTTTGCATGTTGAGAGAATCGGTGCTTATGTGTTAGATTTTGCACGGTTTAATGGGAGAAAAGACTTAAATGATTGCTTAGTGGGATGTTGAGGTGGACACTTTGCATGTTGAGAGAATTGAGATCAACTTCTTAATAATGTAAACATGAGTAGTAAGGATGACTGTCTTTCTCTCCGCGCGTTGTTGGGGTAACTTTGTTAAATAATGCGTAAGTAGTTGCTAAATCTAATGGAACGAAAGTATAAGCTTGAAAATCAATAAAAGAAAGTGTTTAAAATAGATTTTTTAAATAACAGCTAAAATGGTCATTTCGAACAAAAATGTGTAGGATGACTTAACATAAATATATGATGTGGCAGCGTTACATGCATAGACTAATGCAAAAATAATTGTAATCTATAAGTTAAATGCATGACCCATTTCTGTGGAAAATTTTGCATAACTTAGTGAGAGAGAAAACTTAATGCATTGCTTAGTGGGACGTTGAGGTGGACACTTTCCATGTTGAGAGAATCGATGCTTATGTGGCAGATTTTGCACGACTTAGTGGGAGAAAACACTTAAATGCATCGCTTAATGGGACGTTGAGGTGGACACTTTGCATGTTGAGAGAATTGGGACCAAGTTGTTAAGAATGTAAGATTCCTCTATGCCCACGCGAATAGGAACATCTCCACTACTATTAAACAATCGAGTTGAGGCAGAAACATTATATCTCAGCCACCCGACCGATCATGCATTTTTCTTCCGCCGTCTCGTGCCTACGTCACGTGTCATGCGGGCATGACGTCTCTACCTTCCCGAAACAATGCCCATGTTACGATAATCTCCTCTTTCTCTCTTGCATCTCTCCTTCATCTAGATGAGGCGTTGGCAGCCATGCCGCCGCACCCGTTGTGTCGCTGTTGCCGCTTACAAGAGAGCGCTCCGCCGTCACGGTCGTCGGCCGCCTCCACCACATCCCACCCCTCTCTCCTCCTCCCTCTCCTTGATCAGCGATGTTGGCTCCTGCTGACCGGGGTGACGACGAAGACAACCTCCGATGTGTTTTTTTCTGAAACATCACATGTGTTGCAAAAAATCTTTCCGCAACAAGACCTGTGTTGTGAAAAAGTGAAGACTACAAAATGAAATTCTGCAATATCATTTGTGTTGCAAAAAAAATCTGCAACAAGAACTCCTTTACAAAAACAATCCGTAAGTTGACCTATATTGCACAAAATTCTGCAACATGATCCATGTTGCAGAAAAATTTCTGCAACATGACTTGTGTTGCAATGGCATAGAGTGACACTCGGTGCTCAATCGGTCAGATCCGATGGCTCGCGAGGAGGCGGATCTTTTAAAAAGATCCACCGGACGACGCGTAGCAGCGCCCATAGAAAAAACACATTAGAAAAAAAACACGCGTGGCACACCTGAAGTAAATATGCCCTAGAGGCAATAGTAAAGTTGTTATTTTATATTTCCTTATATCATGATAAATATTTATTATTCATGCTAGAATTGTATTAACCGGAAACTTGATACATGTGTGGATACATAGACAAAACACAGTGTCCCTAGTATGCCTCTACTGGACTAGTTCGTTAATCAAAGATGGTTAAGTTTCCAAGCCATGGACATGAGTTGTCATTTGATAAACGGGATCACATCATTACTGGATGATGTGATGGACAAGACCCATCCGTTAGCTTAGCATAATGATTGTTCAGTTTTATTGCTACTTCTTTCTTCATGTCAAATACACATTCCTCCGACTATGAGATTATGCAACTCCCGGACACCGGAGGAATGCCTTGTGTGCTATCAAACGTCAAAACATAACTGTGTGATTATAAGGATGCTCTACAGGTATCTCCTAAGGTGTTTGTTGGGTTGGCATAGATCGAGATTAGGATTTGTCACTCCGAGTATCGGAGAGGTATGTTTGGGCCCTCTCGGTAATGCACATCGTATGAAGCCTTACAAGCAGTGTGACTGATGAGTTAGTTACGGGATGATGCACTACAGAACGAGTAAAGACACTTGCCGGTAACGAGACTGAACTAGGTATGAGGATACCGACGATCGAATCTCGGGCAAGTAACATACCGATGACAAAGGGAATAACGTATGGTGACATTGCGGTTCGACCGATAAAGATCTTCGTAGAATACGTGGGAACCAACATAAGCATCCAGGTTCCGCTATTAGTTATTGACCGGAGAGGTGTCTCGGTCATGTCTACATAGTTCTCGAACCCGTAGGGTCTGCACGCTTAACGTTCGATGACGATATGCATTATATGGGTTATGTATTTTGGTGACCGAAGGTTGTTCGGAGTCCCGGATGAGATCACGGACATGAAGAGGAGTCTCGAAATGATCGAGAGGTAAATATTGTTATATTAGAAAGTAGTATTCGGTTACCGGAAGGGTTCCGGAGTGTATCGGGTACATACCGGAGTACCAGAGGGTTTACCGGAACCTCCCGAGGAAAGATATGGGCCATATGGGCCATAGGAGGGAGGCCAAGCAGCCCACAAGGGGCTGGTGCGCCCCCACAAGGGAGGAGGCCGAATTGGACTAGGGAAAGGGGGCGCCACCCCCTTTCCTTCTCCTATTCCCTCAGCTTCCCCCTTTTCCCCTCCGATAAAAGAAAAAAGGGGGGGCGAATAGGACTAGGAGTCCAAGTGGGATTCCTCCCCACTTGGAGCGCCCTAGGCCGGCCTCCTCCCCTCTCCCTCCTTTATATACCGGGGGGGCTAGGAGAACACAACAATTGCTCTTAGCCGTGTGCGGCGCCCCCTCCACAGTTTACGCCTCCGGTCATATTGTCGTGGTGCTTAGGCGAAGTCCTGCGCGGATCTCATCACCATCACCGTCACCACGCCACCGTGCTGACGGAACTCATCTACTCCTTCGACCCTCTGCTAGATCAAGAGCTCGAGGGACGTCATTGCGCTGAACGTTTGCAGAACTCGGAGGTGCCGTACATTCGGTACTCGATCGGTCGGAACGAGAAGACATTCGACTACATCAACCGCGTTGAGCAAACGATTCCGCTTTCGGTCTACGAGGGTACGTGGACACACTCTCCCCCTCTCGTTGCTATGCATCTCCTAGATAGATCTTGCGTGAGCGTAGGAAATTTTTGAAATTGCATGCTATGTTTCCCAACAACACCTTCCACCAATGTACCTCCTCCTCTAGAACTACCTCCGCTCAGGTAAAAAAAGACTTCCTCATGTATCCCCATGCTAGAGCCTCCACCGCCAAACCTGCGCCTGCCCGGCCCTCTCTCATCGCATATCACCCCGAATTGATGCTCCGTGGAGGAACACTAGAGCCATAGAATCCAACCACATCCCTCAAAAGTTTCAATATATACCTTTTGCAATGGAAGTTTGCATATGTTAGTGACACTTCACCGTATAGCAAATCTCTCAATGCATCAAATTAAAACATTATTCATGTGCCAAAAGAAATTCATTACTTCATTATTAGTGCATTATTATGATCTATTGATTTTGTAATATTTAATAGTACATCACTAGACTTTTATTATTTATTTTTATTGAATGTTTGCATATTAAATAGGATGAACATGTTTTTTCTTGAGATGGAATACGTGCATTGCACGTGCACACTAACTAGTGTCAGGCCCGGCCCTGAGGGGGTGGGGGGGGGGGGGGCGAGCGGGGCGGCCGCCCCGGGCCCCCGACGCCAAAGGGGCCCCCGGCAGGTGCGTATTCTGTACTGGGCCTACCTTGGTTCAAAGGAGAAGTAGTAGCGTCATGGGGGGCCTGGGTAGCGAGCGCACACGCACTGATTTGTTCGCTAAAATAGGTCAACCGCAGACACAACGCGCACTCGCGCCACGCCAAGATCCCCTCCTCGAAATCCCTTTCTGGCCCGACTTGAATTGATCTCGAGTATCTCCTGTGATCTGTAATGGCGCCAAGATTTCCCCATCCCCCGGTTCTCCTCAAGACCTCAATCCCATCCTCAGATAGATCAATTGACCTGCTGGACAACAAGTACGTTCCCACAGATCTAGACTACATCTCAACCCCAATGTGCTCAGTTCAAGAAGATAGGGAATTGGGATTCTGAGTTTGGCGTGAAAACTGATGACCGGTAAGGTTTTTATCGAATTGATCTGTACCTTACTAACTTTGCTTTAATTTCCCTGCACTAATTTTTATTTTCTTTAGATTGTATGCATCCATGGGTGACGTAAGGAAAAAAAGATAGAATAAACGAGCAGGTGAGTTAGAATTCGTTGGTAGTTTTCAAGAGTAATACGAACATATGAAGTTTTCCAAACTAGTTGGTGATAGTTGTTGCGCGGGAACAACTAACTTTAATCCAGAAGACGATGGCAATTAACAAACGATAGCAATGGTGACTATGAGCACATATTTAGTTCAACTGCAATAGAATTTGATAGCCTTGACATGTAACCATATTTATTATGGATATATGTGATCCAAGAAATTGGCATAATCTTGGTAACAAGGAAAAGGACATAACAGTGGAGAATTAAAAGATAAGATGTAGAAAATTATTTGATATGAAAATTAATTTCGATGCACTTTAGTTGTTTGTTATAATACACAACATATGTGTATATTATTATTATTTATTTATGCTTGTATTAAGGGGCCCCGGTTTCTAATTTCGCCCCGGGCCCTCAAAACCTCAGGACCGGCCCTGACTAGTGTACATACAAAATACGAGAATTACAGGATTAAGTATTTAGCTCCTTCTTTTCCTTCAGATTATTATATCTAGAAGCTTTGTCTTGAGATTTTTTATTTCTATTATAGAAGATGAAAGGAGCTCATAAGTGCATTCCAGTAAGTTTTGTGTTCAGAGAAGATAACGTATTTATCTTCTTCTTTCTCTTCATATTTTTGTTAAGATTTGTGTATGTGGAAGCTTTGTCTTCAGATTTTTGCTTTCTATTCATAACGTAAGAGAAGGGCTCCTAAGTGCGTTCAAATGTAAGTTTTGTATTCAGAATTTTTTTGGCTTTGCACACTCAAATAAGCTATGTATTCAGATTTTTTGTCCTCACATAGTATCTGGCAGCTGCGACAACCGAGTTGCCGTCGTTCGCGGCCAATCTTGTCGGTGTGCGCCTCCCCGCCAAGCGGAGCTTTGACGTGGTGCTCATGTGTCATCGCCATTACGAGGTCCGCCGGTTGTTGCCGCCTCCCCGGTGCTTGCAGTTGCAGGCTACCATCGTGGCGTCCACCGCTCCAGCAGGTGCAGGGCCATAGGGGATGGTGTCTCCACTGTCGGTCGTTGCAGCATGTCGTTGGTGGAGGAAGGCAAGGGCTCCGACCCGGCTAAGGGCACATCGTGGTCGACTCTGCACATGTCTCCATCGCTCAGCAAATTAAAAACGAAGAATCCGAAGCTGAACCGCCAATGGCTTTTCAGATTTGTGGGTAAAGAATAGGCGTAAATACTTAAACGCGCAGCTGCGCTATCTGAACGCTGCAAGCACACGCGCTAGACGACAAAAGTAGTTCATTGTCTGGAACAAATACGTTATCCAGTAGGTAGTGTAAAGAATATCTATGCGCATGCATGTGCCGACGTCATATATTTATTCTGTTTTAGTTTTTGAAAAAGCTACAACTTTTGAACCAACTGCCAGAACATAGAACCTCTTTCACCGTTGGGTTCCTCGTGACGAACTCTTCAAAACTAAATCCCATATGAATATGTTGTGATGATTTTTTTAAAAGCAACTTTGATACTAGATGAAGCAATTTTAGTGCTAAAGATGAGCAACTCTGATGCTAGATGAATTGCACCGTGTGTATAACTAACTTCGCCCAGTAGCCACCTAGTTAGTTGTGTGCAACGGTGTAATAGGTGGTCACCATGATTTCTAAGTTGCATGCATTGAAAAATAAGTTGTGGATTGTTTAGCTGCCTATCATACCGTGAAAGTTTCTTACCGTAGAGTGGAAACTTGTCTAACATGGCTTCTAAGTTGTCTACCTCAGAAACTATGTTGCCCTTACACTATGAAGTTGCCTACGAGTGATCCTCAATTTCTTACAATACTATGAAAGTTGTCCATCAAGGGACCTAAGTTGCCTACAATATCGAAAAGTTTTTGTGGGATCTAAGTCATCTATCATGATTTCAAATTTTGAACTATGTGGGGATGGGTCGTATGAGATATGTGGGCTTTCCTTTTCTAGGGGATTCTGCCCGCCAACGCTACTGAGCACATGGGTGTTGGCTAGCCAGGTCATGACGAGCTCTTCAGGACTAAACCCACATGGTTATGTTTTTGACTTTTTTCTTTCTTTCTTTCAGAAAGCAACTTAGACGCTAGATGAGACAACTTTAGTGCTAAACAGAAACAACTCCACTCCAAACTAATAACAATGAGCAACTAACTAGTAATAGAGAATAACTTTGAACAGAGGTAGACAACATCATATCATCTTTATAAGCAACTTTATTTTTACGAGAGACGACTTTAGTGCTAAAAATAGGCAACTTCACTACACTTTATCCTAATTAATTTTTTCTAACGTTCTCCTAACTTCCTCACCGGTACTTCTAAGTTGCATATTCTCCTAACTTCCTCACCGGTACTTTTAAGTTGCATATTCTCCTAACTTCCTCACCGGTACTTCTAAGTTGCATATTGTTCATGCTTGTATGTTGTTGTGTCTAAACTGCCTATAATACTATGAAGTCATCTACCATTGATACTCTTGTGTCTGCTCTTGCTAACTATGATAGGAAACTTGGTGGTCAATTTTGGCAACTTTAGAGTGTTTACAGGCAACATAGAAAAACAATGATAAACCACTTCACAATATCGTAGGCAATTATTTTTGCAAAGTTAGGCAAGTGAGAGGCAATGATAGGCAACTAATTACCTATAGTAGGCAATTAGCCATCAATGGTAGGCAATTTACAATATTTATAGGCAACTGCACATCAATTGTAGACAAGTGACTATTAAATGCAAATGAGCAACCATGATAGAAAAGTTGGGACAATGTTAGTAAAATTTACAGGTACACATAGTGTAGTGAAGTTGTTTTGTATGTAGCACCACAGGGGCCTTATGTTTTGTGTGATTTTTCTTGTTCTTACGCAAACAAACCTAATAGGAAGTCCTACTAGGCCAAAGAGAAGAAGTTGCTTCCCTATAGCATGATAGTTGCCTCCTTCGCACCCAAAGTTGCCCTTAAAAAGTATCCAATTGCCCACAATCAACCATACAATTGTCTAAAACAAAGTATCCAGTTGCCCACAATCAACAAATAGTTTGCCTAAAACCTTGTATCCAGTTGCCCAATCCTCACGAACAGAAATATTTACCAAGACCCAAAGTTGTCTGGTGAATGCATTGGAGTTGCACAAAAACACCCCAAAAGTTGCTGCTTTTTTAGGTACAACTCTACACTACTAGGGAAAAGCCTATACACAGAATCTTATCAGCAGCGCGCCTCAAAATAACTCGCTGCTGCTAACTAGCAGTAGGGCGGTCCACAGCAACCCGCTGCTGGTAAAAACATAGCGAAGAGCGCGTCCAACGAAAGACGCTGCTGCTGCTATAATTCTACGAGGCCGCCATGAGGCTAGTTATAGCAGCAACGCGTTAGCACGACGCTGCGCACTGCTACTTAGCATAGTAGCAGCGCCTTTCCGAACATAAGCGCCATGCTAAGTTTCCTACAAAAATTTAGTCCCACCTCGCTCCGTGAAGAGAGTTTATACCACCTTAAATATGTCACTTCCCACACTTTGACAAGCACTTGATCTTCATTGAACTCTATGTGTAGAATTTGAGGCTGCAATATGAGTCTTCACCTGTTCCTAAACCGGTGAGGACTCATATTGTCGAATCAGATTGTACACAAAAAGATCGTTGATGATCAATGTGTATTTTTGCATGCTGACATATATCAGTAGCGCTTTATATTGAAAAGCGCTGCTGCTAGGTAGCCTAACAGTAGCGCGTTTTTCCGAAGAGCGCTACTACTAAGCCACCTATCTCCTCCCTTCCGATCCACACTCACACACACACAGCCACAAATTCCTCGATGGCAAGAATCTTCGTGTTGGACAGGCTATCCTAATTACTATCAGGAACACCAACCGCCCAGGCTTGAGGATGATGATTGTCTTCGATATCATCTAGAACTACATGTGTGTGTGGCTATATCATCTAGAACTACATATGTGTGTGGCTATATCATCTAGAACTACATATGATGATCGTCGTCGATATCATCTAAAACTACATATGATGATGGCCGTTGATATGACCATGCATGTACCGCTTGAGGATACATTTTGGCTGTGCATGAAATTGTTATCTTAGTACTTTTTCGTTTCAAATTACTCGTCGTGGTTTGAACTAAAACCACGACGAGTAATTTGGAACGGCGAGTACTACCGCATCTAGTAATGGTTTATGAATTTGATGAAAGATAGTACCTAGTTTCTAGCATCTGAAGGAGAGTTGGAATGGAAAATGATGAAAGAGATAGCGATAGCGTTGGATGAGGAAATCGCCATCGCTAGCTAATAGTAGCGCTGTTCTAAAAAGCGCTGCTGATATCGCTCAACAAGAGTAGCGCTGGTTCGGGCCGCGCTACTACTATGAGTTAGCTGTAGCGCCTTATTAGTAGCGCGGCCACCCGCGCTGCTGCTAGCCTGAAAACCCGCGCTGCTGCTAGCCTTTTCCCTAGTAGTGCTAGTGCATATAAGTCACGTAGTTGTTTTTCTTTTCTACCCCCAACGGGCTCTATTGGGTGGACTTAGTCTTTTCTATATGTGTTTGCGTTAATCAATATTCAAAGTTGTTGTTGTTGTCACCTCCTTGTTACAACAGAAATGGTTGGTGCAGTGGGGCCGACGTCTCCTCCTTTACGCGGCATCTCGTTTTGGACGTCGTGTTTGCTCGGGAGCGGCGGAGAGGGCATCGTTAGAGAGCGGTCGAAGGTTGACCGTCGGGTTGGCATCTCAATTTGTAGTGTGGACTCTTTGTCCATCGCGGGGGCCTCAGCTAGGAGGGACAACTGAAGTTGCCTACAATATGTAGTGCAGACTCTTTGTCCATCTGGTCCATCCCATAGTGCAATGAAGTTGCTTGTTAACAACACTACATATGTCTCATGCATTTATTTTCTTGTTTTTACATAAGCCAACCTAATAAATAGTCCTACTAGGCCAGAAAGAAGAAGTTGCTTCTAAAGTTGTCTCCATTGCACCCAAAGTTGCTCAAGAAAACAATCATTGAAACCTGCTCATATGGGATCTAGTTTTGAAGAACTCGTCGTGATAAACCCAATGATGAAAGCGGATCTAAATTCCGATGCTCGAATCAAAAGTTATGGCTTTTTAAAATTTTCAAACCCCAAATAAACAGGGGCGGACGCATGTTAGGCTACCCGGTGTCACAGGACACCGGTTGAAATTTGTGCGTACATATATATAGGTAAGATATATTGGGCTTGGACACCGGTAGAATCTTGAGCTGGACACCGGGCGTTAAGCACGGCCCATCTAGCAATAGCAGCCCAATCTGCTGCTTTCGACTGATTGTATCATCCCAAAACCTAAAAAGTGCTCGCGTGCTTGTTAGACGTTTCCGGCACACACCTTCGCTGGCCGTCGGATCTCCTCGCGCGCGAGATCACGACGCACAGGTGAATTCTTGTCCGAACCCACGTCTCGAACCCTCCGAGCCCACTATCGCCTCGGCCACCAACCCACTCCCTTCCCCTTTCTACGTCGCGGCCCCGCTCCCCGCCGCCGCCTCGGCCCGCACCCATCGCCACCACGTCCACCTGCACGCCTCCGCGGCCAACATCTCTTCTCACTGCCGCGACCAGCACCACCACCACCTCCCATCGCCGCCGCGACGCCACCACCGCCGAATTGGTCAACGCCCGTTAGGCCACCTTCCGCCCCAAGCACCGCCACAGTAGCCCCCACCCCAACCGCCGATACACTCAAGGGCCGCCACCTCTTCCTTCTTCCCGGCGAGGGACGGAGCTCAGCGCCCAGAGGTTGTCTTCCTCCTCGGTGGTGAACCCGGCGAGAGACGGACCTCATTGTGATGGGATCTGGATTTGGGGTCGTCGCATCTTCGCCGATGTATCCGTGGCCACCATGCACCGCAGCCGAGCCGCCTTTGCTTTGCACCAGATGGCTCGCGCCTCCTCTCCTGCCCAAGCTCGTCCTTCGCGACTCCTTGTGGAGACTTTTTGACCCAATCGCTGGTCCGGCGAGTCCCAAGCGGCAGCTGACTCCAACGAGCCTGTCTCACTGGTGAGTCATCTTTGTCGCAGATGCTGCTGTTGTTCCACATCTCCTGGTTGTAGTCTTGTCGAGAGACCATGTCGGTCGAGCAAATTGCTCATGGCCTCTGTGCGTGGAGGTGAGCATGTACTTGGCCATAGCAGTGACAACACACCGACGGCGGCAATTAGAATGTGCGACTCATTTCCTTTTGAGTGACTAGCAACCATTCTTCCCTAAGCTTTTTGACAAAACTCAGATAATCTTCTTCCTCATTTGTGACAGTTCCTAGTTGAACAACAAGATGTTCTAGAAATTTCAGAATAGGCATAACATCTTTCTTATATTGTACGCACAGCATGGGCAGAGGTGGTAGCAGTGGTCCGTGGAGGCGACGTGGTTGAGGGACTCGATGTCGACGCCAGCTCGGGCAGAGGCGGCGTGATCGAGGGACTCGGCGTCGTACACACAAAGGCAGGCAGGGCGGTAGCAGTGGTCTCATGGAGGCAACAACCATCTTGAGAAGGTATGGTTTGCATTCCCGGAAGACAATTTGTGAACGTATGGTTTGAACTCTTCAGGCAATTTTTCAGTGCACGCGAGCAAGTTGTAACCAGCAGTTAGGCATGTTCTATATGTCAATAGGGAGACTACCTTTTCCTTCTTTTATTCAAAAACAAAGAATGCATGTACTGGCGTTTTTCTTTGACCAACTATATATACTGATGTTGATTTATGAAGTGGATGCAGTGATTAAAGGTAGACATAGTGTACCTTTCCTCTCCATCGATAGGAAGAAGGAGCAAAATCCACCTTCAGCAAGAAGATGGTGACGTCGACCACCACTTACATACTGCTCGACGGCTAGGATGAGGGTGTCGAGCCCCATGTCGTCCTACTCCTTCTCGCCAGATCCGGACACTCACGTGCAATTGTCAGTGAGCCTTTGTTTCTTAGTTTCCCATGTGCAAAACTCGATCACGGATTCAGCACGGGCTATGAACTTGCCTGGCAGAGGGGCACGAGTTGCTTGGAGGGCCTGCAGTCCGGCAGGATATCGTGGAAAGGCCGTTGCGCGATGATGGGGAGATGGAGAGGGTGCTGGAGAAGAAGGCCGAGCTGATTGGGCAGTATGAGGACGAGAAGAAGGCTCAGGCGGACTGGGAAAGGAAGTACAACGACAACCAGAGTTTGACGAACCAAGGTTGCCTCAGCATGACGGGGGTGCACCACATGCACCTGAAGATGCAGTGTAGGTACCATATGAATTTTCATCCACAACATGTTGAAGTAGATTCCAGAAGTTGGCACATGTTTGCGTGACTGGAGGATGTGTTCTTTTTTGTAGGCACGTGAATCACATGATCTAGAGATCGTGCCATCGGGGGGTTCCAAACGTATGCGGCAAAAGCACATTATAACCCGGGGGAAGCGCCCTACTGACATTGATAGCAACGAGGAGTTGCCAGAGGAAGACGACAACACAATTGAACTTTCTGAGCACGATCAGTCAAAGCCAAAGAGAGCAAGACAGATGAAAACGAGGTAGTGTCTTCGCGCCCCGATGTGTATAAACTAGAGAGGCAACCATTTTTTTGTAAAGCACATAAGTCAAAACACATAAGTTGCTTGCAAATGCTCTGTTAGTTCCTGGACCTAATCCATCGAAGTTGTTTCTTTAAACAAACAACATGTTTGCGTGCCAAACCTCTGTTAGTTGTTGGAACTAAGCCATTTTGAAACTTTAGTTTTTCTGTAAAAACACATAAGTCGCTTGCAAAGGCTCCGTTAGTTGCTGGTACTAATACATTTGAACTTGATTTTTAAATAGACCACGAGTCGCTGGCCAAATCTCTGTTACTTGCTGATACTAATCCATTGAACTTGTTTTTCAAAATAAACCACAAGTTGCTTGCATAATCTCTGCTAGCTACCTAAATATATCGAGGTAGTTGCCTACATAGGGGTTCCCCCCTGACTTCTGCCTACAGAGGGGTTCCCCCTGACTTATGTCTACTAAGGGACACAAAATTGCCCTGATGCGCAGTTACTTTTGCCTAAATTTTGCCGCTAAGTTGCCTAAGAATCACACAAGGCACTTTTTTTCCATGCATAAATCCCCACATCATGAATAAACCACAAGTTGCTTGCATAATCTCTGTTAGCGCTATTTCTTTTTGAAACCATGAGTCGCTTTCCAATTCTCAAACTAATCCAGTGAACTTGTTTTCAAGATAAACCACAAGTTGCTTGCATAATCTCTGCTAGCTGCCTGAATATATCAAGATAGTTCCGAGGGGTCCCCCCCTCCATGACTTATTTCTAAGGGACACAAAATTGCTCCGGTGTGCAGTTACTTTTGCCTAAATTTCGCCTCTAAGTTGCCTAAGAATCACGCCAAGGCCTTTTTTCGTGCATAAGTCCCCACATCATGAATAAACCACAAGTTGCTTGCATAATCTCTTCTAGCTTGTTGTTTCTTTTTTAAACCACAAGTTGCTTTCCAATTCTCAAAACTAATCCAGTGAACTTGTTTTTAAGATAAACCACAAGTTGCTTGCATAATCTCTGCTAGCTACCTAAATATATCGAGATAGTTGCGTACAGAGGGGTTCCCCCTGACTTATGTCTACTAAGGGACACAAAATTGCCCCGATGCGCAGTTACTTTTGCCTAAATTTCGCCGCTAAGTTGCCTAAGAATCACGCCAAGGCACTTTTTTTCCATGCATAAATCCCCACATCATGAATAAACCACAAGTTGCTTGCATAATCTCTGTTAGCTTGCTGTTTCTTTTTGAAACCACGAGTCGCTTTCCAATTCTCAATCTAATCCAGTGAACTTGTTTTCAAGATAAACCACAAGTTGCTTGCATAATGTCTGCTAGCCGCCTGAATATATCGAGATAGTTCCCTATAGAGGCCCCCCCCCCCATGACTTATGTCTAAGGGACACAAAATTGCCCCGGTGTGCACTTTCTTTTGCCTAAATTTCGCCTCTAAGTTGCCTAAGAATCACGCCAAGGCACTTTTTCCGTGCATGTCCCCACATCCTGTGGTTTATTTAAAAGTTTTGCTTGCCAAACCTCTATTAGTTGCTGGAACTAAGCAATTTGAACTTTGATTTTTGGTACAACCCATAAGTCTTTTTTTTGCAAAAAAGCTCTGTTAGCTTGCTGGGGGACTAATCCATTTGAACTCAACTTTTAAATAAACCACATGTTTTGCTTGACAAAATCTCTCCTAGCTGCTGAAAATAAGCCCTTGAACTTTGTTTTTAAAATAAGCCATATAAGTCACTTTTTGTCAATGCTCTGTTAGTTTGATGGGACTAATCCATTGAAGTTGATTTTTAAAAGAAACACATAATTTGCTTCTGATGTCCATATGATTTGCCCAGGACACATGCAACAAGTTGCTTTTCCCTTTTAACCCCCAAGAAGTCAATATGATGCTGTAGGGGGAGCAGACCATGAGTTGCCTGAATATATCAACATAGTTGCCTACAGAGGGGTTTCCCCCTGACTTATGTCTAGTAAGGGACACAAAATCGCCGCCATACGTAGTTACTTCTCCAAAAATTTGCCGCTGGGTTGCCTAAGAATTACGCCAAGGCACTTTTTTCGAGCAGAAGTCCCCACACCCTGTTGCATCCATAGGCGGACAGTAACAGGAAGAAAACCATGAGTTGCCTGGACATGGCGAAATAGTTGCCCCCCACGCGCATTTACTTTTGCCTCTAAGTTGCCTAAGAATCACAACAAGGGGACTTTTGTGTACATAAGTCCCCACACTCCTGTTGCATCTACAGGCGGAAGTAACGGAGAAAAACCACGAGTTTGCCTAGACATGTTGAAAATAGTTGCCTACAATATTTTTTTTGCGCTTTGTGCCTAGCAGAGACACAAATTGCCCCTGTGCGCCTTTACTTTTGCCTAGAAATAGCCACTAAGTTTCCTAAAAGCATATTCATGTTTTGCAGGGCGGAGGAAGAACTCACCTCTTCAGGTCCCAGTGCTTTCACTGTAGAGGAGGTGCACGGAACTTTGGAGTGGGGGCCTGCTGCCGCTAGTTTTAGGTTTTCAGAAACCTTCAAGATGCAGATCCATGGAGGTTTTTTGCAGCAGATTACCAGTAGGAGAAAAGGGAAGTGCAGGAAGGAGGGGAAAGGCAGGCTAGACACGGATCTTGTGTGATAAGCACGTTGTAGTCGGGGAGATGGGAAGGTGTCGAGGAGCGGTTACGAACACAGGGAGATACGGAAGGGTAGGACTGGGCCTTCCTTTTCTATTCCGCCAGCTATTCAGGGGTTTCCCCACTTTCCTTTTTTGGGTGTGTGCCCCAGACATCCAACGAGCCAACGGGTGCTCCCTAGTCATGTCCACATCATCCCAGGAATGGGCACTCAACCTGCTTAGCTATCGGTCGATTGGATCGATCTCTGTCGTACATGCGTCTGTTCGGCTGTTCTTTCCCCCACAGCGATACGGTGTGAGCGCGTTCGCCGATGCCTGCTCAAGGGCTCCAGAAGTCAGAGCCTGCCGCCAGTGCCCAGACGCTAGCCGCCGGATGCCCGCTTCGGCCCTGATCCATTGCATATACTACAAATAATTGAAGCAAATAGGTACGGCCGTCAATCTCACTCTAAACGCGTACTCCTTCCGTCCCAAAATTCTTGTCGTGACTTGATACATCCGTATCTAGACAAATCTAGATCTAGTTTTTTAGGTCTAAATTGAATTGAATGGTTATGGTTTTAAAATCAAGGTATTGCAAATTGGGAATTGGATTGCATTGATTGGATAACTTTTCCTACTGGTTCACATCTCTTTGGATAATTTGTAGACTGCGCGACGACAATACAACACAATGTCAATTATGCTTTTTTTGCGGAGTTTAACTTTTGTAGCCATACAGTTTGATCAATATGCTTTACTTATTATTTTTATTCCCGCTTCTTTAAACACAAATAATGTAACTCGTTGTGCACTTGTGATAACATAATTACCGGTGAATACCAGGGGAGTTTATTGAAAGGTTTCTTAGAAAGATGAAGACATCGGCAGAAGATGATAATGCCACATGAACCAGATGATGCTCCATCTCAGAAACAAAATAATGCCTTGATACATGACCAAGATTTAGCAACCATTAATTACAGGGAGTTCATCTCAAACTCTAGAAGAAATCATTTTTTATACGAATCTTTACTGTCGAATATTTTAAATTGTTGGGTGTATTACTTTCATGTATATTATTGCTTGTCATCACCCCTTGTATAGTGTATATGTTTTTTAGACATTGTATAGTGCATACGTGGACACCCGGACACGCGGTCTCTTGTATGATGTAGCGTGAGGGTGTGGAGCAATGCTGGAGTTGCTTCGTTCTGTTCGTGCGTGGGATGGAGGGTGCGCTCGAAACAGCAAGCGGGCGCAGTGGCGCTAGCTAGCCGCGTTGGGGGATTATCTGTAAAATTGTGTTTAAGTGGCTGGTTTAGGATTCCACCTCCTATATGGGTCATTCCTCGTCGATCTGATGGCCAACAACGGAAGTTTTTAGATTTTCACTAAACAAGTGTGTTCACCGAATACTTCTCTTTTATATATTGTTGCAATTTGCAGATTACAAATTCACACTATTGCCGTCACATTATTTTCCCTTAATCTAAATCCAGGTTCATAAAACGCCTTTCCAAAAACACCAGCATGCATTCGTTCTTCTTGATTGGTAGCCACTAGAAAAGGGTTTCATGACGCGTTTGGCATAAAGCAACAATTAATGTACGAGACAATATGAACGGAGAAATATATGAGGACAAAAAGCCTAGGGCTGCGCTTGGATTGCCGTTTTCCGGCCATCTACACGTGTAAAGTATACCCCCGTAAAAATAAAACGTACGATCTACTTGGATCGTCGTTTTTGCGTTGTAACTTTTACACCTGGTTTCACTTTACACTTGGATATCGCAGGTATTCCGTCGGTTTGCAAAACACTGCTATGTCCGTCGTTTTCCTAGTTGCTGGTATTCCGCCGTTCTTGCTCGGTCGTGATTGACTAGGTAGCCATAGCCGAGGTAAGCGCCGCAACGGCTCAACCGGAGCACGCCGAGGCCACCGCCACCGCTCGCTGGAGCGCCGCCGTCGTTCCCCGGAGACACCACCGTCACCAGCACAGTCGCCTCCTGCAGTCCTGCCGCATCAGCTCCACCACCATGGCCCGCCATTGACGCCGAGCGTCCGCAGCCACCACCATGGGTGCTTGCGCGCCGCCGAGCTTCGAGTCGACGGTGCCACAGCGTCGACGCCGTTGCCGGAGCGCGTGCGCTCGCCGCCACTGCAACCAAACGCCGCTGCAACACCCAACGTCCGCCTCCACCACCACCGGTCGTCCCCGCTGCCGCCGGATTGCCTTCGCCACTGCAGCAGGATCCTGCGTCCGCCGTGGCCGCGCTGTGACAAAGCCTGGCGCTCGTTCTTCTGGTAGCCAACGGCATAGCGCACGGGACGGGAGAGACTCTCCGAAACAAGCAAAAATCCGACGAACCAAGCGCAACATATACATGTGGGAATATCCGGTTGTGTTTTACAAATCTCCTGTAATATACAGGGGTATTCATATGCGGATGTAAAACTTCTACAGGGATTCCAAGCGGGGCCTAGGTGTGAAACTTGCACGTTGCTGCCATACAGATCATTTTGACGCTTGACCATATCCATGCACGTTTTTTTTGGCAACTATATCCATGCACATTTGATTTCTATGGTTCAACAAATATGCGAGCTATATCATGACGAGGAAATTGAAAGCGAGACACATGGACCACGACCTCTCTCTAGAGTTTCCCTTATCTACATAAGGGGATCATTCCAGGTATAGCTGTGGAGCATGTGTACCATATAGGAGAGTCTTAGTTTTGTTGGTTTGAAGCAAGCTTGACGAAGAGCTCCTTCAAAACCGAGGGATAGGTTGAAACTACATGATCCCAGCCATCGGTCGTTGTTACTGTTTGCATGCATGAGGAAGACTGGACTTGGATAAACTTCAAGCATGCCTCCTTCAATCCCTGGCAGTGGTGTTGCTCGGCTAGAGCAAGAGTGGACATCACCGAGCTCGCACCTATGTTATCAGACAAGTGCATTTCACATATGCACTTCAGTCGTTCGAGATCGTACCTGTCCGCCGCGACAAACAAGTCGTGAAGCCGTTGCAGCCACATATCATCCTTTGTTGTTTCATCTTCTTGTCCTTCTTGCAGACCTTGTGACATTTCTTGCTCCTCCTCTATGTAATCGTTGTCTATCTCAGGGCATGAATCCGTGTAGATGAATCTAAGCAACGCCCTAAACACATTTGCTCCCATGTCTTTGATATGTATGACACAGGACGTACTAGTGCCCTCCTTCATGGGACCAAAGAGTTGTGCCATGAAGACTTTAGACCGGGCTGCAAGCACACAACGATGTGCAGTGAACGTCTCGCCACTAACCTCGAATGTCACATCAGCACCCACCTTGGTCTGAAGGAGAATGTTAAAATGCTGGTCCATGTCAGACAGGAGCACCTTGGTGTCGTGGCCACCGGGATCCTTGTTATTGGAATCCTCGCAAACCATTATGTCACACCGGATGGTGAAAGAATCACCCTTCAGATTCGCCGATCGTTCAAGGGCATCTCTTCGGAGAAACTCACTGATGCCCCAGGAATAATCACCAGCACTCTCGAACCTAGTAGCTTTATTAGTTGCACGAATGTACATTGGCATCTGCTTCTCAACCTGGTCGACGAGACAAAAACTGAAGGTGGCGTCCACTTTGCTATCCACTTTGCTATCGTCGTGCACGAGGGATAGGTAGAGAGAGATGAAGTCGGCGCAGTTCGGGTGCTTGCCATTGGGGTAGTACTCTAGTAACCAAGCATATCCTCCGACCACAAAAGCACCAGAGCTGATGCTCCTGCCGGTGGGCTTCTCTTCTTTGGTACGCGAGTAGCCATTGACCATAAGGAGATGGTAGCCGCTGTCCGTGCCGGCCTCGACGGCCGATGTTCTGCAATAGGACCCCACGTGGTCTTCGACGACGGATACACCGGTGAATGATGACATGACGAACCTACCTGCTAGCCCATAAGGAATTAAACCATCTACTAGGTCACCATTGACACTCTTAATTAAGTTAATTTCAGAGTCGGGGACGATGAGGTGGAGGACAAACCTGGTCACTCCGGCGGCCGCGCGTGTCGCTCCCCTTGCTGCGCGCCGACGTCGCTTCTCGTATAAAAACCCTTTACTAGCCGCCGGCTGGCCGTCGTTGGTTTCTCGATCAAAAATTTGGCGTTTGTTTGTCACGGCCTATGGTCTGGCTATGTATATAAACATGGCCGAATCATGTCCTAGACGGACACCAACTAATTTGAACCTACTCCTACTCCGTATCTTATACAGTATGTAACACCAGCTTGTACAACTCGTATGGCAAGGAACACACAAAGTCCTAATCGGACTCAGACCATACAGTAGGAAAGACTAGCCCAACTGGGTACGGCAAGCTGCCAAATTGCTAATTAAACTATACTGTTAATATTTTTATTAACAAAAATACCATCGATCAAAATTTCGTGCTATATTTGAATTTGTATTTTTTTTTGCGGAACTGTAAGTAGCACTTTTTTGCGGAATTTTGCTTTCTGTTTATAACATAGGAAAAGGAGCTCAATTTTTTTTGAAAAGGAGGATTACCCCGGTCTCTGCATCTGGGCAGTGCATGTAGCCATTTTATTAATTATTCTCAGAGATTTTACAAAGCATTATATCAGTAAGCCTGAAGCCACCATCTAGGCGACACCTATCGCTACTCCTATCCCCTTGATGCAGGGGTCCCGAATGTCCGAGCCTAATACCAAACAGACATCGCAAGAAAACCTAACATCTAATGTCGTATGCCCCATCCCAGCCACATGCCGGGAATGGCTCACACACCGGTCCGGCGCACTCACCGAGGCTACCACCGCCGTCATCCACCTAACCATCTTCAGAGCAGGTACTGACGCAAAGACCTTGCCAGATCAGCTGTCGACGCCACCATGGAGCCAGACAGCGCCACCGCCCTGCGCGAGGCCATCACGCCACGTCCAGCACCGAGACCCAGCTGCTCCATGCCGTCGAGACCCGCCGTCGTCGACGCGAGAGAAAGCATGCCACACCACCTCACGCCTCTTCCATCCGCCGCCGCTCCACAAACGATGCCCCCAAGAGGGAACACGACACCACAGCGCCGCCATCGTCCGTTTCGGTGATCTTAGGATTTCTCCCGGAGCAGCACGAGTAGGTTGATCATAGTTGCTTGACGATGCATTTATCAAGGTAACGACGTAGACGCCACCATCGCCCGCCATGACCGGAGCCAGCTCGGTTTTCACCGGCGACTATGTCTCCCCAACTTGCCGTCGGTGCTAATAGTGCGATCCAAGATCCGTCACTACTAGCCTGGCCAACCGCCTTATGTGGAGAAGGCAGCCACCACCACCATGCCCGGGCCAAGAGAACGGGACGTCCTCGTGCCGCGAAGATTACCCAGGGGGATCTCCTCTTGCCATTGTCGAGACGAGGCGCAGCCGCAGTGGATCTCGATCTAAACCCCTCGGGCACAGATCAAATCTCATCGCAACCAAAATCTCATCCGCCAACGGCCGCCGGAGATCTCCTGGCCACCGCCAACCCACTGCGCACTGTCGTTGGAGGAGGAGGGAGATGGACGCCGCTGCCCCCACGTGCAGCCGAGGAAGGACTGCACCGCCGCCGCCGCCTCACCACAGGGGCTTCGCTCCGCAACATCCTCAGCGACGGCGGCGGTAGTGGGAGGCGATGGAGGGGGAGGGCTGAGGGCGGTGTGGACAAGGACTCCCCGTGGGCAGCGCGACACCAACTAATTTGAACCTACTCCTACTACGAATCTTATACTCCATGTAACACCAGCTTGTACAACTCGTATGGCAAGCAACAGACAAAGTCCTAACCGGACTCAGACCATACACTAGGAAATACTAGCCCAACATGTCTCATATACTACCATCCTACCATCTTATTTACGACACCACTTAGATTCTTACCAATGGATAAAACTTCTTCTTTAATATAGTCGTTGTTCTTACAAATTATAAGGTTTCTACCTTTCGATTCTTCTAATTTCTGTAGAACTAGATCGATTTTATTATTCAAGCCTGCGTATTTTTGTACTAACTTATTGTGTTCTTTTAACAGACTTTCAAATTTTTGGTCTAAATTATCTTGCCCTTTCCCCAAGTTATATAAAAGTTATGAATAAGGTCGACAATTAAATTTAGTTGACTATGAGTAGTATGCCACGTATGATCTTCAGAAGGATTTATTCTTCACCGTATGCTAATATTTTCTTTGGTAGAGATCAGTCTACCTGTACTAATTTCTAAATTTAAATACTTTAGTCTTTCAATGATTAAAACTCTGGCTGAGATACCAACACACAAAATATAATAAAATTAAAATATAAAGTATTTATTAAATTCTTACGTAATTTAAATTTTGGGAAATTATTTAATTAACTAATTCTTAATTAATATGCAGGATCTTTTACGGGTTGGCGAAACCAACGAGACAGCCTACAGGTATGCAACAGTTGTGTTAATCCTACTCGGTACTCTCCGTATTCATCACTATGTTGCTTCAGAAGCAGCTAAGTTCTTTCACTTGATGTTTATATTACAAATTTATTTGATGAATTCCTACCGCCTTCCTGTGCAGTTCCACCAAGGAACACTTTCACGGCCACAAGGTTCTCATTCAAACGCCACACATCGGCTAAACAGAGAACTACCGGCAGAGGTTTCTCCTATAGGATCCCTAGCGTAAGAACTCATTTCATAAATTCATAATATAAAAACCAAACTACTTCACTTCGACAACATAATTTACATACGGATTTCCCTTTCGGGAGACTCGAAGGGATTACAAAGAGAAAGGAAGACTACCTTCTGCCTACCTCCACCACTGGATGATACAAATGCCTCAAAGGCTTATTAGAAGGGAGATGGCTACTACTACTATTGAGGAGAGTGAGGGAAATGGTGCTCTGGTGCTTGCGAGGCTCTGGAGACTGGTGTTGTGTAGACTGCTGTTGTGTGTGTCTCTCCGCGCTCAGTCCTCCTTTTATAGTGCGCGAGGGATGCTGGATGCTCCCCTCTTTTATTCTTCTGCGTCATAGCTGGAGGCCGGGGGTATCTCGTAGCTTGACACGCCTTATGCACCGCTGAAGTGCCTCAGTGTTTGCGACATCAAGCCTTGTGTGACTCCGATGCTAGACTGAGAACTTTGTCCAGACTGAGAATTTTGTTCAGACTGGAATATTTGTCTTAACCGTGAATTTTGTCTTGACTGGAACTTTTGTCTTGACTGAAATCTTTGTCTTGACAGATGATTTTGTCCAGACTGAAGCTCTTGTCTTCATTGCAGCTCTTGTTCTTGCATGCACCATGCTATGGGTTATCCATGCACGGTTGAATATTGTCTTCATGCAACTTGGATGAAGGGTCTTGTCTTGAATGAAGACCTTTCCTGATACGGATGTTGCATCGCTGCTTCTTGCATAATTATTCTTGCTACCATTATTATTGTTATTTATTTATTTATTTTTATTTTTATTATTATTTGTTGGGTATGGGTCTACCCCGCCCATATTATTGATAACACCTTATCAATATTTCGAGTTCTTTCAATATTCGGGTATAGGTCCTCCGACACACAAAAATATAATAAATTGAACTATAAAGTAATTATTAACTTCTTACGTAATTTAAATTTTTGTGAAATAATTTAATTAACTAATTCTTAATTAATATGCAGGATCTTTTACGGGTTGGCGAAACCAACGAGACAGCCTACGGGTATGCAGCAGTTGTGTTAATCCTACTCGGTACTCTCCGTATTCATCACTATGTTGCTTCAGAAGCAGCTAAGTTCTTTCACTTGGTGTTTATATTACAAATTTATTTGATGAATTCCTACCGTCTTCCCAGGCAGTTTCACCCGAAGGGAACACTTCTCTACGGCCACAAGGTTCTCATTCAAACGCCACACATCGGCTAAACAGAGAACTACCGGCAGAGGTTTCTCCTATAGGATCCCTAGCGTAAGAACTCATTTCATAAATTCATAATATAAAAACCAAGTGAAACCCGAAACTACTTCACTTCGACAACATAATTTACATATGGATTTCCCGAAGGGATTACAAAGAGAAAGGAAGACTACCTTCTGCCTACCTCCACCACTGGATGATACAAATGCCTCAAAGGCTTATTACAACGGGAGATGGCTACTACTACTACTGAGGAGAGTGAGGGAAATGGTGCTCTGGTGCTTGCGAGGCTCTGGAGACTGGTGTTGTGTAGACTGCTGTTGTGTGTCTCTCCGCGCTCAGTCCTCCTCCTTTTATAGTGCGCGAGGGATGCTGGATGCTCCCCTCTTTTATTCTTCTGCGTCATAGCTGGAGGCCGGGGTATCTTGTAGCTTGACACGCCTTATGCACCGCTGAAGTGCCTCAGTGTTTGCGACATCAAGCCTTGTGTGACTCCGATGCTAGACTGAGAACTTTGTCCAGACTGAGAATTTTGTCCAGATTGGAATATTTGTCTTAACCGTGAATTTTGTCTTGACTGGAACTTTTGTCTTGACTGAAATCTTTGTCTTGACAGATGATTTTGTCAAGACTAAAGCTCTTGTCTTCATTGCAGCTCTTGTTCTTGCATGCACCATGCTATGGGTTATCCATGCACGGTTGAATATTGTCTTCATGCAACTTGGATGAAGGGTCTTGTCTTGAATGAAGACCTTTCTTGATACGGATGTTGCATGGCTGCTTCTTGCATAATTATTCTTGCTACCATTATTATTGTTATTTATTTATTTATTTTTATTTTTATTATTATTTGTTGGGTATGGGTCTACCCCGCCCATATTATTGATAACACCTTATCAATATTTCGAGTTCTTTCAATATTCGGGTATAGGTCCTCCGACACACAAAAATATAATAAATTGAACTATAAAGTAATTATTAACTTCTTACGTAATTTAAA
The DNA here is from genome assembly GCA_021437245.1 of Aegilops speltoides. Lineage (NCBI taxonomy): Eukaryota > Viridiplantae > Streptophyta > Magnoliopsida > Poales > Poaceae > Aegilops > Aegilops speltoides. The sequence continues at coordinate 491,493,960 of CM038147.1, read as the reverse complement.
TTTTTGTGAAATAATTTAATTAACTAATTCTTAATTAATATGCAGGATCTTTTATGGGTTGGCGAAACCAACGAGACAGCCTACGGGTATGCAACAGTTGTGTTAATCCTACTCGGTACTCTCCGTATTCATCACCATGTTGCTTCAGAAGCAGCTAAGTTCTTTCACTTGATGTTTATATTACAAATTTATTTGATGAATTCCTGCCGTCTTCCCAGGCAGTTCCACCCGAAGGGAACACTTCTCTACGGCCACAAGGTTCTCATTCAAACGCCACAATCGGCTAAACAGAGAAATACCGGCAGAGGTTTCTCCTATAGGATTCCTAGCGTAAGAACTCATTTCATAAATTCATAATATAAAAACCAAGTGAAACCCGAAACTACTTCACTTCGACAACATAATTTACATACGGATTTCCCTTTCGGGAGACCCGAAGGGATTACAAAGAGAAAGGAAGACTACCTTCTGCCTACCTCCACCACTGGATGATACAAATGCCTCAAAGGCTTATTACAACGGGAGATGGCTACTACTACTACTGAGGAGAGTGAGGGAAATGGTGCTCTGGTGCTTGCGAGGCTCTGGAGACTGGTGTTGTGTAGACTGCTGTTGTGTGTCTCTCCGCGCTCAATCCTCCTCCTTTTATAGTGCGCGAGGGATGCTGGATGCTCCCCTCTTTTATTCTTCTGCGTCATAGCTGGAGACCGGGGTATCTCGTAGCTTGACACGCCTTATGCACCGCTGAAGTGCCTCAGTGTTTGCGACATCAAGCCTTGTGTGACTCCGATGCTAGACTGAGATTTTTGTCTAGACTGAGATCTTTGTCCAGACTGAGAATTTTGTCCATACTGGAATATTTGTCTTGACCGTGAATTTTGTCTTGACTGGAACTTTTGTCTTGACTGGAATCTTTGTCTTGACAGATGATTTTGTCCAGAATTACCTTAACATTTCCTTTTTGCTGATCCGATACTGAATTCCCCTGAGTTGGTTGCTCTTCCGCTTCCTCTATGGCAACCGTCACCAACTCATCGTCTTTGTTTATCTAAGCAGTGGAAGCACCAATATTACTTTTGAGAAATTTGTGAATATATTAGCGTTGTGATTGTATCAATTTATCCACAGACTAAAACTTTCTTCCTTTTTCCTTGTATCGTTACATCCTTACTGTTTGTAGATAATATTATAACACACAATGCTGGAAGAAAAATGGTTACATCAATTGTTGAATGGCGCCGGCTACACATCAAGGAACAACAATACAATTATGATATACCTCATGGTCGAATCTGTGATGACTGATGAGTGTCACTTCGTCTATGCATTATTTCAAAAAAAATATTTTAAAAAAAGTTCGTCTGTGTATACAGGACCCCGGGAATTGAGCAGAGCGGAAGACGTTGGGGGCCCCGGGAATTAGGGAGGAATTACTAGCAGGAAATCATCGTGGGTTGTGGGATGTCGTGACGGAAACCGCTGGCATGAGGCGGTAGTACAGCACTACGGCGTCGGGCGGCCTAGGGGTGGGACTAGGAATCGCGCGGGATGCCTAGGAAGGGATCGTGATCGCTCGTTTTTTCACGTGAAGGGATCTCGTCCGAATCGATCGCTGGGTGGGATTGGGCTATCGGCCTGCTGCTGCTGCTTGCGCATACCTGCATCCGCGAAAGCCCAGCGTCCCAGTCCTTTTTTATTTTTCTTTTCTGGCACAGGCCATTGTGCCTACATACCTGGGTGGGGGCCCCTGGAAGGTGGGGGCCAGGGGCGGCCGCCCCCCTTGCCCCCCTCGGGGACCGGCTTTGCTACATCAACGGGGCTTTACGGGCCTTGGCACCCACCCCCACCAGTTAAAATTAGGGGGGCCCGATTAATTAGGAGGAGATGGTTACTTAGTCCAATTAAAAAGGAACAAGTCAGCAGGTCCGTAATATCCCGTTACTTAGTCCAATTAAAAAGGAACAAGCTGGCAAAGGCTTCCTGTTGCACAAAGGCTCCAGGGTTCCTGCATTGTGCCTGAGAACCGCCTGTACGTGCAGCCCTGCTTCAGCTGCAAGTTGTTCCACAAACACCAGAAGTTCAGTTACAGATTCTCGCCAAGCTGGCTAAAATTTCAATCGTCTATAGGAAGGAAGCAAATTTCTTGCCTTTCAAATCCTGCATAACAGAATCATTCATAACCATCATGTTTTATTTCAGACCAAACGAGTTGCCCCCAGCTCAGCGTTGACCAAGTGGTCTATTGATTCATTAACCTCACCGAAACATGTAGCGCAATTGTTTGTGAAAAGCGAGAAAGAACATGGAAAGGGCAGCAGCATGCAGCTTCAGGAACAGTTTCAGAGTGCTAATCCATCCACTAGTCTGGTTGCATAGTGGGAGAAATGGCAGGCACGATACTTTACCCAAACAGGACAAAGTCAAGAAACCAAATTCAACTCAAGAATGGGAACCAGATCACTATACCACACATTTAACAATAGCATACCGGAAGAAATAGAACTGTGTTAAGAAACTCCGCAAGTATCCCTGATTAAAAGTACATCTTCACAGAACAAACACCAGGAGGAACCGGGTGCCCCGAGAAAAACTACTGTGAGGTTAAACCCAAATCGCATACTGTTAGAATAAATCTGAGGCATACCGTTGATCATCTGAGTACCAAGCAATCACACGAGCACGACACCAAGATTTGTTAACGAGGTTCACCGATATGGCTACAAACCCGGGGCCTGACTATGGGCGCTCCTTTCCATGACACCGCTACAATACCGCACACCGGCCACCCGGGCGCCGGCACACGCCGCCGGCTCCCCCTTGCGTGCCTGTGCTATTATGTTGGCATAGGTTACATCGTGTGTCTACCCCCGCTATATATGAGAGGCCTAGGATATAAGTGTCCTACTAGGACACGACTCAATATCCTATGTAAACACAATACAACTACAAGTCCAACTGTAACCCACCTTGTACACTATATTCGACACAACTTCAACACATACAGTCAGAGAGCAGCGAATATCTAACTGTTAACCCAAGAAAGCATCCGAACTAACCATTCCAACAACTACCTAAAAGTCCCAGAGCTAACTTCTATTGGCAGAGCGCATATCTCCCCCCATCTCTGGTATTTTATTGATGGTACTGTTTTCTTAGCAATGAATTCATTCCGGACTTTATCAACTTAAGAAGTAATTAGCATATCAAATTGCAGCCAGTGGTGCCATTCACACTACTTAACGATTCGAAGTGAAAGTAAGCGGGCAAGAAATAGCATAGATACTCCAAACACATCACTATGACGCTCAAGACAGCACAAAAGGCACCAGATGGTAGCAAAAGTACTACCACAGGCATACAAATTGTTCAGTTCTACTAGTATTAATGAAGTAAGAACTAGGACCATAGTCATAACGGATGGATACTCCAAAGGCGCATGTGGCAAACTAGAAGTACGAACCACCTTATAGCACTATGAGGAATCGAGGTTCCTTATCCACACCACCTTCTTCTTGCATCTCACAGAACGGAAGTGGAAGCATGCTCTCCTGAATGTACTGATTAGTGAAGTATACTGAATACGTTCCATGTCTCAATTTGTAACATCCCAACAACTTTTCATCAATGTCACAGTGCAACAAATAGTCATGACCCCACGATGGAGTCCAACACCAGATCAGCAGCTCACGCTTGTTAAGCAGCGCTATATTAGAAATATGTCTCAAACTAAAATCAAGCTGTGGTGATGTCTTCATCGCTACCAAGTTAATCCTGTAATTCAAGGCCCAGGCCTCAGCCTCATAGTCTTGCATCACCCAAATCTCTATGCTGCCATCATTGTTGCTGCATGAAGCAAGCCTGTTGCCCATCTCCAACAACGACACCCGGCAGCCCAACTGGTCAGGACTGCGCATCCACCGGAACGTCTCAGTAATTGTGTCAAACACCATAATGTCCACAGCAGTCTTCATGTAGATTCCTGTTAACCAGTGCAGGCTGCAGCGGTGGTTGACTTGTGAACTATAGCGGGAATCAAAAGCCCCTTGGCGCCTGCATTCCGCCAAACGCGATGATACTGATGGCCGACTGATGATTCTCGGCTTGTCAGATCCTACCGTGAGAATGTAGCCACGTTGGCAGCCACGCGAGAACCAGAGCACCCGGTATTCCCCAGATGGATGGTGCCCGTAAAATCCGGCTATGTAGACGCGGGAACCCTCTCGTGATGACGATGGAACTCGAGGTTGTGGTAGGGGAGCACATTTGCGAGTGGCCGGGTTGCAGATCCAGAAATCGGATCCGGCAGACAAGATAAGAAAGCCATCACAGGCGCCCAGGAGTTTATGGAACTTAGAGAGCTGGATGATTGGCCAGAGCTTTTGATCAGAGGTTATAGCCCCGTTATCACGGAAGACAACGAAGCTGAATCCGCTCTGTTCAGGGATATACTGTCTGATGACGGGGAGCAAGGGCTGGCGGCAATGGTTGTCGAGCATGAACTTATCGGTGGAGGTGGTACTGCGCCATAACTTTCGGACAGCACGGCAGCGAAGGACATCCTTGGGGGGCAACCGGACGAGGATCTCTTCAATGACAATCCACTCGGGCAGGTCGTCAAGGACGGTCATGTGGCTTCTTTTCGTCATAGTGATTGACCGCCCCCAGTGTTCCGTCAAATCTACGGGAAAGAAAAAAAAAGATGGGGATGATTGTGCTTACCCATACCACTAAATTCAACTTGGCTAGCACATAACAGTAGTACTTGGCACATGTTAAAGCGATAATGTGATCCTTTATATTCTACTGCAGAGTATTGCTATGAAGAAACTACGGTGGAAAACGCAGCCGAAACCCATAACTCGAAAGTGTGAACTGGATAGATTTTTGCAATTGTCGTCCGAATGCGACATGTACTCGCAGATATGCATGCAGTTTCTTCAGTATAAATTGGCAACTTAACTACCATAAAAAGAGAGGCAGACCATTCATACACTCATTCATTCAGCGTACAGAATACAGAGTAGTATTTAGTGCAAGAACACGTCAGTGATGAATACAAGGTTAAAGGAATGAACAAATGCTTCTATGCTTGTTTTCATCTTCACATCATAGTTCTACTCTGTATTCTGTAATCAAATAGCCATGCATAATGCACCTATCAGCTAGCAAAACTCCTAATCCTTGTTGACTAATCTGCAATAATGTGTGCCCATGTGTTGTGATTGCATCAGGTAACAGGGGAGGAGGCAGAGTCCGTAAACCAGAGGGTCTAGGGACTAATGGTGGCTTCTTTTCTGGTATCAATGTCCGTGTTGCTCATCACTGAAATCTTATATATTTGGTAAAGAAAATAAGGTGAATTTGTGGGGGCAGTTCGTCTTACCAGTACGAGAGCAGCGGGCGCCTGCTCCCGCCCTCCGCCGCTGCACCCGGAGAAGAACGGCGACGACGCTCCCCGGAGCGGAGGGACGAGGGATCGCTCCTTGCCGGACGCAGGCGCCGCCGGCAGCGACGGGGAGGAGGCCGAGGAGAGTGCGGGGAGGCCGTCGGAGGAGAGGAGAGTAAGGCGACGAAGGGGGCGGCCAGATATCTGAGCTGAGCCAAACAGGGGGAGGCCGCCTCCTCGTTTGCTCTTTTTTTTTTCTTAGACAATCTCCTCGTTTGCTTGGTTAGAGCATCTCCAACAGGCGCCTTGACGCGCCGCGCCTAAAAACTATATAGCGCAAGGCTTAGGCTGTTTTTCGCGGCGCAAGCGCAGCTTTGGCTCCAGCAGCAGCGCAAAAATGCAGGCTACAGCCGCTTCCAGCGGTCGCAAAAAATGCAGCAGCAGCATAAAGCACATATATAGTTCAACAAATAGAAGAAAAACGATTAAACAAACAAATAAATCAACAATAAATAGTTTACAACTGAAACAAATAGTTTTATCTCACAGTACAACAAATAATGAAATAAATAAACACAACCAATAGTTCATGAACAATACAATACAATACATAAAATGCAATGAAATCATGCTCGTTGTTGTCCATGCCATGCCCACCACTCTTCAATCAGATCCTTCAAGATCATTGTGCGTTATGGACGCCGAATGGCATGATAGGAGGCAACAAAACGGGCTACCCTTTCAGCCCTCCGTCGCACTCGCACGGGATGTCCCAAGAGCTCATACTGTGAGTAGTCTAAATCTTGGCCACGCTCATCCTCGATGATCATGTTGTGCATGATCACACAAGCGTGCATTATGTACCAAAGCATTTTTGATCCCAAAATCTAGCCGGTCCTCTCACAATAGCAAATTGGCTTGTAAAATCCCAAATGCTCTCTCGACATCTTTTCTAGCAGCTGCCTGAGCATTGTGGAAATCAAGATTTTTCTTACCTTCTGGCTTTTTCAACGGCTTCACGAAGGTTTGCCACTTTGGATAGATGCCATCCGCTAGATAATAGCCATAGTTGTACGTATGGCCATTTGCTACAAACTGAACCGTGGCAACTCACCATTCGCAATCTTATTCATCGGTGGTGACCGTTGACAACATTGATGTCATTCAAAGATCCAGCATTCCAAAGAATGCATGCCATATCCAAGTCTCTGATCGCCACCGCTTCAAGGATTATAGTGGAACCTTTTTGGCCGTGGAATTGCCCATGCCATGCCTTTGGACAATTCTTCCAACTCCAATGCATGCAATCTATTGAGCCAAGCATGCCAGAAAGCCGCGAGATTTGTTCATCGCCAATAGCCTTGCGGCGTCTTCAGCAGAGGAGATCTCAAATACCTCGCCAAACACTTGCACAATTCCCACCGCAAAGCGCTTGACACACATGATGGCTTGGCTCTCACCCATAGCCAAGTGATCATCAACTAGATCGGCCGATACCGTGATGCCAACATACGCAAAGCGGCTGTCACCTTCGAAAGGTGCTATGCCCGAGCTCTCCAAAGAGATTCCTCCTTTGCTGGAAAAACGGTCATGAATCGCTAGTTTCTCCGCAATGCGCTTGAACAAGTCTGTGCTCATCCTAAACCGCGACGAAAATATGACTCGGTATGTGGGATTCTCCACGAAATAGTTCTTCATCAATCTGTTATGGGCATCAATCCTATCTCTCCAAATTTTTTCCCGACCCATAACCGAACCACCGTGCTTCGGTTTTTTATTGATATGCATTGCTATGATCATTGCAAGATCCTCCTCCTCTTCCATATCAAATTCATCTTCGGATGAATCATGCGATTTAACTCATCTACAATGTTCAATACTATACTATCAAAACTACAATTCAAAATATGCACCAAATTCAGTTTGAAGCAATACATACCTTGTAGGTTTTTTGTCGAACACCTTGCGGGCGCGGCGCGGAAGCGAGCCGTCGGCGCTGTTCGGAGGACGTCGGAGGCGCGCGAGGTCCGGTCGGACTAGGAGGGGTGGGGGAAGAAGCAGCGCTGGGAGGCCGGGCGGCAATCGAACGGTCGCCGCGGGCGCGGAGGCGGGCGCCACGAGGCGCACCAGAAGCTCGAGTCGCCGGGCGGCGCGGGCGGCGCCGGATAGGCTGGGAAGAGGTCGCTGGGCGCGAGCGGCGCGGCGGCGCGAGCGGATGGGGAGAGAGCGGAGAGCAACGAGCGCGTAGAAGAATGAGAGTTCGCAAGGAGAGTGTGCTGTGCATGAAGTGAACGCCCAAATCAACAGCGGGATGGGGCATTCACCAGCGCGCCTAACTCGCTTTAGCGCTTTTTTGGCGCCAGCTGGAGCGGTGCGACGCGCGCTTGTAGCGCTAAAATGGCGTTTTTTCCGGCGCGGCGCTAGTATAGCGCGGCTGTTGGAGATGCTCTTACGAGACCGGCGAGAAATCAGGCCGCAACACAGGGCCGGAGTCCGTCGCCCCAAACAGTGGGAGGCCGCCTCCTTGTTTGCTCGGTTACCTGGCCCAAGTCCACAAAATCTGAGCTGAGCTTTTCTTGGGAAAGGTTCTAGAACTTGGGAGCAACTAATTAACGAGCGCTCCTTCGGAAGCCTCGCAACGATCAGCATCACTTGGCGCGCTCTCAGTCATTCGCCACGTGTCGCGCTCTGGGCGCTCCCTCCGGATTTTATTATTTTTTATTTTTTTGCACGCGTTTTTGGCTTTTTAAACGGGTTTTTCCCGTTTTGGTTTTTCACCGCTCTTCCCTAGCTTTTCGACAAAAAAAAATTCAAATTTTTTTGTGGAGAATAACGCATTTTTTTCCGTGAGAGTCACGGTTTTGTTTTCGCGAGAGGCACGGCAGGCCTCTTGGAAACAAAAAAAAACGCGTTTTCTGTTTTTTTTCCTTTCGCGAGAGGCACGGTTTTGCTTCCGTGAGAGGAACGGTTGTACTTTCGCGAGAGTCACAGTCGTGCCTCTTGGAAACGAAAAAAACATATATTTTTTCACGAGAGACACGCTTTTGCTTCGGCGAGAGGCACGGTTGTGCTTTCGCGAGAGGCGGCCGTGCCTCCTCGGAAACGAAAAAAACGCATTTTCTGTTTTTTTTTCGCGAGAGGCACAGTTGTGATTTCGTCAGAGGCACGGGCGTGCTTCTTTCGGTAAGGAAAAAAACCCGTGCTCCAGGTTCGGTTTTTTCGTCCGGTTTTTTTTCTTGAAAAAAAGTTCGTCAAAACCTATCAACATGGGATCTAGTTTTGAAGATCTCGACGCGAGAAATCCAATGGCGAAAGCGGTTTGAGATTTGGATGCACGGTTTAAGAGATAAAACGTTTTGAATAAACGGATCTACAAAAAAGGAGAAAACTTCCAGGTTGCGACAAGTGGTGCACATGCAGCGCGCCACTTGTCGCAACCTGGGAAGTTGGAGTGATCTCTGCAGGGAGTACTCCTTAATTAATGATTTCTCTAGAACCCGGTTCACAAAACCAGTTGGGGGTGAAACCCAGAAATGGGCCGGCCCATAGAAACAGTAGCGCGCGATGGTGGTACGCACTATACCGTTTGCGAGCGACCTACGCGCTATACAGCAGGAGTACAAGGTTAAAGGAATGAACAAATGAAGCGGGTCCACCACGTTTTCTTCCCTAAGAGGCGACCGAGAGGCGATCGCTAGGCGATCGGGAGGCGGCGTCTAGGGTTAGGGTTTTAAACGTAGGGTGGTGGTGATCTCGGGCAGCGGATTCACGGCGACGGCGCTGTGGACTCGGCTGGCTACGGTGTTTCTCCCACTTGAAGGCGGTGCCCATGGCGTCTTCTTCGAGCAGGGGAGGGAGGACTCCCTCGCAGGCGGCGACTCCGACGAAAGCGGCTCAGTCTGAGAAGTCAGGGCAGATTGACAGGTCAAAGAGGGGATCCTCGGAATCCCCGGGTGGCAAGGCATCGGAGGAGGCCGCATCCCTATCGGCGAACATGGGGGGATTGGCACTGACGGAGAAGGAGGCAACCGGGTTTGTGTTCAGCGATCCAGGTCCAGCGCAGAAACAGGATACAAAGTGGGCGGTCGTCGGGAAGTCTTTCTCCCCGCGACCTCTGAATAGGCATACGTTCGAGAGGGCGATGCAGAGGGCCTCGGGACTCCATCGAGAAGCTAAGTTTAAAGATCTAGGGGGCAATATCTTCATGATCAGGTTTGGAAGTGAGGGGGACTGGAAGCATGCTCTCTTCAATGGTCCGTGGCAGTTTGATTTCAATGTGGTGGTCCTAAAGGATTATGATGGTGTGACTAGGCCGTCGGAGATGGTTTTTGATTCTGTTGACGTATGGGTGCACGTTGATGATCTACCTTTGAATAAAAGAACAAAGGAATTTGGCGAGGCTTTGTGGAACTGGTTGGGCAAAACAGTAAGGGTGGATGTGGGAGAGGATGGCATGGCAAGGGGAACACAACTCAGGGTGAGGACTAAGATTGCTTTGCATGAGCCACTAGTTCGTGGTTTTTACCTCAAGAAGAAACCGAAAGATGATGAATAAACTTGGTTTGATTTTGCTTATGAGAGAGTTCCCCACTTTTGTTTTGATTGTGGAAGGCTTGTGCACGTGGGTGGACGGTGCAACCCTCCAGTTGATCCGACGTCCCAATGGGGGGAATGGCTGCGCGCATCCCTTGGCAGATCGTCGACTGGGCCTCATGAGAAAAAGCAAGGAGTGGGGGGGTCGAGCAGTAGTTTCAGCAAGGAAGGCTCTACGTCTAGTGCAGGTGAATATGGCTCAAAAGGGTTTGGCTCAGTCCAGGACCTTCCTACACGCCGTCCATTGTATAGAGATTTTACTCCTTCGGCCGACTCTCATACTGGTGGGACAAGGCAAAATAGGAGAGAGCAGGAGGAGGTCCAAAGCCCGAATAAAATGCGCACTGGCGCGGGGAGCGGGCAGGAACGGGACTTACGTCAGGATCTTGAAGAAAAGCGTGAGAAGGACATGCGTTATGAGCTACACCAGAAAGTTAGGGAGGGTATAATATCCCCAAAGAAACATGCTGACTACAAGGGGAAGATGCAAGAACATGGGGAGAGGTCAAGAGCGGAACAAAGGAGAAGACCTGGGTACTATGTAAGCAGGCCAAGATACGAGGAGGGAGCGTCCCGACAGTGGGACGGCCATATGCAGTATGTGCCTCGAGAGAGAAAAAGGTCTTCCAAACAAGTGTGGGTGGCAAAAAGCGAAGGAGCAAGAAGGGAAGGTGTTGACGGGCCCTCTGGCGACAAGAGGCAGAAGGTGGCGTCAGTTTTTGAGCGTGTTGGTGATCTTGATGCTACGTCAGCGGACCCCGGCCACCGGGGCTGCCGAGACCAATGATTTTCTTGGCCTAGAACTGTCGGGGACTGAGGTTGGACCCGACGGTTGGCGAACTGAGAGACCTGATACGGTCCTACAACCTAGCGGTGGTTTTTTGAGTGGGACGAAGAAGAAGGTGACAGCTATGGAGAAACTTAGATGGAGCTTGGGATTCACGAATGGTATGGCTATGGAATGTGTGGGCAGAAGTGGTGGGCATGCTTTATGGTGGAGAGACAACGTTCAGGTGACAATTAGACCATGGTGTCAGTACTATGTTGATGCGTTACTATCATGTGAGGGTAAATCCTTTAGGTTCACTGGAATCTATGGGGAACCTTGTACGGAGCTAAGGAATAAAACATGGGAAGCTTTGTGTTATCTGAGAAGACAAGATAACCTACCATGGCTATGTGCAGGTGACTTTAATGAAATTATTTTCCAAACTGAACAGAGAGGAAGAAATTTGCGTAGCTTCAACCAAATGGAGGGATTCCGTGAATGCCTAGCTGACTGCGGCTTGGCTGACTTAGGTTTCACTGGATACCAGTTTACATGGGATAACAAGCAAGACGCCAATGCAAACATACAAGTAAGGCTGGACTGGGCTACATGCAATGACGATTTCTTGCAAATGTTTCCGGAGACTACAGTGGAACATGTGGTAGCGGAGGAGTCGGACCATGCAGCACTAATTATTAGAGCGGCCGTGTCACTGGATGCGAGCAGCCCTAAGCTGGACAGAGGTTTCCGTTTTGAGGAAGCATGGACTCATCATGAGAATTATGATGAGATGGTAATGCTTGCATGGGAAGGGATCAATCAGGAGCTAGGTGTTGTGGCGGACATGAGTAAAAAACTGGGCGTAATGTCCAAGGCCCTGCAGAGATGGAGTAGGGAGGTGTTCGGCTCTCTACGTCGGTAGATTGCGAAGCTAAAATCACAACTGAAGGAGGTCAAGGAAAGGGCGTTGCAGACAGACTATTTCGGAGAGGTGAATGATATTGAAGGCCAACTACATGACCTCTATGAGAAGGAAGAGATATACTATAAGCAGCGCTCATGGATAGATTGACTGCAGTGGGGGATCAGAATACTAAGTATTTCCAAAATCATGCATCGCATAGGAGAAGGAAAAATACGTTCAAGTCGTTACTCAAGGAGGATGGGACCCGGTGCTCGTCGGATGAAGAAATGCAGGTGCTGGCAGCGAAGTTCTACGCGGACTTGTTCACGTCAGAAGGGTCGGTGGAGGCGGAGCTATTGCTGCAACATATCGAATCTGTGGTTTCCGAAGAGATGAACACACGGCTAACGGCTGAAGTTTCGGATACTGAAATTGAGAAGGCCTTGTTCCAAATGGGGCCAACCAGGGTTCCCGGTGATGTTCTACCAATGACACTGGTCGTTGCTAAAGAACGATGTGTGTGCAGCGGTGAAGAACTTCCTGTACGGGGTAGCAGCACCGGAGAATTTTAATGATACGATTATTGTCATGATTCCTAAGGTCAACTCACCGGAGTTGATGACACAGTTTAGACCGATTAGTTTATCTAACATGTTGTATAAAATTGCTACCAAGGTGCTTGCGAACCGGCTAAAAGGGATCCTATCGATAATGATTTCGGAGGAGCAAAGCGTGTTTGTACCAGGGAGGCTCATTACAGATAATGTTCTGGTTGCCTATGAGTGTGTCCATGCTATTAGGAAGAGAACTCGAAAGAAGCCACTCTGTGTTGTGAAGTTGGATATGATGAAAGCGTACGACCGGGTTGAGTGGTCGTTCTTGGAAAGGATGATGGCTAGGTTTGGTTTTGCTGAGTCTTGGGTTCAGATGATTATGCGTTGTGTTACATCAGCCCGGTTTTCCATCCAGCTTAATGGCGGGACTTCACACACTTTTCTGCCGTTGAGGGGCCTCCATCATGGGGACCTGTTGTAACCGTATCTGTTACTTTTGTGTGTGGAGGGTTTTTCTGCTTTATTGAAACAGGCGCAGCAGGCTGGTGAGCTTAAGGGGGTATCTTTCGGGAGCACTGGCCCCATGGTAACCCACCTTCTTTTTGCAGATGATTGTATTGTGTTTCTTGAGGGCTCTCATGGTAATCTTGAGACACTTAAGAGCATATTGCATGCTTATGAAGTGGCCTTCGGAAAGAAAGTGAACATGCAAAAATCTTCAATCTTCTTTGGGAAAGGTACTTCAGACACGAATAAGGAGATTCTCAAGGAGGTCATCGGAATTCAGTCAGAAGCGTTAAGTGAAAAGTATTTGGGGCTTCCTACTGTTGTGGGTAGTTCAAAGGAGGGAACGTTTAAATATGTGAAAGAAAGTGCTAAGGGCAAGGTCACTGGATGGAAGGGACAGTGCTTGTCAAAGAAGGCCCGAGAGGGGCTTGTAAAATCCGGACTTCAATCTACCCCAACCTTTACCATGAGCTGCTTCCAACTCACCAAAAAATTGTGCGGGAACCTGACATCTATCTCCTCTAACTTTTGGTGGGGTGAAGCCAATGGCGAAAAGAAGGTTTATTGTATAGCCTGGAAGAAAATGTGTATGAGTAAGAAGGATGGAGGAATGGGGTTTAGGGATATGGAGGCTTTTAACCAAGCTCTTTTAGCTAAGCAAGCGTGGAGGCTCTTGCACTCCACGTCCTGTCTCTATGCTAGTGTGTTGAAGGCTAGATACTACCAAGGGGGATCGATCATAAATGCTACTTGTCCAAGTGGAGGATCTTACACGTTTCGGAGCATTTTGCATGGCCAAGATCTTTTGCTGGAGGGATTGGTATGGAGAGTGGGGGATGGCACAAGCATAATAATCCACCATGATAACTGGATACCACGTAAGGGCTACCTTCGGCCAATGGGCCAGGTTTACGTTCATGGAATATCGAGGGTGTGTGATCTGCTAAATGTAGAAGGCGATGCTTGGGACAGAGCCAAGCTGGATGTCATGTTCAAGCCGGACGATGTGCAAGACATCCTTCAGATTACTGTAGGTGGTCATGGGATGGAGGACATCCCAGCTTGGAATTTCACTAACAGTGGGTAGTTTACGGTCAGATTGGCATATCACCTTTGCATGGAAAAGAAGAGAGCAAGGACCGGACAGCCGGGCTCCTCTTCGTCGGTGGCGACGCACCAAGGGTGGATGGCACTCTGGGGAACGAGTGCACCGGGGAAAGCAATCATACATGTTTGGAGGCTGATAAAAAATGGGCTGGCTGTAGGAACTGAACTTCTTCGACGGCATATCAATGAAGGAGTGTTCATAACTGACCAAAAGATTACTGAAGGAATCCAACACAAGCTAATGATGAAATTGCTGGAGTTCAACTTCACCATTCAGTATAAAAAGGGCATTTCCAACAGAGTGGTTGATGCTCTCTCTCGAGTACTTCCCAAATGCATGTCTATATCCACCGTCACCCGAATGGGCAAAGGAGTTACTTGACAGCTACTAAACTGATCCAACCACCAAGAAGTTGCAGGAAAAATTATCGGTACAATCTCCGTAAAACAAATCTGATTATTCTATGCATCTTGGCATTATCGATTTAAAGGAAAATTCTGGTGGGGAATAACAACAACCTGAGGGAGAGATTAATTTCTGCTCTACATAACTCACCTGTGGGAGGGCATTCAGGTATGAGAGCCACATATCAGAGGGTGAAAGGCATATTTTAGTGGCCAAGTCTTAAACAAGCTATGGAACAGTTCATAGCTACTTGCCCAATATGTCAACGAGCAAAGCATGAGAATTGCTTACAACCAGGTCTTCTAGATCCCTTGCCAGTTGCTGACATGGCTTGGCAACATATCTCCATGGATTTCATAGAAGGACTTCCAAATTCTCAGGGAAAGGATGTGATTCTAGTGGTAGTTGACAGGTTCACAAAGTACTCTCATTTCATACCCCTTTCCCATCCTTATATTGTCCATGAAGGAAATATGCCCTAGAGGCAATAATAAAGTTATTATTTATTTCCTTATTTCATGATAAATGTTTATCATTCATGCTAGAATTGTATTAACCGGAAACATAATACATGTGTGAATGCATAGACAAAACAACATGTCACTAGTATGCCTCTACTAGACTAGCTTGTTAATCAAAGATGGTTATGTTTCCTAACCATGAACAAGGAGTTGTTATTTGATTAATGAGGTCACATCATTAGTAGAATGATCGATTGACATGACCCATTCCTTAGCTTAGCACACGATCGCTTAGTATGTTGCTACCGCTTTTATCCATGACATATACATGTTCCTGTAACTATGAGATTATGCAACTCCGTTTACGGAGGAACACTTTGGTGCTACCAAACGTCACAACGAATCGGGTGATTATAAAGGAGTACTACAGTGTCTCCAAAGGCGATGTTGGGTTGGCGATTTCGAGATTAGGTTTTGTCACTCCGATTGTCGGAGAGGTATCTCTGGCCCTCTCGGTAATGCACATCATCAAGCCTTGCAAGCACTACAACTAATGAGTTAGTTGTGAGATGATGTATTACGGAATGAGTAAAGAGACTTGCGGTAACGAGATTGAACTAGGTATTGATACCGACGATCGAATCTCGGGCAAGTAACATACCGATGACAAAGGAACAACGATGTTGTTATGCGGTCCGACCGATAAAGATCTTCAGAGAATATGTAGGAACCAATATGGGCATCCAGGTCCCGCTGTTGGTTATTGACCGTGAATAGTTCTAGGTCATGTCTACATTGTTCTCGAACCGTAGGGTCCGCACGCTTAAGGTTTCGATGGATGCTTACTATGAGTTTATGTATTTTGATGTACCGAAGAAGTTCGAGTCCGGATGTGATCACGGACATGACGAGGAGTCTCGGAATGGTCGAGACATAAAGATTGATATATTGGAAGCCTATGTTTGGAGTTCGAATGGTTCCAAGTAAAACGGAATTTATCGAGTACCGGAGGTTACCTGAACCCCCGGAGGTAAATGGGCCTCGATGGGCCTTAGTGGAAAGGAGAAGGGCCAGCCCTAGGTGGGCGCGCCTCCCCCTTCCCTAGTCCTACTAGGACTAGGAGAAGGGCCGCCCCTCTCTCTCTTCCCCCTCCGGAATCCTAGTCCAACTAGGATTGGGGAATCCTACTCCCAGAGGGAGTAGGACTCCTTGGCGCACCTCCCTTGGCCGCCGCCCTCCCCCTTGCTCCTTTATATACGGGGCAGGGGGCACCTTGAACACACAAGTTGATCTTTAGATCGCCTTAGCCGCAGCGGTGCCCCCTCCACCATATTCCACCTCGGTTATACCGTCGCGAAGCTTAGGCGAAGCCCCGCGCCGTGAAACATCAAGATCGCCACCACGCCGTCAGGCCGAAACTCTCCTCGACACTCGGCTGGATCGAGTACGAGGGACGCCATCGAGCTGTACGTGTGTCAAGAACTCGGGGCGCCGGAGTAACGGCGCCGGATCGGTCGGATCGCGAGGAGAACGTGACGACTACTTCCTCTACGCCAGATCGCTTCGCTTCGGTCTACGAGGGTACGAGACAACACTCTCCCTCTCGTTGCTATACATCACCATGATCTTGCGTGTGCGCGAGGAAAATTTTTGAAATTACTACGTTCCCCAACAAGTGGCATCCGAGCCAGGTTTTTCTATGGTTTGATGTTTTGCACGAGTAGAACACAAGTGAGTTGTGGGCGATACAAGTCATACTACCTACCAGCATGTCATACTTTGGTTCAGCGGTATTGTGAGATGAAGCGCCTGCACCGACATTACGCCAGACGCTTACGCGAGACTGGTTTCACCGCCACGAGCACTCGTTGCTTAAAGGTGACTGGTGGGTGCTGTCTCTCTCACTTTAGTTGAACTGAGTGTGGCTACGCCCGTCCTTGAGAAGGTTAAACGAGTCTATTTGACGAAGTATCGCTGTGGTTTTGATGCGAGGTGAGACTGGTTCTTGCTTAAGCCCGTAGCAGCCACGTAAAATTTGCAACAACAAAGTAGAGGACGCCTAACTTGTTTTTGCAGGGCATGTTGTGATGTGATATGGTCAAGACGTGATGCTATATTTTATTGTATGAGATGATCATGTTTTGTAACCGGTTATCGGCAATCGGCAGGAGCCATATGGTTGTCGCTTATTGTATGCAATGCAATCGCCCTGTAATGCTTTACTTTATCACTAAGCGGTAGCGATAGTCGTAGTAGCATAAGTTTGGCGAGACGACAACGATGCTGCGATGGAGATCAAGGTGTCGCGCCGGTGACGATGGTGATCATGGTGGTGCTGCGAGATGGAGATCATGAAGCACAAGATGATGCATATCACTTATATTGATTTGCATGTGATGTTTATCCTTTTATGCATCTTATCTTGCTTTGATTGACGGTAGCATTATAAGATGATCTCTCACTAAATTATCAAGAAGTGTTCTCCCCGAGTATGCACCGTTGCCAAAGTTCGTCGTGCCCAGACACCACGTGATGATCGGGTGTGATAAGCTCTACGTCCATCTACAACGGGTGCAAGCCAGTTTTGCACACGCAGAATACTCGGGTTATACTTGACGAGCCTAGCATATGCAGATATGGCCTCGAACACGGAGACCGAAAGGTCGAGCGTGAATCATATAGTAGATATGATCAACATAAGATGTTCACCATTGAAAACTACTCCATTTCACGTGATGATCGGTTGTGGTTTAGTTGATTTGGATCACGTGATCACTTAGATAACTAGAGAGATGTTTTTCTAAGTGGGAGTTCTTAAGTAATATGATTAATTGAACTTAAATTTATCATGAACTTAGTACCGATAGTATCTTGCTTGTTTATGTTTGATTGTAGATAGATGGCTCGTCTTTGTTGTTCCGTTGAATTTTAATGCGTTCCTTGAGAAAGCAAAGTTGAAAGATGATGGTAGCAATTACACGGATCGGGTCCGTAATTTGAGGATCATCCTCATTGCTGCACGTAAGAGCTACGCCTGGATGCACCGCTAGGTGACAGAGCTCGTCTTTGAGCAACGCCAGATGTTGTGAACGTCTGGCGAGCAAAGTCGATGACTACTCTATAGTTCAATGTGCCATGCTTTACGGCTTAGAACCGGGACTTCAACGACGTTTTGAACGTCATGGAGCATATGAGATGTTCCAGAGTTGAAGTTGATATTCCAAAGTAATGCCCGGATTGAGAGATATGAAGTCTCCAATAAGTTCTATAGCTGCAAGATGGAGGAGAACAGTTCATTAGTGAGCATATACTCAAGATGTCGGGTACTACAATCACTTGACACAATTGGGAGTTAATCTTCCGGATGATTGTGTCATAGATGAATACTCCAATCACGCCACCAAGCTACAAAGGCTTCGTGATGAACTATAATATGCAAGGGTTAGTAAAGACTATACCGAGCTCTTCGCAATGCTAAAGGCTGCGGAGGTAGAAATCAAGAAGGAGCATCAAGTGTTGATGGTCAATAAGACCACTAGTTTCAAGAAGAAAGGCAAAGGGAAGAAGAAGGAATTCAAGAAGAACAGCAAGCAAGTTGCTGCTCAGAGAAGAAACCCAAGTCTGGCCCTAAACCTGAAACTGAGTGCTTCTACCGCAAGCGATCGTCATCGAAGCGGAACTGCCCCAAGTATTTGGCGGATAAGAAGGATGGCAAGGTGAACAAAGGTATATGTGATATACATGTTATTGATGTGTACCTTACTAGAGCTCGTAGTAGCACTGGTATTTGATACTGGTTCATTGCTAATATTTGCAACTCAAACAGGACTACTGATTGCTTAACTCGCAAAGGACGAGGTGACGATGCGCTGGGAAATGGTTCCAAAGTCGATGTGATCGCAATCGGCACGCTACCTCTACATCTACCTTCGGATTAGTTTTAGACCTAAATAATTGTTATTTGGTGCCTGCGTTGAGCATGAACATTATATCTGGATCTTGTTTGATGCGAGACGGTTATTCATTTAAATCAGAGAATAATGGTTGTTCTATTTATATGAGTAATATCTTTTATGGTCATGCACCCTTGAGGAGTGGTCTATTTCTTATGAATCTCGATAGTAGTGATACACATATTCATAATGTTGAAACCAAAAGATGCAGAGTTGATAATGATAGTGCAACTTATTTGTGGCACTGCCGTTTAGGTCATATCGGTGTAAAGCGCATGAAGAAACTCCATACAGATGGGCTTTTGGAGTCACTTGATTATGAATCACTTGGCACTTGCGAACCGTGCCTCATGGGCAAGATGACTAGAACACCGTTCTCCGGTACTATGGAGAGAGCAACAGATTTGTTGGAAATCATACATACAGATGTATGTGGTCCAATGAATGTTGAGGCTCGTGGCGGATATCGTTATTTTCTCACCTTCACAGATGACTTAAGCAGATATGGGTATATCTACTTAATGAAACATAAGTCTGAAACGTTTGAAAAGTTCAAAGAATTTCAGAGTGAAGTTGAAAATCATCGTAACAAGAAAATTAAGTTTCTACGATCTGATCGTGGAGGTGAATATTTGAGTTACGAGTTTGGTCTACATTTGAAACAATGCGAATAGTTTAGAACTCACGCCACCCGAACACCACAACGTAATGGTGTGTCCGAACGTCGAATCGTACTTTACTAGATATGGTGCGATCTATGATGTCTCTTACAGATTTACCGCTATCGCTTTGGGGTTATGCTCTAGAGACAGCCGATTCACACTGAATAGAACACCGTCGAAATCCGCTGAGACGACACCTTATGAACTATGGTTTGGCAAGAAACCAAAGTTGTCGTTTCTTAAAGTTTGGGGATGCGATGCTTATGTGAAAAGCTTCAACCCGATAAGCTCGAACCCAAATCGGAGAAATGTGTCTTCATAGGATACCCAAAGGAAACAGTTGGGTACACCTTCTATCACAGATCCGAAGGCAAGACATTCGTTGTTAAGAATGGATCCTTTCTAGAGAAGGAGTTTCTCTCGAAAGAAGTGAGTGGGAGGAAAGTGGAACTTGATGAGGTAATAGTACCTTCTCCCTTACTTGAAAGTAGTTCGTCGCAGAAACCAGTTTCGAGACATCTACACCAAGTAGCGAGGAAGTTGATGATGTTGATCATGAAACTTCAGATCAAGTTATCGCAGAACCTCGTAGATCAACCAGAGTAAGATCCGCACTGAGTGGTACGGTAATCCTGTTCGAAGTCATGCTACTAGATCATGATGAACCTACGAACTATGAAGAAGCGATGGTGAGCCCAGATTCGCAAAATGGCTTGAGGCCATGAAATCTGAGATGGGATCCATGTATGAAAACAAAGTGTGGACTTTGGTTGACTTGCCCAAGGTCGGCAAGCAATAGAAAACAAGTGGATCTTCAAGAAGAAGACCGACGCCGACGGTAATGTTATCGTTTATAAAGCTCGACTTGTCGCAAAGGGTTTTCGCAAGTTCAAGGGATTGACTATGATGAGACCTTCTCACCCGTAGCGATGCTTAAGTCCGTCCGAATCATGTTAGCAATTGCCGCATTTTATGATTATGAAATTTGGCAAATGGATGTAAAGACTGCATTCTGAATGGATTTCGGAAGAAGAGTTGTATATGATGCAACCGAAGGTTTTATCGATCCAAAGGAGCTAACAAAGTGTGCAAGCTCCAGCGATCCATCTATGGACTGGTGCAAGCATCTCGAGTTGGAATAAACGCTTTGATAGTGTGATCAAAGCATTTGGGTTTGTACTGCACTTTTGGAGAAGCCTGATTTACAAGAAAGTGAGTGGGAGCTCAGAGCATTTCGATATTATATGTGGATGACATATTGCTGATCGGAAATGATATAGAATTCTGGATAGCATAAAGGGATACTTGAATAAGAGTTTTTCAATGAAAGACCTCGGTGAAGCTGCTTACATATTGGGCATTAAGATCTATAGAGATAGATCAAGACGCTTAATTGACTTTCACAAAGCACATACCTTGACAAAATTTTGAAGAAGTTCAAAATGGATCAAGCAAAGAAAGGGTTCTTGCCCGTGTTACAAGGTGTGAAGTTGAGTCGACTCAATGCCCGACCACCGCAGAAGATAGAGAGAAAATGAAAGATGTTCCTATGCTTCAGCCATAGGCTCTATCATGTATGCAATCTGTGTACTGGACTGATGTGTGCCTCGCTATAAGCCTAGCTGGAGGTACCAAAGTAATCCAGAGTGGATCATCGACAGCGGTCAAGAACATCCTGAAATACCGAAAAGGACTAAGGATATGTTTCTCGATATGGAGGTAACAAAGAGCTCATCGAACGGTTACGTTGATGCAAGCTTTGACACCGATCCGGACGATTCTAAATCGCAAACCGGATACGATTTACACTAAACGGAGGAGCTGTCGGTTGGTGCAGTTCTAAACAAAGCGTCAGAAGGGATCTACATGTGAAGCGGAATACATAGCAGCTTCGGAAGCAGCTAATGAAGGAGTGCGGATGAAGGAGTTCATATCCGATCTAGGTGTCATACCTAGTGCATCGGGTCCAATGAAAATCTTCGTGACAATATCGAGCAATTGCCTTAGCAAAGGAATCCAGATTTCACAAGAGGACCAAGCACATCAAGAGACGCTTCAATTCCATCCGGACTTAGTCCAGACGGGAGACATAGAGATTTGCAAGATACATACGGATCTGAATGTTGCAGACCGCTGACTAAGCCTCTTCCACGAGCAAAACATGATCAGCACCAAGACTCCATGGGTGTTAGAATCATTACTATGTAATCTAGATTATTGACTCTAGTGCAAGTGGGAGATCAAGGAAATATGCCCAAGAGGCAATAATAAAGTTATTATTTATTTCCTTATTTCATGATAAATGTTTATCATTCATGCTAGAATTGTATTAACCGGAAACATAATACATGTGTGAATGCATAGACAAAACAACATGTCACTAGTATGCCTCTACTAGACTAGCTTGTTAATCAAAGATGGTTATGTTTCCTAACCATGAACAAGGAGTTGTTATTTGATTAATGAGGTCACATCATTAGTAGAATGATCTGATTGACATGACCCATTCCCTTAGCTTAGCACACGATCGCTTAGTATGTTGCTACCGCTTTTATCCATGACATATACATGTTCCCGTAACTATGAGATTATGCAACTCCGTTTACGGAGGAACACTTTGGTGCTACCAAACGTCACAACGAATCGGGTGATTATAAAGGAGTACTACAGGTGTCTCCAAAGGCAGATGTTGGGTTGGCGATTTTGAGATTAGGTTTTGTCACTCCGATTGTGGAGAGGTATCTCTGGGCCCTCTCGGTAATGCACATCATCGAAGCCTTGCAAGCACTACAACTAATGAGTTAGTTGTGAGATGATGTATTACGGAACGAGTAAAGAGACTTGCGGTAACGAGATTGAACTAGGTATTGATACCGACGATCGAATCTCGGGCAAGTAACATACCGATGACAAAGGGAACAACGATGTTGTTATGCGGTCCGACCGATAAAGATCTTCAGAGAATATGTAGGAACCAATATGGGCATCCAGGTCCCGCTGTTGGTTATTGACCGTGAATAGTTCTAGGTCATGTCTACATTGTTCTCGAACCGTAGGGTCCGTGCACGCTTAAGGTTTCGATGGATGTTACTATGAGTTTATGTATTTTGATGTACCGAAGAAGTTCGAGTCCCGGATGTGATCACGGACATGACGAGGAGTCTCGGAATGGTCGAGACATAAAGATTGATATATTGGAAGCCTATGTTTGGAGTTCGAATGGTTCCGGCGAAAACGGAATTTATCGAGTACCGGAGGTTACCTGAACCCCCGGAGGTAAATGGGCCTCGATGGGCCTTAGTGGAAAGGAGAAGGGCCAGCCCTAGGTGGGCGCTGCCCCCCTTCCCTAGTCCTACTAGGACTAGGAGAAGGGCCGCCCCCTCTCTCTCTTTCCCCCTCCGGAATCCTAGTCCAACTAGGATTGGGGGAATCCTACTCCCGAGGGAGTAGGACTCCTTGGCGCACCTCCCTTGGGCCGCCCCTCCCCTTGCTCCTTTATATACGGGGCAGGGGGCACCTTGGAACACACAAGTTGATCTTTAGATCGTTCCTTAGCCGCAGCGGTGCCCCTCCACCATATTCCACCTCGGTTATACTGTCATGAAGCTTAGGCGAAGCCTCGCGCGGTGAAACATCAAGATCGCCACCACGTCGTCAGGTCGACGAAACTCTCCCTCGACACTCGGCTGGATCGAGTACGAGGGACGCCATCGAGCTGTACGTGTGTCAAGAACTCGGGGCGCCGGAGTAACGGCGCGGGATCGGTCGGATCGCGAGGAGAACGACGACTACTTCCTCTACGCCAGATCGCTTCGCCGGGTCTACGAGGGTACGAGACAACACTCTCCCTCTCGTTGCTATACATCACCATGATCTTGCGTGTGCGTAGGAAATTTTTGAAATTACTACGTTCCCCAACAGTCCAGAGTGTAGCTCAAGCCTTTGTGGATAACATTACCAAACTACATGGACCTCCAACACTCATTATCTCTGACAGAGATAGAATCTTTACCAGCCAACTATGGAGAGACATCTTTGCTGCATACAAAAGTGAACTAAGGTACAGTTCAGCCTATCACCCTCAAACAGATGGCCAAACAGAAAGGATCAATCAGTGCTTAGAGACTTATTTAAGGTGCATGACTACACAAGAACCAAAGAAGTGGTTAGCATGGCTTCCCCTAGCGAGTATTGGTACAATACCAGCTATCATACAAAGATTGAAAATGAGCCCTTTCAAGCACTATATGGATTTCCTCCCCACCGATTGCAGAATTAGCAATTCTGGACCAGATAATGAGGAAGCACAGGATTTCTTAACAGCCAAGCAAAATATGTTGCATCAACTGAAAGAAAACCTGTTGTAGGCTCGAATAGAATGAAAAGTATGCAGATTTGAAAAGAGTAGAGAGAAAATTTGAAGTGGGAGATTTGGTTTATCCGAAGATGGCACCATACAAAGCTTGCAAGATTTGGATTCAGAGGAGCACTTAAGCTACACAACAAATACTATGGACCATTTTTGGTGATCCGAGAAAATTGGCAACTGTGCTTATAAGTTGCAATTCCTGCAACAAGTGCAGATGCACCCGGTTTTCCATGTCACCGCTTAAAAAGCATTTGGGTCACAAGTCCATTCCTAGCCCGTGATCTACCCATGGTGAATGCTGATGGCACTATCAAGACAGTAACCTGCTCAAGTCTTGGAAGTCGCGGTTCCTCGCAAAAACGCTCCAAAGGGTACGGTGGAAGATTCAATGGGCAAACCTACCAGCGGAAGATGCAACACAGGAAGATGCTGAGTTCATCAAACACACCTTCCGGCATTCTTTCGGCGACGACTCAAGCATGGACGACAACCAACAAGACGCCGTGAGGACACGTCGGCTCTTCGGGGGGGTAATGTCAGCCTCGCTATCTCAAGACTCATATTCGAGTAATCGTGGCGATTCCGCACATAACGATTCGGGAGATCCAACGGCCGAGATGTATCCATCTAGTAGCTCGCGTCGCCAGCCGTTACTTTGCCTTGCCGTCACTGTTACTTTTCATGTACGCCTGTCGACAGCTAGACAGCCACCTACTTAACAGCCGGGTTGTGGCTGGGGATGGGCATTGAATCTTGCGTAATTCCCTTTGAGGATGAACCCTAAACTCATACGGCATAGCCTATAGTAATATAAGCCCAGATCGGGGCCTCTTTCCTCGCGATTCTCTGAAATTCGTCCATACAAATCGTCCTCTGAACCTACAGATCATCTAGGACCTGACACGAGGGCTCGCTCGTCGGCGACAGATATGGGGAGGGGGGCGAGGAGTAGAATGCGTCGAGGGCTATCGGAGGATCTTCTCGCTGCTGCGCCGGCGGGGGGAGAGGAGAGTGAAGCGACGAAGGGGCCAGGGCCAGGGCCGGAGTGCGCTGGGGAGGCCCGTGCGAGTGGGTCGCAGGGCCCAAGTGAGTAGCGATGACTCCAAGCAAAATACAAAGCTCTTCTAAAAAAAAGCAAAATACAAAGCATTCTCCATCTAAAAAAGCAAAATACAAAGGAGACCTCAAAAATATTTTAATTGATATTATCCAGTGTTTAAAAGCTATTGTATCAACCCATGAAACCATTCAAAAAGTTACATCCTTGTGATGCCTTTGGAGCTCCAAAAATGGTTGTTTATTTGGCAACATTGTTGCTGTCATTTCTTCACAGCAACTTCAGCCGTGTATATAAAACCGGACACATCAAACGTTTGCGGACATGTCCAGATGTATCCGCGGACAATGGCAGGGGAGTCGATCATCCTACCGTATGCATCAAAAACGCATCAAATCCAGACAGCAGTGGCTCAGCGGACTGTCCAGATTTCCCGCAAAGCTTCACCAGATTTTGGTCGGATTTAGTGAATTTCGGTGGTCCAGATTGATCACGTTTGGTGTATTTGTTGGATGGCAAAAGGTGTTCAGACCATCACGTGGTCTAATATTTAGTGGCATTTTATCGTATGACAGTAAAGATGCCTTCACGCCGGGCTTTAGTGAAACAATATTGTACAGAAGGAAAGCACTAAGGGCATGACCAATGCATAGCCCTAGACATGATGCCCCACATGCCAACTAGGCTCGGATGCCATGCTGGTTGCGCAGAGGAGATTGGTTCCTTGGCTCATAAAGTAAAGAAAAAATTGGAGAAAAAAGAAAAGAAACAAAAGGATGAAACAGAGGAGACAGGGACCTATGGCTGCTCGTGGAAAAAACGGAAGAAAGAGAAGGTGTGCCTCGAGGCTATAACTGCATTGGACATTTTTTGTTTTGAACTATGGCCTCAATCCCAAACATTTACGTGGATGTACGGGGCAACACCTTTATTGTTGCCTCCACTTTACATGCCTTAACAATGCACGATGATGGCACCATGACCGAACCCTTCCTCTTCAGGGCATTACCCTTAAATCTGACCTCCAAATTATAGGTCCTTAGATTTTCTCCGACGCTTCAACTCTAGGGTCCATGGTCATTCTAGTACGCCAGCTTTCTAGGGTCCATGGTCATTCTAGTACGCCAGCTACATGAATTGGAACGGCGGTATGACCTATGGTCACTGAGTTCCTCCAAGCTACAACTGAGGTGTGATCACTTTACCGAAAATTTAACAATAGCATACTGAAGAAATAGAATTGTGTTAAGAACCAAACTGCACAACTACGCAAGCATCCCCGATAAAAAAAACATCTTCACACAACAAAGACCAAGAGGAACCAGGTGCCACAGGAAATCCTACTTTGGAGTTAAACCGAAATTGCATACACAACATCGAATATCAAACTATTAACCCCAGACAAGATCCAAACTAACCATTCCAACAACTACCTAAATGTCCCAGGATTAACTTCTACGTTTAATCCATGAGCAGATGAGCTTGTGATCGGCAACGGATTTCCACCTATGATTTATAGCGTATGATTGTGCAATTTTGGATAACTCCGTAATATTTATTTCTTGCATGTAGATACATATGTCAATGGTATAGACTTGCGTTTCGATCCTTTTTGCATATGAGGCGTTGAGATATTCTTGAAATGGCGTCAAGTGAAAATACTTAGAAACATTATTAGGAGAAAGAGTTGTGATGAAAATCAAACTTAAGTACAATGAATATTTGGACAACAACATCTGAATATTTCTATTTTTAGTGGTTTTCAAATCAATTCACTGAGGATTACCTTGCGAACTAAGTGATTGTTGATGGTGCAATGAAAATAAAGTATTTCACCCAGACCGCTATGATGAACTTGAAACCTCCCTTAAGATGGTGAAGGACACGCAGACGGTCATCACAAGAGGTTGGACTAAGCTTGTGCATGTCTTCAACATGGAGGAGACCAGCCAAGCTGTTGCCTGTCCATTGTCGGTGGAGGTGGCACTGCGCCACAACTTGCGGACAACACGGCAGCGAAGGACGTCCTTGGGGGCAACCGAACACTCCAAACAACAACAGTGAAGACCTCCATAAACATAGGCTTGGACCACGCGCGTCTAGCTGAGGACGTCAAGGTGAACCGGGAACCTAACATCTCTCCATTGTGTGTACAGCGAGGACCAAAAACCTACCGCAAACTGGCACCTGAAGACATCAAGATGAACCGGGAACCAGCATCTCTCCATTGCATGGGCACTAGAAGAATAGGTGCTCAAGTATTTCTTCAGTCTGCATCTGCCAAACGGCACAGTTTACATTGTGGCCAACGTCGTAGTGGCGGCGTCCGAACATATTTCTTGTATACTCCCTCCGTTCCTAAGTATACATAGCACGGACATATTTCTTGTATACTCCCTCTGTTCCTAATTATACATAGCTCCGTATGTAGTCCATATTGAAATCTCTAACAAGACTTATACTCCCTCCGTCCGAAAATACTTGTCATCAAAATGGATAAAAAGAGATATATCTAGAACTAAAATACGTCTAGATACATCCTCTTTTATTCATTTTGATGACAAATGTTTTCGGACGGAGGGAGTATTTTGGATCGGAGGGAGTAGTAGTTATCTTATAGTCAAGATGAAAAGGCAGGTCCGTCCCGTGTGTGACGGCTTGGTCTCCTGTCTGGCGATCGGAGGGAGTAGAAGGCCTCTGATACATAGCTAGAAAATACAATATAAATGTCTATTAAAAATATTCTAAAAAATATGATCCTAGCATCGCATACATCCACATGAACAGTGAAAACCAAAAAAAATGTTCGTGATGAGCAAGATATTCAACATTCTGGGACAGGGAATCTCTCTCACATACACCTACATGAATAGTGAAATCCAAAAGAAATGTAAACACTATTAAAAAATCTAACTTTTCTTAATAAACATTTTTTTTTGTAATGGAATGGCATTCATCAATGTCTAAAAAAGAAATTCAACATTTTGGGACATGGAGTTTCTAAGCTCACATGCACCCAGATGAACAATGAAATTCTAAAGAACTAAAAAACTGATTTTAATTAATAAATATTTTTCTGTGATGGGATGACATTCGTGGATGTCCGAAAAAGAAACAAAATCAATGCTTTGAAGACTATTTTTAAAGCTTTTTGGAGCAGTGATTATATCTTTTTTGCCCATACATCCACGAATGTTACTGTTGATACCATGTGCATATGAGCTCAGACAAGAAACACACTTTCGAACATTTTGGTCCAATATAGGCAAAAAAAAATTACAAACAACAGTTGGCAGGGGTCGCAGTGTTTACAATATGTTCATGGTAAAAATCAGGTAGATGGATGCTAACCAGAACAGGTAATGCAGGAAATGAGCTCATGAGTGGCCTTCTGCAATGTGGCAAAAGGAGTAGTGTCAACAAAGTTTGAAAAATATACAACTGACAAATTTCAAAAGAACAGAAGACGGTAAGCTCTGCTACTAAGAAAGAAGCCATGCTATCTTGGAACCTTCAACTCATCACAGGCCTGTATCTCAGAACCTCTTGGACAGGTTAGTCGAAAACCTAGATCAACGGAAATTCGGAGTCAATTCAATTGCTGGACAAGAAAGGCTTGTCTCCGATGGTTGGTCGCGTCCCTCTCATGAGAACCGGCTCTGTAAACCGACTGAAACGTGGTCTCAGGTACCTATCAACATGCAGACTGTTCCCAGGCAGATTTACATTTACAGACAATAATAAGATACTATGCAAAAAACAGAGCAAGCAAGATTAAAGAGAAATCACACACACACAGCTGAACCAAACCAGGTACAACTGGAGACTCCAGCACAGGCCAAACCACAAAGGTTATGGCCCAAGGTCCAAGGAGGACACTTGGAGTGGAGAAAAGCAGCTGTTGTTTACAGTGTCATACGACACTTCATATGGTCAGAGATTCTTCACCGGGATGATATAATATGAACAAAGTTAACAATATAAAAGGTAGAAGACCTAAGCGGTTTTAAGCCTCAGAAAGCCACAAAAATATCATCATTTGGAATCTGACGGTAATTCCAACATGAAGCTAATCATCATAGGCGTCAATTGCATCCTAGATCTAATTTAGAAGATAGATTGCCCAACAATCGTTGGGCTAAAACCCCCGAAGAAAATGACGAAAGACTGCATCTCCCATATTTTCTAGATGGAACTGTTTTCTTAGCGATTATGGTAGACATTGCTGCACAGATTCTCTACTACCACAAATCCATCCCACACATTAACAACTTGGGAAGTAATTAGCATTTCAAATTGCAGCCAGCACCGTTCACATTACTTAACAATGCGAAGTGAAAGTAAACAGGGTAGCATAGATACTCCCAACACATCATGATGACACTCAAGGCGGCACAAAAGGCACCAGGTGATAGCAAAAGTGCTAGCAAAGTCATATAATTGTTCAGTTCTACTAGTACTATGAAGTAAGAACTAGGACCGTGCTCATAAAGAATGGACACTCCGAAGGCATACATGGCAAACTAGAAGTACCACCTTATAGCCCTATGAAGAATGGAGGCTCCATATCCATATACACAAATCTTTCTTCTTGTATCTCACTGAATGGAAGGGGAATCAGGCTCTCCTGGATGTACTGATTAGTGAAGTATACTGGATGCTTGGCCTCTTTGATTTCGACATAACCTAGAAACTTTCCATCAATGTCACAATGCAACAGAAAGTCAGGACCCTGTGGGCCAGTACACCAACAGGTCAGGAGCTCACGCTGGTAAAGCAGCGCCATCTTAGAAATAAATCTCACACTTAAACCAAACTGTGGTGACGTCTTCATCGCTAACAAGTTAATCCGGTACTTCAAGGCCCAGGCCTCAGCATCATAGTCTTGCATAACCCAAATCTCTATGGTAGCATTACTGCTGCTGCATGAAGCAAGCTTGCCGTCCATCTCCAACAACGACAAACGACAGCCCAACTGGTCAGGACTGCGCATCCATCGGAACATCTCAGTTACTGTGTTGAACACCATAATGTCCACAGGAGTCTCCATGTAGATTCCTGTTAACCAGTGCAGGTTGCCGCGGTGATTGAGTTGTGAACTATAGCAGGAATCAAAAGCATCTTGACAACTGTATCTTGGCGAATGCGTTGACACTGACGGCCGACTGATGCTCCTCGGCTTGTCAGATCCTACCGTGAGAACGTAGCCGCGATGGCAGACATACGAGAACCAGAGCATCCGGTATTCCCCAGAAGGTTGGTGCTGGTAGAATCCGGCTATGTAGAAGTCGGAACCCCATGGAGATGAAGATTGAACTCGGGGTTGTGGTAGTGGAGCACATTTGCGAGTGGTTGGGTTGCAGATCCAGAAATAAGATCCACAGGACAAGATAAGAAGGCCATCACAGGAACCTGCGAGTTTAATTAACTTAGAGTGTCGAATGATTGGCGAGAGCTTTTGATTGGAGGCCATGGCACCGTTGTCACGGAAGACAACGAACCTGGCTCCTTCCTGCCCAGGGATACACTGTCTGATGACAGGGAGCGAGGGCTGGCGGCAATGATTGTCGAGCACGAACTTGTTGGTGGAGGTGGCACTGCGCCACAGCTTGCGGACAGCGCGGCAGCGAAGGACGTCCTTTGGGGGCAACCGGACTAGGATCTCTTCAATGACAATCCACTCGGGCAGGTCGTCAAGGATGGTCGTGTGGCTTCTTTTCGTCATGTTGGTTGACCGCCACCAGTGTCCCATCAAAGCTACAGTAAAGAAAAAGAAAAGATGGACATGATTGAGCTTATCTGTACCCCTAAATTCAACTTGGCAAATGAATAACAGTATTTGGCATAGGTCAACAGATAATGTGATGCTTTAAATTAAAGTGTTCTATGGCACAGTACTGCTATGAACAATCTACGATGTAAAAGAGCAGCCAAAATCTGTTGGCAAGAACCATAACTCAAAAGTGTGAATTGGCTAGATTTTCCCAATTGTCGTCCCAACCCTATGTAATGAACAGAAAATCCTGTAGCAGATACGCCAGCAGTTTCCTCATTACTTGATCGTGATGCAATCGAAACAATAGTATAAATTGGCAAATTATAACTGAGAGATGGACATTCATTCAGCGTACTATTTCAATGTAACAATAATTACTGCAAAAACAAGTCGGTACTCAGTAGTGACTAACGAATAGAAGGTCAAACGAATGAACAAATGCTTCCTATGCTTGTTGTGATCGCGTCATAGTTCTAGTGACCTCAGTTGAGATGCCATCGAACATAGCCATGCATAACTGGTCAAAAAGGAACGTGAGTTTGTGGGGGTTCCAAGCGCAGTTTCGTCTTACCAGTACCAGAGCAGCGGGTACCTCCTCCCGCTCCGCCGCTGCACGCGTCACCGTCGCCGGGAGGGACGGCGGCGACGCTCCCCGGAGCAAAGGAGGCGAGGGCTCGCTCGTCACCGGGACGCACCCGCTACCAGCGGCGACGGGGAGGAGGGTGCGGCGAGCCGACGACGCCGTCGGAGGATCTTCTCGCAGGTGCGGCGGCGTCGGTCGGGTCTGGAACTCTGGACTTTTCTTTTGTCGGTCGGGTCTGGACTATGTACTGTACGGGACGGACTCCCGACTCGCGAGCCGCCTGTACGAGGCGGCTGCTCGTTTGCTTCGTCAGAGCAAATACAATAGAGCTGAGTCGGTGGCTTATAAGAATAAACTAAGATTCTTTCAGAATTAATATAAGAGCGTTTAAAATACTAAAATAGTGATCTAAACGCTCTTATATTAATTTACAGAGAGAGTATATTTGTGCTTAGTTGGAGGAAAGAGAAGAGGAGAGAGAAGGAAGCTCTTTCGTGAAGAGCCATTCAAAGACGCGCTCCTGCAAGACTTTGTGAGAATGAAAGTGGGCCACATAATAAAAAAGTAGTACACTCTTTTGATCTACTATTGTACATGTTGACTATAAGATGGGCTGTAGATGACATGGCACTGGCTTATAGCCAGCAGCTGGCTATACTATTAACCATGCTCTCACGGGGCCCGAGTGTGGGAGGTGACATCTGGGGCACTCCTCTTTTTTAGGGCTTCTGGAGCGCTCTTACAGGCTAGCTGGAGTACTAACTAGTCATACTCCATCTGTTCCTGGTCGAATATGTGTCATGAGTTTATTGACGCTTATATTGGAGGCCATAAGGTTTCTGGTCAGCCCAGGCTGCCACATAGGGATGTGAGTCCCTTCGAAAGTATATACAGAGATTCAGCGTGTGTACCCTAATATTCCGATGTACACCCTGCTGCTGTTATTGCCGCATTCCAACGAATATATGCAAACGCAGGATGCGAGAGGAGATGAACATACAGAGGGTGAGCTCTGAAGATGACGATGCATCAACCCTGAAGAAGAAAGGCCGGAAGCGCAAATACAAGGCAGTCATGGTTGTTGAAGGCTTCGGCAACACTAAGCCCAAGACCGAGAGCTCCGACAAGGAGGTTGCCGGGTGCACTTATGGTCATGAGGTTGCAGCTGGCGACAAGGCAGAGAATCCCGGCAAGCCATACTGCAAGATCCACCGTACCAAGGGTCACGATCTCCAGGAATACCGGCAAGTTGAGCAACTTGTGAGAAGCAGAAAGCTGAATATGAGAAGCGCGACAAGGAGAAGGGCCAAGACGGTGCTGGCGGGTCCGGCAAGAAGAGTCGCGGTGGCCGGGGAGGTCGCCGCGGCAAGGCCAAGCAGCAGAAGGATAAGTCTGCTCGAGGTCGTGACAAGAAGGATGATGATGAAGATGATGACGCGGATGAAGAGGAGTCCAGCGAGTAAGAATCGCAGAAGGCAACAAAAGCCATGTGCATTGACGGAGGCGCATCTTTGCACTCTTCTCACCGCTAACTCAAGCAGTGGGCGCGCGAGATCAATGCAGCCGAGCCGACAATAGAAGCACAAAATACACTCAAGTGGTCACGCACGCCCATCATACTGGTCCAAATACTAGCGTGTAGAGAGTATGATGCAATACGTGTGTGTTGTACACCATGTTGTCCCACATAATTGACTGTGAGCGGGGTGAATAATGACTTCCACTGAGACATGGTTACATTATTGTTTTCTTTTGAGGTAAATATACTGAGAGTTTTAGAACTTGTACGCGGCGGTCAGTTTGACACACAAACCTATAAAATATGTGATTCTGATCATCGAACATGCGCGGGCATGCAAATACGCTCATATATCCTGTATGCGAGAGTTGGCGATTGGCGCGTCGTTTTTTTTTGTATAAAACCGCCTCGTCTGGTCTATACATTTTAGCCTCCATCTCAGGTGCAACCTATGTCTGCATCATTATCTTCACCTGCGTAGTACTACCTCCGTCCTGGTTTATTGGTACCCTTTGCATTTTGTGCTTAATTTTCACCTTAGATTTAACTAATAAAATGTTAATACATGTAACAAAAAATAGTATCACTGAAAACTTTAAATATGAATCCAACAATATAATTTTTGACGACATGCATTATTATTTTCTTACTTAGAGCATCTCTAGTAGACCTCGTATAATGCCACGACCCGCGAAATAATCGCCAAAATATGGGTTCATGTGAAAAAAGTTACCCGATCAGACCCCGCAAACGCGTTAGACCCGTAAATATTTTTGCGGGACGTGGCAAAATTCCCACCCCAACCCGCGAAAACGCAGGTTTTCCCCCTCGCCCCGTCGATGCCATGTATATAGCGGGAGCGGTTGGCGGGGGGACATTTCAGCCCACGCTTTTCCCCACCCACTGCCGCCGGGCCGCCGCCTACGGTTCCGGCCATACCAGCTGTCGGGATCATGCTGGCGGGCTGCCACACGCCCGAGATTGTCCTCCACCACTTCCTCCTGCCTCGACAGGCTGGGAAGTTGCAGATTGGCGCTTGTTTGTCGCGGCCGTCGGATTTGGCGTTTCGGGCCACCGGCGGCTGAGCCAAGCCATGGATTGGTCGGGGAGCACCACGCACAGCCCCGGCAAAGCCCCAACCCACATGCAGGTACCGGTTCGTCCTCTAGCCACCGTCGTCGGTTTGCCGGCAAGGACTCGGCCGACCGTTGCCCGGGCTCGGCGCTCGCGCAGTGTCTCGCAGGCTAGCTGATGCCGCTCATACAGTACGACTGCACACAAACAGTGTTGTGGCTAACATCTAGCATGCCACAACACCCCAGATGGGTATTCTTCAAATGTGAAAATGACGGGGTATGTTCTTGTTTTCATTCGGGTTTGTCAACCTATTCGGTTCAATTTCGGTAGCTTATTGAGATGGTCATGTGTGTAGGAAGGTGGATGCTTCTTTTGGTATTGGGAAGAAGAATACATCAATTTATTGATTGGAAGAAACTTAATAGATGTTCGTGCACTCGTTGGTAGAATTGAGGCTAATGATCGTCTGCATGTGCAATTGGAGAAGAAACTAGAGGGGAAGCATCGTCTACTTCTTTAGAATCAAAGAAGAAGAATGAAGAATGCAATCAAGAATCTGCAGATCAACATTGAAGGCATGGAGAAGATGTTAGTCCAATTTAGTGGGAGCAGTTATGGAAGTTGGATATCTTCTAAAATGTCTAGTTGTGGTTCGTGTTTTCTTTAGTCTTGCTATTCTAGCAAAGATTTGGTGAATTATTATGTATCCAATGCCCTTGAAGAAAATAAAGAAGCAAAGAAATGTGTTTTCATGACCGAAATTGAAATGCAAATTACTGATTTAGTGGCGTATGGCGACGAGAGAGACCCAATAAGCGGACCCAGAAAAAGGATATTCCTGAATATCCTTTTTAGGGTCCGCTTATGGGTCTGCTCAACCACCGGCGCGAATATCCTTTTTTATGGGTCTGCTCGGCCACCGCCCGCGCCAGCCCGCAAAGCCGTTTTTCCGCGAACTGTAAATGTATTTTGCGGGTCGACATCCTTCTTGCGGTCCACAACAATCGCCACACTGACAGTCGTACTATTGGCTGCCACATACAGGAGCAAAGGCTCTTTTTCAATAGGTGCCGCAAGGACTGGCGGCTCAGCTAACTGTTTTTTGAGCGCCTCAAACGCCTTATCAGCAGCATCACTCTAGAAAAAATGATATGTCTTCTTCATCATCTGGTGTAAGGGCATATTTCTCACTATGTGGTTTTGGTGATTGATGACAGTGCATTTGCGGACTAATCATGTGCATTGAGCATTTCATATATCTCATGTCTAGGCACATTCGTTGCCCCTCGGAGCCTATCGAAGACGGTGGTTCTCTACGTTTCTTTTCGGTGGATTTGAGTCATAGGAAAGTCATACTATTAAGAGGGTTCCACTTCGGAAAGGTTATGGTGGAATCAACATGTACACATCTATTTCTTTGCACCACCTTTCCTTCGCTTCTTTGGAGCTCCGTCCATTTATCCTTGTCGCTGCGAGAGGAAGGCTTTCAAGTGCTATAGTTTCTGTGGTGTGCGGTAGTACTGCTCAAGGGAGCAGTAGTACCGCAGGGGCCTGCGGTAGTACCGCTCACGAAAGCGGTAGTACCGTGCCATGCGGTAGTACCGCTCCTGGCGAGCAGTAGTACTGCTGCCTCTAGCCCAGAATGATGTCGCGCTCGGAAGTAGGCACGGAAGTAATTTTTTACGGCTGCCCTTACGCGGTAGTACCGCTCCCTGCGAGCGGTAGTACCGTGCCGGATTTTCGCACGTCCCAATCTCAGCGGAAGTAGTCACGGACTTAATTTATGTAGTCCGTGCCTTTTCCAGCCCTGGTGAGCCCCTGCCTTGCGGTAGTACCGCAGAGGCGCGCGGTAGTACCGCTCGTTGCCTAGTGCAACAGGACCTCACCTGGCTTCTACCACATGATCGGTAGTACCGCAACGTATGCGGTAGTACCGTAGCGCCTTGCGGTACTACCATGAGCTTGTGCGGTAGTACCGTGTCCCGCGGGCTGAGTAAGTGGGTAACGGTTGGATCTTTTCCCCCACTATATAAAGGGGGTCTTCTTCCCAAGAAGACCACCTTCCCAAGCTCCATTGTAGCTCAAAGCTCCATTTTCGCCCGATCTCTCTCCCTAGCCAATCAAACTTGTTGATTTTCTAGGGATTGGTTGAGAAGGCCCCGATCTACACTTCCACCAAGAGAAATTTGATTCCCCCCAGTAATCCCTTGCGAATGATGTTACTCTTGGGTGTTTGAGCACCCTAGACGGTTGAGGTCACCGCGGAGCCATATTCCATTGTGGTGAAGCTTCGTGGTGTCGTTGGGAGCCTCCAATTAAGTTGTGAAGATAGCCCCAACCTTATTTGTAAAGGTTCGGTCACCGTCTTCAAGGGCACCAATAGTGGAATCACGACATCTCGCTTGTGTGAGGGCGTGAGGAGAATACGGTGGCCCTAGTGGCTTCTTGGGGAGCATTGTGCCTCCACACCACTCCAACGGAGACGTACTTCCTCTCAAAGGGAAGGAACTTCGGTATCACATCCTCGTCTCCACCGACTCCACTCTTAGTTATCTCTCACCTTTACTTGTGCAAGCTTATATTGTGTTGTATCCCTTGCTTTCTTGTGTGCTTGTTGTTGTTGCATCATATAGGTTGTTCACCTAGTTGCACATCTAGACAACCTACTTTGATGCTAAGTTTAATTTGGTCAAGAAAAGCTAAAAATTGTTAGTTGCCTATTCACCCTCCCTCTAGTCAACCATATCGATCCTTTCAATTGGTATCAGAGCCTCGTCTCTTTATTAAGGACTTTGCCGTCCAAGAGTATGGTTGACACCACGGACGAGGTGGAGGATCACCCTGGTGCGAATCCCACTTTGTCTACGGTCGATGTGGGATCATCGGTCTCTCGTGAGGAGTTCAATGCGGCTTTGGACACATTGAAAACCTCCATGACGGCCGAGGTTAAAGGCATGTTTAAGGAGTTTCTTGATGGGCTTAAATTATCCACCGAACCGTTGGGAGCGGTTGACCCGCTAACAAGGTGGCGGATGCTAACTCCAAAAAGGGGGAAGCTAGTAGTGAGCAAGTTCCTTTTGCCTAGTGGTAGGAGTGGGAGTGGCATCTTTGCCCATGTTGAACCTCCATTTACTTATGGAGGACCGGTTCCCTCCATGCATATGAATCATGTTGGTCCTCCTCCTAAGCTTGTGAAAAATGAGGATTCTGCTTCTTGGGTGTATCGCTTTAAACGTCATTTAAATCATAGTTCTACTAATATTTGGAGAATTATTGAGCAAGGTTTCTACCCGCAGGAACCAAGCAACTTCACTCCTAGAGAAGTCGTGGACCATCAATTCAATGAGTCTGCTCTCTTCGTTCTCCAAGAAGCAATTCTTCCCAAAGATATTGCACACCTTCGACCCCTTCACCGTGGCCAAGGAAGCATGGCAACATGTTGTTTCCATTTACAAGAGAAGCACAAGCATCCAACGCTCCAACTTTGAAGTGGTACAAGATGAAGCCGATGAATTTGCGATGAATGAAGATGAAGAACCTCGTGAGCTTTACCGGAGATTAACCACTCTCGTGATCTCACTCCGAAATCATGGGAGCAAGGATACGGATGACAATTGGATCAAACGCAAGTTTCTCAAGGCCATGATGCCCTACCACAAGGCCATGTCCTCCGTCATCCGTCAAAGGCTGTACTTTCACGCCTTGTCCTCAAGTGAAGTGTTGCATGAGTTTGTTGCTATGAGGATCTTGGACAAGACTGCTGACAATGCGGTGTTGTGTTCTCAACGATCAAAGAAGCCCAACCTTGCTTTGAAGGCCAAGGCTAGTGTGGAAGAAGAGAGTGAAGAGGAAGAAGAGGAATGTTGCCACGAAGTACCAAGTATGCTTATCATGAGCACATGGCTCTCGCGTCACGGCAATTTTGGAGCAAGAAGAACACAAGGCCCAACTTCAACAAGAACAACTCAAGTGGCACCAAGGGTAAGCAACATGTAAGGACATGCTATAATTGTGGCAATGTGGGCCACTTTGTTGCGGAATGCCCGTAAGAGAAGAGGGAAGACAATGGGTGCAAGCTTATCCGAAAAGACAAGGCCAAGTTCTTCCCCAACAAGAACAACTTCACCAAAAAGACTCCTCCCAAGGGGTTGGTGGCACAAGAAGAGTAAAATGAGGATGATGAAGACGGTGAGACAGATGCCATGGCCTCCATTGCCATTGCAACAACTCCACTAGTGTCCCTCTTTGATTCACCCAACAAGAACATCACGCCAAGTGCCTCATGGCTAAATCCACCAACAAGCTAACCCCCAACATCAAAACCACCATCACTACTAATCCTTCCTTGACGGATTGCATTGATGAAAGTGAGGGGTCGAAGGAGGAAGAAAATGAATTTGAGTCTTTTATGAGTAAGCTCAAGGATAAATCCAAGAAGCACTTCGTTGCTCTCTTGGAACAACTTGGTGAAGCCAATGACATGATCGAGGATCACAAAGAAACCATCTCTAGGATGTAAGGGCATAGTCATGACTATGCCAATGAGATATCAAATTTCTCTAATGTGCTTGAGGAAGAGTGTGGTCATCATTTGGCTCTTGAGGAGTCACACAACGATGATCATGCTAAATTAAAGAAAGATCTTGATCATGCTCTTGTTGTATCTTGTGTGCTCAATTCCGAGAAGGCTAAACTTGGGGTTGACCATGCTAGACTCAAGGAGGAGTTTGATATACTTGACAAGGTTCACAAGGCCTTGAAGAGTGCTCATGCAAGCCTCAAATAGTCTCATAATCAACTCCAAGTGAAGCTAACCAAGGAGAAAGCCACATTTCCTCATATGGTTTTAATTGATAATGCAAATGCTACTAACCCGTGTTGTGAGCATGTGCATCTTGTGGAGGAGAATGCCAAGTTGAAGGAGCAACTTGAGAAAGGCCTTGTGTCGTGCATACAAGGAGAGAAGAACCCCAACAACCTTTTGAGCAGTCAAAAGTAAGTTGTGGCCAAGGAGGGGATTGGGTTTGCACCCAAGTCCAAGAAGAAGAAGAAGAATGACAAGACCACACAACCTCCTGCTCTCAAGCAAACCTTTGTGAAGGAGGTAGAGGGTACTCCTAAGGAGAATAAGAAAAATGCGAAGGGTGGCGGTGTCAAGAAGGGCAATGCTGCTCCTTCTAATAAATCCGGCGATTTTAACCCTTCTTATGTGTTATGTCAAGCTAGTGATGGGCATGTTTATGCCAAATTTTTTGGTTCTTCTTATGAGTACATTGAATGGTCTATTTGGGTTCCTAAGACCCTTGTTGCTAACATCAAAGGATCCATTAAAAATGGGTACCTAAAACCAAGCATTGATCTCTTGTAGGTGTTTGCTTCCGGTGGGGGATCATGGTTGCTCGACAGTGGAGCCACAAATCATATGGCTGGAAGCAAGGACTTGGTGGTGAACGTGCATAAAGTTTCACGTATGCCCACCAGTGTCGAATGGGGTGATGCATATTCTAAGGTATTGGGTCTTGTCAAGGTTGTGATTTCTCATGATCTCACGATTGATAAAGTCATGCTTGTTGAGTCCCTTGCATACAACTTACTTTCCGTTCGTCAACTTGCACTCATGGGCTTTACCACTTTCTTTGATATTGATACCGTGGCCATCTTGTGGAGAAAGACTCTTAAAGTAGCCTTTATTGGGCATGTCAAGAATAGTCTTTATGTGATTAACTTTTCGGAGCAACCCACTAAGACCGCGACATGCCTAATGGCTAAAGTTGACGTGGGATGGTTTTGGCACCGCCGTTTAGCCCACGTCAATATGAGATCTTTGCAAAGTCTTCTCAAGGGGGGCCATGTCCGTGGACTAACAAATGTTAGTTTTGCCAAAGATCGTGCTTGCAGTGCTTGTATCGAAGGAAAGCTACATGAGAAGGCTCATCCTCCCATGACTATCATCTACTCGAAGAGGCCCTTGGAGCTCCTTCACTTGGATCTCTTTGGTACTCCATCCTTTTATAGTCTTGGGGGTAGAAAGTACTGCTTGGTGATTGTGGATGATTACTCATGGTACACTTGGGTATATTTCTTCAAGAGGAAGAGTGAGACCCCACAAACCATCATCAAATTGGCAAATGAAGCTCAACGTCAACACAATGCAAAGATCTTGACAATAAGAAGTGACAACAGTACCGAGTTCAAGAACTACACCTTGGATGAGTTTCTTAGTGATGAGGGGATCAAGCATCAATATTCCGCACCATACACCCCTCAACAAAATGTTGTAGCGGAGAGGAAGAACCGGACGTTGATGGATGCTGTAAGTGCATCTAGTGCCCCTTAGTGATTTTGGTGTATTGAAGACTTATAGGTTAAGGGACTAATGTGTTTATGAGTGTACACAGGTCTATAAGTCTATGAGGAGTTTAATATTTACAGAGAAAGTCGACCCCTAAAAATGAATATCTTCGACTGAAGATTTTGGTATTCCTGAAGACTTTCATGAAGACTTTGAAAGTGAAGAAATTGGTGTGTCCGTGAAGACTTGATATTCATGCAAGGAATATGAAGATTGAAGACTTTCGTTTTCATATTTTTGTTTTTCTCCTTCTTGAGTCATAGGAAACACCGTACTGTTAAAGGGGGTCGAGGAAATACTAAGGAAAAATTTCCATGTGATGCTTAACTCAAAATCCTACACCTACCAATCCCTTCGAGTGAAGCCATTGAAATCTTATCTGATTCATCAATTTCTTGAAGGATGAGATGAAGTTCTTCCGTCATTGAGAAATTTTTTTCGACCGAGGAGTTAGGAATTCGCCAGTGCGGATTGCCTACACAGTGAGGAACATGATAGCCCTGAGGAATTTGAGAGTCAAAATTCCGTCCATTGCTGTGTTGCGCGC
Organism: Aegilops speltoides; assembly: GCA_021437245.1. Classification (NCBI taxonomy): domain Eukaryota; kingdom Viridiplantae; phylum Streptophyta; class Magnoliopsida; order Poales; family Poaceae; genus Aegilops; species Aegilops speltoides. The sequence goes on along the minus strand of CM038147.1, from coordinate 491,453,378 downwards.
CAGCTGTCCCAAAATATCTTATCCACCTAACGGTCATATCATCAAAGGGCATTTATATCTTATCATGTCGGGCTGCTCCCTAGGCTATAAATAGCCGCCCCCTACAACCACTAGCTGGTTGGCTGCTCCGAGAGAAACTGACACTTGTCATTTGAGAGCAACCCATCCTCCGAGGACTTTGAGCGAAAATCATCGAGTGAGGAAAAACCCAAACCCAAGCACCTACAAACCCAAAGTGATTGAGCATCACTGAAGAGATTGATCCTGCGTGGATCCGACACTTGTTACCTTTGAAGACTGTGCTTCTTCCAGACGGTTAGGCGTCATGGTCTAGAGCATCCAAGAGGAATTGTGGATCGCTGAGTGACCGAAGTCTATGAAGGTTTGGAAGTTGCCTGAAGACTTACCACGAGTGATTGGACGAGGTCTGTGTGACCTTAGTTCAAGGAGAATCTGGTGAGGACTTGGTGTCTGAGCTGCGTGCTCGGCCGATCGGGTGTCCGGACTGTGTGTCCTCGAGTTTAAATACTCAGCCGCTCCAACCAGACGTACAACTGAAACAACAGTTGGAACTAGTCTACCAAATCATTGTCTTCACCAACCTTACTGGTTCTATTTCCTCAAGTCTTTCATTTCTTCATTACTGTGTTGAGTGATTGTTCATATCTGTGTTTGAAGACTTTGACTGAAGACTTTCTCAATTTCCTCAGTTCAATTTCTTCAGTCTGTTTGTCTTCATCTTGTGTTATCCTGTGTTTACGCTTTCTGTACTCTGTGTTTGTCTTCATTTCATCATGATGACTACGTGTGTATTATGTCATGCTTACTTCTGAGTACTTATTCCGCTGCAAGTAGTTCTTCGCTAAGGAATTTCCTCACCGGCAAATTCCTCAGTGAAGAATTCATAAAAATCGCCTATTCACCCCCCTCTAGTCGGTATAATGCACTTTCAATTGGTATCAGAGCAAGGTACTCCCTTGTTCTGTGAGATTTTGGTTTAACCACCTGGAGTTCTAGTTATGTCGACCGCAGGTATGATCAAGGTCTCTGCTGGGTGTCCTACCTTTGATGGCACGGACTACCCCTACTGGAAGAATAAGATGCGAATGCATCTTGAAGCAATTGACAATGATCTTTGGTTCGTTGTGGAAAATGGTGTTCCTCACCACACCTTCCACGAATGCTGCTGATGTGAAGAGATTCAAGCAACTCGATTCTCAAGCGAAGAATATCATATGTGGTCATCTGAGTAAAGGGCAGTATGGTAGAGTGAGTGCATTGGAAACTGCTAAGCTTATCTGGGATAGGCTCTCCAAAGTAAACGAAGGAGTCTCAACTCAACGTGACTCTCGTGTTGACGTTCTTCGCAATCTCTTCAACCTCTTCAAAAGACTCGACAATGAAAATGTTCAGCAAACCTTCGATCGCCTCACTGATATCTCAAATGAGCTTCAAGCGCTCGGTGCCACTGACATCACCGACCATGAGGTGGTGAAGAAATCTCTAAGATCACTCGATTCTTCATTTGACACTCTGGCACTGATGATTCAAGAGCATGCTGATTACAAGTCACTAGATCCCGCTGATATCCTCGAGAGGCTAAATACTCATGAGTTCCGACTTCTTTCAAAAGAGAGATCTCTATGGTTCAAGCTATGGAAAAACACGTGCCCTGAAGGCCAAGGCAGTGTCTGAATCTAAATGTGAAGATTCAGGTAGTAGCCTTGGTGATCCTGAAGAATTGAGCCAGGAGCTAGCACTGCTCGTGAAGAAGTTCCAGAAATTCTCAAGACGTGGTCGCTTTGGAAAATCTTCAAGGAGCAGTGATTCCTCATCAAGTGACTATAAGATAAGGCTATGCCACAAATGCAAGAAGCCTGGTCACTACATTCAAGATTGTCCTCAGTGGGAAAAGGAATTAAAGAAGAAGAAATACAAGGATTATAGTTCTGATGATGCCAAGAAGAAGAAGAAATCTTCAAAGTCTTCATTATCAAAATCCTCAAAGTCTTCATCCCACAAGAAGAGCAGCTCCGAGAAGGCTCGGGCATTCATTGGCAAGGAAATGGATTCTGAGGCTGAATCTGAGGATCATGAGGAAGAGGAGGCATCCGAGGAGTCTGAGTCAGGTGTGGCAAGTCTAGCTCTTGCTACCGCATTTGTCAGCAAGTCTATCTTCAACTCTGAAGAAAATGGCAACACCAACAACGCTGATGAAGGCAATGACGACTACGCCCCACCTATTGCTTCATGGCAAAGGCTGCTAAGGTAACTAAATACCCTCCTCCGAATCAAGTGAGGATGAATCTGATGAAAATCTTAAGCCTAGCTACTCTAAACTTGCTAAGATTGCTGTGAAACAACAAAAGGCTATTGAAAAACTTCAAAACATGCTAGACAAAAGTGATGATATGTTGGGTGATGAAATGGACCGCACTAAAGACTTAACCGAAAATCTTCAGAGACTTGGTCTAAGTTTGACAACCTTCAAAGTCATCATAAAACTCTCTTATCTGATCACGAGAAGCTTTCTTATGAATTTCTTCAAAGAAAGCAAGATCTTGAGAAGCTAAGAGTGAGTTATGAAGATCTTCAGAAGGAGCACGATTCATTACTTGCTCAACAAATCAGCGCTACTCAGGAAGAATTTGATCCTCCATGCTTAAAGTGCATTGAACGTGAATCTGCTAATTCTTCACCTGAATGTTCAAATACTTCAAATGTTACAAATTCTTCACTTGCCTCTGCTATCACTAATTCCTCATCTGAGGACATTGCTAGTATCACTGACGATGCAGGGCTGAAGGAATTGTATATGACAGGCATGTACAAAAGCCTCAAAGGGCATTAGACTCTTTGTGATGTGCTTAAAAAGTAGATCCTCAACAAAAACCCTAGGAAAGAGGATATTGCTTTTGAGAGGAAACTCAATGCTGATGGAACATATTGGAAGCCTGAGCAGTACCCCAAAACCTCATGGGTTGCTGCAAAGGGACCTCGAGTTGATCCATCTAACTTATCTGGCTTTACATGTGAATCTCCTCATTCTTCTGATGAGTCATTTGACTCCAACTATAAACTGTTCAAAAATCAGAATGGTGAAGTATTTGCTAGATATGTTGGCACTAACTGCAGGAATGGTTCCCCTATGAAGAAAATCCAGGTTCCCAAAAGTTATGTTGAAAGTCTTCAGGTGAATGTCCTCATGACACCACCAATGAAGAATAGGAACCCCAGATCAAACTCTTCATATGGACCAAATTCTTCATATGGATCCAAGTCCCCATACGGACAAAATTCCTCACATAGATCAAATTCCACAAATGGATCAAAGTCCTCATATGAACATCATTGTGCTAACCCTTCTGTTTCGCAGGGTAGAGCTAAGGGCTATGAATATGCGCATTATTCTTCAAATCATTATGTTCATAAGTCCTCGAAGAATTTCTCTGCTTATTCATATGCTCACCCTAACCCCTCTTATGTGAAGCAAAGTGGACTAGCTTCTATGCCAGCTTTCTCATATGGTGCTCGCGGAGTGATGAATTCTTTGCCACCCCTTCAGATGTGGGTGGTGAAGAAAAAGAACTAACTTCTTCCGCAGAGGTCAGGTCTCGGGCGTGCTTTAACGTCTCAAGAATTTCTTTGGGGCCCGATAAATCTGCTCGAAAGGACGATGCGAATCATGATGAAATGAACTTTCATTTCACACGCCCTCACACCGCTAATACGTGCTATTGCTTGATGAAATTGAGCTGATGAAATTGACGTCATATTCTTCACTGATGAAGTATATGAGTTCGTAAGATGCACTAATTCATCTGCAGGATGATCATCCCAAAGCAAACGAGTGGGTCCTCGATAGTGATGTACAAATCACATGACTGGTGACAAGAACCTATTGATGGATGCTCCCTTAACACCGTCACATCTGAAGCATATCATCTTCGCTGACAAAGGCAAAAGTCAGGTATTGGGTCTAGGTAAGGTTGCGATCTCAAAGGATCGACACATGGACAAAGTCATGCTTGTCAAGTCCTTAGGATACAACCTCATGTCTGTCTCAATGCTTTGTGATCTCGATATGGTTGTTGTATTTGGAAGAAATCGTTGTGTTGTGATCATGGAAGTGACCATTCCAAAGTCTTCAAGGCTTTAGGAGAGGAGATCAGATATTGTTGATTTCTCTACAGACCACAACCCGTCGTGTGCTTCTTGGCAAAAGCTTCGAAGGCTGGCTATGGCACCGACGACTTGGTCACGCAGCATGAGGAATTTGCACACGCCATGCGAAGAAGAAGCATGTCATTGGCATTGAGAATGTCAAATTCCTCAAGGATAACTTGTGTGGTGCCCGTGAAGCTGGAAAATGACCAAGGCCAAGCATCCAAAGAAAGACTATCATGACCACTACTCGTCCATTCGAATTGCTTCACATGGACCTCTTTGGTCCTAATCATTACTCAGCAGTCACTAATGATGCATATCTATATGGCTTTGTTATTATTGATGATTACTCTCGTTACACATGGGTACACATTTCTACTGACAAACATGAAGTGCAGGAAGTCTTCAAACGATTTTCCTCGAGAGCTTCAACCAACTTTGGTGTGAAGATCAAGCACATCAGGAGTGACAATGGAACTGAGTTCAAGAATTCCGGTCTTAATGACTATCTTGATGAACTTGGTATTACTCATGAGTTATCTGCTCCTTATACTCCTCAGCAAAATGGCGTCGTGGAGCGCAAGAACAGAACTCTTGTTGAGATGGCTCGCACTATGCTCGATGAATACAAAACGCCTCGTCGTTTTTGGATTGAAGCAATTGATACCACGTGCCACATCATCAACAGAGTATATCTTCACAAATTCTTCAAGAAGACTGCCTATGAACTCCTCACTGACAAGAAACCCAATGTGAGTTATTCAAAGTCTTCGGTGCTAAATGTTGGATTAGGGATCCTCATCACAATGCTAAATTCGCACCAAAAGCACATGAAGGTTTTATGCTTGGTTACGGAAAGGACTCGCACACCTACAGAGTCTTCAACAACGCTCTTCACAAGGTTGTTGAAACTATAGATGTGCGGTTTGATGAAACTAATGGCTCACAAAGAGAGCACCTACCTTCTGTGATAGATGAACCAGCACCTGAGGATTCTATCAAGTTCAAGGCTACTGAGGATGTCATTCCTACCAATGAATCTACTGAAGAATTCATTCCAGAACGCGAAGATCGTCGAGCTAATGCACCTGAGGAAAATGCTGAATAAAATGGTGCTGAAGAAAATGTTGATCAAGTTCCTCGAAGACAACCAGCTCATCCTCGCGTTGCAAAAGAAGTGCAAGTTGAAAAGATCATCGATGACATTGAAGCACCAGGTCCTCTCACCCGCTCAAAAGTTTCACATTTATCTAAATTTTGTGGGCACTATGCTTTTGTCTCCATCACAGAGCCCAGTAAGGTAGATGAAGCATTTCTAGAGCCTGAGTGGATTCAGGTCATGCAAGAAGAATTACATCAGTTCAAGCTCAACAATGTCTGGGAACTGGTCAAACGCCCAGATCCTCGCAAGCATAATATCATTGGCACAAAGTGGATCTACCGCAACAAGCAAGATGAAAATGGCCTTGTGGTGAGGAATAAGGCATGACTTGTAGCTCAAGGCTACACACAGGTTGAAGGAATTGATTTCGATGAAACTTTTGCACCTGTTGCTAGACTTGAGGCTATTCGCATATTACTTGCTTATGCTAACCATCATAATATCACTTTATATCAAATGGATGTGAAAAGTGCATTCCTCAATGGTAAGCTTGAGGAAGAAGTATATGTTGCTCAACCCCCAGGTTTTGAAGATCCAAAGAATCCTGACAAAGTCTTCAGACTCAACAAGGCCCTCTATGGCCTCAAGCAGGCCCCTCGGGCGTGGTATGATACTTTGAAGGAATTCTTCGTGAAGAATGGCTTCACACCCGGTTCACTTGACCCTACTCTCTTTACTAAATCTTATGATGGTGAACTGTTTGTGTGCCAAATATACATTGATGATATTATCTTTGGCTGTACTGACCAACATTATAGTGATGAATTTGCCTATATGATGAGTGAAGAATATCAAATGTCTATGATGGGAGAGTTGAAATTCTTCTTAGGTCTTCAAATTAAATCAACAACACAATGGCATATTCATATCTCAGGAGAAATACCTCAAGGATGTTCTGAGGAAATTCGGCATGCAAGATTGCAAAGGAGTCAAAATTCCTATGCCCACAAATGGCCATCTATGTACTGATGAAAATGGTATTGACTTCGATCACAAGGTATACCGCTCCATGATTGGTTCTTTATTGTACTTATGTGCATCTAGGCCAGATATAATGCTTAGTGTTTGCATGTGTGCCCGATTTCAAGCTACACCGAAGGAATCACACCATAAGGCTGTGAAGCATATTCTTCGATATCTAGCTCACACACCAACACTAGGACTATGGTACCCCAAGGGCTCTACTTTTGATCTCATTGGATATTTTGACTCTGACTATGCTGGTGATCGTGTGGACCACAAGTCAACATCTGGTACTTGTCATTTCCTCGGACGATCTTTGGTCTGTTGGTCCTCGAAGAAACAGAATTGCGTATCACTGTCTACTACGGAAGCTGAGTACATTGCCGCTGGTTCTTGCTGTGCTCAATTGCTGTGGATGAAGCAAACTCTCAAGGACTACGGCATCAACGTGAAGAATGTGCCTCTCTACTGTGACAACAAGAGTGCCATCAAGATTGCTCACAACCCAGTTCAGCACTCGAAGACAAAGCACATTCAGATTCATCATCATTTTCTTCGCGGTCATGTGTTGAAGGGCGACATCTTTATTGTGTTGGGGAACGTAGTAATTTCAAAAAAATTCCTACGCACACGCAAGATCATGGTGATGCATAGCAACGAGAGGGGAGAGTGTTGTCTATGTACCCTCGAGACCGGGCGTAAGCTTTGACGCAACATAGAGGAAGTAGTCGTACGTCCTCCCGGTCCAAACCGATCCAAGCACCGTTACTCGGCACCTCCGAAGTTCTTGACACACGACAGCTCGATGACGCACCTCGATTTCCGATCCAGCAGAGGCGCTGGGGTTCCATCAAGACGACGGCGTGCAGGACGATCTTGATGTTCTCTGTTGCGGGGCTTCGCCTAAGCACCGCTACAATATGACCGAGGTGTAATATCGTGGAGGGGGGCACCGCACACGGCTAAGGAACGATCTCAATGATCAACTTGTGTGTCTAGGGTGCCCCCTACCCCCGTATATAAAGGAGGGAGGGAGGAGGTGGCCGGCCCAAGGGGAGGCGCGCCATAGGGGGGAAACCTACTCCAAGTAGGTTTCCCCTCCTTTCCTAATCCAAGAGGGAGGGGGAAGGAAGGAGTAGGAGAGGGGAAGGCAAGGGGTGCCGCCCCCTTCCTTGTCCTATTTGGACTCAAGGGAGGCGCGCCACTTGCCCTGGCCGCCCTCTCTTTCTCCAATAGGGCCCATCAAGGCCCATTACTCTCGGGGTTCGGTAACCTCCAAGACTCGGTTTTCTCCGAAACTTCCGAACCTTTCCGTGTCCGAATATAGTCGCCCAATATATCAATCTTTATGTCTCGACCATTCGAGACTCCTCATCATGTCCGTGATCACATCCGGACTCGAACAAACTTCGTACATCAAAATACATAAACTCATAATATAATCATCATCGAAACCTTAAGCGTGCGGACCCTACGGTTCGAGAACAATGTAGACATGACCGAGACACGTCTCTGGTCAATAACCAATAGCGGGACCTGGATGCCCATATTGGTTCCTACATATTCTACGAAGATCTTTATCGGTCAAACCGCACAACAACATACGTTGTTCCCTTTGTCATCGGTATGTTACTTGCCCGAGATTTGATCGTCGGTATCCAATACCTAGTTCAATCTCGTTACCGGCAAGTCTCTTTACTCGTTCCGTAATACTTCATCTCATAACTAACTCATTAGTTACATGCTTGCAAGGCTTTAGGTGATGAGTATTACCGAGAGGGCCCAGAGATACCTCCCCGACAATCGGAGTGACAAATCCTAATCTCGAATTATGCCAACCCAACATGTACCTTCGAAACACCAGAGAGTACCTTTATAATCACCCGATTCGTTGTGATGTTTGGTAGCACACAAAGTGTTCTTCCGGTAAACGGGAGTTGCACAATCTCATGGTTGTAGGAACTTTGTATAAGTCATGAAGAAAGCAATAACAGTATACTAAACGATCAAGTGCTAGGCTAACAGAATGGGTCATGTCAATCACATCATTCTCCTAATGATGTGATCCCGTTAATCAAATGACAACTCTTTTGTCCATGGCTAGGAAACATAACCATCTTTTGATCAACAAGCTAGTCAAGTAGAGGCATACTAGTGACACTATGTTTGTCTATGTATTCACACATGTATTATGTTTCCGGTTAATACAATTCTAGCATGAATAATAAACATTTATCATGAAATAAGGAAATAAATAATAACTTTATTATTGCCTCTAGGGCATATTTCCTTCAGTCTCCCACTTGCACTAGAGTCAATAATCTAGTTCACATCACCATGTGATTTAACATCAATATTCATATCTCAGATATGATTAACACCCATAGTTCACATCTTCATGTGACCAACACTCAAAGGGTTTACTAGAGTCAATAATCTAGTTCACATCGCTATGTGATTAACACCCAAAGAGTACTAAGGTGTGATCATGTTTTGCTCGTGAGAGAATCTTAGTCAACGGGTGCATCATATTGAGCCGTATGTATTTTGCAAATATTCTATGTCTACAATGCTCTGCACGGAGCTACTCTAGCTAATTGCTCCCACTTTCAATATGTATCCAGATTGAGACTTAGGGTCATCTGGATCAGTGTAAAAGCTTGCACCGATGTAACTCTTTACGATTGTCTCTTTTATCACCTCCATAATCGAGAAATATTTCCTTAGTCCTTACTAAGGATATTCTTGACCAATGTCCAGTGATCTACTCTTAGATCACTATTGTACTCCCTTGCCAAATTCAGAGCAAGGTCTACAATAGGTCTGATACATAGCATACTTTATAGAACCTATGACTGAGGCATAGGGAATGACTTTCATTCTCTTTTCTATTTTCTGCCGTGGTCGGGTTTTGAGTCTTACTCAATTTCACACCTTTGCAACACAGGCAAGAACTCTTTCTTTGACTGTTCCATCTTGAACTATTTCAAAATCTTGCCAAGGTATGTACTCATTGAAAATCTTATCAAGCGTCTTGATCTATCTCAATAGATCTTGATGCTCAATATGTATGTAGCTTCACCGAGGTCTTTCATTGAAAAACTTTTTATTCAAGTATCCCTTTATGCTATCCAGAAACTCTATATCATTTCCAATTAATAATATGTCATCTACATATAAAACTAGAAATGCTACAGAGCTCCCACTCACTTTCTTGTAAATACAGGCTTCTCCTAAAGTCTGTATAAAACCATATGCTTTGATCACACTATCAAAGTGTTTATTCCAACTCCAAGATGCTTGCTCCAGTCCATTGATGGATTGCTGGAGCTTGCACACTTTGTTAGCATCTTTAGGATTGACAAAACCTTCTGGTTGCATCATATACAACTCTTCTTTAATAAATTCATTAAGGAATGCAGTTTTGACATCCATTTGCCAGATTTCATAAAATGTGGCAATTGCTAACATGATTCGGACAGACATAAGCATTGATACAGTTGAGAAGATCTCACTGTAGTCAGCACCTTGAACTTGTCAAAAACCTTTTTGCGACAAGTCGAGCTTTGTAGATAGTAACACTACTATCAACGTCCGTCTTCCTCTTGAAGATCCATTTATTTAACATGGCTTGCGATCATCGAGCAAGTCAATCAAAGTCCATACTTTGTTCTCATACATGGATCATATCTCAGATTTTATGGCCTCAAGCCATTTCATGAATCTGGGCTCATCATCGCTTCCTCATAGTTCGTAGGTTCATCATGGTCTAGTAACATGACTTCCGCACAGTATTACCATACTACTCAGTGCGGACTGTACTTTGGAAGACCTACGAGGTTTTGTAGTAACTTGATCTGAAGTTTCATGATCATCATCATTAGCTTCCTCACTAATTGGTGTAGGAATCACTAGAACTGATTTCCGTGATGAACTACTTTCCAATTCGGGAGAAGGTACAAATTACATTATCAAGCTCTACTTTCCTCCCACTCACTTCTTTCGAGAGAAACTCCTTCTCTAGAAAGGATCCATTTTTAGCAACGAATATCTTTGCCTTCGGATCTGTGATAGAAGGTGTACCCAAAAATTTCCTTTGGGTATTCTATGAAGACACACTTCTCCGATTTGGGTTCGAGCTTATCAGGATGAAACTTTTTCACATAAGCATCGCAGCCCCAAATTTTAAGAAACGACAACTTGGGTTTCTTGCTAAACCACAGTTCATATGTTGTCGTCTCAACGGATTTAGATGGTGCCCTTTTAATGTGAATGCAGCTGTCTCTAATGCATAACCCCAAAAATTATTGGTAAATCAGTAAGAGACATCATAGATCGCACCATATTCAATAAAGTGCGGTTATGACGTTCGGACACACAATAACGTTGTGGTGTTCTAGGTGGCGTGAGCTGTGAAACTATTCCACATTGTTTTAATTGAAGACCAAACTCGTAACTCAAATATTCGTCTCCGCAATCAGATCGCAGAAACTTTATTTTCTTATTATGATGATTTTTTCACTTCACTCTGAAATTCTTTGAACCTTTCAACTATTTCAGACTTATGTTTCATCAAGTAGATATACCCATATCTGCTCAAATCATCTTGTGAAGGTCAGAAAATAATGATACTTGCCACAAGCCTTCATACTCATTGGTGCGCATACATCGGATGTATTATTTCCAATAAGTCAAGAGCTTCGTTCCATTGTTCGAAGAGCGGAGTTTTAGTCATCTTGCCCAAAAGGCACGGTTCGCAAGCATCAAATGATTCATAACCAAGTGATTCGAAAATCCATCTTTATGGAGTTTCTTCATGCGCTTTACACCGATATGACCCAAGCGCGATTGCCACAAATAAGTTGCACTATCATTATTAACTTTGCATCTTTTGGCATCAATATTATGAATATGTGTATCACTACAATCGAGATCCAACAAACTATTTTCATTGGGTGTATAACCATCGAAGGTCTTATTCATGTAAGCAGAATAACAATTATTCTTTAACTTCAAATGAATAACCGTATCGCAATAAACATGATCAAATCATAGTCATGCTCAAGCATAACGCCAAATAACATTTATTTAGGTTTAACACTAATCCCGAAAGTATAGGGAGTGTGTGATGATGATCATATCAATCTTGGAACTACTTCCAATACTCATCGTCACTTCCCTTCAACTAGTCTCATTTGATACGTAACTCTGTTTGAGTTACTAATCTTAGCAACGAACAAGTATCAAATACTCAGGGGCTACTATAAACACTAGTAAGGCACACATCAATAACCTGTATATCAAATATACCCTTGTTCACTTTTCCATCCTTCTTATCCACCAAATATTCAGGGCATTTCCGCTTCCAGTGACCATTTCCTTTGCAGTGTAAGCACTTAGTTTCAGGCTTTGGTCCAGCTTTGGTCTTATTCACGGGAGTGACAACTTTTTTGCCATTCTACTTGAAGTTTCCCTTTCTTTTCCTTTGCCCTTTTCTTGAAACTAGTGGTCTTGTCAATCATCAACACTTGATGCTCTTTCTTGATTTCTACCTTCGTCGATTTCAACATCACGAAGAGCTCGGGAATCGTTTTCGTCATCCCTTGCATACTATAGTTCATCATGAAGTTCTAGTAACTTAGTGATGGTGACTAGAGAATTCTGTCAATCACTATCTTATCTGGAAGATTAACTCCCACTTGATTCAAGCGATTGAAGTACCCAGACAATCTGAGCACATGCTCACTAGTTGAGCGATTCTCCTCCATCTTTTAGCTATAGAACTTGTTGGAGACTTCATATCTCTCAACTCGGGAATTTGCTTGAAATACTAACTTCAATTCCTGGAACATCTCATATGGTCCATGATGTTCAAAACATCCTTGAAGTCCCGATTCTAAGCCATAAAGCATGGTGCACAAAACTATCAAGTAGTCATCATATTGAGCTAGCCAAGCGTTCATAACGTCGCATCCGCTCTGCAATAGGTCTGTCACCTAGCGGTGCATTAAGGACATAATTCTTATGTGCAGCAATGAGGATAATCCTCAGATCGCGGATCCAATCCGCATCATTGCTACTAACATCTTTCAACACAGTTTCTCTAGGAACATATCAAAATAAACATATGAAAGCAACAACGCAAGCTATTGATCTTACAACATAATTTGCAAAATACTACCAGGACTAAGTTCATGATAAATTTAAGTTCAATTAATCATATTACTTAAGAACTCCCACTTAGACATACATCTCTCTAGTCATCTAAGTGATCACGTGATCCAAATCAACTAAACCATAACCGATCATCACGTGAGATGGAGTAGTTTTCAATGGTGAACATCACTATGTTGATCATATCTACTATATGATTCACGCTCGACCTTTCGGTCTCCGTGTTCCGAGGCCATATCTGCATATGCTAGGCTCGTCAAGTTTAACCTGAGTATTCTGCGTGTGCAAAACTGGCTTGCACCCGTTGTAGATGGATGTAGAGCTTATCACACCCGATCATCACGTGGTGTCTCGGCACGACGAACTTTGGCAACGGTGCATACTCAGGGAGAACACTTCTTGATAATTTTAGTGAGAGATCATCTTAAAATGCTACCGTCAATCAAAGCAAGATAAGATGCATAAAGGATAAACATCACATGCAATCAATATAAGTGATATGATATGGCCATCATCATCTTGTGCTTGTGATCTCCATCTTCGAAGCACCGTCATGACCACCATCGTCACCGGCGCGACACCTTGATCTCCATCGTAGCATCGTTGTCGCCACGCCATCTATTGCTTCTCGACTATCGCTACCGCTTAGTGATAAAGTAAAGCAATTATAGGGCGCGTTGCATTTCATACAATAAAGCGACAACCACATGGCTCCAGCCGATTGCCGATAACCGGTTACAAAACATGATCATCTCATACAATAAAATATAGCATCACGTCTTGACCATATCACATCACAACATGCCCTGCAAAAACAAGTTAGGCGTCCTCTACTTTGTTGTTGCAAATTTTACGTGGCTGCTACGGGCTTAGCAAGAACCGTTCTTACCTACGCATCAAAACCACAGCGATAGTTTGTCAAATAGACTCGTTTAACCTTCACAAGGACCGGCGTAGCTACACTCGGTTCAACTAAAGTGAGAGAGACAGACACCCGCCAGCCACCTTTAAGCACGAGTGCTCGTAACGGTGAAACCAGTCTCGCGTAAGCGTACGCGTAATGTCGGTCCGGGCCGCTTCATCTCACAATACCACTGAACCAAAGTATGACATGCTGGTAGGCAGTATGACTTATATCGTCCACAACTCACTTGTGTTCTACTCGTGCATATAACATCAACGCATAAAACCTAGGCTCGGATGCCACTGTTGGGGAACGAGTAATTTCAAAAATTTCCTACGCACACGCAAGATCATGGTGATGCATAGCAACGAGAGGGAGAGTGTTGTCTCACGCCCTCGTGACCGAAGCGGAAGCGTTAGCGCAACATAGAGGAAGTAGTCGTCGTCCTCCGGTCCAACCGATCCAAGCACCGTTACTCGGCACCTCCGAAGTTCTTGACACACGTACAGCTCGATGACGCACCCCCGATTTCCGATCCAGCAGAGGCGCGGGGGTGGGGGGGGGGGAGTTCCGTCAGCACGACGGCGTGGTGACGATCTTGATGTTCTCCTGTTGCAGGGCTTCGCCTAAGCACCACTACAATACGACCGACTAAGGAACGATCTCAACGATCTCAACGATCTCAACGATCTCAACGATCTCAACGATCGGTACATAATTTGGCAAAATGTTGTGAACGGCGCTTGACGGGGATGGTTTGGATAGCAATAAGTTCTTCTGGCCGTGCCATAGAGGAGCAAGTTATCGAGGTGTTTTTGGCGACCTTTGTTTTTCGACTCACATATGGCCGGTTTTAGGCCAAATTCTCAACATGAGGTCATATATCGGTACATAATTTGGCAAAATGTTGTGAACGGCGCTTGACGGGGATGGTTTGGATAGCAATAAGTTCTTCTGGCCGTGCCATAGAGGAGCAAGTTATCGAGGTGTTTTGGCCGACCTTTGTTTTTCGACTCACATATGGCCGGTTTTAGGCCAAATTCTCAACATGAGGTCATATATCGGTACATAATTTGGCAAAATGTTGTGAACGGCGCTTGACGGGGATGGTTTGGATAGCAATAAGTTCTTCTGGCCGTGCCATAGATGAGCAAGTTATCGAGGTGTTTTTGGCCGACCTTTGTTTTTCGACTCACATATGGCCGGTTTTAGGCCAAATTCTCAACATGAGGTCATATATCGGTACATAATTTGGCAAAATGTTGTGAACGGCGCTTGACGGGGATGGTTTGGATAGCAAAAGTTCTTCTGGCCGTGCCATAGAGGAGCAAGTTATCGAGGTGTTTTTGGCCGACCTTTGTTTTTCGACTCACATATGGCCGGTTTTAGGCCAAATTCTCAACATGAGGTCATATATCGGTACCTAATTTGGCAAAATGTTGTGAACGGGTGGAGGGGGGCACCGCACACGGCTAAGGAACGATCTCAACGATCAACTTGTGTGTCTAGGGTGCCCCCTACCCCCGTATATAAAGGAGGGAGGGAGGAGGTGGCCGGTCCAAGGGGGAGGCGCGCCATAGGGGGGGGAATCTACTCCAAGTAGGTTTCCCCCTCCTTTTCCTAATCCAAGAGGGAGGGAAGGAAGGAGTAGGAGAGGGGAAGGCAAGGGCGCCCCCTTCCTTGTCCTATTCAGACTCAAGGGAGGGCGCCACTTGCCTGGCCGCCCTCTCTTTCTCTAATAGGGCCCATCAAGGCCCATTACTTCCCGGGGGGTTCAGTAACCCTCCGGTACTCCGGTTTTCTCCGAAAACTTCCGGAACCTTTCCGGTGTCCGAATATAGTCATCCAATATTTCAATCTTTATGTCTCGACCATTCCGAGACTCCTCGTCATGTCCGTGATCACATCCGAGACTCCGAACAAACTTCGGTACATCAAAATACATAAACTCATAATATAAGCATCATCGAAACCTTAAGCGTGCGGACCCTACGGTTCGAGAACAATGTAGACATGACCGAGACCGTCTCGGTCAATAACAAATAGCGGACCTGGATGTCCATATTGGTTCCTACATATTCTCTGAAGATCTTTATCGGTCAAACCGCACAACAACATACGTTGTTCCCTTTGTCATCGGTATGTTACTTGCCCGAGATTTGATCGTCGGTATCCAATACCTAGTTCAATCTCGTTACCGACAAGTCTCTTTACTCGTTTCCTAATACTTCATATCATAACTAACTCATTAGTTACATGCTTGCAAGGCTTTAGGTGATGAGTATTACCGAGAGGGCCCAGAGATACCTCACCGACAATCGGAGTGACAAATCCTAATCTCGAATTATGCCAACCCAACATGTACCTTCGGAAACACCTGTAGAGTACCTTTATAATCACCCTGTTACGTTGTGACGTTTGGTAGCACACAAAGTGTTCTTCCGTGGCGGAGTTGCACAATCTCATAGTTGTAGGAACTTTGTATAAGTCATGAAGAAAGCAATAACAGTATACTAAACGATCAAGTGCTAGGCTAACAGAATGGGTCATGTCAATCACATCATTCTCCTAATGATGTGATCCCATTAATCAAATGACAACTCTTTTGTCCATGGCTAGGAAACATAACCATCTTTTGATCAACAAGCTAGTCAAGTAGAGGCATACTAGTGACACTATGTTTGTCTATGTATTCACACATGTATTATGTTTCCGGTTAATACAATTCTAGCATGAATAATAAACATTTATCATGAAATAAGGAAATAAATAATAACTTTATTATTGCCTCTAGGGCATATTTCCTTCATATTGATCATGTGAAGACTGAAGAACAGCTAGCTGATATCTTCACAAAGCCCTTTGGATGAGAAGAGATTTAGCAAGTTGTGGTGTGAGCTAAATATCTTAGAGTCTTCGAGTGTTCTTTGAAAAAGGACACTCATCCTAACAATTATGCAAAATTGATGACTTAGATGTGCAACACATGAAGAAACGTTTTTCTTCAATCAATGAAGAATAACACTCTAAGTGTGTAGAAATTAATGAAGAATTTGATTCTCGAACCCTCGACAATTATGCGCGTGTCCGAAATCATCATTCTTATCTGGTGAGTCACGCCACCACCAAAGTTGAAAATCTTTATTTTGAAATTCCTCGGTTTTGAAATTCTTGCTTTTTTAAATTCTTCAACTTTGCAAAATCTTCCTTTGTTTCGTCGTTTTTCTTCATTGGCTATATATATATATATATATATATATATATATATATATATATATATATGAGTTTATGTCTATACAACATTCACTTATGGCTATTTCTTCAAGTTGCATTTTCTGCTAAGTGAATGTGATCGGACCCTTTCCCCTCTATGCTATACTCAACCCAATCTATTCACAAGTTCTTCATGTGCGTTCTATTTGAAACTCGTTCAAAATCTTCATTGTGTCCTTGTCAGCTTAAGAAATTGCAAACGAAACTTAAAATCTTATCTTATCCAAATTTTCGGTTTTGCCGCTCAAACCGCCCCGTATCCCATGATAGAATTATCTATTCACACACGATCTCCACTTTTCTGTTCATGGGTGACACATGTCAAGCGAATGAGAAGGGTCAGGGGCACGTTCGTCCTAAATCTTCGGGCAAACAGTTTTTCACTGTGACTATAAATACCCCCCTCACCCCTTCCTTACTTCCTTTACTCCGCTTGACTGCTCTCTCTCTCACTCGAGCTTCTCAAACCCTAGCGCCGCCGCTACTCCATCATTGCCGGTGAGGAAGAGCTTCACTGCCTCGACCTCGTCGCCGTCGTACTCGCGCCCTCCGCCAAGTTAGGGCATGGAAGATCTGAATGGACGAGCTTCAAATCTACACTTCTCAGTTCGTTGTGTTCTTCATCAGGGTAATTAAAAGTTACTTTTACTGCCCTCTTTGATTCAAATTTTCTCAACAATATCTTCAAAGGTGTTTTATTCTTCAAAGCCTCACACACAAAACACCTCACTAGTGAAGGAAATATGCCCTAGAGGCAATAATAAAGTTATTATTTATTTCCTTATTTCATGATAAATGTTTATCATTCATGCTAGAATTGTATTAACCGGAAACATGATACATGTGTGAATGCATAGACAAAACAATATGTCACTAGTATGCCTCTACTAGACTAGCTTGTTAATCAAAGATGGTTATGTTTCCTG
Organism: Aegilops speltoides; assembly: GCA_021437245.1. Taxonomy (NCBI): domain Eukaryota; kingdom Viridiplantae; phylum Streptophyta; class Magnoliopsida; order Poales; family Poaceae; genus Aegilops; species Aegilops speltoides. The sequence goes on along the minus strand of CM038147.1, from coordinate 491,435,809 downwards.
ACCATGAACAAAGAGTTGTTATTTGATTAACAAGGTCACATCATTAGTAGAATGATCGATTGACAAGACCCATTCCATTAGCTTAGCACACGATCGTTTAGTATGTTGCTCTTGCTTTTATCCATGACATATACATGTTCCTGTAACTATGAGATTATGCAACTCCGTTTCATTGGAGGAACACTTTGGTGCTACCAAGCGTCACTGGCGAATCGGGTGATTATAAAGGAGTACTACAGGTGTCTCCAAAGGCGGATGTTGGGTTGGCGTATTTGAGATTAGGTTTTGTCACTCCGATTGTCGGAGAGGTATCTCTGGGCCCTCTCGGTAATGCACATCATGAAGCCTTGCAAGCATTACAACTAATGAGTTAGCTGTGAGATGATGTATTACGGAACGAGTAAAGAGACTTGCGTAGCGAGATTGAACTAGGTATTGGATACCGACGATCGAATCTCGGGCAAGTAACATACCGATGACAAAGGAACAACGTATGTTGTTATGCGGATCGACCGATAAAGATCTTCGTAGAATATGTAGGAACCAATATGGGCATCCAGGTCCGCTATTGGTTATTGACCGGAGGCGTGTCTCGGTCATGTCTACATTGTTCTCAAACCGTAGGGTCCGCACGCTTAAGGTTTCGATGGCGGTTATTATGAGTTTATGTATTTTGATGTACCGAAGAAGTTTGGAGTCCGGATGTGATCACGGACATGACGAGGAGTCTCGAAATGGTCGAGACATAAAGATTGATATATTGGAAGCCTATATTTGGAGTTGGAATGGTTCGGGTGAAATCGGGATTTTCTTAGGAAACCGGGGTTACGGAACCCTCCCGGAGGCTATTGGGCCTTAGTGGGCCTCGAGGAGAAGAGGAGGGCCGGCCGGGGCAGGCCGGCGCCCCTCCCCTAGTCCGAATAGGACAGGAGGGGGCGCCCCTTCCTTCTTCCCCTCCCCCAATCCTACTCCAACTAGGAAGGGGAGTCCTACTCGGTGGGAGTAGGACTCCTCCAGCAGCGCCTCCTCTGGGCCGGCCGCACCCCCCTTGCTCCTTTATATCACGGGGCAGGGGGCACCCTAGGACACACAAGTTTGATCTACGGATCGTTCCTTAGCCGTGCGGTGCCCCCTCCACCATATTCCACCTCGGTCATATCGTCGCGAAGCTTAAGCGAAGCTTTCTTGCCGTAGAACATCAAGATCGTCCACCACGTCGTCTTGTGAAACTCTCCCTCGACACTCGGCTGGATCGAGTACGAGGGACGTCATCGAGCTGCACGTGTGTCAAGAACTCGGGGCGCCGGATGTAACGGCGCTGGGATCGGTCGGATCGCGAGGAGAGCGTCGACTACTTCCTCTACGTTGTGATCGCTTCGCCGGTCTACAAGGGTATGTAGACAACACTCTCCCTCTCGTTGCTATGCATCACCATGATCTTGCGTGTGCGTAGGAAATTTTTGAAATTACTCGTTCCCCAACAGTGGCATCCGAGCCTAGGTTTTTATTGTTTGATGTTTTGCACGAGTAGAACACAAGTGAGTTGTGGGCGATACAAGTCATACTACCTACCAGCATGTCATACTTTGGTTCAGCGGTATTGTGAGATGAAGCGCCCGGACCGACATTACGCCAGACGCTTACGCGAGACTGGTTTCACCGCCACGAGCACTCGTTGCTTAAAGGTGACTGGTGGGTGTCTGTCTCTCTCACTTTAGTTGAACCGAGTGTGGCTACGCCGGTCCTTGAGAAGGTTAAAGCGAGTCTATTTGACGAAATATCGTTGTGGTTTTGATGCGAGGTGAGATTGGTTCTTGCTTAAGCCTGTAGCAGCCACGTAAAATTTGCAACAACAAAGTAGAGGACGTCTAACTTGTTTTTGCAGGGCATGTTGTGATGTGATATGGTCAAGGCGTGATGCTATATTTTATTGTATGAGATGATCATGTTTTGTAACCGAAGTTATCGGCAACTGGCAGGAGCCATATGGTTGTCGCTTTATTGTATGAAATGCAATCGCCCCGTAATGCTTTACTTTATCACTAAGCGGTAGCGATAGTCGTAGTAGCATAAGATTGGCGAGACGACAACGATGCTACGATGGAGATCAAGGTGTCGCGTCGGTGACGATGGTGATCATGGTGGTGCTACGGAGATGGAGATCACGAAGCACAAGATGATGATGACCATATCATATCACTTATATTGATTTGCATGTGATGTTTATCTTTTATGCATCTTATCTTGCTTTGATTGACGGTAGCATTATAAGATGATCTCTCACTAAATTATCAAGAAGTGTTCTCCCGAGTATGCACCGTTGCCAAAGTTAAATCGTGCCCGGACACCACGTGATGATCGGGTGTGATAAGCTCTCGTCCATCTACAGCGGGTGCAAGCCAGTTTTGCACACGCAGAATACTCGGGTTATACTTGACGAGCCTAGCATATGCAGATATGGCCTCGGAACACGGAGCCCGAAAGGTCGGCGTGAATCATATAGTAGATATGATCAACATAAGATGTTCACCATTGAAAACTACTCCATTTCACGTGATGATCGGTTATGGTTTAGTTGATTTGGATCACGTGATCACTTAGATGACTAGAGGATGTCATCTAAGTGGGAGTTCTTAAGTAATATGATTAATTGAACTTAAATTTATCATGAACTTAGTACTGATAGTATCTTGCTTGTTTATGTTTGATTGTAGATAGATGGCTCGTCTTTGTTGTTCCGTTGAATTTTAATGCGTTCCTTGAGAAAGCAAAGTTGAAAGATGATGGTAGCAATTACGGATTGGGTCCGTAACGAGGATCATCCTCATTGCTGCCTGAGAAGAGTTACGTCTGGATGCACCGCTGGGTGCGAACTGCTTCTTTGGAGCAACACGGATGTTATGAGCGTCTGGCGAGCAAAGCTGATGACTACTCTATAGTTCGATGTGCCATGCTTTACGGCTTAGAACCGGGACTTCAACGACGTTTTGAGCGTCATGGAGCATATGAGATGTTCCAGAGTTGAAGTTAATATTCAACAGAATGCCCGGATTGAGAGATATGAAGTCTCCAATAAGTTCTATAGCTGCAAGATGGAGGAGAATAGTTACATTAGTGAACACATACTCGAGAATGTCCGGGTACTATAATCACTTGACACAATTGGGAGTTAATCTTCCGGATGATTGTGTCATTGATGAATTCTTCAATCACCGCCACCAAGCTACAAAGGCTTCGTGATGAACTATAATATGCAAGGGTTAGTAAAGACTATACAGAGCTCTTCGCAATGCTAAAGGCTGCGGAGGTAGAAATCAAAAAGGAGCATCAAGTGTTGATGGTCAATAAGACCACTAGTTTCAAGAAGAAAGGCAAAGGGAAGAAGAAGGGAACTTCAAGAAGAACAGCAAGCAAGTTCTTTGCTCGGGAGAAGAAACCCAAGTCGGACCTAAGCCTGGCCTGAGTGCTTCTACCGCAAGCGGTAGTCTTTGGAAGCGGAACTGCCCCAAGTATTTGGCGGATAAGAAGGATGGCAAGGTGAACAAAGGTATATGTGATATACATGTTATTGATGTGTACCTTACTAGAGCTCGCAGATAGCACTGTGTATTTGATCTTGGTTACATTGCTAATATTTGCAACTCGAAGCAGGACTACGGATTAGCGAACACGGCAAAGGGCGAGGTGGCGATGCGCGTGGGAAATGGTTCCAAAGTCGATGTGATCGCGGTCGGCACGCTACCTCTACATCTACCTTCGGATTAGTTTTAGACCTAAATAATTGTTATTTGGTGCTGCGTTGAGCATGAACATTATATCTGGATCTTGTTTGATGCGAGGCGGTTATTCATTTAAATCGAGAGAATAATGGTTGTTCTATTTATATGAGTAATATCTTTTATGGTCATGCACCCTTGAAGAGTGGTCTATTTTGATGAATCTCGATAGTAGTGATACACATATTCATAATGTTGAAGCCAAAAGATGCAGAGTTGATAATGATAGTGCAACTTATTTGTGTACTTGCCGTTTAGGTCATATCGGTGTAAAGCGCATGAAGAAACTCCATCTTGATGGACTTTTGGAGTCACTTGATTATGAATCACTTGGCACTTGCGAACCGTGCCTCATGGGCAAGATGACTAGAACCCGTTCTCGGTACTATGGAGAGAGCAACAGATTTGTTGGAAATCATACATACTGAGATGTATGTGGTCCGATGAATGTTGAGGCTCGTGGCGGATATCGTTATTTTCTCACCTTCACGGATGACTTAAGCGGATATGGGTATATCTACTTAATGAAACATAAGTCTGAAACATTTGAAAAGTTCAAAGAATTTCAGAGTGAAGTTGAAAATCATCGTAATAAGAAAATTAAATTTCTGCGATCGATCGTGGAGGTGAATATTTGAGTTCTGAGTTTGGTCTACATTTGAAACAATGCGGAATAGTTTAGCAACTCCGCCACCGGAACACCACAACAGTAATGGTGTGTCCGAGCGTCAATGTCGTACTTTACTAGATATGGTGCGATCTATGATGTCTCTTCTGATTTACCGCTATCGTTTTGGGGTTATGCTCTAGAGGCGGCCGCATTCACCTGAATAGAACACCGTCGAAATCCGTTGAGACGACACCTTATGAACTGTGGTTTAGCAAGAAACCAAAGTTGTCGTTTCTTAAAGTTTGGGGATGCGATGCTTATGTGAAAAAGCTTCAACTGATAAGCTCGAACCCAAATCGAATGTGTCTTCATAGGATACCCAAAGGAGACAGTTGGGTACACCTTCTATCACAGATCCGAAGGCAAGACATTCGTTGCTAAGAATGGATCCTTTCTAGAGAAGGAGTTTCTCTCGAAAGAAGTGAGTGGGAGGAAAGTAGAACTTGATGAGGTAATTGTACCTTCTCCCTTACTTGAAAGTAGTTTGTCACGTAAACCGGTTTACGAGACATCTACACCAAGTAGTGAGGAAGTTGATGATGTTGATCATGAAACTTGAGATCAAGTTCTTCGCAGAACCATGTAGATCAACCAGAATAAGATCCGCACTGTGAGTGATGCGGTAATCCTGTTCGGAAATCATGCTACTAGATCATGATGAACCTACGAACTATGAAGAATCGATGGTGAGCCCAGATTCATAAAATGGCTTGAGGCCATGAAATCTGAGATGGGATCCATGTATGAAAACAAAGTATGGACTTTGGTTGACTTGCCGAGGGTAGGCAAGCAATAGAAAACAAGTGGATCTTCAAGAAAAGACCGACGGCGACGGTAATGTTTCGTCTACAAAGCTCGACTTGTGCAAAGGGTTTCGACAAGTTCAAGGGTTGACTACGATGAGACCTTCTCACCCGTAGCGATGCTTAAGTCTGTCCGAATCATGTTAGCAATTGCCGCATTTTATGATTATGAAATTTGGAAAATGGATGTAAAGGCGCATTCTGAATGGATTTACGGAAGAAGAGTTGTATATGATGCAACGAGAAGGTTTTATCGATCCAAAGGAGCTAACAAAGTATGCAAGCTCCAGCGATCCATCTATGGACTGGTGCAAGCATCTCGGAGTTGGAATAAGCGCTTTGATAGTATGATCAAAGCATTTGGGTTCATCTGAGACTTTTGGAGAAGCTTTGTATTTACAAGAAAGTGAGTGGGAGCTCAGTAGCATTTACGATATTATATGTAGATGACATATTGCTGATCGGAAATGATATAGAATTCTGGATAGCATAAAGGGATACTTGAATAAGAGTTTTTCAATGAAAGACCTCGGTGAAGCTGCTTACATATTGGGCATTAAGATCTATAGAGATAGATCAAGGCGCTTAATTGGACTTTTACAAAGCACATACCTTGACAAAATTTTGAAGAAGTTCAAAATGGATCAAGCAAAGAAAGGGTTCTTGCACTGTGTTACAAGGTGTGAAGTTGAGTAAGACTCAATGCCCGACCACCGCAGAAGATAGAGAGAAAATGAAAGATGTTCCTATGCTTCAGCCATAGGCTCTATCATGTATGCAATGCTGTGTACAGACCTGATGTGTGCCTTGCTATAAGTTTAGCAGGAGATACCAAAGTAATCTGGAGTGGATCCTTTGGACAGCGGTCAAGAACATCTGAAATACGAAAAGTACTAAGGATATGTTTTCGTATATGGAGGTGACAAAGAGCTCATAAATGGCAGTTACGTTGATGCAAGCTTTGACACTCGATCCGGACGATTCTAAATCGCAGACCGGATCGTATTTACACTAAGCGGAGGAGCTGTCGGTTGGTGCAGTTCTAAACAAAGCGTCGTGGCGGGATCTACATGTGAAGCGGAGTACATAGCAACCGGAAGCAGCTAATGAAGGATGCGGATGAAGGAGTTCATATCCGATCTAGGTGTCATACCTAGTGCATCGGGTCAATGAAAATCTTCGTGACAATCTTGGAGCAATTGCCTTAGCAAAGGAATCCAGATTTCACAAGAGGACCAAGCACATCAAGAGGCGCTTCAATTCCATCCGGGACTTAGTCGGTGGGAGACATAGAGATTTGCAAGATACATACGAATCTGAATGTTGCGAGACCGTTGACTAAGCCTCTTCCACGAGCAAAACATGATCAGCACCAAGACTCCATGGGTGTTAGAATCATTACTATGTAATCTAGATTATTGACTCTAGTGCAAGTGGGAGGCTGAAGGAAATATGCCCTAGAGGCAATAATAAAGTTATTATTTATTTCCTTATTTCATGATAAATGTTTATCATTCATGCTAGAATTGTATTAACAGGAAACATAATACATGTGTGAATGCATAGACAAAACAACATGTCACTAGTATGCCTCTACTAGACTAGCTTGTTAATCAAAGATGGTTATGTTTCCTAACCATGAACAAGGAGTTGTTATTTGATTAATGAGGTCACATCATTAGTAGAATGATCGATTGACATGACCCATTCCCTTAGCTTAGCACACGATCGTTTAGTATGTTGCTACTGCTTTTATCCATGACATATACATGTTCCTGTAACTATGAGATTATGCAACTCCGTTTACGGAGGAACACTTTGGTGCTACCAAGCGTCTGGCGAATCGGGTGATTATAAAGGAGTACTACAGGTGTCTCCAAAGGCAGATGTTGGGTTGGCGTATTTGAGATTAGGTTTTGTCACTCCGATTGTCGGAGAGGTATCTCTGGGCCCTCTCGGTAATGCACATCATCTGAAGCCTTGCAAGCATTACAACTAATGAGTTAGCTGTGAGATGATGTATTACGGAGCGAGTAAAGAGACTTGCGTGCGAGATTGAACTAGGTATTGGATACCGACGATCGAATCTCGGGCAAGTAACATACCGATGACAAAGGAACAACGTATGTTGTTATGCGGATCGACCGATAAAGATCTTCGTAGAATATGTAGGAACCAATATGGGCATCCATGTCCCGCTATTGGTTATTGACGGAGGCGATGTCTCGATCATGTCTACATTGTTCTCGAACCGTAGGGTCCGCACGCTTAAGGTTTCGATGGCGGTTATTATGAGTTTATGTATTTTGATGTACCGAAGAAGTTTGAGTCCCGGATGTGATCACGGACATGACGAGGAGTCTCGAAATGGTCGAGACATAAAGATTGATATATTGGAAGCCTATATTTGGAGTTGGAATGGTTCGGGTGAAATCGGGATTTTCTGGGAAAACCGGGGTTACGGAACCCTCCCGGAGGCTATTGGGCCTTAGTGGGCCTCGAGGGAGAAGAGGAGGGGCCGTCCGGGGCAGGCGCGCCCCTCCCCTAGTCCGAATAGGACAAGGAGGCGGCGCCTTCCTTCTTCCCCTCCCCAATCCTACTCCAACTAGGAAGGGGGAGTCCTACTCGGTGGGAGTAGGACTCCTCGGCAGCGCCTCCTCTAGGCGGCCGCACCCCCTTGCTCATTTATATCTGGGGTAGGGGCACCCTAGGACACACAAGTTTGATCTACGGATCATTCCTTAGCCGTGTCTGGTGCCCCTCCACCATATTCCACCTCGGTCATATCGTCATGAAGCTTAGCGAAGCTTCTGCGCGATAGAACATCAAGATCGTCCACGCCGTCGTCTTGTGAAACTCTCCCTCGACACTCGGCTGGATCGAGTCGAGGGACGTCATCGAGCTGTCGTGTGTCAAGAACTCGGGCGCCGAATGCTGGCGCTGGGATCGGTCGGATCGCGAGGAGAAGCGTCGACTACTTCCTCTACGTTGTGATCGCTTCCGCCGGTCTACAAGGGTATGTAGACAACACTCTCCCTCTCGTTGCTATGCATCACCATGATCTTGCGTGTGCGTAGGAAAATTTTTGAAATTACTACGTTCCCCAACAACTAGTCATCTGCTCTTGATTCGTTTCTCTAAGCATCATTTATCTTCAATATTCCTCAATTGTGTGGATCCTCAATCTATACAACTCTGGAACCTAAGACAAAGAACGCTTAGTGAAATTCTTCAAGACTCATCTGGTCAAATTCCTCAAACTTGTTCTTTTTGAAAACCTTCTGAGAACGCATATGACCTCTTCAAATTCCTCGCAACTATACTCTGTTCACAGGTACTCATGTCCGCTACTGAATCACTAGGTTCTCATCAACTTAACTCATTTGCAGCGTTCCTCGAAGAAAAGTTGCATACTTCTTCAGAGAATTCGATTGTTCAAATCCCTCAAGCTGAAGAATATGGCGTCGGTAAGAAACCACGAAAGGAGGAAAAAGGCCGAGGTCATGGCGCATTTGAAATACACGAGGACATCTATCTTGACTATTGCACACCTGATGAGGCTAAGTTCAGAAAGGAGAACAAAAATCAGCGCAAGGTGTGCAACAGAGGATTGAAAGGAGATGGGCAAGAGAATGGAGGGAGTACAGATATGTAACTCCAAAGTATATGAAGAAATTCGCACTAAGTCCTCCATGCCCAAGAGCTCCATTGGCACCTTGCCAAGAAGCTGACCCCACCAGCATCAAGCGTGGTGAGGATTTCCCTGAAGAATGGGCCAAACGCCAAGCCAAGTTGGCAAGACAAGCCAAAGAAGCAGTGAGGAAATTCAATGAAGACTCTGCTACTACTGCTGCCACTGAGGCCTCTGTCAGGCCTAGAAAATCAATGGCAAAGAAGCCCGCTCACAAGCCAAGTGCTTCACCAACTGTGCCCTCACGGCCAAGTTCCTCAGCAATGCCCTCACGGCCACATTCTTCAAAGCCCTCACGGCCAGTTCCTCATGCTGCTCCTGCTCGTCCAAAGTCCTCAGCTCCTCCCCCAAAGTCCTCAGTTGCTCTGGCAAAGTCCTCAACACCTGTACATTTGGCCACGTGCCAAAGGACTGTAGGCATCTCTATTGCCTCTGGTGTCTCAGCGAGTTCCTCAGCTCCACCAAACTCTTCATCAGGCCCTACTCTGCTGAAGACAAAGGCAACAGTGGTCGAGGTCCTCGGCAAATCTGAAGAAAGCAGGTTGCCTTCCAAGTGCCATCGGCGATGAAGGCGATGATGATGAACTTGCGAAATCATCGAGAGCAAGCAAGAAAGGGCCACTAGAGCCAAAGGCACAAATGTGCCACTGCTTTTGGATCCAAAAGCGATCCTCGACTACATTGATCTACGCACAAGGACCCAAACACTCCTATGCCTGATTTTCATTTGACTCTGGCCAAAGTCACATGTTGACCCATTTCATCCTTGAAGAGAAATGGAAATTTGAGAAGGCTAGACAAATCAAGAAGGCTCGATTCAGAAAGAGAAGTTCCGAGGAAAAACATTGTCAAAATGACAAGCGATGAACTCCTCAAGATCGATCTGAAATCAAAGCCCTCGTGATGATTTCAATGCTTAATATGCTTGATTGGCAAGGAGCCAAAGTCAGGTTAGATTAAACCGACCGAGAAGTTCACCAATGTTGCAGCCCCATCGCAACAAGAAATTCCTCAAGTGAAGCCTCTACTCAAGCAAGCTGAAGAACATGCCAGCACCGCTGATGACTTTCAACTGGCCGATGAAAATGCTAGTTCTAGGGCTGATGACTCCATTCTAGCAGCGAAGACATCGCCGGGGCATCCACTAGTGGTGCGCTGAAGAAAATGAAGAAGTCGAGGCAAGCTGCATCGATTCGCTGAGAAATTCAAACAGATTCCTCGGCTCCTCCTGCGCCTACACCAACTCCTACCCTTCCATCGCATCGGATGTGAGGAAGACCAAGGCTGCAGAGAGAGCTGCGGTGAAAAATGGAAAGCATCATCGCCTTGATTCTTGACTCTGAAGAAAATGAAGCCTATGACTAGCTCACTTGAAAATCCAATTGATGTTGTTCGATTTCCACCCCGCCATCAAAGGACCTTGTTCCTTTTGGTGAAGAATATGTGATCCCTAGCAGATCTGATGAAGAAAATCATTCTGCTACTTCGTCAGAGCAGATTGATGAAGAAATTGAAGTGGATGCAATCCCTTCAATGCCTGTTGCTTCCTCGCCAATGCCTCATTTCACAGCTGAAGAGGTTGGCGTTGAAGAAATTGAAGATGAAGACATGGATATTGGATGCACTACGCCTGTGATGAATGATGACTTTTGGGAAAGTCAGCATCCCAATTCTCCACTCTTCACCCCAATACAACAAATACCTCGGTCCCTGCACCAACCATTCAAATGGGCTCTGAAGAAACTCACCCTACCTAAATGCATGCATGAAGAAATTCCAGCCACTAGTCTTTGAAGAAATTCTTCTTCTTTGCTCCTTTGAACATGCTGTTGCCACTAAAGAGGAACTAGAAATTCCTCAGCCTGAAGAACCGGAGATTGCGATTCCTGAGGTTGTGATGCAACTCACTGACACTCCTCTGCCCAAGCCAAAGGATCCATTCTCAAAGAAGCAAAAGTTCAAGGCTGAAGATTTCTTCAACGAGCATGTGTTCTTCACAGACTACAATCCCTATGATTCTGCTTGCATAAGGAAGAGGCATTTCTGGACTGCTAGTCAAGCCAATTTCTATTCCTCAGTGCTATTTAACAAAGACAAAGTCTTCGATCATGAACACATTCCTCATGTGGACATGGCATCTCTGGCGAGCTTGAGCAGGTCCTCGGTGTTCTTCACGATCTTTGGATTGCTGAATTTCTGACCGACATACGTGATTGGAATGAAGAACTCATTCTTCAATTCTATGCAACGCTGCACATCACAGAAATTCGAAGATGTGAACTCATGGGTGCTGGAGTGGATGTCAGAAAATACTCACTACAAGGCACCAGCAATTGAATTGCTTCGTGCCCTCCCACTCAGTCCTCCCCTTGAAGGTGCTCATTGCATCTACAATGAACCTGATCTTACAAATCATTACATGCAAGCGCTGATAAAGCCCTTGAAGCCAGGGCAAGCCCCTCGAACCAAATTCCTCGTCAAGGAATTACTGTATGTGCCACAGACTGTCTATCACATTCTGACGAAGACAATGAGTTCTATCAAAGGCCATGACTCAAATGATGAAGAAGTCGTTGGCATCATGAAGGATATGCTTTTCAATATCATTCATGGCGTCCCCGTCAACTTCCATGATTTCTTCATGAGGACTCTGGTGGATATTGCTATGTCACCATTTGAGCTGAAGCCTTATGCACCATGGATTATGAGGTTCATCAGGACAAGGTCTTCACTCAATTATAAGGCTGATACTCTGAACCACGGCAGCTACTTGCCTCCAATTGAAGTCCTCAAACGGACATTTTCCTCAGTTGATGACAAAGGCAAGGCAACTACTGTGATAAATGAAGGCATTCGTCCATTGGATGGTCAATTTCGCAAGGCTGCATCCTACTCCACCAATGATGACTCTGCCACACATGACTCTGCCGCCAACACCTCTGCCAAGCAAATTCCTCTAGCCACAAAACCCAGGGTGATGACTGATCGTGAGTTACTCCTCAGTCTTCATCAGAAAGTTGATCGCAATCATAAATAGGTCAAGCGTCAGTTTGGTTCAATTCTTCACAACATGACCTCCACACACAATGAAGTGAAGAAAAACCACTACTACCTCCATGAAACCTTCAACCGTACCTGGGCTGTTCTATCTCATGTCTACAACGCAGAAGATCTGAAGAGAATGGGTCTCAAGGAAGAATTTGACTGGTCTGCACCTCCATCGAAGAAATTCAAGAAGGTCAAGGTTCCTTCCTTGGTGGCCAGCCCTATTCTTCATCACGCGACACTGATGAAAATGAAGACTTGGACGACACTGCGGCAGGCCCTACTACAACAACCGACCCAAACTACGCTGACGCTCCTCCATCAACTTGATATTCTTCAGGGACGTTAGTCCTCAGTTTCGATCCTTTTGGTCATTCGATGACAAAGGGGGAGAAATCTAGTTAGTCTTCAAGCGGGTCTATTATATGGGCGTTTTTTTGCTAAGTTACAACTCTCGCTCTTATGAAACTTTTATTGGATCGAGTTGTAATCTTAAAATCGATGGTGCTCTGATACTTTTGATGCACTGTGCTCTGACACTTTTGAAGCACTGTGCTCTGATACTTTTGATGCGTTATTCTGCATGCTTGTTCCTCGTTAATATTATTACACGCATGCTGAATTTCTTCAGGCACCATATTTCATCATGCATTTCAAATTCTTCATATTATATGTCAAATGCATGTATGAATTACAAGATATAGGGGGAGATCTCCATGATTCAACTCTTCAAGTGTGCATTGCTTCAAAAGCAAATTCCTCACTATGCACATCTTCAGGGGGGAGTTCTTCTATATCTTGCAATCAAATTCCTCAATATCAGTACTTGCACTATGTTTATCCCCGTTGAAAACTTAACCTATATTGTCATCAATCACCAAAAAGGGGGAGATTGTAAGTGCATCTAGTGCCCCTTAGTGATTTTGGTGTATTGATGACTTATAGGTTAAGGGACTAATGTGTTTATGAGTGTACACAGGTCTACAGGTCTATGAGGAGTTCGATATTTACAGAGAAAGTCGACCCCTAAAAATGAATATCTTCGACTGAAGATTTTGGTATTCCTGAAGGCTTTCATGAAGACTTTGAAAGTGAAGAAATTGGTGTGTCTGTGAAGACTTGATATTCATGCAAGGAATATGAAGCTTGAAGACTTTCGTTTTCATAGTTTTGTTTTCTCCTTCTTGAGTCATAGGAAACACCGTCTTTGTTAAAGGGGTCGAGGAAATACTAAGGAAAAATTTCCATGTGATGCTCAACTCAAAATCCTACACCTACCAATCCCTTGAGTGAAGCCATTGGAAATCTCATACTGATTCGATTAATTTCTTGATGTGATGAGATGAAGTTCTTACGGTGTTGAGAATTTATTCGGCGAGGAGTTAGGAATTCGCCGAAGGCGGATTGCCTACGATGAGAACATGATAGCCCTAAGGAATTTGAGAGTCAAAATTCCGACCGTTCTTTTATCTTCTTGCCACCTGTCCCAAAATATCTTATCCACCTAACGGTCATATCATCGAAGGGCATTTATGTCTTATCATGTCGGGCTGCTCCCTAGGCTATAAATAGCCGCCCCCTACAACCACTAGCTGGTTGGCTGCTCCGAGAGAAACTGACACTTGTCATTTGAGAGCAACCCATCCTCCGAGGACTTTGAGCGAAAATCGTCGAGTGAGGAAAAACCCAAACCCAAGCACCTACAAACCCAAAGTGATTAAGCATCTTTGAAGAGATTGATCTGCGTGGATCCGATGCTTATTACCTTTGAAGACTGTGCTTCTTCAGACGGTTAGGCGTCATGGTCTAGATCATCCAAGAGGAATTGTGGATCGTCGAGTGACGAAAGTCTGTGAAGGTTTGGAAGTCGCGAAGACTTACCACGAGTGATTGGGCGAGTGCGTGTGACCTTAGTTCAAGGATATCTGGTGAGGACTTGGTGTCTGAGCTGCGTGCTTTCGATCGGGTGTCCGGACTGTGTGTCCTCGAGTTTAAATACCCAGCCGCTCCAACCAGGCGTACAACTGAAACAGCAGTTGGAACTGGTCTACCAAATCATTGTCTTCACCAACCTTACTGGTTCTATTTCCTTAAGTCTTTCATTTCTTCATTACTGTGTTGAGTGATTGTTCATATCTGTGTTTGAAGACTTTGACTGAAGACTTTCTCAATTTCCTCAGTTCAATTTCTTCAGTCTGTTTGTCTTCATCTTGTGTTATCCTGTGTTTACGCTTTCTGTACTATGTGTTTGTCTTCATTTCATCATGATGACTACGTGTGTATTCTGTCATGCTTACTTCTGAGTACTTATTCTGCTGCAAGTAGTGCTTCGCTAAGGAATTTCCTCACCGGCAAATTCCTGAGTGAAGAATTCATAAAAATTGCCTATTCACCCCCCCTCTAGTCGATATAACGCACTTTCAGATGCGGCAAGGACCATGATGGCGGAGTTCAAGTCTCCCTACTTCTTTTGGGCCGAAGCCATCAAAACCGCTTGTCATGCATCCAATCGGTTCTATCTCTGCAAAGACTTGAACAAGACACCATATGAGATTCTCACCGGTAACAAGCCAACCCTCAAGTACTTCCGGGTGTTCAGTTGTAAGTGTTTCATTCTCAAGAAAGGTGTTCGTTTGTCTAAATTTGAGGGTAGAGCTCATGAGGGCATATTTGTCGGTTATGCTACAAACTCTCATGCTTACCGTGTCCTCAACAAGTCTACGAGACTCATTGAGGAGACGTGTAACATGGAGTTTGACGAGAATAATGGCTCCCAAGTGGAGCAAAGTGGTACTTGTAATGTAGGTTATGAATTTCCTCCCCAAGCCATAAGAAGAATGGGTGTTCATCTTTTCCTACCCATTGAGGAACCCCTTGTGGCCGAAGGAGAAGGGCAATGTTCCACTCAAGTGGAACCATCACCAACCCAAGACCCACTCCATACACCCCTCAACAAAATGTTGTAGCGGAGAGGAAGAACCGGATGTTGATGGATGCGGCAAGGACCATGATGGCGGAGTTCAAGTCTCCCTACATCTTTTGGGCCGAAGCCATCAAAACTGCTTGTCATGCATCCAATCGGTTCTATCTCTGCAAAGACTTAAACAAGACACCATATGAGATTCTCACCAATAACAAGCCCAACCTCAAGTACTTCCGGGTGTTCTGTTGTAAGTGTTTCATTCTCAAGAAAGGTGTTTGTTTGTCTAAATTTGAGGGTAGAGCTCATGAGGGCATATTTGTCGGTTATGCTACAAACTCTCATGCTTACCGTATCCTCAACAAGTCTATGAGACTCATTGAGGAGACGTGTAACATGGAGTTTGACGAGAATAACGGCTCCCAAGTGGAGCAAAGTGGTACTTGTTATGTAGGTTATGAATTTCCTCCCCAAGCCATAAGAACAATGGGTGTTCATCTTTTCCTACCCATTGAGGAACCCCTTGTGGCCGAAGGAGAAGGACAATGTTCCACTCAAGTGGAACCATCACCAACCCAAGACCCACACTCTTCCGAAGAACAAAGTGAAGGCCCTCAACAAAGTGAACAAGATCAAGGGCAAGATCAATCTCAAGATGGTGGTGAACCACCAAGTGATGCCCAAGGTCAAGTTCTTCCCCCCGAGCAAGTTCAAGATCAAGAGCAAGCTCAAGATCAAGAACAAGCTCAAGACAACGCTCAAGATGATCAAGTTACAACTCCTCGCGAGTGGTAGTACCGCTGCCTCTAGCCCGAGCGATGCAGCAAGACGAAGTAGGCGCGAGTAATTTTTACTTCATACTGATATGTCCATTTTGCATCATGTTTTCCTACTGTTATTTATGTTGTTTTATTGTATAATAATGCTTTTTGGAGTAATTCTAATGCCTTTTCCCCTCATAATATGCAAGGTATGCACCAAGGGGGATAATTCCAATAGCTGGAAATCTGGACTTGAAAAAGCTACGTCAAGCTACCTATTCTGCACAACTCCAAATGAGCTGAAACTCCAAATGTACCAGAGGAGGGCCACCAAGTGGGCACAACCCACCTGGGCGCGCCAGGAGTCACAGGCACGCCCTGGTGGGTGCTGCCCTCCTCGGCCCACCTCCAGTGCCCATCTTCTGGTATATAAGTCATTTTGACCTAGAAAAAATCAAAGGACTTTCGGGACGAAGTGTCGTCGCCTCGAGGGGGAACTTGGGCAGGAGCACTTTTGCCCTCCGGTGGAGCGATTCTGCCAGCGGAACTTCCCTCCCGGAGGGGGAAATCATCGTCATCATCATCACTAACAACTCTCCCATCTTGGGGAGGGCTATCTTCATCAACATCTTCACAGCACCAACTCCTCTCAAACCCTAGTTCATCTCTTGTGTTCAGTCTTTGTACCGAAACTATAGATTGGTGCTTGTGGGTGACTTGTAGTGCTGATTACATCTTGTAGTTGATTACTATATGGTTTATTTGGCGGAAAATTATATGTTCAGATCCATTATGCTATTTAATACCCCTCTGATCTTGAGCATGTTTATAATTTGTGAGTAGTTACTTTCATTCTTGAGGCCTCGGGAGAAATCATGTTGCAAGTAATCATGTTAACTTGATATGTGTTCGATATTTTGATGATATGTATGTTGCCATTCTCTTAGTGGTGTCATGTGAACTGATACATCTCCGTCGTATCTACTTTTCCAAACACTTTTGCCCTTGTTTTGGACTCTAACTTGCATGATTTGAATGGAACTAACCCGGACTGACGCTATTTTCAGCAGAAATGCCATGGTGTTATTTTTGTGCAGAAATAAAAGTTCTCGGATTGACCTAAAAATCCACGGAGCAACTTTTCAGAATTAAAAAAATACTGGCGAAAGAATCAGCACCAGGGGGCCCACACCCTGTCCACGAGGGTGGGGGCGCACACCCCTAGGGCGCGCCCCTGCCACGTGGGCCCCCTGGACCTCCATCGACCTCAACTCCAACTCCATATATTCACGTTTGCGGAGAAAAAAATCAGAGAGAAAGATTCATCGCGTTTTACAAGACGGAGCCGCAGCCAAGCCCTAAACTCTCTCGGGAGGGCTGATCCGGAGTCCGTTCGGGGCTCCGAAGAGGGGGATTCATCGTCGTCGTCATCATCAACCATCCTCCATCACAAATTTCATGATGCTCATCACCGTGCGTGAGTAATTCCATCGTAGGCTTGCTCGACGGTGATGGGTTGGATGAGATTTACCATGTAATCAAGTTAGTTTTGTTAGGGTTTGATCCCTAGTATCCACCATGTTCTGAGATTGATGTTGCTATGACTTTGCTATGCTTAATGCTTGTCACTAGGGCCCGAGTGCCATGATTTCAGATCTAAACCTATTTTGTTTTCATGAAGATATGTGAGTTCTTGATCCTATCTTGCAAGTCTATAGTCACCTGTTATGTGTTATGATCCGACAACCCCGAAGTGACAATAATCGGGATACTTCTCGGTGATGACCGTAGTTTGAGGAGTTCATGTATTCACTAAGTGTTAATGCTTTGGTCCGGTACTCTATTAAAAGGAGGCCTTAATATCCCTTAGTTTCCATTAGGACCCCGCTGCCACGGGAGGGTAGGACAAAAGATGTCATGCAAGTTCTTTTCCATAAGCACGCATGATTATATTCGGAATGCATGCCTACATTACATTGATGAATTCTAGTTCTGTGTCACCCTATGTTATAACTATTACATGAGGAATCGCATCCGACATAATTATCCATCACTGATCCAATGCCTACGAGCTTTTCACATATTGTGCCTTGCTTATTTACTTTACTGTCGCCACTGTTACAATTACTACAAAACTGCTACTGGTACTTTTGCCACTATTGCTGTTACTTCCATACTACTTTGCTACTAAATACTTTGCTGCAGATACTAAGTTATCCAGGTGTGGCTGAATTGACAACTCAACTGCTAATACTTGAGAATATTCTTTGGCTCCCCTTGTGTCGAATCAATAAATTTGGGTTGAATACTCTACCCTCGAAAACTGTTGCGATCCCTATACTTGTGGGTTATCAAGACTATTTTCTGGCGCCGTTGCCGGGGAGCATAGCTCTATTCTTTGAGTCACTTGGGATTTATATTTGTTGATCACTATGAGGAACTTGAAAGACGAAAGAACTAAGATTTATCCCACAACTACGAGGGGAGGTAAGGAACTACCATCTAGCTCTGCACTACATTCTCCTTCTGTTATGAGTAAGCTTGCGACACCTAAACCTGCTTTTGCTATTAATTCTGATATGTTGCATGTTATTGATGATGCCACCTCTACTATGCATGATACTTATGATGAAACTACTTCTGTGCTTGATACTACTGTGCCATTAGATGAATTTCTTGATGAACAACTTGCTAAGGCTAGAGAGAATGAAATTCTTGAAACTGATATTATTGATGATAGTGATGATGAAGGTTCTCCCCCTAAATACGAATTGCATGTTGTTCCTGAGGGTTATGTTATGGATGAATAAACTGCTAGAGATTTTCTCGCTTGCAATGATAGATCTGATCTTGAGAAGTTATTAGCTAAACTGAAACAGAAATCTCTGAATGCTAGAATGAAATATGACCCTGCTTTTGCTACTTCACCTATCTTTGTTACTGATAAGGATTATGATTTCTCTGTTGATCCTGAGATAATTACTTTGGTTGAATCTGATCCTTTTTATGGCTATGAATCTGAAACTGTTGTGGCACTCCTAAACCAACTCCGAAGAAAAGGAGTGTTTTATTTCTTAGTCCTGAAGATATGCAAGAGGCAAAGAAATATATGAAAGAAAAAGGTATTAAAGCTGAAGATGTTAAGAATTTACCTCATGTTGAAGAAATACATGGCCTTAATATACCACCTATTGAGGAAATACATGGTCTTGATAACCCGACACAAGTAGTAAAGGTAAATTCTCTCAATAGATATGATAAAGTTGAAATCCCGTCTACTAAGTTTGCTAGCCAATGCTTGGATGAATTTGATGACTTTATGGCTAGACAAGAAAATGTCAATGCTTATGTTGGTAGACAATTAAATAGCAATGCTTATATGATTGGACACTTGAGTGATTTTATGGCTAGAGTTAAGGGTGAACTTAAACTCATTAGTAAACATGCTTCTATGGTTACCACTCAAGCAGAACAAGTGCTTAAAGTTCAAAATGATTTGCTCGATGAATTAAATAATAAACATGACTTTGTTGTTAGAGTAGCAACTAGAACGGGTAAAATGACTCAGGAACCTTTGTATCCTGAGGGCCACCCTAAGAGAATTGAGCAAGATTCTCAGAGAAATAATGTTGATGCACCTAGTCCTTTTAAAAATAAGAAAAAGAAAAATGATAGGACTTTGCATGCTTCTAGTGAACCTGTTGTAAAGACACCTGAGAATCCCAATGATATTTCTATTTCTGATGCTGAGACACAATCTGGTGATGAACATGAACCTAGTGATAATGTTAATGATAATGTTCATGTTGATGCTCAACCTAGCAATAGTAATGATGTAGAGATTGAACTTGTTGTTGATCTTGATAACCCACAATCAAAGAATCAACGTTATGATAAGAGAGACTTTGCTGCTAGGAAGCACGGTAAAGAAAGAGAACCATGGGTTCAGAAAACCATGCCTTTTCCTCTTAAACCATCAAAGAAAAAGGATGATGAGGATTTTGAGTGCTTTTCTGAAATGATTAGACCTATCTTTTTGCGTATGCGTTTGACTGATATGCTTAAAGTAAATCCTTATGCTAAGTACATGAAAGATATCATTACAAATAAAAGAAAGATACTGGAAGTTGAAATTTCCACCATGCTTGCTAACTATACTTTTAAAGGTGGAATACCTAAGAAACTTGGAGATCCAGGAGTACCAACTATACCATGCTCCATTAAAAGAAACTATGTTAAAACTGCCTTATGTGATCTTGGAGCCGGTGTTAGTGTTATGCCTCTCTCTTTATATCGTAGACTTGAATTGAATAAGTTGACACCTACTGAAATATCTTTGCAAATGGCGATAAATCAGCGGCTATACCTATCGGTATTTGTGAGGATGTGCCTGTTGTGGTTGCAAATGTTACTATCTTAACGGGCTTTGTTATTCTTGATATTCCCGAGGACGGTAGTATGTCGATTATCCTTGGTAGACCCTTCTCGAATACTATAGGGGCTGTTATTGATTGCAACAAAGGCAATGTCACTTTGCATGTTAATGGTAATGAGCATACGGTACACTTTCCGAGGAAACAACCTCAAGCTCATAGCATCAATTCTATTGAAAAAATTCCAACTATTATTATTGGAGGTTTTGAATTTCCTCTTCCTACTGTCAAGAAGAAATATGATATTCTTATTATTGGGGATGTTCATATCCCCGTTGAGGTAACCTAGTTTTATTCGAAATTTCTCCAGTTCCATGTTATTCGGAATGAGTTTGTTAACAAGACTTGATCAACCTTGTTAGTGGATTCCTTTTGATGAGCATGAGATGGATGAAGTTAGAAGGCACAACCTTCTGTACCCTCCTTTTACTTTCTGTTATTTAGATTAAATAAAGTAAAAATAGTATTTTTTTTGTCTGTTTTATGAATTATCCATGCAATAAAAAATACCCCGAAAATAAAAGTTCTCCAAATGCCCTGCAAATTTAATATGATTTTTTCTGAAATATTTGAGAATATCTGGCACTGAGAACACAGTAGGGGGAGCTGGCACCTGGCCAAGAGGGTCAGGGGCGCGCCCCTTGCCTCGTGGGCCCACGGTGCCCCCCTCCACTTATTCATGCACCCACACACTTCTTCTTCCTCCCAAAAAAATCACTATCCAGCTCAAGCACGAGTTCTAGCTCATTTTGCTGCCATTTTTGATCTCCTTGCTCAAAGCTCCATTCACAAAACTGTGATTGTTCTTTGGTATGTGACTCCAATGGTCCAATTAGTTTTTGTTCTAGTGCTTTATTCATTGCAAATTTTGCTGCCTAGGTGACCCTGTTCTTGAGCTTGCATATCAAATTTATATGGTCCCAAGTAGTTCTAATGCATGATATAGTCTCTAGGCACTTGTGGGAGTAGTTGCTATCAATTTTGTTGAGTTTGGTCACTTTTATTTTGAGTTACTAAAAATTTCAGAAATTTTTAGGAAATGATTAAGAGATTTTTGAGGGGCTCTTCTAGCCAAAGCTCAAAGGAGAAACAAAGTAAGGAGAATGAAAAGCCCAAGTATAATCTCCCTCGTGCCGCAGAAGTGCGGCCGTGTGAATGGCCTTGTGATGATTTCTTAAGAGCATCCGAGATTCATGATGATTTTTATTCATTGGCTGATGATGTGGGCCTCACCGACTTCCTCCACGACCAGCTCGAACAGTATCTCTTACTCACCAATACTTTCGTGCAAAAATTTTACTTTCATCCTAAGAAATCACCTCCTTCAGTAGAGTTTCATTTATATGATGTGGCTAGGGAGATGTCACTATATGAATTTTGTGCGGTTTACAAGACACCCTTTGGGGGCATCTTAGAGGAACCTCATCGTAAAGATGTGTATGGATTTATTGACACTATTACTGTAGGGGAAACGAGGAAGGTTTCCGATGCAAGAATCACTAGCATACACTTTCCTGTTCTACGTTACTTTGCAATATTTGCTAGTAGATGCTTAATTGGTCACGGAGATTGTGGAAACCTTAGTGTTCCGGATATTATTATTTTGTTCCATGCTTTATTTCATGATAACTCTATTAGTATGGGCGCTATTATTGCTAAACGATTAAGTTTGAACCATACAAAGGGCCCCATCTTTGGAGGTATCTATGCTTCACACCTTGCTAAACACTTCAAGATACCTATTAGGCATTATGAGAAAGAGGAAAAGCTGCTGCCCCCTACCTTTCTAGATTATAAGAGCATGGTAGCACATGAGTTTATTGTTAAAAATGATGAGAAGATGCTTAAGTATAATTTGAGATTTCATAAGAAACACAGTGAGACTATTATCTTGCATGCGCCCTCTTTGTTTGACTTAACTGCAGGCACTTACCTCGTCTTGCCGGAGGCCGTTTATGCATACCGGGGCCAGACATCATCTCCAAAGCCTGAGCCGGAACCACCACTTGATCCTTATCATCCGTCCTTTTATCAGTGGGATCTGGAGGAGATCGCCAGCCAGTGGTACCCTGATGACACTCCTCAGTACACCGAAGAGAGTAGTCGTGATCCATGGGCATAGAACAGCTTAGGCCAAAAGCCTAAGCTTGGGGGAGTATGTATTTCTCACCGACATTACATTTATGTTCACACACTCACTCTAGTTGTCGGTGCTCATACTTTTTCATTCTACTATCCATGCTAGTTTATTTTCTTTTCTTGCTTTCTTCTTGTGTGTTTGATAAACCTTAAGAAAAAACAAAAAAAAATTAGCTAGTTTACTTTCCATTCTTGTAGTAGTAAATTAAAGAAAACCCAAAAGATTTCTCGTTCTTCTTTTGCTTGTTGGGAGCTTTCCCGTATAAATAGTTTTATTTCTTTTCTTTTCTTTTGGGTCGAGAGGAGAAGACCATGATGAAAATGTTTAATGGCTCTCATATGCATTATTGTTGATTTAACCAAGAGCCCATGTTACTTTGTCTTCTCCCTTGAATTGAATGCTTGCAGATTCCAGCTTAGTCCAATGCACGTGCACTATGATTATTATCCACACCGTTCGGTCGTGCAAGTGAAAGGCAATAATGACAATATATGATGGACTGATTGAGATGAGAGAAGCTGGTATGAACTCAACCTATCTTGTTTTTGTAAATATGATAAGTTCATCGTTCCTGATTCAGCCTATTATGAATAAACATGGTTGCAATGAAAATTAGAGATTATAGTTACTTATGCCATGCTTAATTAGCTAGGAGCTTATAATGGTTTACCTTGCATGCCAACATGCTATTAAAATGGTTGTGATGTGGTATGATAGGGTGGTATCCTCCTTTGAATGATTCGAGTGACTTGACTTGGCACATGTTCACACATGTAGTTGAAACAAAATCAACATAGCCTTCACGATATTTATGTTCATGGTGGATTATATCCTACTCATGCTTGCACTCAGTGTTGATTAATTTTAATGCATGTTCATGACTGTTGTTGCTCTCTAGTTGGTCGCTTCCCAGTCTCTTTCTAGCCTTCACCTTTACTAAGCGGGAATACTGCTTGCGCATCCAAACTCCATAAACCCCAAAGTTATTCCATATGAGTCCACCATACCTTCCTATATGCGGTATCTACCTGTCGTTCCAAGTAAATTTGTATGTGTCAAACTCCAAACCTTACAATGAAATTTTGTTTTGTATGCTCGAACAGCTCATGTATCAACTAGGGTTGTCTGTATCTTCCATGTTAGGAGGGTTATTCTCAAGAGGAGTGGACTCCGCTCCTCATTCACGAGAAAATGGCTGGTCACCGGGATGCCCAATCCCATGCTCAAATCAAATCAAAATGGCTGGTGTCTTGCATACATTACTATTAATTTATATTGGGTATGACTATGACTTGATCTTTAAAGGTGCTCTGCATTTATGTTTGGCGGTCTCAGAAAGGGCTAGTGAGATACCATCTTGTTATATCATATTATGATTGTTTTGAGAAAGTGTTGTCATTCGAGATTTATTATTATTGCTCGCTAGTTGATTATGCCATTGATATGAGTAACATGAGACCTAAGTGTTATTGTGAACATGGTTAGTTCATAATCTTTGCTGAAAACTTGAATGTTGGCTTTGAATATTTGCAACAACAAGAGCAAACAGAGTTTGTAAAAGTTTTTCTTTATCACTTTTAGTTTGTCAACTGAATTGCTTGAGGACAAGCAAAGGTTTAAACTTGGGGGAGTTGATACATCTCCGTCGTATTTACTTTTCCAAACACTTTTGCCCTTGTTTTGGACTCTAAATTGCATGATTTGAATGGAACTAACCCGGACCGACGCTGTTTTCAGCAAAACGGCCATGGTATTATTTTTGTGCAGAAATAAAAGTTCTCAGAATGACCTGAAAATCCACGAAGCAACTTTTCAGAATTAATAAAAATACTGGCGAAAGAATCAGCACCAGGGGGGCCATGATGGCGGAGTTCAAGTCTCCCTACAACTTTTGGTCTAAAGCCATCAACACCGCTTGTCATGCATCCTATCTGCTCAATCTCTGCAAAGACTTGAGCAAGACACCATATGAGATTCTCACCGGTAACAAGCCCAACCTCAAGTACTTCCGCGTGTTCGGTTGTAAGTGTTTCATTCTCAAGAAAGGTGTTTGAGGGAGTCCTGGACTAGGGGGTGTCCGGACAGCCGGACTATCATTATCCGCCGGACTCCAAGACTACGAAGATAGAAGATTGAAGACTCCGGCTCGTGTCCGGATGGTACTTTCCTTGGCGTGGAAGGCAAGCTTGGCAATACGGATATGTAGATCTCCTACCATTGTAACCGACTCTGTGTAACCCTAGCCTCCTCCGGTGTCTATATAAACCGGAGGGCTTTAGTCCGTAGGACAATATACATCACAACAATCATACCATAGGCTAGTTTCTAGGGTTTAGCCTCCTTGATCTCGTGGTAGATCTACTCTTGTACTACCCATATCATCAATATTAATCAAGCGGGGCGTAGGGTTTTACCTCCATCGAGAGGGCCCGAACACAGGTAAAAACATCGTGTCCTTCGTCCCTGTTACCATCCGCCTAGGCCGCGAGTCAGGGACCCCCTACCGAGATCCGCGGTTTGACACCGACATTGGTGCTTTCATTCAGAGTTCCTCTGTGTCATCACCGATGGAGCGGATGCCTCCACCCGTCTTCAAAAACGGTGTTTTCGCCGGAGGTGCCTTGGCCGCCGGCCAAACTATCCGGCTCGGTGGTTTTCTCATGACCGCCTGTCCGACCGCCGCTTCGGCAATGTCTTCTCAAGTCGTCGGAAGCAATCTTCGTGTCACCCTAAAGCTGCCGAACAGTTAGATCCAATAGATCTCTCGTCTGTTAACGAGCTCTTGGATCGCATCGCCACAGGAGTCGCTACGGACTACAACCAGCTTGGGCTTAAAACCGATCGAGAGATTACCTCTCCCGGGCCACCCACCACGTCCACGGTGGTAGAGAGCAATCGGCAACTCTTTGCGGTGTTGAAAACAATTCATGTCCGGATTCCCGAACCCTCCATGCGGATTCAGCGGAGGCGGACTTCGATCGAGCATTGAACTTAAAATCATGCATCGCCCCGGACTCGCTGGATTATGCCCGACAAACCAAACTTCGAATCGGAAACCCCTTGGCCTTTGAGCCTCAAGGCGGGCAGGGATCCGGTTTTATTCCACCCACCGCCCGGACATATCGATCTATCTCTAATCGGCAAGAGCCTCTTGAAACAGTACATCACTCTGGGCGATTCCTCCCGATTATGGGCAGGATAAAGGACTGCCGAGAGGAAAGCGCAATATCAATCTTTTGCAATAAGCGCACGGACAAGGAATACTAAGCGCCATTGATCGTCGCGAGAATACGCGCTTCACCGATCGGCATCCATCGTCGAAAATCTTGTGCGATGGAGAGTTTCGGAAAATCGAAAATCAATTTTGGGATAATCCGGCCCTAAGCCCGGTCTGCGATAAAAGGCGCCTTACACTCGAGCCCCGGATGCAAAAGCGAAAAACAAAAACCCAATAAGGAAGCGGAACCGTCTTTGGAGGGATGGCTCAATGGACCTGTAAGCTTCATAGTACAGAGGGAATCGTCCCAACACATAGCCTTCGATCATGTTGGATATTACGGCAGGTGGCCAAAAGTGGCGAAGAGCTTCTAGCTCCGGGAAACCACTCCAACAATACCAGCACGGTATCGGCGGTCTTGAGACTTTCGCATCAAATAATATCGCAACGAACAATCCGCGAACTACTTGAAGTCTACCAAGTAGCAATAGCAAATCCATGGAGCGACACAGCTATTACCTTCAATGCCAGCGATGAGCCAACATTCGAACAACGAGCCCCACCGCTTTGGTACTTAGTCCCATAGTGGACGGCTTTCGACTGACAAAAGTTCTCATGGACGGCGGCAGCGGACTAAACCTCATTTATGAGGAAACTCTGCGAAAAATGGAAATCAATTGGAGCCGTATTGAGTGAAGCAGCACAACCTTTAGAGGAATAATCCCTAGCCGGGAAGCGCGCTACACCGGAAAAATCACACTCGATATGGTGTTCGGCTCTCCGGACAATTACAGATCCGAAGAAGTCACGTTCCAGGTGGCCTCGTTCAGCAGTGGGTATCACGCCATATTAGGACGAGAGGCATTCACAATTTTTCAAGCAATACCTCATTACGGGTACATGAAGCTCAAAATGCCTGGGCCCAGCGGAATAATCACTCTCGCTAGTGATCCGGACATAGCACTCCGCGCCGAAAACAAGACAGCCGCACTAGCCCTCGAGGCACTATCCGAAGCCTTAGCGGCAGAGGAACTCACCGCGCTGCGCTCTACGGTGAACAGGGACGATGTGATACTCGATAAAAGATCCAAGTCCACCTCCTTCAAACCAGCAAACGAGATAATAAAATTCCAGGTCCATCCAACGGACCCAACAAAGACGGCCTCCATCGGGCACAATTGAACCCGAAGAGACGCCCGCCTGCGCGAATTCGCCGGAAAATTGGGATATCTTCGCTGGCATCCTTTGGACATGCCGGAATCCCTCGCAGTTTGGCGGAACACAGCCTAAACATCCTAAAAGGATTCAAGCCGATCAAACAGGCTCTTGACGATTTTACGAGCCCAAAAGACAGGCAATGGGAGAAGAGCTAGCCAAACTATTGGAAGCGGATTCATTAGAGATATCAAACATCCGGACTGGCTAGCAAATTTGGTGATGGTACCAAGAAGGATAAATCCTGGCGCCTCGGTCGATTTTAAAGACCTCAATAAAGCTTGCCCAAAGGATCCTTCCCTCTCCCCGCATCGATCAAATTATCGATGCTACTGAGAACACGATTCGTTGTGCTTCCTGGATGCATACTCCGGCTATAATCAAATCAAGATGGCGGAAGCAGACCAAGCCGCAACGGCATTTATCACTCCATATGGACCATTCTGCTTCAACACGATGCCCTTCGAACTCAAAAACGCCGGCGCAACATATCAGCGCATGATTCAAACATGTCTGGCCATCCAGATCGGCAAAATAGTCGAGGCATACGTAGATGATGTAGTCATCAAAACAAAACACGTCGAAACTTTAGTAGACGATTTGAGGCTCACATTCGACAACCTCAGAGCATATGACATCAAGCTGAATCCGGAAAAATGCGTTTTTGGCGTACCAGCCGGAAAGCTGCTAGGCTTCATCGTATCCGGTAGAGGAATTGAAGCAAATCCGGCTAAAATCCGAGCTCATCACGTTGGATATTCAAAAGACCTCAAACAAATACAAAATTAACGGGATGCGTGGCAGCCCTAAGCGATTATCTCCGTTTAGGAGAAAAGGCGCTGCCCTCTATCGCCTCCTCGGCGCACGAACACCAGTGGGCGGATGCGCCCCGCGGACTCGAAGAAATAAAGGCCATATTGGCAACAAATTCGGTCTGGCGCGCCCACTTTAGGCGAACCAATGTTGTTATACATCGCAGCAACGCATCAAGTTATAAGCGCGGTCCTCGTCGTCGAGCGAGTAGCGAAGGGCATAAATTCCCTCTTCAAAAACCGATTGCACTATGTATCCCTTGTGTTAACCCCTGCAAATCCGTTACCCGCACTATCGAAGATAGCATATCACGGTGTTCATGGCATCCGGAAACTCGGCACTACTTTCAAGAGTGTTCGATAATGAGTGGCCTCTGAAGTACCACTCAATGACATTATAAATAACGCGACATAGCAGGCAGGATTGCAAAATGGGCCATTGAGCTCTTACCATTCGACATAACTTATAAACCTCGGCGAGCTATAAAGTCACAAGTTTTGGCTGACTTCGTCGCGAATGGATGAAGCGAACTCCCTAAAATCTGGCGCATACTCAATGGATTATGAATTTCGACGGCTCCAAAATGCTGGCGGATGGGGGCTGGCGTCGTCTTGGCGTCCCCAACCGGAGATCTGATCGATATGTACTCCAAATAATGTACACGGACTCCAACAATGTAGCCGAATACGAGGCCCTATTACATGGTCTCCGGATGGCAGTCTCCATGGGCATTCAACGCCTAGAAGTGCGAGGGGATTCAAACCTCGCAATATCCCAAATAAATGGAGACTTTGACGCCAAGGATCCGAAAATGGCAGCATATCGCAACGCTGTCCTAAAAATGTCAGCTCGGTTTGAAGGACTGGAATTCCATCACATAGCTCGAGATAATAACCAGGCGGCCGATGTACTGGCATGCATCGGTGCGAAGCGTGATGCCGTCCCTCCTAATATCTTCCTGGAACGGCTCTTCAAGCCATCCGTACTATTGGAAGAGGAGCCCGGCAGTGACAAACCGGAGAAAACCGCACCAACCGGTGATTTGGCAGATGACATAACACCCTCCGCCCACGTCATAATGGCGATGTCGCGCGTGGGAGAACCCTTCTAGCCTACTTACTTAGGCAGGAACTTCCGAAGACCAAAATGAGGCCCGCTGCATAGTCCGTGATCGAAGGCCTACAAGGTCCATGAGGAGAACTTTATAAGAAA
Organism: Aegilops speltoides; assembly: GCA_021437245.1. Classification (NCBI taxonomy): domain Eukaryota; kingdom Viridiplantae; phylum Streptophyta; class Magnoliopsida; order Poales; family Poaceae; genus Aegilops; species Aegilops speltoides. Next base: position 491,407,113 of record CM038147.1, on the reverse strand, counting down.
AGTACCACGGAGTCCTTCAAAGATGTATCTCAAGAAGAAGGGCGAAACCTCGGCTGAAATTCATGCGGACTAGGCGGACACCACGCAGCAGCCAAGGCCCTTGTAGGAAAGGCATTCCGTACAAGATTTTATTGGCCGACGGCTCGGCGGCCGCCGACAGACTTGGTCCAGCGATCGTCGGTTGTCGACTCTTTGCTAATCGAGCCATATACCACCCACGCCCTCAAAACCATACCCATTACCGGCGTTCATGATGCGGAGGCTTGACATGGTTGGACCCTTAAAGGGAACCCACAAGCAAAGGTACCTATTGGTCATGGTTGATAAATTCACCAAATGGATAGAGGCCAAACCGGTCAAAACGGCAGAGTCGGACCAGTGATAGACTTTATATCGGGGTGGTACACCGTTCTGAGTCCCCACAGCATCATCACCGACAACGACCACGAACTTCACAGCCGATGAGGTTAAATCATGGAGCAAAAATATGGGCATCAAGCTCGACTACGCGTCGATCTATCACCCTCAAACCAGCGGTCAAGTGGAAAGAGCAAATGGTCTAATAATGGCGGCATTAAACCCGGACTAGTAAGATCACTTACTAAATCCGACACACAATGGGTCGAGGAGCTCGACTCCGTACTGGGGCTGCGGACAACGCCTAACCGTACAACGGATTCACACCATTTTTATGGTATACGGAGAGAGGCAGTTTTGCCTGCGACATTATTCATGACTCACCTCGAGTGTGCATGTATGAGGAAAGAGAAGCCGAGCTCGATCGGCGGGACAGCTGGACACATTGGAGGAAGAGCGTGGCGTCGCGAAGGTTCGTTCCGCATTCTATCGGCAGCAGGCCGAAGATATCAAAGCAGAAATACGGGCCAAGACTTACAGCGTTGGTGAACTAGTTCTCGCTGCCGAACAAGAAAAGGACAAGCTCAAGCCCAAATGGGAGGGCCCTTCATTGTCGATCAAATCTTGACCGGCGGAGCATACCGTCTGCGAAATCGTCGGATAAGCGACTCGAGCGAACCCATGGAGCGAGCCCGCCTCCGGCGATTCTATGCCTAACACGGACTAAGAGTTAGTCCCTTCCCCGTCAAAACTTTACACTTTGACTGTCTTTTATTTCTCTTTTTATCCTTTTTATCTGAAAGCCCTTACGGGCCTATTTCCGCACTCTTTACATCGCATGATGTGCCACCGCACTCATTATTCCCGGGCTTCTTTTACGAAGCTCAATTATCTGAGTTTCATACCCAACACATGTGTCAAGCTTCCACATGTACCTTTTACTCGCCATTATATGCATCGATATGACTTAAGTTTTGGCCAAGCTGGGTTGCTGGCTCTGTGCTTACCCTCGTTCCCGATTGTTCGGCTAGGAGGTAAAGGAGCACCTCTGCGATTATTCTTGCGGGTCGATCGGATGTGTACCTCGACCGGGTGAAGCGAAATCTAGCGTTCTTAAGGGAATATTCGATCGGTGATTTAAAAGATGACTTTTTAACTATTTTATCTATCTGCCCCCAGATGTTTTACTGCTTTCTTTGCAGTCCGGACATGCACTTTAGGGCATGCCTCCCAGCGAAAGGAACCCTTAACGGAACTATTCTCCCTGGAAGATGTTTCTTACTAACCATGTAATATAACATAACTAGTTGGGCACTTATGCGATAAAGCACTAATGACCCCTACGCCTGGTCTCCATGCATACCACGGTTGTGTCTCAACCAAAGAGGTATTCGGACACACTCCGGACTCTAGGGTCCCGAGGTTGAAGCGAAAAGGTCGGCAAAGACAAACGATCTACAATCCGGCTAGAAGGCATTTCACATGTCACTTTAAAGGATAACATACATTGTCAAATTCTTGATTGTATTCCTCCTCAATCCCGTCTAACGGGCTGTCTAGTTTCTGATCCGTTGGGAAAATTTAGCACCAACTCTACTTGGCTGTACACTAAACTCACAGGATCTCCTTCCCATCGGGCCCCACCGTCCAACCGGCCATGTGGTTGGGGTCCGCCTTCTGTACCAGCGTCTTCACCATGGCCCAAGCCTCCACGGCACCTTGACGGCAAGCGAAATCTTCCACAAGCAGCGCTGCCGCACTCCTGCAGCTTCTCCATAAGCTCCCGAGGCTCTCGGGTAGGGTGAGGGCTGGCCATAAAGCCTGAACGACGCCGCTCATTGCCTGCTAAACTCATTCGAGTAGCTGCAACAGTTCGGGAAGTTGATCACCCGTTGATGTGGGCATCTCCTTTGCAGGACGACCCGTGAGTATACCTACAAGACATATCATGTCAAAATGCTTCCTCGCCGAACTCTTATTTTCAAAAGAGTCCGCTCAAGCACTTACTATAAATGCCGCGACGAAGCCGCTGATTCTCCTTAACGGAGCCGGACAGCTCGGCCTGAACGCCTTTCAGCTCTTCTCCGAGCTTGGCATTGGCATCCCGGAGCTTGTTCCTTTCTGCTGAACCCTATTCAGCACACTCTCGCCTTGACCTTTAGTCTGGCGCAGCAATGCTTACTGTCCGGATCTTGTCCGCGGTACCGCAATGTCATTATTAGACTTGCGCGCACGCCCGCCTGGCGCTTATGTTTATTAATAAAATGTGTTACCGGGAGGGTCTTTGCATCTCCTCCTGCGGCGACAAAGTCTGACCTCAATTGGGCCTTGCAATCTTGCAGCTCCAGGACAGCTGGGAGTTCTTCTCGGTAACAGCCTGCGTTTCCAAATGATCCTTAAATCAGTTAGCATAACTACTTTAAGTCTCGAGGGCTACTGGTATGTACAACCATTAAAATTTCCTTACCCGTGTGTCTTTCACATACTGCTCCGTGGCTTTGATAAAACCATTTTGAGCGGCACGGAGATGCGCATCCCCTGCGTTAAAGGCATCCAATGCCTCAGGGGAAAAGCACGATTCACGAAATACTGTCCGGCGGCGCCTATGGTTCATGGCGCTCTCCACCTCAGACTTGGTGGCGGACAGTCTGTCGGCATCCTCCATTGGAGAAGGATCCGGCTCGCGTCTTCGCTTGCCTCCCCTCCAGCCGGGCGGCTGAGCCTGGCGGTGTTGGTCGGATCGGCAATTCCTGCGCTCGCAGATCCGTGGCCTTTTTCTCTACAAAGATCATGAGCACTCGGCGTTTCCTCGGAGCGTTGCTCTGAAAATTCGAATCTGAGCTATACCTTTGCGGCGGCGTTTTGTCCGCATTGCGCTCCTTTTCCGCTTTGCTTGTTCGGATGGCCTCTGTTGGTCGGCCGCCGCAGACTCGACTTCTGCCGTAAAGGCGCTTCTGCAAAATACCATCGTTCGCGAAGGTCGAAATGGGCGGGGAAGAGATAGCGGTGTCGGACTTGATCGCGGTCACAGGAAGCGGACTTAGTCCGGGGTAGTCTGCCGTAATGGCAACCAGAGCATTGTCTATGCTGAGCTGGTGATACACCCCGTCGATCAGCTCCACCTCGATGTCCGGGTCCTCTTCGGAGGCCGGACCCAGGGATCCTTCTGGTTCCTCGGGTTGCGGAGCAGGACTCACCATGTCCTCCACAGTCCGGCGTAGATCCTGCGCCGAAGACATAATGTAAGAAGCTTAAACTTCAAAAGCATGGGTAGAGCCCTTCAAGGTGTTCACTTACCCATCCTCTAGGGTTGATCATGGAAAACACGTTCAAAGGGTTCGTTCGAAGGAAGTCCTCCTTCTCCCCCTTGTACAAGCCGGACAGGATCTTTACCAGATCCTCGGTTGAATACGGCCCTTTGCGGCCATGCCGGGTGGCATCGTCTTCCCCGTTGAAATCCCACATGGGGTGGCCTCTGTATTGTAGTGGCTTTACCCCTCGCTTGATGCATGTCGCCATGACTCCGATCACGGTCAAGCCGGAATGAGCCATTAATCTTATCCGGCCCATCAAATAATGGACGCTCTTGTCTTCCTCCAATCGGGGCTCCGTGGGCGCCCGGTGGCGTTCTTCAAGGGAGCAACACTAAACTCCGGAGGCCGATCCGGACTGGAGTGCAGCAGCGGGCGTCTCCTATATAAAACCACTTCGAGGCGATCTTGGACGCCTTCTTGGGAGTACGGATAGGTATCCGGTCGGTGATGCGCCATATTTGGTGCCGCCCACTTGATATATGGACCCCTCGTGAGAGCGAGCACGAGGCAAAACAGCCTCTTCCACAATGCAAAATGGGGCTCGATGCCCAGAATAGCTCAGAAGAGCTACGTAGCCCGCGATATGCGTGACGAGGCGGGCGTGAGGTGGTGGAGCTGGAGTCCGAGAACCCGAGGAGCCAGCGGAGGAGCGGATGTATTGGAAATCCGAGCCCCTTATCGGATAGGGGACAAAGCATACTCGCTCCCCTTATTGGGGCTTGGAGTGTCCTCCTTTGCCTCCCACCTTGATAAGTAACCAGTCCGGCCCGGATTTGGGACCATGAAGGCCGGGGAGAAATCCCTCCGTTTGGAGCTTCACTAGCTCGTTGTGCGAAATAGAGCACCCCCTCCAATTCCCCGGCGGTGGGCTGGGAGCGCGTGAGGAACCGCGTCGACGATCCATGATGGAATAGATTTCTAGGTCAAAGGCGCTTCGATGGAGTATTCGCGGGAGGAAGGCAGTGCGGTTTGGATCTGGATTCTTGCCTCTTTTATAGATGGACGACTTCGCACAATTAGGGGTGAAAGCATAAAGACACCTGGCTTTTCGCATTCGTGCGACAGCGTGGAAGAGGGCCATTATTTGGCGTAGAAGCGAAACACGATATTCAAGATGAAGCGGACACTATTCGGCGGTACATGGAATTTGAAGGAGAACCCGCTTTGCAACGCGAAGACTATAAACGCGCTGGACTTATCGTCATTGAAGCCTGGTTCGGGGCTCTTGAGGAGTCCGGACTAGGGGTGTCCGGACAGCCGGACTATCATTATCCACGGACTCCAAGACTACGAAGATAGAAGATTGAAGACTCGGCTCGTGTCGGATGGTACTTTCCTTGGCGTGGAAGGCAAGCTTGGCAATACGGATATGTAGATCTCCTACCATTGTAACCGACTGTAACCCTAGCCTCCTCCGGTGTCTATATAAACCGGAGGGCTTTAGTCCAGGGACAATATACATCACAACAATCATACCATAGGCTAGCTTCTAGGGTTTAGCCTCCTTGATCTCGTGGTAGATCTACTCTTGTACTACCCATATCATCAATATTAATCAAGCGGGGCGTGGGTTTTACCTCCATCGAGAGGGCCGAACACAGGTAAAAACATCGTGTCCTTCGTCTCCTGTTACCATCCGCCTAGACGCACAGTCCGGGACCCCCTACCCGAGATCCGCCGGTTTTGACACCGACAGTGTTCGTTTGTCTAAATTTGAGGCTAGAGCTCATGAGGGCATATTTGTCGTTTATGCTACAAACTCTCATGCTTACCGTGTCCTCAACAAGTCTACGAGACTCATTGAGGAGATGTGTAACATGGAGTTTGACGAGAATAACGGCTCCTAAGTGGAGCAAAGTAGTACTTGTGATGTAGGTTATGAAATTCCTCCCCAATCCATAAGAAGAATGGGTGTTCGTCATTTACTACCCATTGAGGAACCCCTTGTGGCCGAAGGAGAAGGACAATGTTCCACTCAAGTGGAACCATCCCCAACCCAAGACCCACACGCTTCCGAAGAACAAAGAGAAGGCCCTCAACCAAGTGAACAAGATCAAGGGCAAGATCAATCTCAAGATGGTGGTGAACCACCAAGTAATGCCCAAGGTCAAATTCTTCCCCCGAGCAAGCTCAAGATCAAGAACAAGCTCAAGACAACGATCAAGATGATCAAGTTACCACTCCTTGCGAGCGGTAGTACCGCTGCCTCTAGCCCAGAACGCTGCTGCACACGGAAGTAGGCACGAAAGTAATTTTTTACTTCCGCCCTGATACGTCCATTTTGCATCATGTTTTTCTACTGTTATTTATGTTGTTTTATTGTATAATAATGCTTTTTGGAGTAACTCTAATACCTTTTTCCCTCATAATATGCAAGGCATGCACCAAGGGGGAGAATTCCAACAGATGGAAATCTGGACCTGAAAAAGCTACGTCAAGCTACCTATTCTGCACAACTCCAAATGAGCTGAAACTCTAAATGTACCATAGGAGGGCCACCAAGTGGGCACAACCCACCTGGGCGCGCTAGGAGGCCCAGGCGCGCCCTGGTGGGTGCTGCCCTCCTCGGCCCACCTCCAGTGCCCATCTTCTGGTATATAAGTCATTTTGACCTAGAAAAAATCAAATGCGGACTTTCGGGATGAAGCACCGCTGCCTCAAGGCGGAACTTGGGCAGGAGCACTTTTGCCCTCCGGCGGAGCGATTCAGCCAGGGGAACTTCCCTTCCGGAGGGGGAAATCATCGTCATCATGATCACTAACAACTCTCCCATCTTAGGGAGGGCTATCTTCATCAACATCTTCACAGCACCAACTCCTCTCAAACCCTAGTTCATCTCTTGTGTTCAATCTTTGTACCGAAACTATAGATTGGTGCTTGTGGGTGACTAGTAGTGTTGATTACATCTTGTAGTTGATTACTATATGGTTTATTTGGTGGAAGATTATATGTTCAGATCCATTATGCTATTTAATACCCCTCTGATCTTCAGCATGTTTATAATTTGTGAGTAGTTACTTTTGTTCTTGAGGTCACGGGAGAAATCATGTTGCAAGTAATCATGTGAACTTGATATGTGTTTGATATTTTGATATATGAATGTTGACATTCTCTTAGTGGTGTCATGTGAACTGATACGTCTCCGTCATATCTACTTTTCCAAACAGTTTTGCCCTTGTTTTGGACTCTAACTTGCATGATTTGAATTGAACTGGCCCGGACTGACGCTGTTTTCAGCAGAAATGCCATGGTGTTATTTTTGTGCAGAAATAAAAGTTCTCAGAATGACCTGAAAATCCACGGAGCAACTTTTCAGAATTAATAAAAAATACTGGAAAAAGAATCAACACCAGGGGGCCCACACCCTATCCATGAGGGTGGGGGGTGCCCCCCAAGGCCGCGCCCCCTGCCTCGTGGGCCCCCTGGACCTCCACCGACCTCAACTCCAACTCCATATATTCACGTTCGCGGAGAAAAAAATCAGAGAGAAAGATTCATCGCGCTTTATGATACGGAGCCGCCGCCAAGCCCTAAACTCTCTCGGGAGGGCTGATCTGGGGTCCGTTCGGGGCTCCGGAGAGGGGGATTCGTCGCCATCGTCATCATCAACCATCCTCCATCACCAATTTCATGATGCTGACCGCCGTGCATGAGTAATTCCATCGTAGGCTTGCTGGCCGGTGATGGGTTGGATGAGATTTACCATGTAACAAGTTCATTTTGTTAGGGTTTGATCCCTAGTATCCACTATGTTCTGAGATTGATGTTGCTATGACTTGGCTATGCTTAATGCTTGTCACTAGGGCCCAAGTGCCATGATTTTAGATCTGAAACTATTATGTTTTCATGAATATATGTGAGTTCTTGATCCTATCTTGCAAGTCTATATTCACCTATTATGTGTTATGATCCGACAACCCCGAAGTGACAATAATCGGGATACTTCTCGGTGATGACCATAGTTTGAGGAGTTCATGTATTCACTAAGTGTTAATGCTTTGGTCCGGTACTCTATTAAAAGGAGGCCTTAATATCCCTTAGTTTCCATTAGGGTCCCTGTCCGTGTCAAAACCGGCGGATCTCGGGTAGGGGGTCCCGAACCGTGCGTCTAGGCGGATGGTAACAGGAGACAAGGGACATGATGTTTTTACGTAGGTTTGGACCCTCTCGATGGAGGTAAAACCCTACTCCTGCTTGATTGATATTGATGATATGGGTAGTACAAGAGTAGATCTACCACGAGATCAAAGAGGCTAAACCCTAGAAGCTAGCCTATGGTATGATTGTTGTTCGTCCTACGGACTAAAACCCTCCGGTTTATATAGGCACCGAAGAGGGTTAGTGTTACACAGAGTTGGTTACAATAGTAGGAGATCTACATATCCGTATCGCCAAGCTTGCCTTCCACGCCAAGGAAAGTCCCATCCGGACACGGGACGGAGTCTTCAATCTTGTATCTTCATAGTCCAGGACTCCGACCGAAGATGATAGTTCAGCTATCCGGACACCCCCTAGTCTGGGACTCCCTCAGTAGCCCCTGAACCAGGCTTCAATGACGACGAGTCCGGCGCGCATATTGTCTTCAGCATTGCAAGATGGGTTCCTCCTCCGAATACTTCATAGAAGATTTTGAACACAAGGATAGTGTCCGGCTCTGCAAAATAAGTTCCACATACCACCGTAGAGAGAATAATATTTACACAAGTTCAATCTGCTGACGTATTTCATGGCGTGACATCACTCCACGGCCAAGCCTTTATTCGAATTGTTTTTTACTGTCCCACCTTAGCGCGTTTAGCGAGGCAGTTTCCTTGGCACGTCTTGTCAAAGCAGAGATCGTGTCCCCTTATTTCGGGATTCTCATCAATACGGGCGTGGGTAACCCAATCGTTCCATTGATTACGGCGCTTGGGATATAAGCGAGTTTTACTAGGCTGGTGGGGATGCATAGTTTCGTCCGTCCATATAAGGGGATAAGGATCCACTTTTTCACACATGCCTTCCTCCTCCTTTGCTCATTCATTTCCGCGCACTCGAGCTCCAGCGCCCAAGTCCGCACATCTCGCCTCAACCTTCCCCAGCCATGTCCGGAGCGGGAGGCAAGTGGATGGCCTCCTCCGTCACGGAGGGGCACCTCAAAAGGCTGCGAAAGGCCGGATACTTATCCAGCGACATCGCGCATTGACTCCCCGACAAGGGGCAGCTCATCCCCACCCCAGGGCCCCATGAGAGGGTGGTGTTCCTCACCCATTTCCTCCGCGGACTAGGTTTTCCACTTCACCCATTTGTCCGGGGGCTCATGTTCTACTACGGCCTGGATTTCCACGATCTGGCCCCAAATTTCGTCCTCAATATCTCGGCATTCTTAGTCGTGTGCGAGGCCTTCCTCCGCATCTAGCTCCACTTCGGCTTATGGCTAAAGACCTTCAATGTCAAGCCGAAGGTAGTGAGGGGCCAGCAGGTGGAGTGTGGAGGCGTGTAACGCCCTCGATGCGGCTATATCTCCCACGTGTCGAAGCACGACTTAGAGGCATAACCGCATTGAAAGCAATGTCGCAAGTGAGGTAATCTTCACACAACCCATGTAATAAATGATGGGAAAGAGATACATAGTTGGCTTACAATCGCCACTTCACACAATTACATGAATAAAGCATTACATCATCCAGATACAATCAAGGTCCGACTACGGAACCAAAATAAAAGAAGAACCCCAAATCGATAAAGCGGTCCCGATCGACCCTAACTGGGCTCCACTCTTGATCAACTAGAACGAAACAATACAAAGGGCAAGATCTTCATCGAGCTCCTCCTTGAGCTTGATTGCATCACCCTTTCATTAACATAGGCACCTGCAAACTGGTTTTGGAAGTATCTGGTGAGCCACGGGGACTCAACAATCTCGCACCCGCGAGATCAAGACTATTTAAGCTTATGGGTAAGGTAAAGGCATGAGGTGGAGCTGCAGCAAGCGACTAGCATATATGGCGGCTAACATACGCAAATGAGAGCGAGAAGAGAAGGCAAAGCACGGTCGATAAAAGTATGATCAAGAAGTGTTCCTATAGCAACCTACGTCAAGCATAACTCCAACACCGTGTTCACTTCCGGACTCGCGGAAATAGACCATCACGGTTACACACACGGTTGATGTATTTTAATTAAGGTCAACTTCAGGTCTTCTACAACCGGACGTTAACAAATTCCCATCTGCCACATAACCGCAGGCACGGCTTTGAAAGTTCAAATCCTGCAGGGTGTCCCAACTTAGCCCATGACAAGCTCTCACGGTCAGCGGAGGAATAGACCTCCACCCGAGACACTCCGATCGACTCGGTATCCCAAGACAACAAGACATTTCGACAGGTAAAACTAAACCAACAACACCGCCCGAATGTGCCGACAAATCCCAATAGGAGCTGCACATATCTCTTTCTCGGGGCACACTCAGATGAGACTAGCTACAAGTAAAACCAACCCTCAAGTTTCCCGAGGTGGCCCCAGCAGTAGTTTCGGTTCGGACCAACACTCGGAGGAGCACCGCCCGGGGGTTAAAATAAAGATGACCCTTGAGTCTGCAGAACCCAAGGGAAGGTGGTAGGTTGTTAGTGCAAATGGTAAAACCAATGTTGGGCATTCTTGGAGGAGCTTTACTTAAAGCGAACTGTCAAGGGGTTCCCATTATAGCCCAACCGCGTAAGGGACGCAAAATCCGGGAACATAACACCGATATGACGGAAACTAAAGGCGGCAAGAGTGGAACAAAACACTGCATAAGGCCGAGCCTTCCACCCTTTACCAAGTATATAGATGCATTAATTAAATAAGATATATTGTGATATCCCAACAAGTAAACATGTTCCAACAAGGAACAACATCTCCATGTTCAACAAGGAACAAACTTCAATCTTCACCGCAACTAACAACGCTATAAGAGAAATTTGAGCAAAGCGGTAACATAGCCAAACAACGGTTTGCATAGGAAAGGTGTCAAAGGTTAGGGGTTTGACATGGCAATTTGGGAGGCTGACAAGCAAATGGTAGGCATCGCAGCATTGGCATAGCAAAAGAGCGAGCAAACTAGCAAGCAAAGATAGAAGTGATTTCGAGGGTATGATCATCTTGCGCAAGGTTCTCGAGTTGTCGAAGGCTTGATCCTCGAGAGGCGTTCTCAACAGGTACCTCGTTCACGTACTCGTCTCCGGCTCTACCCAAAGCAAGAACACAAGCAACGGAACCACAATCAAACAAGGAACAATGCACAAGCAATATGATGCAATACATGACATGCTATGCGAGATGTGATATGCAATGCATATGTATGCTCGGAAGGAAAATGATGAACGGGCATCAACTTGGCAAACCAAGTATGCCGCTGGAAAGATGGGATGATTTGGTTGAAATCGATATAAAGATCACGGAATCGGATGCACGGTTTGCAAATGACAAGCAAAACAAGAATGATGCAAATCTGCGTTTAACAGCCCGATGCTACTTAGCACGCAACAAGAAACTATGCTACAGCACCCCAACATAAAAGCAAAGCATATGGCAGCGAACTACAGGAGATGCTTAACAAAAGAGGAACACTGAGCTACGGCTAAATCACATCATAACATGTTCAAACAAGCATGGTGAACGTGCTCAAAATAACAGGTTCACAGACTTGGTAAAAATACTAGCATGCCAGGAATTAACATCAGGAAGGCATGTTTAGAGCAAGCAAACAACATGCTACAGGAACTTATAATAGCAAAACAAGGCATGACATGATTCTACTCAAAGCATATATCAATAGTCCCTTACTGACCATAAGCCAAAAAGGACCTTAAGAAATGATGGCACCCATGTAAACATAGCAAGTTTTATTACAGATTTCAGACTTAGCAGAAAAACTGGGCATGGCAAAAACAGTTAACGAGTAGGCATGTTCGTGAGCTCGATGCACTCACTACAGAGCAATACATGGCATGGCAAGGCAACCAACAGTAAGAAGGCATGATTATGAAGCTAAGCATGGCAAGAGCAAGGTCATAGCATACACGGATCAACTACAACGACCTCGTGAAAATTGAATCTCATGCAAACAATCTGCCAGGAAACATTTCAAGCAAAAGTAGAGCACGAAAACGACATGCTAGACTACTCCATAAATACCAACAAAGGCATGGATGGATAGAGCACATCCATATGTTCAAAACACCCTTCATGATCATGCTCAAAAAGGCCATAGATCTCTCTGTAACAACATGAACATGTGGCATAAAAATAACAGCAGGACATGACTTAGTGAAATCACTAAGTTCCTGAAATCAGCAACATCATCATCCCTAGTTTGCATGCTTGTTCTAGTCAACACATAACTCACAAAAATACATGGCAAACACCCCTGGAAATATGGCATGGCAATGTTCAACTCACATGTAGGACTCAAGTTCATAGGGTGCACACATAAATCATGACAAAAATGACAAAAGAGCTCGTGCTGATAAGATTCTGAAACTAACGATCTGAAGCCTTCTTCCAACAGCATTTCGGGCATCAAGATGAGCTCAAATGCAAATGATGCAATTGAATGAAATGATGTATTCTTCGAGACGAACAATTAGACATATTATACGCCCAAAACGGAGCTACGGATGCAGAGATGTGATGCTATGAAAATGCACGAAAATTACTGAAATCTGGGACTTAGTGGGAAAACGGGGTCAACCTCGGGTAGCACGGTTCTCGATGCGGTGGCGGATCTGGCCGGAGATCGCCGGAGTTGGGCCGGAGACAGAGAAGAAGACGCCCGGGGAGGCGTGGGGTGCGGGATCCGGTGGAGGAGGTCGGCGGGAGGCCTGGCAGTCTGGTGTGAGCTCTCGGCACCGGCGAGCAAGGCGTGGCGGGCGAGGCGGCCGGGCGGCGCGGCAGGTTTCGGCGGCGAGGGTCGCGAGGGCGCTGGGGCTCGGCTCGGGAGGCGGAGGCGAGGGCGCGGCGGCGGCGAGGGCAGCAAGGCCGAGGCGGGCGGTGTGCAGTGGAAGCGGCGGCGGCATGGGCGGTGTGGGCAATGCGGGCGGGTGTGCTGGCATGCTGCTGCGGCGGCGGGCAGCGGCGGCGCTGGCGCGGCGGCGGCGGCGCGGCCGGTGTGTGCGGCGGCGGATGGATGGGCAGCGAGGCTGGTTCGGCCCCATGGTCGTCGTCTGATGGCCGGCGTGGGGACGGGCGGCGGTGACGTGGCGGCGCCACAGTGGCCGAGGCGGTGGAGGAGGTGGCGTGGCGCGCCCCAATTCGTCGGAGCGACGTGGAGGCTGGGCGATGTCCGGCGTGAGGCGGACACGTCCGGCGGCGCGAGGAGAGAGAGGGCTAGGGTTGGACTGCGGGAATTTCGGAGGGGATCACATATTTATAGGTAGAGGGAGCTAGGAGAGTCCAAATGAGGTGCGGTTTTCGGCCACGCGATCGTGATCGAACGACCGAGAGCATGGAGAGGAGTTTGGTGGGTTTTGGACCACTTTGGAAGGGGTGTTGGGCTGCACGCAAAATAGGGCTTCTGCGGTTACCCGGTTAACCGTTGGAGTACCAAACGACCTCCAAATGGCACGAAACTTGACAGGCGGTCTACCGGTGTTATACCAAGGCCGCTTGGCAAACCTCGAGCCATTCCGAGAAATTTTAATACCTGCTCACAACGAGAGAGAAGAAGGGGACGCCGGAGGACATAGGAGTGCCGGATTGCAAAACGGACAACGGGGAAAAGGCTCGGATGCATGAGCCGAACACGTATGCAAATGAAATGCACATGATGACATGATAAAATGCAGATGATGACATGGCAAAGTGCAACACGCAAGCAAATGACATGGCAACGACGGCGAATAACTGGCGGACACCTGGCGCATCGGATCCGGGGTGTTACAACACTCCACCACTATGAGAGGACCTCGTCCCGAGATCTAGGATGGCACCGGAGGGAAAATGGAAGAGAAAGAGGAGAGGTAAAACTAAGTTGCTTCTTTGACCGATGAGTGAAACCAAAGAACCTTGAGAGGTTGAGCAAAATGAAAGGAAGAAAATAACGAAGATGAGCAAAGTTGAAAACACTCCGTTAGGAAAGAGGAACAAGGGATACAACGAGAACCAAGAGGTTTAGTGATAAGATAGATATTGAAACCACTCCGGTTAAAACTAGATAGAGAAAGAATAAGATTGATATAATTTGGGCAGCACTCCGACTGAAAGAAGGAAAACTTGATAAGATGAAAAGAACTTGAAGAGATGACACAACACTCCGGTTAAATGGATAAGCATGAAAAGAACATGATCCTCACAAAACGAGGTGATGGGTGAAGAGCACAACATCACAATGCCTCCGTAACGAAAGAATATGAGTTAGAGCGTTGGGATAAAGGGACGGAGAAGAAAATGACAACTTCTACCACAATTGAATTTGATATGGCATCTTAAAAAAAGATTGATCGGAGTTGTTGGAAAAACCAACAACGAAACGAAAAGGAAAAGATTGTAGTGGGCTTATGGAAACATCTCAAAATTATGAGGTGACAAACGGCCACTAACGGAAACCATTGATTTGATTGAGAGCACCAAAGAGATGAAATCTTCTTTGACGAACCACCATGTTGAGCCTCCATGAAGAACTCCGGTAAACAAAAGGAATGAAAAGAAAGAGAAATTGAAAACACAAGGTGAATCCTTGCAAAGATTTAGATGGATCTCCGCGATAATTAGAGCTTGGAACTCCGGGCAAAAGAGAAGATGAAACAAATGAAACCGAGAATTACTTCATCATGAACAATCTCCGAAAGAAAAGAATTGAATTTACTCGATGAAACAAAAATAAGAATTACATTATGCTCATCCTTCACCAATTAAATTGATGACAAGCAATGGATTTGGCATACTACTTATTCTCGTAGAAAGGATTAAGATAGATATGGCGCCAGCTTGGGAAGGTCTTCAACGAATCACCGGTAGGATTGGAAAGAACGAATGAATTAAATGATAACGAAAGAGGTGCAATCTTGAACGAACCACCGTAAGAATTGAAAATGAAAGTAGCAAAGGCACAATTCAGCGGGAAGAATTGGAAAACGAATGAAGATACTTGAGGGAATTTAGATACATGAGAACGAAGAGATCATGAACTGATTAGAGGATATTTGAACGAATCACCGGTAAGATTTGGAGAACGATAGCCACACGCTGAGAATGAAGAATTATGACATGATGGCCTTCGGAGAAAAGAAATGGAAATAACTCATGAAATGCTCCGGATGGGTGAAAAGAATTCTCACAATCGAAAACAATTATGAGAGGATGGCAACAAGCTAGCACCATGAATCTTGAAGAGAATAGAGCAAGATTAAAGAGAAACTCTTCTTCGGTCTTCAAATGATGAGAATGACAACGAGAAACACCACCGAGAATTATTGAGGCACACCGGAAGAATCAAAAGCGAAGAGGTTGAGCCAACTATGAAAAGAATTTGAAAGATCTTGGAGAAAAACATTTGACTGATGATAACTCATTCTTACGTCAAACTTGGAAAAGAATTCAGGATAGCTCTGGGAAAATAGAAGAGTCAGGTAAGATCCTGGAAAAAGACCTGTGGGTTAGGGCCCACTCAAAAAAAAACACCGTTGAAAAGAATTAAAAGAGATGTTGCACCGGTTGGATTAAATGACTTGAATGAGATACCAATCACGAAATATCTTGAAGGGATTGAGAATGGAAACACAAGTCTTGTGAGATATCTAGAGCACTCCGGAATAACAAATAGCGAGAAATAGAATGATAATGAGGTGCGCCGGTATGAAAAGACATTGAAATGAGGAAAAAGGATATGATGAATATCGAAAGTTTAATATGGATCCACCGGAGAAGAAAAAGAACGAAGGATGATGAACTTGAGACTGTTGAGCATCTTCATGGGAAATCACCGGATAAGAACATTGATTGAAAAGAATGAAGAGACTTCACATGAATAAATGGATACTTGATTAAGAAATCTGTGTCCTTGAAGAAAAAGGGTGGGAGGGTGGGGAAAAACAAAGACAACTTGGGATGAACGAAACAAACACCATTGAGAAAACTTAGAATTGATCTCGCGGATGGGGAGAATGATGGGATCCACTTGAAGAGAAGCACACCGGTTGGAAAGAATAGACATGACAATCTCGATTGTCGAGAAGGATTGGTATTTACATCAAAGTATGAGAACACCATTTAGGAAAGGTATGGAATCAACACTTGACATTGAAGCAACTCGAATACCACAACTCCAAACAAAAACAAAGGACTGGCTTGCAGAATAAGCCGGAACAAACATATGATAGAGATTTCATCCGAAGTTTTCGTGGTGGGGCCTACACGGCTCGATCAGACACAGCACCATCATGTACAAGGTAGTGCACATGACATACTGAAGTGTCCCAGTCGGCATAGCCAAGGACTCTTTAAGACACAACGAGACCATCAGAAACCAACCGTGAATAGGCGGACCACTAGACGCCGAACCCCAATTTCATATCATACATCCGTCGGAAAGATATCCTAAGAGCTACTTGAATTCCCACCTATGAAACTCCCGAAACTTTCTGGTTATGCAATCTGGTGTTGGGGATACAGGGGAGCAATAATATCTCACACAAACTTGTAACGCCCTACATCCAGCTGTATCCATCCGTCAACACATAACCAAGAAACCTTCGGAAATCGTGTACCTCAACCTTCAAAAGCATCCGTTATACGAAGTCATGGCAATACTCCCGTACTCACCTCAAGATTGGGTTAGCGGGTTATCTCACCAACAACTGCATAAAAGAGATTTTCGATGTCGGCGTACTAAACTCAAGTATTCCAGAACTGCAACGATAAAATTATGACGACAACACCTCGGAGCTCAACTCCCCGGGACACTGCCACAACCCCTAAATGTCAGGAGGCACCAAGACAATGTTGTCATCATAAAACCATCGGAACGATTCTAAGATACCCGCGTGATCCTAAAAAAAATTTTTAGTGAAATTTGAGAAGAGGAAAGTCAAAACATCTACGTCAGGATACCTCACCAGAAGGTCGAAGGGACTGAGGAGTAAAAGAATTCCTAAACTCTCCGATATATAATTCCTAAAAGACTCAAAACATTTTTCTAGACACAACTCGGCCACTAAAAACGATCAAGCAGTGGGGCTCCTAAGGTCGGGGAAGGCTCTGATTACCAACTTGTAACGCCCTCGATGCGGCTATATCTCCCACGTGTTGAAGCACGACTTAGAGGCATAACCGCATTGAAAGCAATGTCGCAAGTGAGGTAATCTTCACACAACCCATGTAATAAATGAGGGGAAAGAGATACATAGTTGGCTTACAATCGCCACTTCACACAATTACATGAATAAAGCATTACATCATCCAGATACAATCAAGGTCCGACTACGGAACCAAAATAAAAGAAGAACCCCAAATCGATAAACGGTCCCCGATCGACCCCAAACTGGGCTCCACTCTTGATCAACTAGAACGAAACAATACAAAGGGCAAGATCTTCATCGAGCTCCTCCTTGAGCTTGATTGCATCACCTTTCGGTAACATAGGCACCGCAAACTGGTTTTGAAGTATCCGTGAGCCAC
The DNA here is from genome assembly GCA_021437245.1 of Aegilops speltoides. Lineage (NCBI taxonomy): Eukaryota > Viridiplantae > Streptophyta > Magnoliopsida > Poales > Poaceae > Aegilops > Aegilops speltoides. Next base: position 491,389,807 of record CM038147.1, on the reverse strand, counting down.
GGGACAAAGCAATCTCGCACCAGCGAGATCAAGACTATTTAAGCTTATGGGTAAGGTAAAGGCATGAGGTGGAGCTGCAGCAAGCGACTAGCATATATGGCGGCTAACATACGCAAATGAGAGCGAGAAGAGAAGGCAAAGCACGGTCGATAAAAGTATGATCAAGAAGTGATCCTATAGCAACCACGTCAAGCATAACTCCAACATCGTGTTCACTTCCGGACTCCACGGAAAGAGACCATCACGGTTACACACACGGTTGATGTATTTTAATTAAGGTCAACTTCAGGTCTTCTACAACCGGACGTTAACAAATTCCCATCATCGCCACATAACCGCGGGCACGGCTTTCGAAAGTTCAAATCCTGCAGGGTGTCCCAACTTAGCCCATGACAAGCTCTCACGGTCAACGGAGGAATAGACCTCCACCCGAGACACTCCGATCGACTCGGTATCCGGTACAACAAGACATTTCGACAGGTAAAACTAAACCAGCAACACCGCCCGAATGTGCCGACAAATCCCAATAGGAGCTGCACATATCTCTTTCTCGTGGCACACTCGGATGAGACTAGCTACGAGTAAAACCAACCCTCAAGTTTCCCGAGGTGGCCCTTGAGTAGCTCGGTTCGGACCAACACTCGGAGGAGCACCGGCCCGGGGGTTAAAATAAAGATGACCCTTGAGTCTGCAGAACCCAAGGGAAGGTGGTAGGTTGTTAGTGCAAATGGTAAAACCAATGTTGGGCATTCTTTGGAGGAGCTTTACTTAAGGCGAACTGTCAAGGGGTTCCCATTATAGCCCAACCGCGTAAGGGACGCAAAATCCGGGAACATAACACCGATATGACGGAAACTAAGGCGGCAAGAGTGGAACAAAACACCAAGCATAAGGCCGAGCCTTCCACCCTTTACCAAGTATATAGATGCATTAATTAAATAAGATATATTGTGATATCCCAACAAGTAAACATGTTCCAACAAGGAACAACATCTCCATGTTCCAACAAGGAACAAACTTCAATCTTCACCTGCAACTAACAACGCTATAAGAGGGGCTGAGCAAGGCGGTAACATAGCCAAACAACGGTTTGCATAGGAAAGGTGTCAAAGTTTAGGGGTTTGACATGGCAATTTGGGAGGCTGACAAGCAAATGGTAGGCATCCCAGCATTGGCACAAAGAAAAGAGCGAGCAAACTAGCAAGCAAAGATAGAAGTGATTTCGAGGGTATGATCATCTTGCTCGCAAGGTTCTCGAGTTGTCGAAGGCTTGTTCCTCGAGGCGTTCTCAACAGGTACCTCGCTCACGCACTCGCCTCCGGCTCTACCCAAAGCAAGAACACAAGCAACGGAACCACAATCAAACAAGGAACAATGCACAAGCAATATGATGCAATACATGACATGCTATGCGAGATGTGATATGCAATGCATATGTATGCTCGGAAGGAAAATGATGAACTGGCATCAACTTGGCAAACCAAGTATGCCGCTGAAAGATGGGATGATTTCGGTGAAATCCATATAAAGATCACCGAATCGGATGCACGGTTTGCAAATGACAAGCAAAACAAGAATGATGCAAATCTGCGTTTAACAGCCCGATGCTACTTAGCACGCAACAAGAAACTATGCTACAGCACCCCAACATAAAAGCAAAGCATATGGCAGCGAACTACAGGAGATGCTTAACAAAAGAGGAACACTGAGCTACGGCTAAATCACATCATAACATGTTCAAACAAGCATGGTGAAAGTGCTCAAAATAACAGGTTCACAGACTTAGTGAAAATACTAGCATGCCAGAATTAACATCAGAAGGCATGTTTAGAGCAAGCAAACAACATGCTACAGGAACTTATAATAGCAAAACAAGGCATGACATGATTCTACTCAAAGCATATATCAATAGTCCCTTACTGACCATAAGCCAAAAAGGACCTTAAGAAATGATGGCACCCATGTAAACATAGCAAGTTTTATTACAGATTTCAGACTTAGCAGAAAAACTGGAAATGGCAAAAACAGTTAACGAGTAGGCATGTTCGTGAGCTCGATGCACTCACTACAGAGCAATACATGGCATGGAAAGGCAACCAACAGTAAGAAGGCATGATTATGAAGCTAAGCATGGCAAGAGCAAGGTCATAGCATACACAGATCAACTACAACGACCTCGTGAAAATTGAATCTCATGCAAACAATCTGCCAGGAAACATTTCAAGCAAAAGTAGAGCACGAAAACGACATGCTAGACTACTCCATAAATACCAACAAAGGCATGGATGGATAGAGCACATCCATATGGGTTCAAAACACCCTTAATGATCATGCTCAAAAAGGCCATAGATCTCTCTGTAACAACATGAACATGTGGCATAAAAATAACAAAGCAGGACATGACTTAGTGAAATCACTAAGTTCACGAAATCAACAACATCATCATCCCTAGTTTGCATGCTTGTTCTAGTCAACACATAACTCACAAAAATACATGGCAAACACCCCTGGAAAGATGGCATGGCAATGTTCAACTCACATGTAGGACTCAAGTTCATAGGGTGCACACATAAATCATGGCAAAAATGACAAAAGAGCTCGTGCTGATAAGATTCTGAAACTAACGATCTGAAGCCTTCTTCCAACAGCATTTCGGGCATCAAGATGAGCTCAAATGCAAATGATGCAATGGAATGAAATGATGTACTCTTCGAGACGAACAATTAGACATATTATACGCCCAAAACGGAGCTACGGATGCAGAGATGTGATGTTATGAAAATGCACGAAAATTACTGAAATCTGGGACTTAGTGGGAAAATGGGGTCAACCTCGGGTAGCACGGTTCTCGATGCGGTGGCGGATCTGGCCGGAGATCGCCGGAGTTGGGCCGGAGACAGAGAAGAAGACGCCTGGGGAGGCGTGGGGTGCGGGATCCGGCGGAGGAGGTCGGCGGAGGCCTCGGCCGGGCTGAGTGAGCCCGCAGGCGGCGAGGGCTGGCGGCATGAAGTTTTGGCTTGGGCGGCGCCAGTAGGTTTCAGCGGCGAGGGTCGTGAGGGCGCGGAGGCTCGGGCTCGGGGCGGCGGAGGCGCGGAGGCGGCGGCGGCGGCGAGGCGCAAGGCCGATTTAGGCTGGGCAGTGTGTGCAGGCGGCGGCGGGCAGTGCGGCGGCGGTGGCGGCGCAGCACGGCCGGGCGGCGGGCGGGCGAGGGCGGCGGGATGGGGCGCGGGCTGGTTCGCCCTCAAGCCGTCGTCGGTGGCGGCGCGGCGTGGGGACAGGCGGCGGTGACGTGGCGGCGCACGAGTGGCTGAGGCGGTGGAGGAGGTGACGTGGCGCGCCCCAATTCGTCGGAGCGACGTGGAGGCTGGACGTGTCCGGCGCGGGCGGACACGTCCGGCGGCGCGAGGAGAGAGAGGGCTAGGGTTGGACTGCGGGAATTTCGGAGGGGATCACATATTTATAGGTAGAGGGAGCTAGGAGAGTCCAAATGAGGTGCGGTTTTCGGCCACGCGATCGTGATCGAACGACCGAGAGCATGGAGAGGAGTTTGGTGGGTTTTGGACCACTTTGGAAGGGGTGTTTGGCTGCACACAAAAGAGGGCTTTTGCGGTTACCCGGTTAACCGTTGGAGTACCAAACGACCTCCAAATGGCACGAAACTTGACAGGCGGTCTACCGGTGTTATACCAAGGCCGCTTGGCAAACCTCGGGCCATTCTGAGAAAGTTTAATACCCGCTCACAACGAGAGAGAAGAAGGGGACGCCGGAGGACATAGGAGTGCCGGATTGCAAAACGGACAACGGGGAAAAGGCTCGGATGCATGAGACGAACACGTATGCAAATGAAATGCACATGATGACATGATAAAATGCAGATGATGACATGGCAAAGTGCAACACGCAAGCAAATGACATGTCAACAACGGCGAATAACTGGCGGACATGGTGGGCAAGATGCCCAACGTTACATGGCTCGATGGCTCCTTCATGGAAACCATCAAAGGGTGGCAATCGGAGTGGTTCTACATCACCGAGCCGTGTGAACCTGAATGGGCAGCGGCCCCCGAGTTCCGATCTGGCATCCCCACACGGCTCACCTCCTAGAAAGAGAAGGGCCTGGCATGGGGTAATTCGGAGGAGCTGACCGGACTCCAAACCTGCGTCCAAAACCTTGTGAACAAGAAGATCAAGCTTGTCAACGTAGTCTAGGTCATGCTCATTCGTCGGATCCTCCCATGCCAGCAACGGGCCTCCAGCTTGTGGGAGTTCGATCTGGCGCAGCACCAAACCTTGAGCAGGCTCTTCGACACTACATACGAAGGTGCCTGGAAGGTGCTGTTCAAGGGCGCCGAGGCTCCCGCATCCGCTACCAAAGATCGCGGATTTAGCTCGCAGCGTCAAGCCGGCGAGGTAAGCTATTTTACCCTTTACAGGATACTTGTTTTTCATAGTTTGACTCTATGCGGGATCTAAAACTCCCCTACCTTTGACAGGCCTGGCAAAAGAAGTCCGGGCAGGTTAACTGTCCGGCTCCCTTGCCAGAAGACCCAGCGGACGCCCAATTAATGGGGTTGCTGGTTCCGGCGCCTTACGTGGTGCCGGAGAAGAAGGCCAAGAAGAAGGCCGCGGGGACTCGAAAGAGTTCCCGGCGCCAGGTGTTGTCGGACTCATCGTCCGACGACTCCGAGGCGGACTCCTCCCGCTAAGGCGAGGAGGAGGAAAAAGAGGCCTCTCCCCCAGCGGGGGAAGAGAAGAAAAGGAAGGCCTCCCCAACGGGGGAGTCCGAAGGGTCCAAGAAGGGAAGGACCCTCCCTCCGGACTACTTCACCAACACCGACGACGACGAAGAGGAGTGGCCACCAAGGACTAAGCCCCTGGCGACATCGTAAGTGTCCGGATACCAGAATAACTCATGGTGTTTCGTTTGTCGCATAGAATCTCCTAACGCTGAATACAACCCTGCAGCCCGCCCAAGGATGGGCTCGACACTTCAACGAGCGGCTCCCTGGCATCATCGGACGTGAATAGCACTTAACTTCTAGTCGTCTCCTCTCCTCGCACTGCAGATGACACCGAGGTGGGGTCCCAAAAGGGGCCCAGCCAGGAGGAGGAGGTCCCGGAGGTGCCGCAAGGCAACCTCCCGGACTTTGGGCACGAGGGGGATCAAACCCCGAAGGGTTCTGAGTTCGGCCGTGGGCCGAACTCTGCACCGGAACCTTCAGTGGTTCCGGAGTCCTGCAGGTGGCCCCTTTGTAAGAAGGGCGAGACTGCGACACCGGTGACCTCCGTCCAACCGGAGGCACGGATATTTGCCGGAGGCGCTTAAGGCGCCTCCATCGACGCAGTAACACCGCTTGCTATGAGTGTGGTGATCGAGAAAGTTCATCCGCCAAGAGCAGGCTGACTGAAGCCTATGCGAGCCTTCTAACAGGCTTTGAGGTATGTAGTTAAGATATGTAAAAATATTACCGCATAGACAGTAGCCCCTAATGCTCAGTTTGGTGTTCGGAAAGAAAAGCCGAACTGAGGATCTAAAAAGATATACGCAGGGGTCTAACATAAGCATGTCAATATGGGAATGCAGGCTGCGCTACTGACCTCTGCCGCACTGACTGTGGAGGTCAATGCATTGAAGCAGAGCCTCGAGCGGTCCGAGAACAAGCTCGGCCTTGCCAAGAAGCAGCTCGAGGACAAGGAAGGTAAGTAATACCTTATGGAAGTATGTAAAAGATGTGGTTGCAAAAAATGACAGGAATAACATGAAAATTGTAGGGGCCACGAATGAGGTGGCGACCCTGAAGGAAGCGGTGTCCAAGGCCGAAAGCAATGCGGCCGCGGAGCGCACCGAGCAAGAGAAGCAGGAGGCGCGGGTGCCGGAGGCGCGGCAAGAGCTCCAGGCTCTCGTGGAAAAACACAAGAGTTTGGAGCGTGACTGAAAGACTCAAGAGTCCGAGCTCGCCTCGGCTCTTGAGAGTGCCAAAGCCGCTAAGGCCGAAGCCCAAAAAGCCCTCCAGGAAATTGAGGAGTTAAAGAAGATAGCGGCGGGTAAGGCATTCTTCATGCAAAGCAAGCACGTGAAAGTGAATTACTTGTTACTTACCCGAATCTGGAGCTCTCCAGGAGCATTCGCTGATCTGTCCTGCAGTGTGTCCGACACTGCCGCATTCTACCGGGCCTAGGAGGGGAGCTCGACGGAGAAGGTGTTCTGGTCTCAGTATGCTGAGGCCGGACACCCGGTGCCCTTGAGCGACCAGCTGACGCAGTTGGTCGAGCTCCATAAGGTGGCCGAACAGGCCATGAAGGGCCTCATAGTTCGGCTGTGGCCCGAGGAGGCCATGCCTGGGAGCTACTTCGGACTGGTGAGGCGGCTGGTGGATGCTTGTCCATGGATTGAAGTCGTCAAGCGCTCCGTCTGCATCGAAGGTGCCCGTAGGGACCTTGCCTGTGCGAAAGTGCACTGGGGTAAGATGGACGCTGAGAAGCTTGTGACGGACGCTCCACCGCCGGGCAGGGAGTATCGCAAGCCTGAGATGTATTATGAGAACGTCCTGAAGGGTGCCCGCCTTATAGCGGGTGAGTGCTCCAAAGATGTAATTTTTGAGTAAACTCGCATTTGTTATCATGTACGCTGAAAACTTGTTCATATGCGCTAAGCAACGCTTGTGAATTTAAAATATTACCTTCTGTGCGGCCGTTTAATAAATTTGAGAGATGGCGAGTCGTCGGCTTCTGCCCCCACGCCACGAGTGCTGGGGTGTTCGGGATAAACTTGGGTGCTCTTTTTCCCATTCTTGGGTCCTTGGAGGGAGGTGCTCAACACAACGAACAAGGGAACCGAACTATAATGCTTGAACACTCCCACTTAGCCATAGAATTCTATAATTTTAAATTTCGGTGAAGCCCCTAGTATTCGGAAGACCGAATTCGGGGCGCTATCCACGCCTGGGCCGGACAAAGCTAACTCCTCACTCTAAGTGGCATAAGTCTTTAGGGACTCGAAAAAACTCTCGAATAGCGACCGGCTCTCGCCCTATCATGACGGTCAGTTTTAGCTTTCTCCACTGAGGTTCTCAACCCAGCTCAACCGGGGCACAATCGCAGTGGTTCTCTCAGAGCTACCTTAGCCGATATAACGGAACATAAGGTACCAAAACATGGGAGCCGGGCAAACCCCACTATTGACCCAAGACATGATTCGGAGCCGATGCATATAATGCTATAAGTTCGGGGTGCCGCACTTGTGAAAGTGTTCGGACTTATCACACCATATTTTGGGCTACTTAAGCCCCTAGTGTATTTGGCCGTACCAAAGCGTACGGATGCAACATGTCATAAGTGAACATATATAGATAAGAAAAAGGAATGCAATAATAGGCAAAAGTTGTGCATTGTTTATTAAAAAAGCTGCGGTAAAAGCATAACGATACAAATAGTGTGATAAGCAAGGGACGGGACTATTTGACATGTCCCCCTCCAGGAGCGAGCTGCGGGATGATATGTAAAACAAGTATACTACTTGTTATAGAGACCACCTGTACACTCGACGTAGCTTTCTGCTTCACTGGCTGTTGCATCGTGTGTTCGGCAATTCTACTGCCGGACAGGGCTTCTTGAGAAAGGAGTCCTTAAAGTAAGAGAAAAAAGAAGAATGACACAATTGGGAGCCCCTGGAGCGGTTGAGCCGCATTCTGGGCCTACCGTGGTCGTGCCCCTCCCCCTATGCCCATGGTATTTCCAAAGCGTAATTATGTACGAGTAGTACTGGTTTCGCAATTTCATGAGGGCTGGGGTTGGGGCCGCATTGCTACGCGTGCTCGGAATGTGCCAGGCGATCTTGTTGTAGGTTACTCCGGGCATGCTTGATAGTGTCCGGACGTTTAATAGCCGGACTCGAGAACTGCCTTAAGAGGCTGCTTTGTACTTTCGCCGCGAGGGTCGCCAGATGCTCCTCCGCTCGGAGGAGCGTTCGTGTTCCGTTGACCATAATGACTCGAGGGCTGGCATCTTGAGCTTGAGGTATGCATAGTGCGGCATTGCATTGAACTTTGCAATGCGGTTCGTCCGAGCAAAGGCGTGATAGCCGCTGAAACGGGACAATGTCAAGATTAACTCGCGCCGGAAGTTATCCGGTGATCCGAAGACCACTTCAAGTGTAACTGAGCCTGTACAGTTGGCCTCTACACCTGGTATGACGCCTTTGAAGGTCGCCTTTGTGGGTTTAATCCTTGAGGGGTCTATGCCCATCTTGCGCACTGTATCCTGATAAAGTAGGTTCAGGCTGCTGCCGCCGTCCATTAGGACTCTAGTGAGGTGAAATCCGTCAACGATTGGGTCTAGAACCAATGCGGCGAATCCGCCATGGCGGATGCTAGTGGGGTGGTCCCTTCGATCAAAAGTGATCGGACAGGAGGACCACGGATTGAACTTTGGGGCGACTGGCTCCATCGCGTATACGTCCCTTAGTGCACGCTTCCGCTCCCTTTTGGGTATGTGGGTTGCGTATATCATGTTCACCGTCCGCACTTGTGGGGGGAAGCCCTTCTGTCCTCGAACGGGGCTGCTCCTCGTCGTCCCTATGCAGCCCCTTGTCATTGTTTTCGGCATTTAACTGTTGGAAATATGCCCTAGAGGCAATAATAAATTAGTTATTATTATATTTCCTTGTTCATGATAATCGTTTATTATCCATGCTATAATTGTATTGATAGGAAACTCAGATACATGTGTGGATACATAGACAACACCATGTCCCTAGTAAGCCTCTAATTGACTAGCTCGTTGATCAATAGATGGTTACGGTTTCCTGACCATGGACATTGAATGTCGTTGATAACGGGATCACATCATTAGGAGAATGATGTGATGGACAAGACCCAATCCTAAGCCTAGCACAAAGAACGAGTTCAGTATGCTAAAGCTTTTCTAATGTCAAGTATCATTTCCTTAGACCATGAGATTGTGAAACTCCGGATCTTGTAGGAATGCTTTGGGTGTACCAAATGTCACAACGAATCGGGTGGCTATAAAGGTGCACTACTGGTATCTCCGAAAGTGTCATTGGGTTGGCACGAATCGAGACTGGGATTTGTCACTCCGGTAAATGGAGAGGTATCTCTGGGCCCACTCGGTAGGACATCATCATAATGTGCACAATGTGACCAAGGGGTTGATCGTGGGATGATGTGTTATGGAACGAGTAAAGAGACTTGCCGGTGACGAGATTGAACAAGGTATCGGTATACCGACGATCGAATCTCGGGCAAGTACAATACCGCTAGACAAAGGGAATTGTATACGGGATTGATTGAGTCCTTGACATCGTGGTTCATCCGATGAGATCATCGTGGAACATGTGGGAACCAACATGGGTATCCAGATCCAGCTGTTGGTTATTGACCAGAGAACGTCTCGGTCATGTCTACATGTCTCCCGAACCCGTAGGGTCTACACACTTAAGGTTCGATGACGCTAGGGTTATAAAGGAAGTTTGTATGTGGTTACCGAATGTTGTTAGGAGTCCCGGATGAGATCCCGGATGTCACGAGGAGTTCCGGAATGGTCCGGAGGTAAAGATTTATATATGGGAAGTCCTGTTTTGGTCGCCGGAAAAGTTTCGGGTTTTATCGGTAAAAGCTGGGACCACCGGAGGGTCCTGTGGGTCCACCAAGTGGGGCCACCAACCCCGGAGGACTACATGGGCCAAGTGTGGGAGGGGACCAGCCCCAGGTGGGCTGGTGCGCCCCCACACACACACACACAAGGCACCTAGGGTTTGGGGAGGGGGTGCTTCCACCTAACTTGGGGAGCAAGTTTCCCCTCTTCCCCCCCCCCTTGGCCGCCAACCTTAGATGGGATTGGGGCTACCGCACCCCTTGGGGTGGAAGCCCTAAAGGGGGCGCACCCCCCTCCCTCTCCCCTATATATAGTTGAGGTCTTGAGGGCTGCCAACACATGAGTTTTCACCTCTCCCTGGTGCAGCCCTACCTCTCTCCCTTCTCCTCTCCCGCGGTGCTTGGCGAAGCCCTGCAGGATTGCCATGCTCCTCCATCACCACCACGCCGTTGTGCTGCTGCTGGATGGAGTCTTCCTCAACCTCTCCCTCTCTCCTTGCTGGATCAAGGCATGGGAGACGTCACCGGGCTGTACGTGTGTTGAACGCGGAGGTGCGGTCCGTTCGGCACTAGGATCTCCGGTGATTTGGATCACGACGAGTACGACTCCTTCAACCCCGTTCTCTTGAACGCTTCCGCTTAGCAATCTACAAGGGTATGTAGATGCACTCTCCTTCCCCTCGTTGTTGGTTTCTCCATAGATAGATCTTGGTGACATGTAGGAAAATTTTGAATTTCTGCTACGTTCTCCAACAGTGGCATCATGAGCTAGGTCTATTGCGTAGATTCTTTGCACGAGTAGAACACATAGTAGTTGTGGGCGTTGATTTTGTTCAATATGCTTACCGTTACTAGTCCAATCTTGTTTCGACGGTATTGTGGGATGAAGCGGCCGGACCGACCTTACACGCTTTCACGTGAGGCAAGTTCCACCGATCGACATGCACTTGTTGCATAAGGTGGCTAGCGGATGCCAGTCTCTCCCACTTTAGTCGGATCAAATTCGATGAAAAGGGTCCTTATGAAGGGTAAATAGCAATTGGCATATCACGTTGTGGCTTTTGCATAGGTAAGAAACGTTCTTGCTAGAAACCCATAGCAGCCACGTAAAACATGCAAACAACAATTAGAGGACGTCTAACTTGTTTTTGCAGGGTTTGCTATGTGATGTGATATGGCCAAGAAGAATGTGATGAATGATATGTGATGTATGAGATTGATCATGTTCTCGTAATAGGAATCACGACTTGCATGTTGATGAGTATGACAACCGGCAGGAGCCATAGGAGTTGTCTTTATTTATTGTATGACCTGCGTGTCATTGAACAACGCCATGTAATTACTTTACTTTATTGCTAACCGGTAGCCATAGTAGTAGAAGTAATAAGTTGGCGAGACAACTTCATGGAGACACGATGATGGAGATCATGATGATGGAGATCATGGTGTCATGCCGGTGACGATGCTGATCATGGAGCCCCGAAGATAGAGATCAAAAGGAGCAATATGATATTGGCCATATCATGTCACTTTTTGATTGCATGTGATGTTTATCATGTTTATGCATCTTATTTGCTTAGAACGACGGTAGTAAATAAGATGATCCCACGTTAAAATTTCAAGAAAGTGTTCCCCCTAACTGTGCACCGTTGCAAAAGTTCGTCGTTTCGAAGCACCACGTGATGATCGGGTGTGATAGATTCTTACGTTCACATACAACGGGTGTAAGCCAGATTTACACACATGAAACACTTAGGTTGACTTGACGAGCCTAGCATGTACAGACATGGCCTCGAACACAAGAGACCGAAAGGTCGAGCATGAGTCATATAGTAGATACGATCAACATGAAGATGTTCACCGATGATGACTAGTCCGTCTCACGTGATGATCGGACACGGCCTAGTTGACTCGGATCATGTAATCACTTTAGATGACTAGAGGATGTCTATCGAGTGGGAGTTCATAAGATGAACTTAATTATCCTGAACATAGTCAAAAGATCTTTGCAAATTATGTCGAAGCTCGCGCTTTAGTTCCACTGCTTAGATATGTTCCTAGAGAAAATATAGTTGAAAGTTGATGAGCGATTATGCGGACAGAGAAAGCTTATGTCCTTAATGCACCGCCACATGTCTTTGAACCCCAAACGTCGCTTGTGGATGTTGCGTAACATAGGACATACACATGTTGATAACTACGTGATAGTTCGCTTAAACGGTTTATAGTTCGGCACCAAAGATGGTTCCAAACATTGCGAACATATGAGATGTTTCGAGGGCTGAAATTGGGATTTCGGGCTCGTGCTCACGCCAAGAGGTATGAGACCTCCGACGATTTTCTTAGCCTGCAAACTAAGGGAGGAAAGCTCAATCGTTGAGCTTGTGCTCGATTGTCCGAGTGCAACAATCACTTGAATCGAGTGGGAGTTGATCTTCCAGATGAGATAGTGATGTTTCTCCAAAGTCATTGCCACCAAGCTGCTAGAGCTTCGTGATGAACTATAACATATCAGGGATAAATATGATGATCCTTGAGGTATTCGTGATGTTTGACACCACGAAAGTAGAAATCAAGAAGGAGCATCAATTGTTTATGGTTGGTGAAACCACTAGTTTCAAGAAGGGCAAGGGCAAGAAGGGATACTTCATGAAACGGCAAATCAGCTGCTGCTCTAGTGAAGAAACCCAAGGTTGAACCCAAACCCGAGACTAAGTGCTTCTATAATAAGGGGAACAACCACTGGAGCAGAATTACCCTAGATACTTGGTAGATAAGAAGGCTGGCAAGGTCGATAGAAGTATATTGGATATACATTGTGTTAATGTGTACTTTACTAGTACTCCTAGTAGCACCAGGGTATTAGATACCGGTTCGGTTGCTAAGTGTTAGTAACTCGAAATAAAAGCCATGGAATAAACGGAGACTAGCTAAAGGTGAGCTGACGATATGTGTTGGAAGTGTTTCCAAGTTTGATGTGATCAAACATCGCACGCTCCCTCTACCATCAAGATTAGTATTAAACCTGAATAATTGTCATTTGGTGTTTGCATAGACATGATTGGATTATGTCTATCGCAATACGGTTGTTCATTTAAGGAGAATAATGGTTACTCTATTTATTTGAATAATACCTTCAATGGTCTTGCACCTAAAGGAATGGTTTATTGAATCTCGATTGTAGTGATACACATTTTCATGCCAAGAGATATAAGATAGTAATGATAGTACCACTTACTTGTGGAACTGCCATGTAAGTCATATTGGTGTAAAACACATGAAGAAGCTCCATGTTGATGGATCTTTGGACTCACTCATTTTTAAAAGTTTGAGACATGCGAACCATGTCTATTGGTGTATACGCATGAAGAAACTCCATGCAGATGGATTGTTTGGACTCACTTGATTTTGAATCACTTGAGATATGCAAATCATACCACATGGGCAAGATGACTGAAAAGCCTCGTTTTTCAGTAAAATGGAACAAGATAGCAACTTGTTGGAAGTAACACATTTTGATGTGTGCAGTCCAATGAGTGTTGAGGCATGCAGTGAATATCGTTATGTTCTTACTTCACAGATGATTCGAGTAGATGTTGAGTATATTTACTTGATGAAACACAAGTCTGAATTATTGAATGGTTCAAGTAATTTCAGAGTGAAGTTGAATTTCATCGTGACAAGAGGATAAAATGTCTATGATATGGTCATAGAGATGAGTATCTGAGTTACGAGCTTTGGCACGCAATTAAGACATTGTGGAAATTGTTTCACAATTAATACCGCCTGGAACACCATAGTTTGATGGTGTGTCCGAACATCATAGTTGCACCCTATTGGATATGGTGCGTACCATGATGTCTCTTATCGAATTACCACTATCGTTTATGGGTTAGGCATTAGAGACAACCACATTCACTTTAAATAGGGCACCACGTAATTCCGTTGAGATGACACCGTATGAAATATGGTTTAGAGAAACCTAAGCTTTCATTTCTTAAAGGTTTGGGGCTGCGATGCTTATGTGAAAAAGTTTCGTGTTGATAAGCTCGAACCCAAAGCGGATAAAATGCATCTTCATAGGACACCCAAAACAGTTGGGTATACCTCCTAATTCAGATCCGAAAGCAATAGGGATTGTTTCTTGAATCGGGTCCTTTCTCGAGGAAAAGTTTGTCTCGAAAAGTTGAGTGGGAGGATGGTGGAGACTTGATATGGTTATTGAACCATCACTACAACTAGTGTGTAGCAGGGCACGTGAAGTTGTTCATGTGGCGCCTACACCAATTAAAGTAGAAGCTATGATAGTGATCATGAAACTTTAGATCAAGTCACTAACGCACTCGAGGGTGACAAGGATGCGTACTACTTGAGAGTGGTACAAGTAATCCTGTCTTGAAGGTCATGTTGCTAGACAACAATGAACCTACGAGCTATGGAGAAGCAATGGTGGGCCCAAATTCAAAAATGGTTAGAAGCCATGAAATCCGAGATAGGATCCATGTATCGTAACAAAGCATGGACTTTGGTGGACTTTCACGATGATCGGCAAGCCATTGAGATAAATGGATCTTTAAGAAAAGACGGGCATGGACGGTGATGTCACCGTCTATGAAGCTCGACTTGTGGCGAAGAGTTTTCACAAGTTCAAGGAGTTGACTACGATGAGATTTTCTCATCCGTAGCGATGCTTAAGTCCGTCGGAATCATGTTAGCATTAGCTGCATTTATGAAATCTGGCGATGGATGTCAAAACGAGTTTCCTTACCGGTCTTAAGAAGGAAAGGTTGTATGTGATACAATCGAAAGTTTTTATCGATCCTAAGGATGCTAAAGGTATGCTGGCTCCAGCGATCCTTCTAAGGACTGGAGTAAGCATCTCGGAGTTGGAATGGGCACTTTGATGATCAAAGATTTTGGGTTTATACAAAGTTTATGATAAACTTGTATTTCCAAAGAAGTGAGTGGGAGCACTATAGAATTTCTGATGAGTATATGTTGTTGACATATTGTTGATCAGAAATGATGTAGAATTTCTGGAAAGCATATAGGCTTATTTGAAAGATGCTTTTCAATAGAAAACCTGGAATAAGCTGCTTGAACATTGAGCATCAAGATCTATGAGGATAGATCAAAAACGCTAAATGGTACTTTCAAATGAGCATATACCTTGACATGATCTTGAAGGTGTTCAAGATGGATTGTGTCGGGACGGGACGGAGGAGACCCGCCCGCCGCGAGCACCTATGGGGCCGGGGCCCCTTCGTGAGTGCGATACGAGGCGGAGGAGGCTGAGAGAGCAGATCGAGGCGATGCACGGGCGGATTTTACCCAGCCGGGACGCGATGGACGCCAGAAACCCTACCGCTGCTTTGTGTTGTATTGTGCCGGGAGCTTGAAGAGCTACAGAGCAGCTACACCGCGTGGGAGTTGCAAAGGATTCAACCCTCTCTACGCTGCGCATGGGCCTCCTTTTATAGTGCCAAGGGGTCACCAACAGGTGTCAACGAGGAGAAAGGGGTAAAATGTAAAAGAGGTGGTAGTTGGAGCAAAGGGAACAAAGGCGGCTACGATTGCTTGAACAGTGGTTTCTACCTACTTTGTGATGGGGACAAAGGCATTTAATGCCCGTCGCCGTCGACCCCAAAAGCTCCCGCCTTGCGTCTCCGCTCGCCACGGTGATGGATCCACCACCGTGGAGTGCCACCGCACCCCAGGCTGCTGACCATCCGCCACGCGTCTCGGAGAGAGCTCAAGGCGACGTGGGCGATGAGCTGGAGGCGGGCACGCAGCGCAGCTCTCCGGCAAGTACCTTGCCGGGTCTTGATCTTGCCGGACCGGAAGCTTGTCGGGCTTTGTAACTTGCCGCCCCGGGCCCTCGCCGACGCAGCGTATAGCCGAGGCGTGTCTTCCACGATGTAATCTTCTAGTCTCCCGGCGAGCTCCTCTCGCCAGGCCTTGCGTGAGTGATGTAACCTTGAGCTCGACGGCCCTCCCGGCAAGCTCCTCTTGCCGGGTCTCGATCTTCTGTCTTGTATACTTTGTTCTTGAATGGCTTGATATGGAGCGGAATGGTCTCGGCAAGCACGTGGTAGATCCAGCCGCGGGGAGTGTGGATCGCCTGCACACAGTTGGGGTACCGAGGTACCCCTACCTTAGTACACCGACAGAGCCTCGGGCTCGGGCCACACACGGTGCCGAGCGCTGTTGGGCCAGGCCCAAAACAGTGCACGGGCACACGCGGCCCATGGCACGCCGAATCCGCTTCTGCATCCGCCGCCTCCCCCGTAACGGCACGCGTCGATTGCGGCGTCGTGGGAGACGTGGGCGGCGATGCAGATCTTTAAGGCATCCACCCGTGATCGTGGCGCAGAGCGAGGTCGCTTCACCCGCCGCCCGGCTCCGCGCCGCCACGCGCCCTCATGCAGGGTCGTGGGCGGTGAAGGTGGGAGACCGAGCCGCCACAGGCGGAGAAGGCGAGTCGGCCCCCTCCTCCGCCTCCTCGCTTCCCGATTGGTCGGAAGGGCGGTTGAGTCCCACCTTGCCCCTTTAAAAGGGGCGGAAGGGGAGCACAATGGCCACACTCATCCTCTTCTCCTTCGTCTTCATCTTCCGTTCTTCTCTCGCCATGGAGGAGGAAATCCAGTTCTTCGACGGTGGCAGCGAGGGTCGCCTCCAGGCAGCGCACCTCTCCCTATCCTGCTCCCGTGGCAGCGGAGCCGGCCCCGAGAGGGAGAGGGAGGGGGCGTGGCCGCGGACGAGGCCGAGGGCGTGGCCGAGGCGGTCGGGGGAGAGGCGGTCGTGGTGATGCGCCTCCCCCGTCTCCCCCGACGTCTCCTATCCACGATGCGGTCCACACTGGAGATGACCCCTGGGAGTTCTTCATCAAGCTTCGCCGAGCGCCTCGTCGCCGCCTCCGGC
This sequence comes from Aegilops speltoides, assembly GCA_021437245.1. Classification (NCBI taxonomy): domain Eukaryota; kingdom Viridiplantae; phylum Streptophyta; class Magnoliopsida; order Poales; family Poaceae; genus Aegilops; species Aegilops speltoides. The sequence continues at coordinate 491,373,275 of CM038147.1, read as the reverse complement.
TGCCGGCCCCGTTCGCGGACGCGATGGGACCGGATCCGCCCGAGGTGATGGAGTTGCGCATGAGGGGCTGCGGGATCAGCGGCACTCGAGTGAGTGTCGTGTCCCCAGCCCCCGGCGTGATGTACTTCGACCGAGGGTGGAAGACGTTCGCCCGGATCCACAGCTTGACGGCGGGGTTTACCCTCCATTTCAAGTTAATGGAGGGCGACCTTCTCGCCGTCAAGGTCTTCGGGGACTACGGGACCCGAGTGAGATGCTGTGTGGACATCTCCTCCGATAGCGAAGGTCCCTCCTCGAGCGAGAGTGACGAGGAGGGGAGCGACAGCGACGACGAGGGGGATGGCGGGTCCGACTAGGCGTCGGACACCGCTGCTCGCAAGGCCACCGGCGACCCGTAATCCGGTCGCCGCCTTGAACTCCTCGGGCCGCCTCCTGGGCGGTGGCGAGGGAGGCTGCGGAAGAGGAAGAGGGGATGGCGGCAAGGCCGTCATGTCGAGTGCGAGGGCGAGGTGCCTCGACGGCGGCCGACGCCCCGCCACCCGCCTTCAAGCTCGCCTCCGGCGCCTCCGCCTCCGCCAAGCCTGGCGGCCCCGGGTGTTCTCTTGGTGTCTTCGGCGCCAGTAGCCTCCGGGGTGCGTCCCCATGCCCGCCACCTTGCGCAGCTCCGAGAGTACGCCACCCGCAGGCCGCGGTGGCGCCACCGCCACGCCTCCTAGGGCGCCTCGCCCTCCCGCAAGCTTCTCTTGCCGGGGCTCCTGACCTACCTCTGAACTCCTGAACAGAGAAACAGGAGAGGATCACGGCACCTTATCTTTTTAATTTGTAAGCCCTCGGCCTTAGCTGTATTTAAAAACTTGTAATCCTCTCTATCATGTTTTTCATCCTCTATGGACTTGTATCAAACTAGGATGTTTTTAATGAAAAGAGGGAAAGCTTGCCGGACTGAATCTTGACTTTGTGCCTTGTATGTTCCTATCCCACGCCTCGGGAGCTTGCCGTCCGAACACGCTTGTTGAGTGCGGGACATCAAGAGCCCGCTGGCTGGTGTTGTTCGACAAGCAACCTTGTCGGGCGATTGCAGCAAGACTTGTGTTTGCTGAGCGCACTCAAAACGTAATAAGGGCGCGAGACTTGTCGCGGCTCACTTTAACCGTTTGAGTGTGCTCGAAACAAACCAAGGGCGCAACTGGGCCACGACTTGGCTCCTCCGCGTATGGGTTGTACAAGCCATGCTCGTTCAAAGACGCAGCCCCGCTTTCCCCGGTCCATGAGAGGATGCATGACGAGGGATGAAAAACTTATCTGATACCGCAGCCCCCAGCAACTCTGGCTTGTCGGAGACGAATCTTGGTACTCGCAGCCCCCAGTGACGCTGGCTCGCCGGAGACGAATCTTGGCGCTCGCAGCCCCCAGCGAGGCTGGCTCGCCGGAGACGAATCTTGGCGCTCGCAGCCCAAAGAACCCCGGCTTGCGGGGCCTGTCTTGGCGCGCTCTTCCGTTTCTCCTTGTTGCTGCAATTTCGCCATGAAAACAGCTGAGACAGATCTGCAACATCTTCATCATGTACATGGATATGTATATAAATCTTGACTTTGTAATACGATGTCGTGCCTTGCCCTTCGATGTTTGCACTCCACGTTCGGGAGCTCGCGGTCGCGAACACGCTTGCTGAGTGCGGAACATCAGCAGCCCGGCTGGTTGGTGTTGCTTCCGCAAGCAACCTTGCGGGCCAGCTGCAAGCGCTTGTGTTTGCCGAGCGGACTCGGAAACAAGGCAAGGGCGCAGCTGGACCACGACTTGGCTCCTCTCGCGACAAGTCTCTCATAATGAAGGACATCTCACGGCAGGGCTCGCCACGCTACACCCTCTACCTTACATCCTTTGTGCGCCTTTACCCTACGCTCTAGGGGAACTTGCGGTGCTAACACACTTGCTGAGTGCGGAACATCAGCAGCCCGCCGGTTGGTGTTGCTTCCGCAAGCAACCTTGCCGTGTCCAATCAAGGCGCGACTTAACTCGCCGAGCAGACTCGAAAACGAAACAAGGGCGCGGCTGGTCGCGCTCACTTTAACTCGTTGAGTGTGCTCGAAGCAAGATAAGGGTGCGGCTATTCACAAAGCGGGCTCCTCCAAGACAGGTTTTGCGTATAAAGGACTAACGACGAGGGATATAACATAAAAAGCATGGAACTAAAGAGTGCTTCGCACAAAAGCTCGAACGACTTAGCTTTTCTTTTTCTCGCTTCCTTGCACTTGCGGTGGAGCTCGATGGCGCGTCCTCGACGGCAGCAAGCAGCACTCGGGAGGTGCGCTTGCTTTAACGAGCACTGTGAGCTGCCTCGCCGGGCTTAGAGCGCCCGAGGAGCGGCGCTTGTCGGAGTGAGCACCAGAGCTGTCCTAGCCGGACTTGGAGCTCGATGGCGGGTCCTCAACGACAGCGTAGCGCTCCAGGGAGATGCGCTTGCCGGAGTGGAGGGGAGCGGGGGCGAGCGGCGTGAGGAACAGGATATGCTCGGACTCCTAGTAGCGATAGGAGGAGCAGGGTCCTGCCCCGGCACTTTCGCTTTGCTTATGCACGGACGGTAGTCCGGAGCATCCCGCGAGCCTCCGGCGTTCTTGCTCCAAAGAAAGCGGATACCACCTCCGTGGTATGGCGCTGCTGGGTTGTTATCTTGAGATGGACGCGTGCGTCCACGGAGGCCGAGGCGCGTTATCCGCCTCGCCCTGATCTAGTGGCGCCGCGAGTGTCCTCGCCGGCGACCACCCTTCCGATGGTGTATCCCTCGCCCACCGCTGGCTCCGGTGGCGGCGGGTGAGATGCAGACGGGTCTGCAACCTTTGAAGCCCTTGTCTTCGGGGCCACGGCGCGGTTGTCGATGAAGTCGCCGATGAAACTGGAGAGGTTGATGAAGAACGCGCCCGCGCGAACGCAGGATCAGGTCCGCACAACCTCGACGCACCCCTATCTGGCGCGCCAAAGATGTCGGGACGGGACGGAGGAGACCCGCCCGCCGCGAGCACCTATGGGGCCGGGGCCCCTTCGTGAGTGCGGTACGAGGGCGGAGGAGGCACAGAGAGCGGTCGAGGCGATGCACGCGGCGGATTTTACCCAGCCGGCCGCGATGGACGCAGAAACCCTACCTGCTGCTTTGTGTTGTATTGTGCCGGGAGCTTGAAGAGCTACGAGAGCAGCTACACCGGCGTGGGAGTTGCAAAGGATTCAACCTCTCTACGCTGCGCATGGGCCTCCTTTTATAGTGCCAAGGGGTCACCAACAGGTGTCAACGAGGAGAAAGGGGTAAAATGTAAAAGAGGTGGTAGTTGGAGCAGTCGGGAACAAGGCAACTACGATTGCTTGAACAAAGGGTTTCTACCTACTTTGTGAGGGGGGACAAAGGCATTTAATGCCCGTCGCCGTCGACCCCAAAAGCTCCGCCCTTGCGTCTCCGGCTGCGCCACGGTGATGGATCCACCACCGTGGAGTGCCACCGCACCCCAGCTGCACAGACCATCCGCCACGCGCCTCTGGAGAGAGCTCAAGGCGACGCGTGGGCGATGAGCTGGAGGCGGCACGCTTAGCGCAGCTCTCCGGCAAGTACCTTGCCGGGTCTTGATCTTGCCGGACCGGAAGCTTGTCGGGCTTTGTAACTTGCCGCTCCCGGGCCCTCGCCGGACGCCAGATAGCACCGAGGCGTGTCTTCCACGATGTAATCTTCTAGTCTCCCCGGCGAGCTCCTCTCGCCAGGGCCTTGCGTGAGTGATGTAACCTTGAGCCTAGGACGGCCCTCCCGGCAAGCTCCTCTTGCCGGGGTCTCGATCTTCTGCCTTGTATACTTTGTTCTTGAATGGCTTGATATGGAGCGGAATGGTCTCCGCAAGCACGTGGTAGATCCAGCCAGCGGAGTCTGGATCGCCCGTGCACAAGTTGGGGTACTGAGGTACCCCTACCTTAGTACACCGACAGATTGGTCCAAGAAGGAGTTCTTGCCTGAGATATAAGGTATGAAGTTAAGACTTAAAGCTCGACCACGGCAGAAAGAGAGAAAGGACGAAGGTCGCCCCTATGCTTTAGACGAGGCTCTCAAAGATGCTATCTTGTGTGTACCGCTTTTGATGTGTGCCTTGCTACATATCCGCAAGAGGGTACAAAGGTGATCAAGGTGGATCACTAGATAGCGGTCAAAATTATCCTTAGAGGAATAAGGATATGTTTCTCGATTATGGAGGTGATAAAGAGTTCGGCGTAAAGGGTTACGTTGATGCAAGCTTTAACACCTATCCGAGTGACTCTAAGTAGCAAACCGGATACGTATAGTGGAGCGACCATTTGGAATAGCTCCAAGTGGAGCGTGGAAGCAACATTTACAATATAACCTAGAGATTTGCAAAGTACATACGGATCTGAATGTTGCAGACCCGTTGACTAAAACCTCTTTCACAAGCAAAACATGATCAAACCACAGAACTCATTGAGTATTAATCACATGATGATGTGAAATAGTTTAATGACACTAGTAAACTCTTTGGATGTTGGTCACATGGCGATGTGACCTGTGAGTGTTAATCACATGGCGATGTGAACTAGATTATTGACTCTAGTGCAAGTGGGAGACTGTTGGAAATATGCCCTAGAGGCAATAATAAATTAGTTATTATTATATTTCCTTGTTCATGATAATCGTTTATTATCCATGCTATAATTGTATTGATAGGAAACTCAGATACATGTGTGGATACATAGACAACACCATGTCCCTAGTAAGCCTCTAATTGACTAGCTCGTTGATCAATAGATGGTTACGGTTTCCTGACCATGGACATTGAATGTCGTTGATAACGGGATCACATCATTAGGAGAATGATGTGATGGACAAGACCCAATCCTAAGCCTAGCACAAAGATCGTAGTTCGTATGCTAAAGCTTTTCTAATGTCAAGTATCATTTCCTTAGACCATGAGATTATGCAACTCCCGATACCGTAGGAATGCTTTGGGTGTACCAAACGTCACAACGTAACTGGGTGGCTATAAAGGTGCACTACAGGTATCTCCGAAAGTGTCTATTGGGTTCCCACGAATCGAGACTGGGATTTGTCAGTCCGGTAAACGGAGAGGTATCTCTGGGCCCACTCGGTAGGACATCATCATAATGTGCACAATGTGACCAAGGGGTTGATCGCGGATGATGTGTTATGGAACGAGTAAAGAGACTTGCCGGTAACGAGATTGAACAAGGTATCGGTATACCAACGATCGAATCTCGGGCAAGTACAATACCGCTAGACAAAGGGAATTGTATACAAGATTGATTGAATCCTTGACATTGTGGTTCATCCGATGAGATCATCTTGGAACATGTGGGAGCCAACATGGGTATCCAGATCCCGCTGTTGGTTATTGACCGGAGAACGTCTCGGTCATGTCTACATGTCTCCCGAACCCGTAGGGTCTACACACTTAAGGTTCGATGATGCTAGGGTTATAAAGGAAATTTGTATGTGGTTACCGAATGTTGTTCGGAGTCCCGGATGAGATCCCGGACGTCACGAGGAGTTCCGGAATGGTCCGTAGGTAAAGATTTATATATGGGAAGTCCTATTTTGGTCAGCGGAAAAGTTTCGGGTTTTATCGGTAAAACTGGGACCACGGGAGGTCCTGGGTCCACCAATTGGGGCCACCAACCCGGAGGACTACATGGGCCAAGTGTGGGAGGGGACCAGCCCCAGGTGGGCTGGTGCGCCCCCTCCCACAAGGGCCCAAGGCGCCTAGGGTTTGGGGAGGGGTGCTTCCACCTAACTTGGGGAGCAAGTTTCCCCTCTTCCCCCCCCCCTTGGCCGCCACCCTTAGATGGGATTGGGGCTGCCGCACCCCTTGGGGTGGAAACCCTAAAGGGGGCTCACCCCCCTCCCTCTCCCCTATATATAGTTGAGGTCTTGAGGGCTGCCAACACATGAGTTTTCACCTCTCCCTGGCGCAGCCCTACCTCTCTCCCTTCTCCTCTCCCACGGTGCTTGGCGAAGCCCTGCAGGGTTGCCACGCTCCTCCATCACCACCATGCCGTTGTGCTGCTGCTGGATGGAGTCTTCCTCAACTTCTCCCTCTCTCCTTGCTGGATCAAGGCATGTGAGACGTCACCGGGCTGTACGTGTGTTGAACGCGGAGGTGTCGTCCGTTCGGCACTAGGATCTCCGGTGATTTGGATCACGACGAGTACGACTCCTTCAACCCCGTTCTCTTGAACGCTTCCGCTTAGCGATCTACAAGGGTATGTAGATGCACTCTCCTTCCCCTCGTTGCTCGTTTCTCCATAGATAGATCTTGGTGACACATAGGAAAATTTTGAATTTCTGCTACGTTCCCCAACATTAACTTGCCTGCCTGCTTGAACACCCAACAATCCCTGTTGGTGTGATTGGCTGGCTTTTCGGGGGTGCCGTGTATCTGGTACGAGTGGTCGAGTATTCGGTCCAAATTGGACGGGCCCAGAGTGTTTCTTTTGAATGGATTTTTCCACTGACCGGGTTTAGAGCCTCTGAATCCGGCATTGACTGTCGTATCCTTAGTATTATCGCCATTAATGTGGCGCTTGTGTTTCTTGCAACGCGACCTGCCGTTGCTATCCTTGGTATCCCAACTACCAGGGCTCTTGGTCATGTTGTTACTTCGAGCTAGCCAGCTGTCCTCTCCCGTGCAAAAGCGGGTCATGAGTGTTGTGAGGGCTGCCATGGATTTCGGCTTTTCCTGTCCTAGGTGTCGGGCAAGCCACTCGTCGCGGATGTTATGTTTGAAGGCTGCAAGTGCCTCTGCATCCGGGCAGTCGACGATTTGATTTTTCTTGGTTAGGAACCGTGTCCAAAATTGTCTGGCCGATTCTTCTGGCTGCTGAATTATGTGGCTTAGGTCATCGGCGTCTGGTGGTTGCACATAGGTTCCCTGGAAGTTGTTGAGGAATGCAGCGTCCAGGTCTTCCCAACAACCAATTGACTCTGCTGGCAAGCTGTTAAGCCAATGCCGAGCTGGTCCTTTAAGCTTGAGTGGGAGGTATTTGATGGCGTGCAGATCGTCACCGCGGGCCATGTGGATATGAAGGAGATAGTCCTCGATCCAGACCGCAGGATCTGTTGTGCCATCGTATGATTCAATGTTTACGGGTTTGAAACCCTCGGGGATGTGATGATCCATCACTTCGTCTGTGAAGCATAGTGGGTGTGCAGCGCCTCAGATGGGCTATATCACGACGCAGCTCAAATGAGCTTTGTTCATCGTGTTCGCCCGCCGAATTGCCATATCCGGTGTGACGGTTATCATCACGCATCATGGGGTGCTCACACGATCCGTAGATCGATCTTGTTTGTCTTGCCTTGTCCTCCAATATATCCCGCAGGTCTGGCACATTTCCTCGTGCCTTGGTATTTTTTGAGCAGCGCAGGCGTGCGGCTTGAGTGGGGGGCCGAGAGGCCTCTCTGTCGTGGCCACGAGGTGGCCGGTCGGCCGTATCATGCACTGGTGATGTAGGTTTAGGTGCTTCCTCCTCTAATCAGGGTAGCAGCCTGCGTTTTGGGTAGCTCTTGGAGGGGCGTTCGAGTTCATACTCTTCGGCCGCGAGGACTTCAGTCCATCTGTCGGCTAGCAAGTCTTGGTCAGCTCTAAGATGTTGCTGCTTTTTCTTGAGGCTGCTTGCCGTGGCCATAAGCCTGTGTTTAAAACGCTCTTGTTCGACGGGATCCTCAGGCACGACAAATTCGTTGTCGTCGAGGCTTGCCTCGTCTTTGGAGGGAGGCATGTAATTATCGTCCTCTACCTCTCTGTCTGCCGCTCTCTCATGAGGGCTGGCTTCTCCATCCTCCTGCGCTGAATCCTGCTGGAGCGGGTTGTCTTTGGCACTGTCCGGGGTGTTATTATCTCCCGTGCCGGAATCACCGTTTTTGCTGTGGCGGGGTTTAGAGCGGCGTCGCTGACGCCGGCGCTTAGGCTGTTTCTTGGAGGGGTCATCCTCCATTGTTCCATCACCGTTCCCATCTTTTGGGGTGTCCACCATGTAAATGTCGTATGACGAGGTGGCCTTCCAGTGCCCTATAGGCGCTTGTTCTTGGTCGTCTCCTGCATCGTCGTCCATACCGTCGATGTCTTCGGAGTCGAAGTCGAGCATGTCGGTTAAATCATCGATGGTGGCTACTAAGTGGGTGGTGGGTGGGTTTTGAATTTCTTCGTCGTCCGCATCCCAACCTTCCTAACCATAATCCGGCCAGGGCTCTCCTGATAAAGAGAGAGACTTTAGTGAATTGTGGATGTTGCCAAAGGGCGGGTGATGAAAGATGTCCGCGGCAGTGAACTCCATGATCGGCGCCCAATCGGATTCGATTGACAGGGGCGCGGAAGGTTTGGAGTCCGGGGAGGAGTCCGACACCTTGGAGTCACGAGCTTTGCAAAGGACAGGATTGGTGTTCGGCTCAATCCCTGTAGAGATAGCAGCCCCCGAGGCGGTGTCCAGCCACCCATCCTCGATCAGCGCAGTCGGCTCCGAGCTAAGGGTCAGAGCGGACACTTGTGCAGCCTCCAGGGCACTGTCCGGCAGCAGAGCTAGATCATGCCCATCGCGACAGTGCGGCGCGCTTGGTGTGGCTCGAACCGTCGAAGATCAAGTCTCCGCGTCGGCCGTGTAGTTCAAACTTCCAAATCGACCTAATGGCGGGGCATAGCTTTCAATCTGCTCCAGATGGCTGCTTAATCGGCCCATGAGGCAAAGCCGCCGAATCTGAAGATCTGTCCGGGGAGAAAAGTCTCACCCTGGACCGCATCGTTGTTGATGATCGGAGGAGCCATCGGGCCTAAAGATGACGACACAGAGGAACTCTCAATGAAAGCACCAATGTCGGTGTCAAAACCGGCGGATCTCGTAGGGGTCCCGGTATGCGCCTAGGTGGATGGTAATAGGAGACAAGGGACACGATGTTTTTACCCAGGTTCAGGCCCTCTCGATGGAGGTAAAACCCTACTCCTGCTTGATTGATATTGATGATATGGGTAGTACAAGAGTAGATCTACCACGAGATCAAAGAGGCTAAACCCTAGAAGCTAGCCTATGGTATGATTGTTGTTCGTCCTACGGACTAAAACCCTCCGGTTTATATAGGCACCAAAGAGGGTTAGGGTTACACAGAATCGGTTACAATAGTAGGAGATCTACATATTCGTATCGCCAAGCTTGCCTTCCACGCCAAGGAAAGTCCCATCCGGACACGGGACGAAGTCTTCAATCTTGTATCTTCATAGTCCAGGAGTCCGGCCGAAGATGATAGTTCGGCTATCCGGACACCCCCTAGTCCGGGACTCCCTCAGCCCCGCTGCCACGGGAGGGTAGGACAAAATATGCCATGCAAGTTCTTTTCCATAAGCACGCATGACTATATTCGGAATACATGCCTACATTACATTGATGAATTGGAGCTAGTTTTGTGTCACCCTATGTTATAACTACTAGCACAAATGCCCGTGCGTTGCAACGGGAGACATTGTTATACGTCTCATGCCTCAGTAATTTTCGTGTGTCTCATCTCCTCTTTCCAGTCCGCCACACACCCTTGCGTTGCAACAGGATAAAAACTACCCGCACTCCTATAGTATTTGTAAAAAGAAAGAAATGCATTGCAACGGGATAAAAATTCACTGCACTCCATATGACCAAGTGATCCCAGTTTAAATATCTCAATAGGTCATCGACATTTTTCTTATGCGCTTCATATAATTCCGTTTTAATTAGAGAGTTTTCCTTCCTTGTTTCTCTGACTGAAATTGGTGTATGACTTCCTCTCTTTTCCACTCGACATCCATGGGGTGCACCTTTCCAATCCCCATGTTGACTATTAAAAGATTTAACTTGCCACCGTATTCGCATTAATACATTAACCAATTATATATAGGGATAAGTATATTCTTCGTCCTCGAACTCTTTCAAAAGTTGAGAAATCGTCCCTCAATTCCAAAACCACCAACAATTAGTCCCTCAACTATTTAAACCGGATATTTTTCGTCCCTAATAAGGTTTAAGGTGGTTTTACAGTGACTTGACCCTGTTTTGACTAAAAAGAACCACGTGGCCTGGTTTCGACTACAACGGGCACCTGCCTACTCTCTCTCGCTCTCCCATTCTCTCGATCTTTCCCATTCACAAAGCCAAAACAGAGCGGCGGCGGCGGCCGGCAATGAGGCGTGGCAACAGCGGTGGTCGCGGTGTGGCCAGCCGGTGATTGTTGGCTGAGCTGGGCTTCTGTGGTGGTGGCTGCCAGGGCACGGCGGCGGCGACCTTGAGCAAAACCAGTCCTGGGCGGCGGCGGCGGCGACGACCATTCACTCATGGGCGGCGGTGATTGAGGACCTCGGTTGCTGGTTGATCTGTTCAGAGTTTTGGTATGCACTGCCAAACAAAGGATGACAAGATGTTCCATTGGCTATTTCCTGGAAAAGAAATGTTACATGGTCTAAAAATGGTTGCTTTAGATAGTGATTGCAAGCAGCTTACAAATTATGTTGCCGTTGGAAGTGTAGCTGAAATATACGTGCAGCTATATCCAAATTCTGAAAATGACGAACACGACAGGGATCCGGGAAATGACGTTGAGCTTCTGATGGGTCCAAATGCTAGTAGTGAATCAGGGAGAGGTAGAGATCATTTTGTCGCATTCGCTAGTTCTGCACCTACTGATTGTCTTGCAATCACTGCTGGTAACTCAAATGAGCCTGCAAATGAAGATTGAGAAGCTGCAAATGATGTTCAGTTATATTCAGATTTTCTTAAGCTATATTCAGTACAGCTGCCTTTCTCTTGTTCACACACAAGTAGAAGTGCAAACACTTTCCTTTTCCCTTGTTCTCACTTGTACACACGCGCACACACATACTCATGCACAAACACTTAATTGGCGTCACAGTCAAAACCAGTCAAAGTGGCCCGTTTCAATCAAAACATGGTTCAAATTAGAGTAAAACCACCATAAGCGTTATGAGGGATGAAAAGTATCCGGTTTAAATAGTTGAAGGACGAAAAGTATCCGGTTTAAATAGTTCAGGGACTGACTTTTGGTGGTTTTGGAGTTGAGGGATGATTTCTCAACTTTGCAAATAGTTCGAGGACGAAAATTATACTTATCCCTTATACTGTATATAAGAAGTCATTGTTGGTTAAAAAGAGAAAAATAGACAAAACATCTCCCAAAAATCAAGCCATTTCTTTGGTGGACCATATATGAAAATTTACAATGTGATTTGACCAGATAAAAGAAATATATGATAGAAAATAATAACACCTAAAAGCAAAATATTAGGAACTTCATTTGGCAGACCTTTATTATAGCAAATCATCATCATTTATTTGGCAGATCCCCTACTTGCGATGTTAGCCATATGCATGCTGGCATATTGACATGCTTTGTGAGAATGGATGTTTAAATATATATATATATATATATATATATATATATATATATATATATATATATATATATATATATATATATATATATATATAGGAAAATCCATCCTACCACCGGTGGTAGTTACCCCACATGTCTCATATACTACCATGTGGTTCTATATATACTATTTTATTATTTTAAATATGTTCATATACTATATCTAAGATATTTCAAAGCAAGTTACATGAAAAAATTGCATATGAGCCCATAGTTTTTGATATATTTGTAAAATACGTACATATTTGTACGTAAAAATGAGCATACTCAAAAAAGGTACATACTACCTAAAAATTAGTATATATACTACCTAATCATTGTTATATACTACATACTACACGTACATGCTCTCGATTCCGACAGATACTACATACAACATACAAAACGCAAGTGGTGGTAACTACCACTGCTTGTAGGAAACATTTGTCCTATATATATATATATATTGTACGGGTGTGCAAATAAGATTCTAAGTTTCTAAACCACTGACCTAACTCAACTTAGACAGGACAACATCAGAGAGGAGGAATGTCAACTGAAGCAACAAAGTAATCATATTATGTTCTGCAACCATCAGTAGACAAAATCTCTGCCCTCCCTGTTCTTAACACAACTACATGAAGAAAAGAACATGCTTTAGTTCTACGCACGTGGGTTTGTGGATAAACTAACCAAATCTAAATATGTATTTCTACAAAATAAAACATTTATCTCTGAATCACAAATCCTTCCATCCAAGTGTGAATTTTATTTGTTCAATAAGAAGAAGATCGAACCTGAGATAAAAGAAATTTCAAAAGGACAAGAACACACATCACTTGCATTGAATCAGTGTAAAGAACATCACAAATATCACACGACCACGATCATAATCCTGTGGACTGGCTAGGACATAAACAGTTAGGGGACCCTCAATACCCGACAATTTACAGTTAATTGCATAAACAAAGTGGTATAGCTGGAACTGAACAAATTGGAAACAAATTTTCAGTGGTAAAGCCGACAAAAACATGTGAAAGAAGATTAGCCTTTGCATCACCTGCACGTGTGAACTCAATCTTAGTATTTAGATAGAGACAAATCATGTCCATTAGTACATCTATCAGGAAGAACACCATACAGTGCATCCTTTCCGCATGCTCGTACTGCAACCTCTGAAACTGGTGAGGGCTGAATGAGAAAGTTACATGAACTAATCTGGTCTTAACATTGATCGGACAAAAGGTTCAGAAAATTTGTTTTGAGTGTCGTACAAGAATAATCGATTTCACCTTCCCCATAAAGTCTAGAGAAGCAAACTTTAGAAGCATAGAAGATTCAGTTTAGTAAAGCATTGCAGCCCGTGCGTCGTACCTCTGAAATTTGAAAAGCCGTCATACATGCGCGTCAGTGAACTCCTCGATCCGCTTCATGATTCACCGAGTCCTCCATGAGCACCTGGTCATCCAGTAGTCACCTCATCATCCAGTCAACCCCGGTGGATGTCTCGCCCACCGCCTCCCAAGTCTCGCACGTCAGCTTTCCAGAGACAACTACAGTGCCACACCGCTGGCCGCCGTCGCATCGCACGCGCCATCAGGTCGTCGTGCCCACAGCGATCCGTAGTTCTGCACAGATGCATCAGCCACGCCGGATGCACGAGTTCCACCCTGTCCAGAGAGAGACATCGTAAACGTCGCTATGCCGAGTGCCGAGTGCCCGAGCCGTCAATCCGACATCACGTCAGATGGGCAAGCACCGCCATGAGTGCTGGCCGACCGCTGCCGCGTCGTCACCCACACTGGGTGGTGGAGAAGTACCTTATGATGGGCAAGGAGGATGTCATGCCACCAAGACCTGGCCGCCGCTAGTCATTGTTGTCGCCGTTCTCGTAGCCCCACTGCAGCTCCTGGGGCTTGTGCTGGCCGCCGCCTCCTCACCTCAATGTTACTCTGTGACTCGGCAGGAACTACAGGCTACCCTATATTCATAGGCGCCAGCGACCTCACATGTGAATTGACTTCTTGAGGCATGTAATCATCGCCGTTCATGGTAGATGTATAAACTGATGAGATACTATAGTATGTACCTCAGACCGGGAGAAGTTCCGGCGGGCGGTGGAGCACGTGCAGACGGATCTTCGGCGAAATCGACGGCGTACATGAACGGCGATGTCGGAAACTTGTAACGCGGCGATGTCAGGCAAGAAACTTTCGATGCAATCTAATCCTGGTCGAGGGGTTCCTTCTTATATCATCAATTTCGGTGTACCGGACGGCTCCATGCTCCTGAACATCTCCTCCTTGGACACAACTCCAAGACGCACGCAACATGGACTCTTCTCCGAGTCTGAGTTCGAGATGTGTGGGGAGCTCGATGACGTTGGGAGGGGCGAGGTTGGGGAGAGATGACGTTGGTCTGCATCCCTGCGACGGAGGTGGCTACGGCGGGCGGGGAAGGCTGCGGCGGCGGACACGTAGAGAAGAAGAAAGAACAGACCGAGCCAGAGAAGAAGAAAGAGATCGAGCCGGCTGTGCTTTCTTTTTTTAAGGCCCAACAATGGTCAGTTCACAGGAGGCACAAAAACGTACTAAACATGGCCTGGCCCAATAGATATTGCAGGAGCCTAATAACGAACATAGCGCAGCCGAATAACATTTCCAACAAAAAATTTAGTACCACCTCGGTTATAACATCAACAATAATAATATGGGTGAACGGATTAAAAATTTGGTGAAACGCACCTTGCTTTATTAGTAGGTATAGATTACATGAGGAATTGCATCCGACATAATTATTCATCACTGATCCAATGCCTATGAGCTTTTCACATATTGTGCCTTGCTTATTTACTTTACCATTGCCAGTGTTACAATTACTACAAAACTGCTACTGTTACTTTTGCCACTGTTACCGTTACTTCCATACTACTTTGCTGCGGATACTAAGTTATCCATGTGTGGTTGAATTGACAACTCAACTGCTAATACTTGAGAATATTCTTTGGCTCCCCTTGTGTCGAATCAATAAATTTTTGTTGAATACTCTACCCTCAAAAACTGTTGCGACCCCCTATACTTGTGGGTTATCATGAACATCGACTACATGACACTTCACCATATTTGGGCCTAAGGGAATGCATTGTGGAGTAGTTATTAGATGGTGGGTTGCGATAGTGATAGAAGCTTAAACCCTAGTTTATGCGCTATTCCGTAAGGGACCGATTGGATCCAAAAGTTTAATGCTATGGTTAGAATTTATTCTTAATACTTTTCTCGTAGTTGCAGATGCTTGCAAGAGGGTTAATCATAAGTAGGAGGTTTGTTCAAGTAAGAACATCACCTAAGCACCAGTCCACCCACATATCAAATTATCAAAGTACCGAACACGAATTACGCCAACATGGTGAAAGTGACTAGATGAAATTCCCGTGTACCCTCAAGAACACTTTGCTTATCATAAGAAACCGTTTTGGCATGTCCTTTGCCTCAAAAGGATTGGGCTACCTTGCTGCACTTTTGCTACTACTATCATGACTTGCTCGTTACAAATTATCTTGCTATAAAATTACTCCGCCACTTACAATTTTGGCACTTGCAGACAATACCTTGCTGAAAACCACTTGTCATTTCCTTCTGCTCCGCGTTGGGTTCGACACTCTTACTTACCGAAAAGGCTACAATTGATCCCATATACTTGTGGGTCATCAAGGCTATTATCTTGCACCGTTGTCGGGGAGTGAAGCGCTCTTGGTAAGTGGAAACCGGTAAGGAAACATTATTAGTATGTGCTAAAATTTATTGTCACTTGCTACTATGGAAAACAATCCTTTGAGGGCTTTGTTCGGGGTATCTTAACCTTGACCGGAACCACAATTAGTTGCCCTCAACCTACTGTACCTACTGAAAATATTGAATATGAAATTCCTTCGGGTATGTTAGAACAACTGCTAGCTAATCCTTATGCAGGAGATGGAACTGAACATCCTGATATGCACTTGATATATGTGGATGAAATTTGTGAATTGTTTAAGCTTGCAGGTTTGCCCGGAGATGAAGCTAAAAAGTAGGTTTTCCCTTTATCTTTGAAGAGAAAAGCATTGACATGGTATAGGCTATGCGATGATATTGGATCTTGGAACTAGAATCGTTTGAAATTGGAATTTCATCAAAACAATTATCCTATGCATCTAGTTCATCGTCATCAGAATTATATATATAATTTTTGGCCTTGTGAAGGAGGAAGTATCGCTCTAGCTTGGGGGGCTTAGGTCAATGTTATATTCATGCCCCAATCATGAGCTCTCAACAGAAATTATTATTCAGAATTTTTATGCTCGGCTTTCTCGCAATGATCAATCCATGCTCGATACTTCTTGTACTGGTTCTTTTATGAAGAAGACTATTGAATTCCGGTGGGATCTTTTAGAAAGAATTAAATGCAACTCTAAAGATTGGGAACTCAATGAAGGTAAAGAGTCAGGTATTGAACCTAAGTTGTATTGTGTTAAATCTTTTATGAATACTGATGCTTTTCAAAAGTTTAGCACTAAATATGGACTTGACTCTGAGATAGTAGTTTCCTTCTATGAATCTTTTGATACTCATGTTGATCTCCCTAAGGAGAAGTGGTTTAAATATCACCCACCAATTAAATAAGAAATTAAAAAATCGATAAAAGCTAAAGAAGAAACTATCATTTACAATGTTGATCCAGTTGTTCCCATTGCTTATACTGAAAACCCACATTTTCCTGTTAGGATGAAGGAACATGCTAAAGCTTCAACTGTGGTTAACAAAAGTTATATTAGAACACCCAAACCATCTGAACAAATCAAAGTTGAACCTTAGAACATGAAGAAGAAAGATTATTGAAAGTTCTAAGGAAGCACAGTGCTGCTATTGGATGTACTCTTGATGATCTTAAGGGCACTAGTCCCACGCTATGTCAGCACAAGATTAATATGGAACCCGATGCTAAACCCGTTGTTGATCACCAACGTCGGTTAAATCCAAAACTGAAAGAAGTGGTAAGAATGGAAATATTGAAACTTCTGGAAGCAGGTATAGTCTATCCTATAGCTGATAGTAGATGGGTAAGTCATGTTCATTGTGTCCCTGAGAAAGGAGGTATTATTGTTGTTCCTAATGATAAGAATGAGCTTATTCCACAAAGAATTGTCACGGGCTATAGAATGGTAATTGATTATAGAAAATTAAATAAAGCTACTAGAAAGGATCATTTCCCTCTGCCTTTTATTGATCAAATGTTAGAAACATTATCTAAGCACTCACATTTTTGCTTCCTTGATGGATACTCTAGCTTTTTGCAAATACCTGTTTTACAATCTGATCAAGAAAAGACCACTTTTACTTGTCCTTTTGGAACATTTGCTTATAGACGTATGCCTTTCGGTTTATGTAATGCACCTGCTACTTTCCAAAGATGTATGACTGCTATATTCTCTAATTTATGTGAAAAGATTGTTGAGGTTTTCCTGGATGACTTTTCTATTTATGGGAAGTCTTTTGATGATTATTTAAGCAATCTTGATCGAGTCTTGCAGAGATGTGAACAAACAAATCTCGTCTTGAATTGGGAGAAGTGCCACTTTATGGTTAATGAAGGTATTGTTTTGGGCCATAAAATTTATGAAAGAGGCATTGAGGTGGACAAAGCCAAGGTTGATGCAATTGAGAAGATGCCATGTCCTAAAGATATCGAAGGTATTCGTAGTTTCCTTGGTCGTGCTGGTTTCTATAGGAGGTTTATCAAAGACTTTTCTAAAATTTCTAGGCCTCTTACTAATATTTTGCAAAATGGTATTCCCTTTGTGTTTGATGATGATTGTATGGAAGCCTTTGAAACACTAAACAAAGCCTTAATTACAACCTGTTGTTCAATCACCTGATTGGAACTTGCTTTTTGAGATTATGTGTGATGCTAGTGATTATGATGTTGGTGCTGTTCTAGGACAAAGATTTGATAAGAAACTAAATGTTATTCATTATGCTAGTAAAACTCTAGACAGTGCTCAACAAAATTATGCTACTACTGAAAAATAATTCTTAGCAGTGGTGTTTGCTTGTGATAAATTCAGATTTTACATTGTTGACTCCAAAGTAACTGTTCACAACGATCATGCTGCTATAAAGTATCTTATGGAAAAGAAAGATGCTAAACCTAGAATCATTAGGTGGGTTCTTCTGCTACAAGAATTTAATTTGCATATAACTGATAGGAAAGGAGCAGAGAACCCCGTAGTTGATAACCTGTCTAGACTTGAAAATATTCTTGATGACCCACAACCAATTAATAATAGCTTCCCTGATGAATAACTAGCTACAATAAATGTTTCTCATAGTACACCTTGGTATGCTGACTATCCTAATTATATTGTTTCTAAATACATACCACCTAGCTTCACATACCAAAAAAAGAAAAAAATTCTTCTATGATTTAAGACATTACTTTTGGGATGGCCCACATCTTTATAAAGAAGGAGTAGATGGTATTATTAGACGTTGTGTACCTGAGCATGAACAGGAACAAGTCCTACGGAAATGTCACTCTGAAGTTCATGGAGGACATCACGCGGGAGACAGAACCGCTCATAAGAGCATCTCCAACAGGCGCCAAACGCGTCGTGCGCTAAAAACTGCTTTGTCGCGTGCCCATCGCCTGGTTTGGCGCGGCGCGCAGCGCTGGCTCCAGCAGCTGCGCTAAAAAGCAGCAGGCGCGCTAAAAATGCAGCGCGCGCGCTCATTCTACAACATTTTTTAAATTATATTGCATACATAAAAAGATGCAAAGGTATTTACATCGGTGCAACTAGATAGATAGTTCGAAAGCATAGATAGATAGAAACTACTACGGCATACATAGATAGAAACTACTCCAAGTCGCTACCATCATCACCATCATCATCCTCGTCGGTGTCGTCCGAGGTATCGAGCCATATGTCGTCCCAATGTTCATTGTCTGCCGTAAAGATCGACCTCCCACCTGCTTCATTGATATCGCACTGCGCATTCGCCAATGCCTTCCGCCAACGCTGGTCCGCCCGCTCCGCGCGGCGCCTTGCCGTCCTCTCCGCCCAGTAGGCACGCTCGTCGGCGACGTCCTCCGGGTGGCGACAGCGCCACTCCGCCATGGCTCGCTCATCCTCCTCGGTGATGAGGAGGCGGCGCTACCACCGAGTATGGTCGGCACGGTCCAGGTCAGTGATGAGACGCGGCGGAGGGGCGACGCGCTGCGCCTGCTCGCGCGTGAAGACGTCTCGGAAGTTCATCTGTGACCGGGGCCTCTCCAAGCACCATGCCGCCGCGTTGTACATGCGGGCCACCTCGTGCGTGCTCCAGAACGACCCGAGGCCGAGCCGGACGTCGCTGGACCGGATCTCGGTGGAGTACCAGCAGTTGGGGCGCTCGCGGACACCGCGGTAGCCCGAAGAACCCCGGTGGCGCGGCGGCATGGTGGCTCGATGGTGGCGCGAAAAGCGGCGAGGTGGCGAAGCGACGAGGTTGCGAGGGGATGGCACGTGGCTGTGTTCTGTGCGCGTGGAGAGCGCGGGAATTTATAGGCGCGCGCGAAGCGGCGCGCCAAATCTACCGCGCCGCGTGCCGCTTTCTCCCCCACGCGCGCAAACGCTTCCCGCGCGCAGTAAGTTCCCGCCGCCGCTGGAGCGTGCGGAACCAGCCGGCGCGCGCTAAAACCAAACTTTACCGCGCGGGCGTTGATGTCTACTACACAACCTTCTTCTTGTAGACGTTGTTGGGCCTGCAAGTGGAGAGGTTTGTAGGACAGTAGCAAATTTCCCTCAAGTGGATGACCTAAGGTTTATCAATCCGTGGGAGGCGTAGGATAAAGATGGTCTCTCTCGATCCAAATGTCCTACTCGAGTAGGACATCATTGGGCGCATTGTGATCCAGACGCAGTCGAAAAGCTTCTGCCCTTATCCGCTATGACTCAGCATCCATCAGAGATGGCTCCGTCTCCATCCTGGAATTCTCTGCATTAAGATCCTCCTGGGCTTTGGCCACCTCATCTCGCACCTTTGCAACTTCTGCATTATGTTGTGCTTGATCCGCCGCAGTAACTTCTGTGGCTAACAGAGTCGTCAAAATGCCCAAGAGTTCAGACAAAACCTGAGCCGGCAGTCAGGCTGAGCCGCCCGCCTCAGCTGGCGCAGCGGCAGTCAATCCAGACATCATAGCCGTCGCGGTTGATGAGTTGCGAGTCCACCCAGTGCCAGCCATGAAAATCGCAGCCCTGGAGGGCGGCTCATAGGGGTCCAGAAAACTGTTGCATCGAAGTAGCCCCCAAGCCCGTCATCTTGTAGCTGGTAGATGGATTCCGTCTCTCTGGTTGAGGACTCATCACCTGAGTAGATGGTTGTCTCTCCTTCATATTCGGAACCTTCCGCAAGTTACATGCCTTGCGTGAAACCAACGAAAACATGCTTCCGGTTGGGTTGAACCCTAGCGGGTCACGCACGCCGAGTCGACTAGATGATGTTGATGCAGATGTACGGCTCATGCTCTGACTCACCAATCTTGCCAAAGGGGACCCGATACCTGTACTCGATTGAGTTGGCCTCAAGGGCCCAACCAGCGTCGTCGATGTAGATCTTGCCGTGGTGACTCTTAGTCATCCAGCCCATGGCGTATCCCTTGATCCCTGGGAAATCGCCCTTCAAGAACTCAAAACCACCGTGCTTTGGCCCCACGGTGGGCGCCAACTGTCGTGAATTTGTCACGGCATATGCCCTTGTGGAAGGACTTAGGTGTGGAGCCATCACAACGTAGGATAGCTCGAAGGGGTTGAACGGGACAAAGGACACAGGGTTTACCCAGGTTCGGCCCCTCTCAATGAGTTAAAAGCCTACTCTTGCTTTTGGTGACTATTGCTCGGGTATCGATTACAAGGGGGCGGAATCGCTTGACCTAGCTAAAAGTGCTAGTGGTACTTATGCTATATTTTGGTGTGATGACAATGTGGTTAGTTGAACTAATATCGGTTGCTAAAGTTTATCTCAGGTTATTGGTTCTAAGTGCCCGCAATGGAGATGTGCGACCCCCCATTTCAAAAATGACAAAGGCATGGTCTTCCAATGCTTCAAAGGTTTAGTTTTGGTTTGCTTCGAGTCGTAGGAAAGATCGCACTATTAAGAGGGGTTTGTGTGGATAAATGTCGTGTGGGAACGCCATTGCCGAGCCTTACTCTCTTACCCTTCCCACTCCGACCTCCTAAAAAGAACCTAGTGTGTATGTTGTGGTACTCGGAAAGTTGCAACAAAAAGTTACTGGGTACCCTGTGCGCACGGGGTCTTTTGACCCCCGTGCGCACGGGGTACCGCGTAACTCTCTGGGTACCCGTGCAAGACGGGGTCTTTTGACCTCCGTGCGCACGAGTCCTATGTAAACTCTCGAGTACCCCGTGCGCACGGGGTCTTTTGACCCCCGTGCACACGGGGTGGCGTGATTGTCTCTGAGTACCCCGTGCGTACGGGGCTGACTTAGCCCATGCGCACGGGGTCCAACGGGCAGAAATCCCCACCAGCCCATGAACACTATATAAAGGCCCTTCTTCCACCTCCAACCTCTAACCCTAATGTCTTGTTGAGCTCCACCATTGCTACACCCATTTTTCTCAATACTCTCAATCCCTCCACCCAAACTTGTTGAAACTTTGGGGATTGGGAGAGCAAGACCCGATCTACATCTTGACCAAACCAAATCGTGTTACCCACAACATTTCTTCCCCATTGACTTGTTACTCTTGTATCTTGGGCTCCTAGGCGGCTAGAGGTTCCTCCGGAAGCTTCCTTGCTTGTGGTGTGCTCCAGAGAAGTTTGTAAAGGTGTGGTGGTCGCCTTCAAGACCAACCCCGAGTGATTCGAGGCTCATCCATTGGGGGTGACTCAAAGGAGAATACGGTGAGCCTTTTGTGGCGTTCCGCAAGCTTTGGCTCCGGCACCGCTCCAAAGGGAGATTAGCTCTTCCCCAAGGAAGAGTGAACTTCGCGTTAAAATCCGCGTCCTCGTCTCACTTGTGGTTAATCCTTTCCCGCACCTTTCCTTGTTGTTGTATGCTTGTTGGTTTGCTAAGTAGTTTGTTGCCTAGCATATTTATCTTGGAGCTTGCTTGTCATATAGGTTGCATTCACCTAGTTGCATATCTAGTGAACTCTTTTATCCACTAAGCCTTAAAATCTACAAGAAAGGTTAAAATTTGTAGTCTCCTATTCACCCCCCCCCCCCCTCTAGTAGACCGTATCGATCCTTTCAATTGGTATCAGAGCCTCGTGCTCTAATATAAGGTTTTACAACCTTAGAGGATATGGTCAATCTAGGGAATGAGGGAGGTGGCTTACCCGTTGCGGAGGATGGTCAAAACCACCCCCCCGCCATGATCGAGACACTTGGTGCTCCTGTCGTTGCTCCCGCCGCTCCTCCTAACCCGAATGTCCCCTTAACCGTGGCCGATCTTTTTTTTATGTTTGCGGACCTCAAAGTCTCTATGTTGAGGTTCGGGCCTCGGTCAAGGAGGAAATTTATGCCCGCTTAAAGCCATCAACGTCCGCATCAAACTCGTTTAATCCAAATGAAGTTCATGATCCGGATGACTCGAGGGAACCTCTTGCTTCTCCCGCTTGTACTCAAGTTCCCAAGTACAATGCCATGGAACCCTTTTACTCTCCTCAACCCTTGCAACATCCCCGCATTAATCCTGTTGGGCCTCCGCCCCCTTTGAAAGCTAATGCCTTTGCTAAGTGGAAGCTAGATATGGAGTCTCACATGCGCAGTGCTTCAACTCAATTGTGGTGGATTGTGGTCAATGGATTCAACCCCAAGGACCCAATGAATCTCACTCCAAGGGAAGCAGTTGACGATCAACTCAATGCTACCAAGACACAACATGCCATAACGTCAGGATCAAGACTGTAGTGATTCCATTGCTCTTCTCAAAACCCCAAAGGAAATTTGGGATTGCCTTGAGGAGGCTCTTGAAGGAGATGAAGCAATTCGAAGATCTAGGTTGGCCTTGCTCAAACAAGAAGTAAATCTCTTTGTGAGGAATGAGGGTGAGTCCGCAGAAGAGGTTTACCGAAGGTTGAAGTCTCTTGTGCTCAACTTGAGAACCTCTGGGTGCACTTGGGAAAATGATGACTTCATCAAGGACAAATTCATAGATGCTATGGTTCTCACGGAACATACCATGGTCATGATGGTTCATCAACGTCCGGACTATCACAAGATGACTTCGGCTCAAGTTGTTTCCACCTTCTCTACCCATGTTCTTTTGGAAACCAAGTCCAAGAAAACATTTGAAATAGCTCAAGCAACCAAGAACTCCAATCTTGCCTTGAAGGCCAAGAAAGTGGTGAGCCAACCCTCAAGGGAGGAAGAAGTGAGTGAAGAGATAGGTGAGGAGGATAATGACACCTCGTGCCCGGCAAATGATTTTGCAGAAGACTTGGCTCTCTTAGTCAAGAAGTACTCTGGGACCATGGCAAACAAAGGAAAAAATCTTCAAGGAAGATCTTTTGGACGAAGGAAATGCTACAATTGTGATAGCCCAAGACACTTTGTTCATGATTGTTCATATGAGAGACGTGAAGACAAGTCCGAGAAGCTTGTGCTTAAGAAGAAGAAGTTCACCAAGTTTGCAAAGAGGAAGGATGACAAGGCTCTTGTTCATGAAGAATACATGTCTGGAGATGAAGATGGCGGTGATGATGATCAAGTGGGCACGGCCGCCTTTGCCATGCATGCCACTACCTCCTCCTCCACCGGCCTCTTGACTCTCCAAGCGAGGACAAGCCATTCACTCATCGGTGCCTCATGGCCAAAGAGGTAAAAAGTCCAAACCCAAGAAAACGACAACTACACTCCCAATGTCTCATGTGAGATAGTGGAGGATGAGTGTGAGGAGGTGTGGATAATGATGAGGAATCCATAATGGCTTTCATGAAAACTCTTCATGGTGAAGCTCGTGCTCGTTTTGGCGATCTCCTTAAGTCACTTGCCGAACGCGATGACTTTATTGAGAACGTTGAGAACCTCCTTATAGAGGAAAAAGAGAGAGTTGATCTCCTCGAGCACGAACTTAATGAAGAGAGTGTCATGAGAGCATCACTTGAGGAAGCCTTATCTGCTCATCAAATTGACTTTGTTAAAACCAACGATGCTTTGCAACTTGCTCTTGAGAATAAATATGCTCTTAACGTTAGAGTTGAAAAGCTTCTAGTTGACCATACAAGACTTGTTGAGGAGCATGAGTTCCTTGTGATTAGTTCCAAGGTTGTCAAAGGTGACCTCATTGCCCTCACCGAGTCTTATGCCCAACTAAAATCTACAACCATTAAGGCTCTCACTTCCGTACCTCATATTGATTTAAATGATGATGCTTGTACGGCTAACTTTGCTCATGATTACACCTCCCTTCAAGAGGAAAATAAGAAGTTGAAAGCTTAAATTGAGAAAGGGCTTGTATCATGCATCCAAGGGGAGAAAAACCTAAACGACCTCTTGAGCAACCAAAAGGAGTGTGTTGCCAAGAAGGGAGTTGGGTTTAATCCCACATCTAAGAGTGGTAAGAAAAAGAAGAACAACAAGAAGAAGAAGATCGGTCCGACTCCTTCCCCTCCCCAAAAGGTAGTGTTTGTGCAAGAAGGGCACAAGGAGAAGGAGAAGGAAATGAAGGGTGTTGGGAATGGAAAGGTCATTAGGGACAAGGCCATTCCCAAGAATTTTGCCGGCAAGAACAATCCATCATATGTTCTCATGAGAGGAGATGATGGCTATACCTTTGCAAAATTTGTTGGAACTAACTATGATGATTATGCTTCGACTATTTGGGTTCCCAAGATCCTCGTTGCTAACTCACCAGGACCCATTGCAAAATGGGTACCTATAACCAAAGCTTGATTATTGTAGGACTATGTCTCCGGTGGAACTCAATGGGTGATCGACAGTGGATGCACCAATCATATGACCGGAGAAAGGGAGATGCTCGTGCAGTTTGTTGATTCACTCAAGGCCTCTTTGAACATCTCCTTGGGTGACAATAGCAAGGGCAAGGTATTGGGCTTGGGCAAGGTGTTAATCTCTAATGATTCATCTCTTTCAAATGTCATGCTTGTCCAATCCCTTCACTACAATTTACTTTCAACTATTCAATTGGCTCGTGCCGGATATGATTCACATTTTGGTGAATTCCATGTGACCGTCTTTAAGAGAAGCAATCTCAAAGTGGTCTTCATTGGGCATGTTGAAGACAACCTTTACGTGGTTGATTTCTCGAAAGAGAAAACTCATCTTGCAACATGCCTAATGACCAAGGCCGACGTGGGGTGGCTATGGCATCGTAGGCTAGCCCACGTGGGCATGAGAAATTTACAAGCTCTCTTAAAGGGGGAGCACATTCTTGGACTAACCAATGTGTCTTTTGCCAAAGATCGTCCTTGTAGTGCTTGCGTTGCCGGAAAGCTTCATGAAAAAGCTCACAAAGTGAAGACTATCATCACCACCTTGAGGCCCCTCGAGCTTATCCAAGATATATTTGGGCCTCCAACATATGATAGTTTGGGAGGAAGGAGATATTGTCTTGTCATTGTTGATGACTTCACAAGATATACTTGGGTGTTCTTTCTCAAGACTAAAGATGAAACTCAAGAAACCTTCATCAACTTTGCCAAAGAAGCTCTACGTCAACATAACTGTGAGATCAAGGCAATCCGAAGTGACAATGGCACCGAGTTCAAAAACTATACAATGGATGATTTCTTGAGTGAAGAGGGGATAAAGCACCAATATGCCTCACCATATACTCCCCAACAAAATGGTGTTGCGGAGAGGAAGAATCGGACTCTTATTAAGATGGCTAGGACCATGCTTGATGAGTACAAATCACCATACAAGCTTTGGGCAGAAGCCATCAACACCGCGTGCCATGCTTCAAACCGGCTTTATCTTTGCAAGATCAAGAACAAGACCCCTTATGAGCTCCTAATCGGGAGAAAGCCCAACGTCAAATACTTTCGGGTATTTGGTTGTAAGTGTTTCATCTTAAACAAAAAATCCCGGTTAGCTAAATTTGAGTCTAGAACTTATGAGGGCATATTTGTTGGATATGCATCAAACTCTCATGCTTACCGAGTTCTTAATAAATCCACCGGATGCATTGAGGAAACGGTAAATGTGGAGTTTGATGAAGATAACGGCTCCCGCATGGAGCAAATTGTTCCTAGTATTGTAGGTGATGAGGCTCCTTCACAAGCTATAAGGACAATGGGGATAGGCCACATTCTCCCACAAGAAACACCCCATGTCCAAGTAGAAGAAGAAGGAGTAAGAGCCCCTCTTGAGGATTCTCCACACGGGAAGTCATCACCGACACCACTTGTCCAAGATGCTTCGGGAAATGATGAACCTATCCAAGAACAAGAGCAAGACCATCATATTCCTGAGCAAGATCAAGAGCAAACTCTTCCAAATAATGAAGAACCAATCGTTGAGGCTCAAGATCAAGCTCAAAGTCATGATCATGATCAAGATCAACCCCAACCACATGTGTCTTCATCGTCATCACTTCCTACTGAGCAAGAACCTGTGGTTGCAAAGAGAAGAGTGTCTCCAAGGTTAAAGCCATCTCAAGGGCAAGCTTCTTCATCAAGTGCAAAACCAAGTGAAGAAGAGCTTGACCGCAAAGAGCAGAAAGTGGCCGCCAAGCTGAAACATCTTAAA
This sequence comes from Aegilops speltoides, assembly GCA_021437245.1. Lineage (NCBI taxonomy): Eukaryota > Viridiplantae > Streptophyta > Magnoliopsida > Poales > Poaceae > Aegilops > Aegilops speltoides. Next base: position 491,347,079 of record CM038147.1, on the reverse strand, counting down.
CACCTCAACAAGAACATCTACGGAAGCATCAAAAAGGGGGTAACTACTCGTAGACGTTTGGCAAACTTTTGTGAACATCACTCGTTTGTCTCTTGCGTTGAACCCCTTAGGGTGGAAGATGCACTTGACGATCCGGATTGGATAGATGCCATGCATGAAGAACTCAACAACTTCACATGCAACAAAGTGTGGACCCTTGTAGAAAGACCCAAGGAATTTCATAATGTCATTGGAACAAAGTGGATTTTCAAGAACAAACAAGATGAATATGGACAAGTAATAAGGAACAAGGCAAGGTTAGTGGCACAAGGTTTCACCCAAGTTGAAGGTTTGGACTTTGGTGAAACTTTTGCCCCCGTTGCCCGTCTCGAATCCATTCGCATCTTGCTTGCTTATGCCTCTCATCATGATTTCAAATTATACCAAATGGATGTTAAGAGTGCATTTCTTAATGGTCCTCTTAAGGAGTTGGTGTATGTCAAGCAACCTCCTGGTTTTGAAGACCCCGATCATCCCTCTCACATTTATGAACTCCATAAGGCACTCTATGGACTCAAACAAGCACCTCGTGCTTGGTATGATCACCTTACGGCGTTCCTAAGCGAGAAAGGGTTCCAGATTGGGGTAAGAGATTCCACTCTCTTTACAAAGAGGGTAAAAGGAGAGTTGTTTGTCTGCCAAATATATCTTGATGATATTATCTTTGGGTCAACTAACCATGCTATTAACGTTGAGTTTGAGAATCTTATGACTAAGGAATTTGCAATGAGCATGATGGGAGAGTTGAAGTTCTTTCTCGGTTTTCAAGTGAAGCAATTGAGAGGCGGAACCTTCATCAATCAATCTCGTTATATCCAAGACATGCTCAAGAGATTCAAAATACAAGATGTCAAGCCAATGAAGACACCCATGGCCACAAATGGTCAACTTCACCTTGATCCAAATGGTAAAGAAGTGGACCAAAAGGTATATCGCTCCATGATCGGTTCCTTGCTTTAACTTTGTGCATCTAGGCTATATATTATGTTGAGTGTGTGTATGTGTGCAAGATTTCAATCCACTCCTAAGGAGAGCCACTATTTGGCAGTGAAAAGGATCCTTCGATATTTGGTTCATACCCCAAACTTGGGCCTTTGGTATCCCAAGGGTTCATCATTTGAGTTAATGGGTTACTCGGATTCGGATTGGGCTGGAGACAAGGTTGATCGCAAGTCCACCTCCGGTTCATGTCAATTCCTAGGGAGGTCGTTGGTAAGTTGGTCTTCAAAGAAGCAAAATTGTATATCTCTCTCCACAGCCGAAGACGAGTATATTGCTGCCGGAAGTTGTTGTGCCCAATTATATGGATGAGGCAAACTTTGATGGATTATGGTGTCAAATGTGACAAAGTGCCTCTTTGGTGTGACAATGAAAGTGCCATCAAGATCGCCGAGAATCCGGTTCAACATAGCAAGACCAAGCATATTGAGATTCGTCATCATTTCATTAGAGATCATGTGGCCAAGGGAAACATTGAGTTACTCCATGTCAACACCGAGAATCAACTAGCAGACATCTTCACCAAGCCCCTTGACGAAGCAAGATTCTGCGAGTTAAGGCATGAGCTAAATATCGTGGATATTAGTAACTTCAGATAAAACTCTTGCTCATACACACATACTCATGTACTATCTTGCTTAGATGTAGGCACATGTCTAGGGGGATCTAGCTCAACCCATGAGCTATCTTATCCTGGAAGTGCATAAAACAAACTCAATCTTTCACATTAGCCACTTTAGGTGGTACTTGTGCTTCAAAGATGAGTATTGGTCTTGGGCCCAAGGTTCATATCTTCGCGGTGCCATACCAAGTAAACTCAAACATGGTGGCCTCGGCCACCGCCCTCGCTTGAGGGTTGTGTCTGTGTTTGTTTCGCTTATGTGGTGTGTTGTTTCTTTTCTTTTTTTGGTTGGTTCTCCTCGCTTCTCTTTTTTTGGTACAAGTGCTCCACATATACCCTTTCCATAGTGATAGGAGTTTCCTCGCGGCGTATTCAGAAATGTAGACCGAGTGATTTGTGAAGTAGGGGTAAGAGTATACACTTAGCCCTGTATTTAAAAAAATTCACTCATGTCAAAGTTCCTGAATACTCCGTGCGCACGGGCATGTACCGTGCTCACGGGGCCCCCGTGCCCACGGGCTCTGTACCGTGCGCACGGGACCACTTAGCCCGTGCGCACGGGGTCTGCGGTTTCTGGTCCTGAGGAGGTGGGGCGTGGGGGGGCTCGGGTTCATTTCCACCCATTCGCCCCCTCCACTCCCCAGGAAGCCTCCAGAGCCGCCGTCGTCACCTCCACTCGCCGGAGCTCCTCCGGGCTTCGTCGGGGTTCTTCCTCCGTGGATCTACATCCAGATGGGGTCCTCCTCCGGTTGGTCTTGCCTCCTTGATCTATCTCCTTGAGTTCCTATCTAATTTTCTAGCTTTAGGGTTTCTTTGCTCCCTAGATTCGTTTGGGCTCAACTAGTTTGTAGATAGAAGTCTAGTGCTTAGATCCTTTGGTCCCCCTGCTACACCCACTCCCGGAGTTCTTTCTGGTAGTGGCTGCCGCTGGGAGACCCTCGTGTCCACGGGGTGTTTGACCCCTGTGCACACGGGGCCCCGTGCCCACGGTCTGTCATGCGTCTTGCAGGACCCCACGGGTCTAAACCCCCATGTGCACGGGCTATCCAGGAACTTTTGCCTAGATTTTTCTCTGTCTCCTTGCCATTCATCTTGCACTTGTACTCATTTGTGTTTCGTGCTTTGTGTTGTTGGGTGTTTGCATGTGTTTCAGACTCCGCTGACAAGAGGTCTGAGCTTCGTCGCAAGCGTGCAAAAGGAGGATCAAAGGACTTCACCATTGCTCGTCGTCAGCCGTCTGAAGGCATGGGTTAGGGGCCTGGGTCAGGACAGGGCCGTGTTCACCGTGCAGCCTCAAAGTGGCCCATTGTTGAGGCTTCCGATAATTCTGAGGAGGAATATGACTCGCAAGATGATGTTTACTACGAGAATCCCAATAATGATGATGAGATAGAAGAAGAAGATGATCGTGGTGAGGAAGATGAAGAAGAGGAAGAGGAGTCTAGTCCGAAGCAAGCCATTCCGGGCGGACGTGACCTCTGGAATATGCCTCTTGTCAAGTGGACAAAGCCAGAGATCTGGGCTGAGAGACAAAGCCATCCGTATGTTGCTGCCACTGGTATGGGAGTGGATCCCCGGTTCAAGAATGAGTTTCAGCAAAGGGTCTATCATGAGCTTCTTATGACCAAGTCAAAGAAGTTTGCTCCTCACAAGCAAGTCAACACTAAGAGTTTGCGCGACAATGATCATCTGTATCCCGGTGTGTACTCCGCTCTTCGACGACTGGGTCTGATTCCGTTTGTCACCTTCAACTACCCCTATAATGAAGATCTAGTGATGCAGTTCTTTGCCACTCTGTACTTCTCCAATGATTCTGCTCGCACCCTCACATGGATGTCCGGAACGCATCAGTGCTCAGCTCCTATGGCAAAGTTCTCCGAGATCATTCCCTACCCGTTCATGGATGAAGAGACTGTTTCTGATGAGTTTGGCATTGTTCGGGAAAGTGGGCTGCGCACTAAGGATGAGATTGCCTTTGCTTACAAACAAGAGAAGTCATTTGTCACTGGGTCAATCAAAGACCTCTTGCCCCTCTATGACACCATGCGCCATATCCTGAGGTATACCCTCACTCCAAAGGCCGGGGATTCCCATAACATTGGGAGCTCCATGCTTGATGTCTTTGTGTATCTTCATCAGAAGAAGAAAGTGGATGTTCAGGATTTCATGTACTACGAGCTGCGTCAGTGTGTACAAGAGAACAAGTCCTTGATCTATGCTCCATTCATACAGGCGTTGATTGAGACCGTCTGTCCAGCAAAGTACATTGACAACTTCAAGACTTCTGTTCCCAAGCGCAACTCCAACTGGACCCCAGCTGCTCCTGCTCCCTATGTGCCTATCAAGAAGGGGCGCAACCCTAGGCCTGAGGATCGTGCTACTTACACTCCAGGCATGTCCTCTACCACGGATCCCTCATGGTCAGTCCAAGTCTGTTGGCTCTGAGGCCATCTTTGCCAAGGGAGAGAAGAAGTCATTGTTCAAGACCTTGAGCAACATTTCAAGATGTGTCAGTCGATTCAGCGTCGTCAGATCAAGAAAATCAACAAGGAGAAGCTTGTTCGGCATGAGCAGAAGGCAGCAAGGGCTGCTGCTGGTGAGGAGGTCGGTCCAGGTTCAGAGGACGTCGACGGTGAGGCCACTGCTCGGTCTTTCCCAATGGCCGGGTGGCGTTTTGATGATGATGATGATGCCTCGAGTGCTCCTCCTCTTGTCTAATGGGTCTCGTGTCGCCCTTTGTCTCCTTTTTGTTGTCTTGATGACAAAGGAGAGAAGTGGTGTGTGGTGCGTTCATGGGTGTGTTGAGATCTCAAGCCTCGTGTTTCTCGCTGTTGGTTGGTTTTAGTTGGCTTGAGATACTCTTATTTACCTTCCGTCTGTGTGGTTGTGAGACTCTAGCTTTATTATTGAACCTTGCCATTATCCTCTTATGCTTATTGGGTCTCACATTATTTGCTCACCACACTGTGTCATGAGATCTAGGCACCGTTATAGGTTTATTTTGATGAATCTCATGACTTATCAATAATGATCTTGGTCGGACCTCCTATGGGTATTCTAGATGCATTCTTGTTTTCGGGCACACATTTTGGGGGAGCTATCATGATCATTATTTGTTCCATGGCTTTCTATCTGTTTATCCTCTATGCCATGCTCTAACCACGTTGTCATCAATGCACCAAAAAGGGGGAGATTGAAAGTGCTAGTGGCACTTATGCTATATTTTGGTGTGATGACAATATGGTTAGTTGAACTAATATCGGTTGCTAAAGTTTATCTCAGGTTATTGGTTCTAAGTGCCTGCGATGGAGATGTGTGACCCCCCATTTCAAAAAGGACAAATACGTGGTCTTCCAACGCTTCGAAGGTTTAGTTTTGGTTTGCTTCGAGTCGTAGGAAAGACCGCACTATTAAGAGGGGTTTGTGTGGATAAATGTCGTGTGGGAATGCCATTGCCGAGCCTTACTCTCTTACCCTTCCCACTCCGACCTCCTAAAAAGAACCTAGTGTGTATGTTGTGGTACTCAAAAAGTTGCAACAGAAAGTCTTTGGGTACCCGTGCTTGACGGGTCTTTTGACCCTGGCTTGCACGGGTATCACAACTCTCTGGGTACCCGTCTTGCAAGACGGGTCTTTTGACCCCCATGCACGGGGTCCTATGTAAACTCTCTGAGTACCCCGTGCGCATGGGGTCTTTTGACCCCCGTGCGCACGGGGTGGCGTGATTGTCTCTGAGTACCCCGTGCGCACGGGGCTGACTTAGCCCGTCCGCACGGGGTCCAACGGGCAGAAATCCCCACCAGGCCATGAACACTATATAAAGGCCCTTCTTCCACCTCCAACCTCTAACCCTAATGTCTTGTTGAGCTCCACCATTGCTACACCCCATTTTGCTCAATACTCTCAATCCCTCCACCCAAACTTGTTGAAACTTTGGGGATTGGGAGAGCAAGACCCGATCTACATCTTGACCAAACCAAATCGTGTTCCCGCAACATTTCTTCCCCATTGACTTGTTACTCTTGGAGTATGGGCTCCTAGGCGGCTAGAGGTTCATCCGGAAGCTTCCTTGCTTGTGGTGTGCTCCGCAGAAGTTTGTAAAGGTGTGGTGGTCGCCTTCAAGACCAACCCCAAGTGATTCGAGGCTCATCCGTTGGGGTGACTCAAAGGAGAATACGATGAGCCTTTGGTGGCGTTCCACAAGCTTTGGAGGGCGGCTCATAGGGGTCCAGAAAACGGTTGCCATCGAAGTAGACCCCAAGCCCGCCATCTTGTAGCTGGTAGATGGATTCCGTCTCTCTGGTTGAGGACTCATCACCTGAGTAGATGGTTGTCTCTCCTCCATATTCGGAACCTTCCGCAAGTTACATGCCTTGCGTGAAACCAACGAAAACATGCTTCCGGTTGGGTTGAACCCTAGCGGGTCGCGCACGCCGAGTCGACTAGATGATGTCGATGCAGATGTACGGCTCATGCGCCAATCTTGCCAAAGGGGACCCGATACCTGTACTCGATTGAGTTGGCCTCGAGGGCCCAGCCAGCATCGTCGATGTAGATCTTGTCGTGGTGACTCTTAGTCATCTAGCCCATGGCGTATCCCTTGATCCCTGGGAAATCGCCCTTCAAGAACTCAAAACCACCGTGCTTTGGCCCCACGGTGGGCGCCAACTGTCGTGAATTTGTCACGGCATACGCCCTTGTGGAAGGACTTAGGTGTGGAGCCATCGCAACGTAGGTTAGCTCGAAGGGGTTGAACGGGACAAAGGACACATGGTTTACCCAGTTCGGCCCCTCTCAACGAGGTAAAAGCCTACTCTTGCTTTTGGTGACTATTGCTCGGGTATCGATTACAAGGGGGCGGAATCGCTTGACCTAGCTGAAAGTCTAGTGGTACTTATGCTATATTTTGGTGTGATGACAATGTGGTTAGTTGAACTAATATCGGTTGCTAAAGTTTATCTCAGGTTATTGGTTCTAAGTGCCCGCAATGGAGATGTGCAACCCCCCATTTCAAAAAGGACAAAGGCGTGGTCTTCCAATGCTTCAAAGGTTTAGTTTTGGTTTGCTTCGAGTCGTAGGAAAGACCGCACTATTAAGAGGGGTTTGTGTGGATAAATGTCGTGTGGGAATGCCATTGCCGAGCCTTAGTCTCTTATCCTTCCCACTCCGACCTCCTAAAAAGAACCTAGTGTGTATGTTGTGGTACTCAAAGAGTTGCAACAGAAACTTACTGGGTACCCTGTGTGCACGGGATCTTTTGACCCCCGTGCACGGGTACCGCAGTAATCTCTGGGTACCCGTGCGCACGGGTCCTATGTAAACTCTCTGAGTACCCGTGCAAGACGGGTCTTTTGACCCCGTCTTGCACGGGTGGCGTGATTGTCTCTGAGTACCCTGTGCGCACGGGGCTGACTTGGCTCATGCGCACGGGGTCCAACGGGCAGAAATCCTCACCAGCCCATGCACACTATATAAAGGCCCTTCTTCCACCTCCAACCTCTAACCCTAATGTCTTGTTGAGCTCCACCATTGCTACACCCCATTTTGCTCAATACTCTCAATCCCTCCACCCAAACTTGTTGAAACTTTGGGGATTGGGAGAGCAAGACCCGATCTACATCTTGACCAAACCAAATCACGTTCCCCACAACATTTCTTCCCCATTGACTTGTTACTCTTGGAGCTTGGGCTCCTAGGCGGCTAGAGGTTCCTCCGGAAGCTTCCTTGCTTGTGGTGTGCTCCAAAGAAGTTTGTAAAGGTGTGGTGGTCGCCTTCAAGACCAACCCCGAGTGATTCAAGGCTCATCCGTTGGGGGTGACTCAAAGGAGAATACGGTGAGCCTTTGGTAGCGTTCCGCAAGCTTTGGCTCCGGCACCGCTCCAAACGGAGATTAGCTCTTCCCCAAGGAAGAGTGAACTTCGCGTTAAAATCCGCGTCCGCATCTCACTTGTGGTTAATCCTTTCCCGCACCTTTCCTTGTTGTTGTATGCTTGTTGGCTTGCTAAGTAGTTTGTTGCCTAGCATATTTATCTTGGAGCTTGCTTGTCATATAGGTTGCATTCACCTAGTTGCATATCTAGTGAACTCTTTTATCCGCTAAGCCTTAAACTCTACAAGAAAGATTAAAAAATTTAGTCTCCTATTCACCCCCCCCCCTCTAGTCGACCGTATCGATCCTTTCACTAGCTCTCGATCAATTGTTTCTTAAGTTAACCCGTTGTTGGGTCTCGCCTTTATATACACAGGTCAAGGCCCCGGGCTTACAACAGTCCAAACCGGATCACACAACGTGACCGGCTCGGGTTCTAAGTCACCATGCCATACAAGACGAATCAACATAGGGCGGCTCATGTCGCCGGGTCACAACACCTTTCTCCGGGTCTTGGGCCTTCAACTAGCCCATCTTGTAAGCCGCCTCCAATCTTCAGTTCATATCTTCTCAGGCCTACTTGGGCCTTCATCTATGAGCCGCCAACCGTGTAACCCGGCCCTCCTGGGTGGGTCACACCGAGGGGTTATATCCCCAATACACGCCGAGGCAAAATTCTTCGCATGATCCAACATAGGGTGCCACTCCGCCTGAGTGAGCTGTCTAATAGCCAATTGGAGTCCTAGGTATTTCCATGGGAAGTTGCCATGCGACAGTGAAGCAAAGACTCAACACGGGCCTTGTTAGAATTGTCACCATGAATCATGACCGCCAATGATTTGTGAAAATTCACCCTCAAACCTGACGCGACATCGAACACCTGTAGTACTGTGCTGACAAACATGAGGTCCAACTCCCTGGGCTTGACAAACATTGCCACATCATCCGCATAGATCGACACGGACTGGTGGGCCGCGATGCCAGTGAAAGCACTGACGACTACCATGCTAATGGCTTTTATCATAATTTTGGACAACATATCCATGGCAATCACAAACAATAGGAGCAAGACAGGATCACCCTGCCTGAGGCTCTTAACATGCATAAAACTTCTCTCGGGTACCCCGTTCACGATCACTTTGGTACTGGCCATCCCGAGTAGAATAGAAATCCACCTGCACCACTTATGACCAAAGCCACTTTGCATCACCTCGAATAGGAATGTCCAAGCAAGGGAGTCAAATGCTCGCGAAATGTCCACTTCAGAAAAACAGTAGCCACCTTCCGAGCATGTATTTTCCTAGCAACTTGCCTCACCAGGAGAAAGTTATCATGCAAATGCCTCCATATGAAGGCGGATTGGTTGGCCGCCACGATCTCCTTCATTCTTCTACGAGCCCGATTTAGTAGCATCTTGGCAAACAACTTCGCCGCACTATAGGTGAGGCTAATAGGCCGAAAGTCCCACACCTCCTTGACGTCTGGGTTTTTTGGGGTGAGCACAATATGCACGCGGTTGAGCTTACCAAAGCCACGCCCATCCCCCACATATAACTTAATATCACCGCCATAACATCGTTCTTGAGAATAGATCACGCCTTTTGATAGAATGCTGCGATAAACCCATCCGACCCCGATGCCGCTCTGATACCAACTTGTAATGCCCCGGACACACCTGCCAGTGGTTGTTACTCCTGGGGGGATCTAGACTGGCCCCACAGATCAATACTAGTCTTTTCTGCGCACTTTGTCCTCACTCGTGCACACCCGGGAGCAACTTCCCGGTCGGTCACCCATCCTGAAATTATTCCAAGCTGGGCACGCTTAACTTTGGAGTTCTATCCAAATGGGCTTCCGGAAAAGAAGGAATTCCTCATTGATATGAGTAGTCTATCATCCCTATAAAGCCAGGCTACCACATAGCGTCAGGGACTGAGAGTTCATGCTCCTCCATGTCTAGAAAATCAAGATACACATCAGCCTCCCGAACGGATGTGTGCCCCAACAGCTGTTCATAAGCCTTCATGAAGATCTCCTTCCTTTCATGATCCGTGATCAGAGCACCATTATGCCTAAGGTGGGTGATGAAATTCTTAGACCTGCGACCATTGGCCATGGCTTGGAAAAGTTTAGTGTTAGCGTCACCCTCACGTATCCATCTTAGGCACAACCATTGCCTCCCAATTGTGCGTTGTAATGATGACAGGCCCAGCACCGCTTGCTTAAGTGTTCTCCGTAGCACCTCTCTATCGATGTCAACACTCGGGCCTCCATAGCTCTGTCCAATCTGAGAATGACATAGTTGGCGATCTATCTAGATCTTAATATTTCCAATCTTCCTCTGTCCCCAAGCTTGTAAGGCAGAGGCGGTGTTCCTAAGCAAAGCATCCAACCTCTTGCTTGATCACACACCCAAGCATCCTTAACAGCTTGCTTGAAACCCTCCAACCGGGTCCAATATAGTTCAAACTGAAACCTTCTCTTCGAAGAAAACGGGGTTAAGCTCCCATCAACGGAAACAAGTACCCGATCAATCTTAGTCATCACCACCTGTTCCCGTTATGGAGATCTCACCAGAATGCTCCGCTCTGTTAAAGCTTAATTAACTTGTGTTAGTTATGGGGGAATCTCCCTTCGATGGAAGTGAATGGTTGGCCTTTCATCAGATGTAATGGTTGGCCTTTCATCAGACTAGATGACCCGTTGCGCCCATGGCGCAAGGACCTTAATCAAGCCGGGCTTTAAGAGCTTAATAATATCCCGTTATGCCTCTGGTGCAAGTACCCGAGTCAGCCCATAATTTAATTGCATAGTAACAATTTTCTTTATCAGCCATTAGACTTAACATACTTTTTATTTATTTTTTATGTCCTATTGTCAAAGATGCCATTTTTCTAGTGATGATGCTAGAAAGATAGCCTAACAAATGGTGGTCAATCGAAGCAGAAACCTATTGGGTGGTAGAATATGAATGTTTTATACTACGTAAAAATATGTTGACATGTTTGCTATACGTTATTATCATTTTAGTTTTTTTGCACCGCATGCCCTACCAATTCAGGCATTTATAACATACCATCAAACTATGACCATTCCAGTGCCAAGTGGACCCTATGTTCATTGAATTTTTTGTTTAAGCATGTTTATTTGCTTTTGTCAAGGTTTACAAATTACGACATGCATATAGGGTAGATGGGTAGCATTGATACAACAATGATATTGTACAATATGTAACGAACGAAAGTGAGACGATAAGGCCGAAATGAACAGATGACAACAAATATTAGTTCACCTGATGGCCACACATGGTCAAACGGTTCTTAGTACATGTACATGTACCCCATTAATGTGAGGAAGCAAATGGAAGCACACAGGCTGCGACACAAACAACTAAATACATGGACCGGCATCCTAGTGCCAAAACAAAGATTGCACTGCTGAGCTTGGTCATCATTTTCCTTGATGACAGTAAAGAGATGCAACTCCACCATCATACATTAGGAAATTATATATAAGAATAAAGAAATTTACATATCCAAACTTTCTCATTATTCTACCTAGCTTCCAAACCTGAGACACAGTACTTTGCCACCGTGATCCTACTACCAGTAAATAATTATTTTTCTTTTACTTTAGAAATAACTGCAGGTCTACATAGAGTATGGCTTCACTCTAAATAATTCAGAGCAAGGAGTATTATGTGATATGTTTTGATGAATAATTGTCAATTGAGCTAAAAATATTCATAACCTGTGTGTATTAAAATGTGTCAAATTTTCCCCATAATAATATTGTAAATTAGAGAAGCAATATTTACTGAAGTATACATCACACAACCACGCATTAAAATTCATTAAACAGTGAATTCGTGTATAGAAGTTTGTGGGTAAAGTAAACACATCTCTTCAGGGTGTCGAAAGCATGCATATGTTTTGAGAGTGTCATTTGGTTTAATTTGGCCATTGATTGATGTGTAGGTATGTAAAAGGCAACTGTGAAAACAAAAATCTTGAACACAAGAACAATACCTAGTAGCAAAGGAAAAGAAACCGTGAAAAGGCAGAGGTCATAGTCCAAGCACCGACATTGGACGGGGGAAAACACAGGTATAGAGGATAGTTGGTATCGAATAAGTATATAACACTGGCCAGAGACAAAGGAAAACCCAGCTGGTTTTTCATGTTTGTAATTGTGACCCCAAAAAATTACACTATTCTTAGCAAATACAACTGTCAAATTCATGAAGCAAATAAACATAGTGGACACTTTCAAAAGCATAAAGAATATACTAAAGTAGATAGAATCATCAATGTCCAGTATACAATCTAAAAGTGCTTCGATGCTCAGAATATAGGAAAGAATTCTGGCGCATTAAAGGAAATAACACATTACATGTGATAAATGGATGACATCAGACTCATGGTACTTGGGCAAATCACCCATAACACAATCGGCCACATGGGTTGGTACATCAGACTCCTATTCCACATAGTGGTCTGGTGCATACAAACGACCCATATTCACTAATTCATGTCCTACAAAGTTTGCACTTCGACGATACAAAGATATCTGATGTTTCAAGAACCACAGCTTCAGCTAGAACTTTGTATCCTCAATGTCAACTGCATAGGACATTGAGTCCACATTGGTAAGATCAAGTGCTTCCTCTAGAAGCTGTGGATCCGTCTCAAATACCACCAGGACATCCCTAGATCAGCAGCAAGCGAGACAGTGTGGGACATGGCACATGATTCAGCAGTGAACACGTCCTCGACATTCTCCTAGCGACCGGTGCGGGCACAAACAATGATGTCGTCTGAGGATCTAGCAACCACCTCCCAGCCGGCATGCGTATCACCTGATACAAAGGATCCATCAAGGTTGACTTTAACCATGTCCGCCGCTGGGGGTCGCCATTGACTCATGCTCACACTCGTGCAAAAATCTGTATGTACTCAAGGACATTGCTCCTAGTCCTCCTTGCCACTTCAGTAGCAGCAACAGGAAGCTCCCCTTCCCTTAGTTTCCTACAAGCAATGGCACCATAAAGGAAAGGCAATGGTGGTGCAGGCATCCTGAAGTCCCGCAAAGTTTGTGCTACATAAACATAGTGGAAATCAAAAGCTACATTCATCACTCAGAGAAAATCTTACATATCACGGACTGTCGTTTATCTCTAAACCGTGTCGTTGCTGGACGTTGGAGGTAATAAAGACTCACACTTATAGTTGCCTAGGAGGCAATCAGCATTACACATACCATGGGGTAATAAGTAGGACCTGCTTGATGGTATCACAGAAAAAGGATTACACTCATTTTCAAAAAAGAAAGGAGGCATGTCAAATAATAATATATAGTCGACATAGCGTACTCTTCATGAACAAATATGACAAAGAAAAGAACTATCTTTTGAGAATGACCATATCTCATGAAACTCGAAAGCACTGTCCCGCAATAAAAACATCACCAGTAGTCATCATGCATGGCACTACTCTCTGAACCTGCATATGAACCAACACCAAATTGGTAAGAAAAATATTTTAGATAGGAGAGTGTCCAATTCGGAAAATTATGAAACACAAGAGTGCAGACCAATGAGGTTAGTTAATTGAGAAGGATCTAGCCAGTTGACATAGCTTAACTGATTGGGAGACTAAAAAGGAGAATGTCATGCTTGTACTAAACATAGCAAATGAACAAAAGCTAAATGATAACAAGAAGAACATGGTTGTGAGATTAAAAACAATGAGGAACCCTGCGTCTGTGTGGCGGCAATGGCAATGGCTTGCTGCAATCACATGAGTGATCATCGACAAGGAGGGAGTCCCGAGGCCTCGTGTGCCAACTCATTGACAAGACCACCACTACCCACAAACTCAAAATGTAAATGCCTATTTACATGCAAAAAATCAACCAATCATGATACTTAGACCAATCATCAGCACCACAATATTTTCTACATGTATGAACAAGAAAAAATACAAAGAAGAAAAGTGAGCCAGTAGTGTCTTATTTAGGATAAGCAACTGCAACATCAGTCAGCACTCACATAGTTTTATCAACTGCAACATTAGCATCTTAGAATTATGTATTGTCTTATTCATGTAACTGGGCTTTCATAGATTATTATCTCTTTACTATAAGCAAATCATCCCCATTTGACGTAGGCAAAATTACATAGCCCACTTGGAGAACCATTTATGCAATAGATTGTTACTGCAGATGGTCATGGAGTCACTAAAGGACATGAAAAAGCTCAACTGTCCTGGCGTTTGGGAGTTGTCCTCTTCTGCAGTCAGCCTCAAGCCAGGACTTACAGGAAGCACAAACTTCTATACTACACCAACTTTTCAGTGAATCAAAGTAGTCCAAAGAAATACTCTTAACTATTCAAACAAAAAAATCCTATAGAGATGTTAAGAAAAAAAATCAAACGTGCATCTTGTCCCCGTCATGGCTTGTTGCTCCAAGCCCATGTAGCCCCTTATCCTCCATAGCCGCTCTGAACCTGAGCAACCCTCAAACCCTCCATGGTTTACTATTGTGGGCTTCTTGAGGGGATATAGTGAGAGGGAGGGGGGATGCACTCACCTATAAAAAATCGCCTTCTTCTCCCCCGACTTAGGGTTTCCCTATCCTCTGGCGATTTGCCGCCGGAGTCCACCCAAATCCTCACGCTCGGCTGGATCTGTTCCGGCAAAGCGGGAGTTTGAGAGGCGACTAGGAGTTCTCTACTAGAGACCACATGGCCGAGTCATTGGCGATGGGGGAAGGCTCTGGGGGCCCGAAGGGGGATCAGAAAAAGGAGACGTCATTGGGCGAAAAGGTAGATGATGCGGAGAACCCAAAAGAGGGAAGCAAGGGGGATGGAGGTACTGGAGGAAGAGGGGTTGAAGGCATGAAGGAGGAGGACCACGCCTGGGGTCCGACACCAAGCCTAGAGGATAGATTTGCAGGTCTACACCTTCGGGGTGAAGAGGAGGTTGATTTGGATTTCAGCGAAGAATTGGATGATCTAGTGGAAGAAATCAGGTGGTTGGCAATCTTCAGGGTACATACAACACGCCAATTCAGCCACTCGGCTCTGTTTAATGCGATGCGAACGGCGTGGTCGGCAGCTCAACCAATTTTCTTCAAACCAAAGGGTGCCAATCTTTTCATAGCCCAGTTCAGTTGCCTGGGAGATTGGAAGAGAGTCATGGACGGTGGTCCGTGGCTATTTAGGACGGGCGCAGTGGTGATTCAGGAATATGACGGTTTCAGCAATGTGAATGACTACAAGTTGGATAAAATCCCAGCTTGGGCAAGGATCGAGGGGGTGCCGGAGGGTCTGATGAGGAAAAGGGAGCTGGCAGAAAAGGTGGCCCATAAAGTGGGAGAACCACCGATCACCGTGATTGTTAACGAGGGGTTCATCAATACTTCAAAATACCTACGGGCAAGAGTTTTCTTGGATGTTGTACCTTTAGTGAGATTTGTGCCAATTACTCTCAGAGAGAGGAAGAAGTACCCGGTCTACTACGAGAAGCTGCCAGACTTCTGCTATTTTTGTGGACTGATGGGACACCTTGTAGAAGAGTGCGGCGATGGGGTTCACGACCCGGCGGATTGCGAGTGGGGAGACTGGCTAATGTGGAACTTCGAGAATTCAGGGCCCAGGCAGAGTGGGGGAAGAGGAGGTGGCAGGAGAGGTGCAGGTGATAGGGGAGGTCGTGAAGCAAGAGGGCGAGGGGGTTGGGGACGAGGAGGACAAGGTCATGATAACTCTGAACCTGTAACTAGTGAGCTTGCTGGTATGGACTATAGCACACAAGACTTCAGGTCTAATGATCCTGGGCTGCGGGGTGCCAGGAAAAGGTTAGTAAGCAGTGATGTCACTGTCAATGTAAGTGGGCAAGGCGTGGTTCCGGTGCAAGCAGACCATGTGACTGTCAAGGTGCTGCAGATAGAGGCTGCTCCGGACAAACCAATAGCTAACTCGGGCACTCCTAGGAAACAACCAATAGTGAAGAGGCGGAAACAGGGTGAAGGCAATGGTGACGAAGTGGCAGACCCTATGAATGAGGCGGCATCCCTTGTGTATGGCCGCCAAGCTCAATGAGGACTTTGTGTTG
The DNA here is from genome assembly GCA_021437245.1 of Aegilops speltoides. Taxonomy (NCBI): domain Eukaryota; kingdom Viridiplantae; phylum Streptophyta; class Magnoliopsida; order Poales; family Poaceae; genus Aegilops; species Aegilops speltoides. The sequence continues at coordinate 491,331,436 of CM038147.1, read as the reverse complement.
GAACTGTCGCGGGATCGGCGACCCCGCGACGGTCCGCGAGCTCCGCGAGCTCATCCGGGAGTGTGCACCGTCGGTGGTTTGTATTGTGGAAACACAACTATCAAAACAGCGTGTGGAAGGCCTAACGGCAACGTTGGGTTTTGAGGGAGGTTTTGCTGTGGCTAGTAGTGGGAAGAGTGGAGGTCTAGGTGTGTTCTGGAGGCATGGAATAAATTTCAGAGTCAAGAATTTCTCTCGGTACCATATTGATGCATGGGTAGCCGAGCCGGGGAAGGAAGATTGGCGATTAACATGTTTTTATGGTGAAGCAAACAGATCATTGAGGCAGAATACTTGGAATACAATGGCTCGTTTGAGAGGAGAATCAACACTTCCTTGGGTCTGCCTGGGAGATTTCAACGAAATATTAAGAAGAGAAGAACAGCTGGGACCTAACGAAAGAGATTCAGCGCAAATGGCGGGGTTCCGCGAGGCAGTGGACCTATGCGGGCTGGCAGATATTGGCTACATAGGGCTTGACTGGACTTTTGAGAAGAAGGTACAGGGAGGATAGTTCTGTAGGGTGCGATTGGACAGGGCGTTGGCCACGTCGGACTGGAGCATGATGTTTCCTTTTGCATCCCTTAGACACCTTGTTGCTGCTAAGTCGGATCATTCCGATTCTCTTATGTAACGAACTTGGTGATGTAAATAAAAGTATTGCAATAAAGAAGCCTTTCCGCTATGAGAAAATGTGGGAGACGCATGCTGATTTCTCCCCGTTGATCGACCAGCTTTGGTCAACTGAGAGAGGCGAGACCCTGTAGAGCCTGAAGCACAAGTTGGAGAGGCTTGCAACCTCTCTTGCAAGCTGGGGTTCAAGGAAGTTCGGCCATGTTTGCTCTGAACTTCGCCAGCTAAAACGACGACTGACTCTACTAAGAGAAGATAGTACCCGAGTTGGACCATCACAGGAGGAAATCAAAGTCCAGGAACGGATCGTTGAGCTGAACCTTCGTGAGGAGATCATGTGGAGACAAAGGTCGAGAATCCAATGGTTAGCCGAGGGCGACGGTAACACACAATTCTTTCACCAAAAAGCTACCATGAGGAAGAGAAGGAACCACATATCACAACTAGTGCGGGATGATGGAACAGTTTGTAATGACGAGGAAGAAATTGGTAGTATGGTGAGTTCTTTCTATAAGAACCTCTACTCCTCAGAAGGTACGATAGGTATGGAGGAGGTTCTGTCCCACATACCTAAAAAAAGTAGATGATTCAATGAATGATATGCTATGTGCCCCATACAAAGTGCTGGAAGTGAAGGTGGCCCTCTTTCAAATGTTTCCTACTAAGGCACCAGGCCCCGATGGTTTTCCAGCGCATTTTTTCCAAAAGAATTGGGGTGTTTGCAGGGATGAAATAACCAAGGTAGTTCTAAGAGTGCTGAATGGGGAAGAGTCTCCGGAGGTGGTTAACAGGACATTCATCGTTTTGATTCCTAAGGTATCGAATCCAACCACTTTATCACAATTTCGACCTATTAGCTTGTGCAATGTGATATTCAAAATCATTTCCAAAGTACATTCAAATCGGTTGAAGAAAGTGTTGCCAGAGATTATTTCACAGGAGCAGTCAGCGTTTGTGCCTGGGAGACTAATCAACGACAATATCATAGCAGCCTATATGAGTGTTTGCATTTTATGAAACGCTCGAGGAGTAAGAAAAATCCACTTTGTGCTTTGAAGTTAGACATGATGAAGGCATATGACCGTGTTGAGTGGGAATACCTTGAGGCAGTTATGGTGAAGCTTGGCTTCAGAGCCTCGTGGGTGTCGAAGATTATGGCATGTGTATCCTCAGTGTCTTTTTCTGTACTTGTCAATGGTAATAGGATGGAGGAGTTCAAACCTTCCCGAGGGATTCGTCAGGGAGATCCCATCTCAGCTTACTTGTTTCTTTGCGCAACAGAGAGCCTCTCTCGTTTGCTTAAGGCAAGAAGTTCCAACATAAGTGTCAGGGGTGCGGTCATTGCACCTACAGCTCCCCCTGTTAATCACCTTTTATTTGCTGATGACTGTTTGCTCATGTTTAAAGCAAACATAGAAGGCGCATCTATAATCAGAGACACTATCCGTCAATACTGTGAAGCTTCTGGACAGAAGATCAATCTCACAAAATCAAGTATTTTCTTTGGGAAAGGGTGCCCTGAAGGTACCAGGAACATAGTGAAAGGTACACTCGAAGTTACTAATGAATCACTATCCGAGAAATATTTGGGCCTCCCTACTGATGTTGGCAGATCAACCAATGGAGCCTTTAAATACATTAAAGACAGATTATGGAGGAAGATCCAGGGATGGATTGAGAAGTGCATGGTGGCTGCTGGAAAGGAGGTCTTAATTAAGCCGGTGGCACAAGCAATCTCTATCTTCTCTATGTCCTGTTTTCTCCTCCAAGGGGATTATGCCAATCTATCGACACTATGATTCGGAAATTCTGGTGGGGAAGCAAGAATGGAGAAAGAAAGGCTGCATGGGTTTCTTGGGATGTCCTAACAATGCCAAAGTACATGGGGGTGTTAGGCTTCAAAGACTGCCTTCAATAACCGTGCACTCACTTGTTCAATCTTGCAATGGTTGCCAAGCAGGCATGGCGTTTAACACAAGATTCGAGCTCTCTGAGTGCACGGTTATTGAAGGCAGGATATCATCCTTCATGTGATATTTTGGAGGTGGTGGGAACCATCCCTCACAAATTTGGCGAGCTATCATACAGGGTAAAGAAGTACTCAAACAGGGGCTAGTAAGAAGGATCGGGGACGGGCGGTCCACAGATATATGGAACCATAATTGGATCCCTCGAGATCATATGATGCATACCGTCCACCATCAATCTTTGACAGTGTTGAAAGGTGTTGGAGCAGGGAGCAGGTCACCTCACACCTCCAACCTATTAATGCCTATGAAATACTGAATATCCCCTTGTCTTCCTTTCCCACTGAGGACAGCTGGGCATGGCAATATGAACGAAGTGGCCTTTTTTCTGTTCGGTCTTGCTACCGCATGCTCAAAGAAACAAAACATAGTCGGTTAGAGGGAATCGGCGGGAACTCGGATCTTCAGGACTGGGCAACTTATGGGGGGCTAGAATCCCAGCAAGACTGAAGAATTTCGCCTGGAGGTTATCTCATAACTCGATCCCCACGGAGGGGGCCAGATTTCTGAGGAATATGTCGGAAACAAATGTTTGTGCGATTTGTAATGGGGCTGTGGACACTTGGAAACACGCCCTTATAGATAGTCACATGGCGAAGTGTGTTTGGGCTATGGTGGACGAAGAGCTTGTCCAGCATATGGTGACAATCAGAATTGAAGATGCTCGCCTATGGTTAGTTGAATTGCAGGGATCAATGAACGAAGAACAGTTCATCAAAGCCTTAGTTACCCTCTGGTCAATTTGGTGGGTTCGAAGAAAGGCTATTCACGAGCAACAGTTCTAATCACCGCATTCGACCTTGTGTTTCATCAACAAATATATTTCAGATTTGGAGCTCGTCCCGCCGAAGCAGAAGGATGTGCAACAGACTAGAACAGACCTAACAATGCAGCGCAGAAAGAAGTGGAGCGCACCACAGGCTGTTGATAGGGGAGCTCTGGCTGTGGTCTGCCGTGATCATACTGGGCTTTTTCTTGGTGCTTCGGCGATGGTCATCAACGATCTAGACGCAAGCTATGGCTTGTAGCGAGGGGTTGTCTTTAGCTCTCGACTTAAATCTTCAGAAGGTCCTGATTGCCACAGAATGTGTTGCCACAGTTAGGAACAAAGTGATTGTGGAGGAGATAAAACAAAGCTGCAGTTTTTCCGGTCAGCGGAGGTCGTCCATGAGAACCGTGATTTTAATCATGAAGCACATATGCTTGCTAAAGCTGCTACTAGCTTAGCCTGTGGTCGCCATCTTTGGCTCACAGGCACCCCAGATATTATTTGTATCCCTTTAACTGTTTGAATCTAAATACAGCAGCTTTTAACCCTAAAAAAAAAAACTATAGTCGAGCTGCGGCGAACCAAGGTTCTGCTCCTCCCACATGTCGCCAATCCCCTTCAAATTCCCTGCAGGCCAAGACGAGCACTGCCACCTCTGCTTCTTGTCCCGGTGACGACTTCTCCTCAGCCCTGGCATTTCTGCTCCTTCCCACTGCAGGCCTCTCATGGCCTTGCTGCTCCTTCCCCACTGAAGGTCCCTCCTGCTTCTTCAGACCAGATGAAGATACGGCAGTCAGGACGGCCATCAGTGCCGCAGGCAGACACAGCCTACTCAAAACAGCACCCAACTAATACTAATTAGTATATTTCCATTAGTCTCTCATCCAACATCCATACGTAACAATTTTGGTATGGTATATTCATAACAAATCTTATCCATACTGGAACTAAGCATAGGAGGTAAAGTCGATTTATGGATGGAACACAGCCATGTCTACAAATCTCAAAAGGAGCACGCTTCTACTCTCCACAAACCAGTGATTTAAAAATCTACAGCCGACTGAACCAATTTCTTGGTTACAAATTTCAAAGAAAACAGAAGAAAACAGAAGAGCGTAAGCTTACTACTAACAAAGAAGTCATGCTATCTTGTAGCCTCTTGGGGACAGTTACAGTCATCGCAAGACTTGTATCTTGGATGTTGAAACCTCCAACATTTTGTCTTCATCAACCACAGACCTTATATTCTACTAGTACTCTTATCAACATGGGAAACACAAACGTAGCATCTTCGGATACTGTTTATAGCAAACAGAGACGCAGCAACAGGCACATTTAGACACTACGCAAAAAAAACAGAGCAATCAAAGATAGACCTGTTTAAAATCACACACGGCTGAAAAAAACCAAGTGCGAATGGGGATTCCAGCCCACAGACCAAACTACAAAGGTTATAGCCAAAGGATGGAGAATCTTCACACGAATGAAGAAAGTTGAACAATATGAAAAGAGTAGAGCTAAGCTACTTCAAGCCTCAGAAAGCCGCAAAAATATCGTCATTTGGAATCTGACGGTAATTCCAACATAAAGCTAATCATCATAGGCTCCACTTGAGTTCTAGATAGAAAAACAGGGCCCTAAAACAGGGTGTATCATCAGAATATAAATGCCTTCTCATTCACACAAAAATAAGCACTGTGTCAGAAGGTGTCCTAAGATTGTTTCAAGGTTTCATCCTCTGATACTGACCAGATCAACAAAAACACCAAATGGAAAATATTATCTCTGGTGGATTCAGATGCAAAGATGACATCACATGGGCGGCTCAAGCCACCCCTCGGATCAAGTGTTGGATTATGCATCAATAACTCCTCATGATCCAAACAGATTTTGCAGACTGGAAGCAAATGGTCAATAACTAAAGAAGATTGTGCAAAGACACAAGAGTTGCTCAGTGGTGGCAATATTTAATTGGTTCGATTCTGCCAGCGATGTCGTCAATGCTTTCAGAAGAGGGAGCTTGTTATCCTCATCGCAACTAAGTGCTCCAAAACAAACGAACAAAATCAAAACACAGATATGAAAGAGACAATGAACAGCATATTAAAAAGAAGAAAGCAATGAAAACAATGAAAAGTATGGTTTGTTGGTGCTCAGATTCTATGGGTGTATAGGAGTCGCTCACAGGGATCTCCCGTCAGTACGAGGAATGTTTTATAATCACTGCACCACAAAAGGTTCAAAACACTAAAGTGATGCAACAAGAACTTGAATTATACAAGACAAAAGAAAGCATGACAAAAGATTAAACTCGAATTTGGGGGCGAGCGTAACCCAAGATCCATCAGACGGATTTGTGCTCTAAGCGCCACCTGAATACCTCTCGGGAGCTTTGTAAACTCGTATCCACCAAGGGAATGGCGGCCAGACAATGGGACAGAGCTCCCTGAATGAAACCAACAGAACATCAACACATGAACAAAACAAAAGAAAATTGATCAATTTTTCTGTGTGGCGAGTTACTAACGAAGCACCTCCACTAGTAAAGAAGGCGCTATCAGCGAAACTCCCAGACATCAGTCTTGGCCTCCCATGAATCAGAAGAACAGCTAAGCAAGTTAATCCGGGATTATGAAGGCCACGGACAAAGTGAAAAACAGCAGATTAGATTCAAAATGTTCTAGAACCAATCCGACACCCAGCAACAGATGTGGAGGGTGAGACACGGTGGAGGCTCTAGATCAGTGTACGCCCGCAACGGAACCGGCATGGAAGACAAAATCCACCAGGTTCTCTCAAAGGCGACCTTGTGTTGACAAGTCTTATGAAACAAAATCAAGAGGAAAATACAAAAGCAAACTAATATTCTAATCTGAAAATGTTATAACGTGGAGAAGGAAAACCTACGTAGACAACAGAAGGTCTGACACATCGATGGCCAACGACATTCCAGTGACTACATATCAAAATATAACAGAAGAGTTGGAGAGCTACTCAACAGGGCAATAGTACACCCAGCTTTTAAAATATCATGAGATTTTATTAATGTTTTCAGGTTTTTATTCCATCAGTTCCGTCAAACATGAGTTTGCTACTTCTGCTGAACAGTTGATTCGCGCGGGAATGCATAAGAGTTAATCTGGTGTCGTTATTTAACTCCCATCTCGTAGGACCAAGAGACGAAGCTGATGACAACACACAATCTGCGAGTTTTTCAGCCCCTTCCGCAAATCAGAGGTACTTGTGAGAGGATAGTTAAACTCGGCAAAGATAAATAAACAACCACTTAATTTACAAAGTAAAAACGCAGAAGTCAACTTGAAAACATCAAGAAAAGTTTGAGGTGATCATCAAGAACCTCAGACTGGCCCATGAATGTCATGTGGATACAGCGCCTCCAGGTAGGTTCATCCTGTAAACAGGATCCTGGAGCCATCTGCACCTCCAAATGTAGGGTGTAGCATCATTGGCAATTCAGATGGGGTCTCGGAACAAATTAAATGCTAAAAACCAAGATAAAGAATGTATGTAAGGTAATAATCATTAATTTTCAGGTATCAACAATGGGAGAACAAAACTTATTAAGTGCAAAATGGCTCAGATCTTGTCTAACAGATTTTTCAGTCATGAATTCTCAGAAGCAGAACTGGCATGTTTGCTGAAGCTGTTAATCATCACAGCGACGGTAAAACAAGAACACACAAAATCTATAAGAGAGAACAAGATTTTCCTATTGTATGGCTCATATTAAGAAATTCAACCATGTTTTCCCTTGTACTTCATGGATTAATCAGAAGCGCGGGTAAGATTCAAATCACTGCCATCAACCAAATGAAATTCGCAGGAATGATAATGATACTGTGCAGAAACAAGAACTAGAAAATGTAGTTCAAAGCTGATGTGGCATCAGATAATAAGCGGAGTTTTGTAAACATATCAAAGATTCAGTGTTTAGCATACAATATTCCACCTCATTTGCCACCGGATGCCGCACAAGAAATTTGCAATGGAAATAGCAGAGACAAATGGACAGCATTAATAAAAGGTATCAGATAATAAGCAGAGATTCATTTGTCCACATGGAATTTTTCATTGATTGTGTAAGGATGTACAAGCAGGAAGAATCAAAAGAATTTGAAGATTGTCCAAAACTGAGAATCTCGGTCAGACAATTTGACTCCAGAGCAATGGCAAACACTGCAAAGGGTTAATAAATAAACCATCGCCATACCCATAACCACTATGACCCCATTGGATTGGAGCTTGGAGTCAAGTTAAAAATTTAACCCCATCTAACTACTAGGAAGAATACAAGCTATGGCACAAATATGAGAATTAGAGAACAAACACCTATTGCTGAAAATGAAAGATCTTGTTTTCTCTCAGATGCTATCCACAACGGTAAGCACAGATGATGCAGACATATCAACATGGCATCAGTTCAGACCGCCCGTCTGCTTGTACTCTCTTCATTGAGAAAGATTATCACTAGAAAACAGTAAGACAATAAGAAAATGACAGTAATCATAAGATAATTCTTAAACAAAGCTCAAGCAAAGGAGTTAATATATTATATAAGATTTCTGGCTTGGAATCCTGATGGAAAGGGGAAGGATCTTGACTTCCATTCCATTAACGGATCAGAACAAAAAAAACAATATACAAACAGAGGAAAGGGGGTCAAGTTTGTTGAGTGAGATGGATCAGATTTCTGGCTTGGAATCCTCTGATAAAGGATTACAGTTACGCACAGTATAATCACTGTCGATCATTTGGGGAAAGGATCCTCACTTCCAGTCAACTTTAAAAAAAAACAAAGCCAAATCAGAAAATAAAACAAAATAAAGCAAGGTGCATCAGATCTCTGGTTTGGAATCCTGTGATAAAGGACTACATTTGTGCAAAGTCCATTCAGATTTCTCAGTGAAAACAAAACAACATTAAAAAACAAGGAAGCAAAAATAACAAAGATGGATCAGATTTCTGGCTTGGAATCCTCTGATAAAGGATTGCAGTTGCGCACAGTATAATCATAGTCGATCATTTGGGGAAAGGATCCTCACTTCCATTCAATTCACAAATCAAATAAGAAAAACAAAGGTCAAGTATCCAAGAGAAAAGGGGGATAAAGGCTGGGCGGGATGGATCAGATTTCTGGCTTGGAATCCTCTGATAAAGGATTACATTTGCGCACAGTATAATCATAGTCGATCAGCTGGGGAAAGGATCCTCACTTCCATCTAAATCAAAAACGCAGTCCCAAAAACCAAGAGAGAAGGGAAGGATCATGTAATCATATTGATGATGTCCATCAGATCACCTAGCTAATATGGCCCTAAAACCATTTTAAAAAATTCTTGGCTAACAGGTCCAAAAGATTATGTCCATCAGATCTCCTAGCGAACATGGCCCTCAAACCATTTAAAAAATCCTTGGCTAACTAGAAGACAGAACAGTGTACGCTGCGCTAAAACAGAAAAAAAGAAACTTAGGGCAGTCAAACTGGAACAAATCAAACTCATCGGACACAGAATTTATATTATACTTAGAAAAGCAATTAAGGTTGACCAAAGCTGAAACAGGCTACGTGGATCAAATAGTAGGCATCCCTCGGATCTCATAGCTATGGCCATCACGGACGAACTTACAAGTAAACTAGTTTTAGCCACAAGCCACAGGTACAAAGAATATACTAACATGGCTTGAAGCTAAAACTAATCAGCCATTCATCTCTGGTACTGAAATTTTTTTCTTCATTGGGACACTGTTACTTGAGCCAGAAACGAGAGATAAAGCTACTCAGCAGGACAATAATACAATCAATGCTACAATCTGATGTATAGTAGACACCAAAGGAGAAGGAAGTACTTATTATGTAATCATATGAACGGTGTCCCTCAGATCTCATAGCTAATTTGGCCATCACCGACGACCCTCAACAATGGTTTTAGCCCCAAGCCACCAGCTCACCAGAAACGGCAAGACAAGATGGCTTGAGGCTAAAACCAGTCATCAGTCGTCTTTGGACCTGAATTTCATCTTCACAGGGACGTCAATCAACCACAACAAAACTACATAAGCTGAGGAATTAGTACATGCTAAGTCGAACGCGAGTACGCACAAGAAAAACAACAGCCGAAAGCATGCGTTCAAGGTAAAGATCTACCGGGACTGAGCCTACTGGGATCGACAGAGATCTGCGAGAGCTCGCCTCCCGGTTGGCCGATCTCAGAGCGGAACCGCTGCGGCAGCTCCTACAGGCTAGGCGGCCGGGCGCCGATAGCCAGAGCACCAGCGAAACAGGGCGAGAGCAGGCGGGGAGGCAGCGGCGGCGTGGTTACGGGAGGGGAGGGGCCGAGGGGAGGGGAGGGGAGGGGACGAAAGCCAGAGCGCCAGCGAAGCAGGGCGAGAGCAGTAGGGGAGGTGGCGGCGTGGTTACGGGAGGGGAGGGGAGGGGAGGCGAGGCGAAGGTCCGTGGCGGCGGCAGGCGAGAGGAGTAGGGGGAAGCGAACCCTGCAGATTAGGTTTCCGCTCCCTTCCTTTTGTAGACGGCTCGATAGTGAAGCCCTGGGCCTGCACGCTAATATTGTGAGGCCCGGCCCGTTACAAGCGGCAAATTACGGCGGCGTCGCGGTATCGCACGGGCCTAGTGTCGCCCGTAACTCACACTCGGCTGGGCCAAGGTGTCACGCCAGCTCGGCCGCTCGCTCGGCTATGTCGTCGGCTCGCTAGTTTGTCCCATTTTTTCTGCTGTTGGTCTGGTATATGGCATATGAAAAAAACAGCCTGTTTTTTTTTTTTTGAAATGGAACACACGTATTCCATTAAGGCTCAGCTAGATCGCTGGCCACCAAACGACTTACATCGTCAATTCGTCAGGGTAGTTCGCGTCCCACACAGCATGGAACTCGCGGCACTGCCCAGCACCCTTAGCAGCTAGCAGATGTGCTACCTTATTACAAGCTCTTGGGCAGAAAATAACACGGTATTGAATAAACGACATTGACAATTGGTACTTAATCTCCAGAAACAGCTGACCCAAGCTTGAACCATCAAAGGCGTTGGATGTTATAGCCTTTACCACGTTCTGGCAGTCCGACGCTAGTATAATCCTTCCAATACCCATCCGCTCTGCAGTACTAAGAGCATTTCTCACGACCATGGCTTCGCGTGCATCGCTTGGCTAGTGTGGGTCGGTGGTGGCAAGGCGGCAAATACCGGTCGCCAACATGGTCCCGGGCCACTGCTCCCCATCCACGGATCCACCTTCTGCCCTTTCTGTCGAGTAAGCGCCATCGCAATTGATCATCAGATAATCTTCTGGTGGTGGGCTCCATCTTTGTGCAGCCGTCAGGTTGGGGTGACTCAGGCCTCCGTTTTTGCTTACCCATTCGTATAAGTATGTCGTCGACCAAACCGAAACTCGTCTCGATCGGCCGCCTCTCCTTATGATTCTCTCTGTTCCTTTCAGTCCACCAACACCATAGTAGGGCCACTGTAGTAGTCTGGTGGTCTACCGGGAGAGCTAGCACCCTTTGTATGACTCGCAGTGGGCTTTCGCATTCAGTTAGTTGGGTTCTCAAATCCTCCAGCTCCAGTGCACGCCACATCCTCTTCACTTCTTTGCACTTGAAAAATAGGTGCGCGCCATCCTCAAAGTAGCGCTAGCAAACTACACAGCGTGTATCCGTCTCCACCCCTCTTCGTGCAATGTTCATCAGAAGTGGGTGGCTATTGTGTCCCAGTCGCCACAGAAAGTGGTGCACCCTTGGTGGGCAGGGTATCCTCCATAGGCCACGCCATGTTTCGGACTTCCAGTTTTCCCCATCCGGTGACTCTCCTCTCCCCTGCATTTGTTGTCTGCATTCATAATCTAACATGACCCGATATGCTGACTTGACTGAGAAAATTCCCTTACTATCAAAATGCCAGGCTAGGAAGTCCTCTCCGTTTTCTGAGATAGGAATCTACAGAATCTCACTTGCATCCTCTCGGCTGAAGGTTTGGCGCACCAGATCCGCATCCCACCCTCCATTGGTTGGTTCAAGTAGTTCACAGACCCGTGTAAGCAGGCAACTTCCTCTATGAGTTGCCGGTAACGATATTGAACTAGGTATTGGGATACCGACGATCGAATCTCGGGCAAGTAACATACCGATGACAAAGGGAACAACGTATGTTGTTATGCGGTTTGACCGATAAAGATCTTCGTAGAATATGTAGGAGCCAATATGAGCATCCAGGTTCCGCTATTGGTTATTGACCGGAAACGTGTTTCGGTCATGTCTACATAGTTCTCGAACCCGTAGGGTCTGCACGCTTAAGGTTTCGATGACAGTTTTATTATGAGTTTATGAGTTTTGATGTACCGAAGGTTGTTCGGAGTCCGGATGTGATCACGGACATGACGAGGAGTCTCGAAATGGTCGAGGCATAAAGATCTATATATTGGACGACTATATTTGGACATCGGAAAGGTTCCGGGTGAGATTGGGACTATACCGGAGCTCCAGGAGGTTATCGGAACCCCCCGGTAGGTATATGGGCCTTATTGGGCCTTAGTGGAAAGGAGGGAGAAGGAGCAAAGGAGGGGGCGCCCCCCCCCCCAAGCCCAATTTACCATTGTTAGGGAACGTAGTAATTTCAAAAAATTTCCTACGCACACGCAAGATCATGGTGATGCTTAGCAACGAGAGGGGAGAGTGTTGTCCACGTACCCTCGTAGACCGAAAGCGGAAGCGTTAGCACAACGAGGTTGATGTAGTAGTACGTCTTCACGATCCGACCGATCCAAGTACCGAACGCACGACACCTCCAAGTTCTAGCACACGTTCAGCTCGATGACGATCCCCGGACTCCGATCCAGCAGGGTGTCGGGGAAGAGTTTGTAGGGGAACGTTGCATAAAATAAAAAAAATTCCTACGTTCACCAAGATCAATCTATGGAGTCATCTAGCAACGAGAGATGGGAGTGCATCTACATGCCCTTGTAGATCGCGTGCGGAAGCGTTCAAGTGAACGGGGTTGAGCGAGTCGTACTCGTCGTGATCCAAATCACCGATGATCCTAGTGCTGAACGGACAGTACCTCTGCGTTCAACACACGTACGGTTGAGGAAGACGTCTCCTCCTTCTTGATCCAGCAAGGGGGAAGGAGAGGTTGACGGAGATCCAGCAGCACGACGGCGTGGTGGTGGATGCAGCATGATGACGGCAGGGCTTCGCCGAGCTTCTGCGAGAGGGAGAGGTGTAGCAAGGGAGAGGGAGGCACCAAGACTTGGGGTGCGGCTGTCCTCCCTCCCCCCCTTTATATAGGCCCCCTATGGGGGCACCGGCCTTAGGAAATGGGATCTCCAAGGGGGGCGGTGAAGGAAATATGCCCTAGAGGCAATAATAAAGTTATTATTTATTTCCTTATTTCATGATAAATGTTTATCATTCATGCTAGAATTGTATTAACCGGAAACATGATACATGTGTGAATGCATAGACAAACAATATGTCACTAGTATGCCTCTACTAGACTAGCTTGTTAATCAAAGATGGTTATGTTTCCTAACCATGAACAAAGAGTTGTTATTTGATTAACGAGGTCACATCATTAGTAGAATGATCGATTGACATGACCCATTCCATTAGCTTAGCACACGATCGTTTAGTATGTTGCTCTTGCTTTTATCCATGACTTATACATGTTCTGTAACTATGAGATTATGCAACTCCGTTTACGGAGGAACACTTTGGTGCTACCAAGCGTCACAGCGAATCGGGTGATTATAAAGGAGTACTACAGTGTCTCCAAAGGCGGATGTTGGGTTGGCGTATTTGAGATTAGGATTTGTCACTCCGAATGTCGGAGAGGTATCTCTGGGCCCTCTCGGTAATGCACATCACTTAAGCCTTGCAAGCATTACAACTAATGAGTTAGTTGCGAGATGATGTATTACGGAACGAGTAAAGAGACTTGACGGTAACGAGATTGAACTAGGTATTGGATACCGACGATCGAATCTCGGGCAAGTAACATACCGATGACAAAGGGAACAACGTATGTTGTTATGCGGTCTCGACCGACAAAGATCTTCGTAGAATATGTAGGAACCAATATGGGCATCCAGGTCCCGCTGTTGGTTATTGACCGTGAATGGTTCTAGGTCATGTCTACATTGTTCTCGAACCGTAGGGTCCGCACGCTTAAGGTTTCGATGATGGTTATTATGAGTTTATGTATTTTGATGTACCGAAGGAGTTCGAGTCCGGATGTGATCACGGACATGACGAGGAGTCTCGGAATGGTCGAGACATAAAGATTGATATATTGGAAGCCTATGTTTGGAGTTCGAATGGTTCCAAGTAAAACGGAAATTCTGAGATGCACGGAGGTTACGGAACCCCGGAGGTAAATGGGCCTCGGTGGGCCTTAGTGGAAAGGAGAAGGGCAGCCCTAGGAGGCGCGCCTCCCCTTCCCTAGTCCTACTAGGACTAGGAGAAGGGCCGCCCCCTCTCTCTCTTTCTCCTCCAGGAATCCTAGTCCAACTAGGATTGGGGGAATCCTACTCCCGGAGGAGTAGGACTCCAGCGCGCCTCCCTTGGCCGTGGCCCCTCCCCTTGCTCCTTTATATACTGAGGGGGGGCACCTTGGAACACACAAGTTGATCGTGAGATCGTTCCTTAGCCGTGTGTGCGGTGCCCCCTCCACCATATTCCACCTCGGTTATCTGTCATGAAGCTTAAGCGAAGCCTGCGAGTGAAACATCAAGATCGTCCACCACGCCGTCGTCTTGTGGAACTCTCCCTCGACACTCGGCTGGATCGAGTCGAGGGGCGTCATCGAGCTGTACGTGTGTCAAGAACTCGGGGCGCCGAGTAACGGCGCCGGATCGGTCGGATCGCGAGGAGAGCGTCGACTACTTCCTCTACGTTGTGATCGCTTCCGCCGGGTCTACAAGGGTATGTGGACAACACTCTCCCTCTCGTTGCTATACATCACCATGATCTTGCGTGTGCGTAGGAAAATTTTTGAAATTACTCGTTCCCCAACAAGTGGTATCGAGCCTAGGTTTTTATGGTTTGATGTTTTGCACGAGTAGAACACAAGTGAGTTGTGGGCGATACAAGTCATACTACCTACCAAGCATGTCATACTTTGGTTCAGCGGTATTGTGAGATGAAGCGGCCTGACCGACATTACGCCAGACGCTTACGCGAGACTGGTTTCACCGCTTCGAGCACTCGTTGCTTAAAGGTGATTGGTGGGTGCTCTCTCTCACTTTAGTTGAACCGAGTGTGGCTACGCCCGGTCCTTGAGAAGGTTAAAACGGAGTCTATTTGACGAAGTATCGTTGTGGTTTTGATGCGTAGGTGAGATTGGTTCTTGCTTAAGCCCGTAGCAGCCACGTAAAATTTGCAACAACAAAGTAGAGGACGTCTAACTTGTTTTTGCAGGGCATGTTGTGATGTGATATGGTCAAGATGTGATGCTATATTTTATTGTATGAGATGATCACGTTTTGTAACCGAAGTTATCGGCAACTGGCAGGAGCCATATGGTTGTCGCTTTATTGTATGCAATGCAATGCATACTGTAATGCTTTACTTTATCACTAAGCGGTAGCGATAGTCGTAGTAGCATAAGTTTGGCGAGGCGACAACGATCTTGCGATGGAGATCAAGGTGTCGCGCGGTGGCGATGGTGATCATGGTGGTGCAACAAGATGGAGATCATGAAGCACAAGATGATGATGACCATATCATATCACTTATATTGATTTGCATGTGATGTTTATCCTTTATGCATCTTATCTTGCTTTGATTGACGGTAGCATTATAAGATGATCTCTCACTAAATTATCAAGAAGTGTTCTCCCGGGTATGCACCGTTGCCAAAGTTCGTCGTGCCCGGACACCACGTGATGATCGGGTGTGATAAGCTCTCGTCCATCTACAACGGGTGCAAGCCAGTTTTGCACACGCAGAATACTCGGGTTATACTTGACGAGCCTAGCATATGCAGATATGGCCTCGGAACACGGAGACCGAAAGGTCGGCGTGAATCATATAGTAGATATGATCAACATAAGATGTTCACCATTGAAAACTACTCCATTTCACGTGATGATCGGTTATGGTTTAGTTGATTTGGATCACGTGATCACTTGGATGACTAGAGATGTTTTTCTAAGTGGGAGTTCTTAAGTAATATGATTAATTGAACTTAAATTTATCATGAACTTAGTCTGGTAGTATTTTGCAAATTATGTTGTAAGATCAATAGCTTGCGTTGTTGCTTTCATATGTTTATTTTGATATGTTCCTAGAGAAAATTGTGTTGAAAAATGTTAGTAGCAATGATGCGGATTTGATCCGTGATCGAGGTTTATCCTCATTCTTGCACGGAAGAATTATGTCCTTGATGCACCGCTAGGTGCGGACCTATTGCGAGGAGCATATGCGAGCGTTATGAGCGTTTGGCTAGCTCAATATGATGACTACTTGATAGTTTTGTGCACCATGCTTTATGGCTTAGAATCGGGACTTCAAAGATGTTTTGAACATCATGGACCATATGAGATGTTCCAGAATTGAAGTTAATATTTCAAGCAAATACCCGAGTTGAGAGATATGAAGTCTCCAACAAGTTCTATAGCTAAAAGATGGAGGAGAATCGCTCAACTAGTGAGCATGTGCTCAGATTATGCAGGTACTACAATCGCTTGAATCAAGTGGGAGTTAATCTACCGGATAAGATAGTGATTGATGAATTCTCTAGTCACCATCACCAAGTTAGTAGAACTTCGTGATGAACTATAGTATACAAGGGATGATAAAAATGATTCCGTGTTTTCATGATGATGAAATCGATGAAGGTAGAAATCAAGAAAGAACATCAAGTGTTGATGGTTAACAAGACCACTAGTTTCAAGAAAAGGGCAAAGGGATGGAAGGGAACTTCAAGAAGAGCGGCAAGCAAGTTGTTGCTCAAGTGAAGAAGCCCAAGTCCGGACCTAAGCACGAGACTAAGTGCTTCTCTTGCAAAGGAACTGTTATTGAAGCAGAACTACCCCAAGTATTTGGCGGATAAGAAGGATGGCAAAGTAAACAAAGGTATATTTGATATACAGGTGTTTGATGTGTGCTTTACTAGTGTTTATAGCAACCCCTCGGTATTTGGTACTGGTTCGGTTGCTAAGAGTAGTAACTCGAAACAGGAGTTGCAGAATAAACAAAAACTAGTTAAGGGTGAAGTGACGATGTGTGTTGAAAGTAGTTTCAAGATTGATATGATCATCATCGCACACTCCCTATACTTTCGGGATTAGTGTTGAACCTAAATAAATGTTATTTGGCGTTTGCGTTGAGCATGAATATGATTTGATCATGTTTATTGCGATACGGTTATTCATTTAAAGTTATAGAATAAATTGTTATTCATTTACATGAATAAAACCTTATATGGTTACACACCCAATGAAAATGGTTCATTGGATCTCGATCATGATGATACACATATTCATAATATTGAAACCAAAAGATGCAAAGTTAATAATGATAGTGCAACTTATTTGTGGTAATCTTTGTTTAGGTCATAATGGTGTAAAGCGCATGAAGAAACTCCATCTTGATGGGATTTTGGAATCACTTGATTATGAATCACTTGATGCTTGCGAACCGTGCCTTTTGGGCAAGATGACTAAAACTCCGTTCTTGAACAATGGAACAAGCTCTTGACTTATTGGAAATAATACATACCGATGTATGCGATCCAATGAGTGTTGATGCTTATGGCAAGTATCGTTATTTTCGACCTTCACAGGATGATTTGAGCAGATATGGGTATATCTACTTGATGAAACATAAGTCCGAAATAGTTGAAATGTTCAAAGAATTTCAGAGTGAAGTGGAAAATCATCGTAACAAGAAAATAAAGTTTCGCGATCGATCATGGAGATGAATATTTGAGTTCTGAGTTTGGTCTTCAATTAAAACAATGTGGAATAGTTTCACAGCTCATGCCACCGAACACCACAATGTTATGGTGTGTCCAAACATCGTAACCGCACTTTATTGGATATAGTGCAATCTATGATGTTTCTTCTTGATTTACCAATATCGTTTTGGGATCATGCATTAGAGACAGCTGCATTCACGTTAAATTGGGCACCATCTAAATCCGTTGAGGCGACACTATATGAAGCTGTGGTTTAGCAAGAAACCTAAGTTGTCGTTTCTTAAAGTTTGGGGCTGCGATGCTTATGTGAAAAAGTTTCATCTGATAAGCTCGAACCCAAATCGGAGAATGCGTCTTCATAGAATACCCAAAGGAAATTGTTGGGTACACCTTCATCACAGATCCGAAGGCAAGATATTCGTTGCTTAAGATGGATCCTTTCTAGAGAAGGAGTTTCTCTCGAAAGAAGTGAGTGGGAGGAAAGTGGAACTTGATGAGGTAATAGTACCTTCTCCTTACTTGAAAGTAGTTAAATCGCAGAAACCGATTTTCGAGACACCTACACCAAGTAGTGAGGAAGTTGATGATGTTGATCATGAAACTTGAGATCAAGTTACTACGAACCTCGTAGATCAACCGAGTAAGATCCGCACTGAGTGGTATGGTAATCCTGTTCGGAAATCATGCTACTAGATCATGATGAACCTACGAACTATGAAGAAGCGATGGTGAGCCCAGATTCATAAAATGGCTTGAGGCCATGAAATCGAGATGGGATCCATGTATGAAAACAAAGTATGGACTTTGGTTGACTTGCCGAGGGTAGGCAAGCAATAGAAAACAAGTGGATCTTCAAGAAGAAGACCGACGACGACGGTAATGTTATCGTCTATAAAGCTCGACTTGTCGCAAAAGGTTTTCGGCAAGTTCAAGGGATTGACTACGATGAGACCTTCTCACCCGTAGCGATGCTTAAGTCCGTCCGAATCATGTTAGCAATTGCGCATTTATGATTATGAAATTTGGCAAATGGATGTAAAAGCGCATTCTGAATGGTTTTACGGAGGAAGAGTTGTATATGATGCAACGAAGTTTTTTTTCGATCCAAAGGAGCTAACAAAGTGTGCAAGCTCCAATGATCCATCTATGGGCTGGTGCAAGCATCTCGGAGTTGGAATACACGCTTTGATAAGTTGATCAAAGCATATAGTTTTATCTGAGACTTGCGGTGAAGCCTGTATTTACAAGAAAGTGAGTGGGAGCACTACAACATTTCGATAAGTATATGTGAATGACATATTGTTGATCGGAAATAATGTAGAATTATTCGCAAAGCATAAAGGAGTGTTTGAAAGGAGTTTTTCAAAGAAAGACCTCGGTGAAGCTGCTTGCATATTGAGCATTAAAGATCTATAGAGATAGATCAAGGCGCTTGATAAGTTTTTTTTCAATGAGTGCATACCTTGACAAGATTTTGAAGTAGTTCAAAATGGAGCAGTCAAAGAAAGAGTTCTTGGCTGTGTTACAAGGTGTGAAATTGAGTAAGACTCAAAACCCGACCACGGCAGAAGATAGAAAGAGAATGAAAGTCATTCCCTATGCCTTGGCCATAGGTTCTATAAAGTATGCCATCTTGTATACCGGATCTATTGTATACCTGCTGACCGATTTTGGCAAGGAGTACAATAGTGATCTAGGAGTAGATCATCGACAACGGTCAAAATTATCCTTAGTAGAATAAGGATATGTTTCTCGATTATGGAAGTGAAAAGGGTTAAATCGTAAAGGGT
This sequence comes from Aegilops speltoides, assembly GCA_021437245.1. Taxonomy (NCBI): domain Eukaryota; kingdom Viridiplantae; phylum Streptophyta; class Magnoliopsida; order Poales; family Poaceae; genus Aegilops; species Aegilops speltoides. Next base: position 491,312,231 of record CM038147.1, on the reverse strand, counting down.
TACGTCGATGCAAGTTTTGACACCGATCTAGATGACTCTAAGTCTCAATCTAGATACATATTGAAAGTGGGAACAATTAGCTAGAGTAGCTTCGTGCAGAGCATTGTAGACATAGAAAATTGCAAAATACATAAGCGGATCTGAATGTGAAAGACCCGTTGACTAAACTTCTCTCACGAGCAAAACATGATCATACCTTTGAACTCTTTGGGTGTTAATCACATAGCGATGTGAACTAGATTATTGACTCTAGTAAACCCTTTGGGTGTTGATCACATGACGATGTGAACTATGGGTGTTAATCATATACAGATATGATTATTGGTGTTCAATCACATGGCGATGTGAACTAGATTATTGACTCTAGTGCAAGTGGGAGATCTGAAGGAAATATGCCCTAGAGGCAATAATAAAGTTATTATTTATTTCCTTATTTCATGATAAATGTTTATCATTCATGCTAGAATTGTATTAACAGGAAACATGATACATGTGTGAATGCATAGACAAACAATATGTCACTAGTATGCCTCTACTAGACTAGCTTGTTAATCAAAGATGGTTATGTTTCCTAACCATGAACAAAGAGTTGTTATTTGATTAACGAGGTCACATCATTAGTAGAATGATCGATTGACATGACCCATTCCATTAGCTTAGCACACGATCGTTTAGTATGTTGCTCTGCTTTTATCCATGACTTATACATGTTCTCGTAACTATGAGATTATGCAACTCCGTTTACGGAGGAACACTTTGGTGCTACCAAAGCGTCACAACGTAATCGGGTGATTATAAAGGAGTACTACAGGTGTCTCCAAAGGCAGATGTTGGGTTGGCGTATTTCGAGATTAGGATTTGTCACTCCGAATGTCGGAGAGGTATCTCTGGGCCCTCTCGGTAATGCACATCACTTAAGCCTTGCAAGCATTACAACTAATGAGTTAGTTGCGAGATGATGTATTACGGAACGAGTAAAGAGACTTGACGGTAACGAGATTGAACTAGGTATTGGATACCGACGATCGAATCTCGGGCAAGTAACATACCGATGACAAAGGGAACAACGTATGTTGTTATGCGGTCTGACCGACAAAGATCTTCGTAGAATATGTAGGAACCAATATGGGCATCCAGGTCCCGCTGTTGGTTATTGACCGTGAATGGTTCTAGGTCATGTCTACATTGTTCTCGAACCGTAGGGTCCGCACGCTTAAGGTTTCGATGACAGTTATTATGAGTTTATGTATTTTGATGTACGAAGGAGTTCGAGTCCGGATGTGATCACGGACATGACGAGGAGTCTCGGAATGGTCGAGACATAAAGATTGATATATTGGAAGCCTATGTTTGGAGTTCGAATGGTTCCAAGTAAAACGGAAATTCTGAGTACCGGAGGTTACCGGAACCCCGGAGGTAAATGGGCCTCGGTGGGCCTTAGTGGAAAGGAGAAGGGCAGCCCTAGGAGGGCGCGCCCCCCTTCCCTAGTCCTACTAGGACTAGGAGAAGGGGCCGCCCCTCTCTCTCTTTCTCCTCCAGGAATCCTAGTCCAACTAGGATTGGGGGAATCCTACTCGGAGGAGTAGGACTCCTGTATGCGCCTCCCTTGGCCGCCCCTCCCCTTGCTCCTTTATATACGGGGCAGGGGGGCACCTTGGAACACACAAGTTGATCGTGAGATCGTTCCTTAGCCGTGTCGGTGCCCCCTCCACCATATTCCACCTCGGTTATACTGTCATGAAGCTTAAGCGAAGCCTGCGCAGTGAAACATCAAGATCGCCACCACGCCGTCGTCTTGTGGAACTCTCCCTCGACACTCGGCTGGATCGAGTACGAGGGGCGTCATCGAGCTGCACGTGTGTCAAGAACTCGGGGCGCCGAGTAACGGCGCGGGATCGGTCGGATCGCGAGGAGAACGTCGACTACTTCCTCTACGTTGTGATCGCTTCGCTTGGTCTACAAGGGTATGTGGACAACACTCTCCCCTCTCGTTGCTATACATCACCATGATCTTGCGTGTGCGTAGGAAAATTTTTGAAATTACTACGTTCCCCAACAGGCGGCGGCCAAGGGGGAGGCTTGCCCCCCAAGGCAAGTGGAGGCGCCCCCCCCCCACCCTAGGGTAGGCACAGGGGGGCCAAGGGGGGGCGCACCAGCCCACCAGGGGATGGTTCCCCTCCCCACTTCAGTCCACGGGGCCCTCCAGGATAGGTGGCCCCACCCTGTGGACCCCCGGGACCCTTCCGGTGGTCCCGATACAATACCGGTGACCCCCGAAACTTGCTCGATGGCCGAAACTGCACTTCCTATATATAATTCTTCACCTTCGGACCATTCCGGAACTCCTCGTGACGTCCGGGATCTCATCCGGGACTCTGAACAACTTTTGGGTTACTACATATTCATATCTCTACAACCCTAGCGTCACCGAACCTTAAGTGTGTAGACCCTACGGGTTCGGGAGACATGCAGACATGACCGAGACGCCTCTCCGGTCAATAACCAACAGCGGGATCTGGATACCCATGTTGGCTCCCACATGCTCCTCGATGATCTCATCGGATGAACCACAATGTCGAAGATTCAATCAACCCCGTATACAATTCCCTTTGTCAATCGATATGTTACTTGCCCGAGACTCGATCGTCGGTATCCCAATACCTCGTTCAATCTCGTTACCGACAAGTCACTTTACTCGTACCGTAATGCATGATCCCGTGACTAGATACTTGGTCATATTGAGCTCATTTGATGATGCATTACCGAGTGGGCCCAGAGATACCTCTCCGTCATACGGAGTGACAAATCCCAGTCTCGATTCGTGCCAACCCAACAGACACTTTTGGAGATACCCGTAGTGCACCTTTATAGTCACCCAGTTACGTTGTGACATTTGGCACACCCAAAGCACTCCTACGGTATCCGGGAGTTGCACAATCTCATGGTCTAAGGAAATGATACTTGACATTTGGAAAAGCTCTAGCAAAACGAACTACACGATCTTTGTGCTATGCTTAGGATTGGGTCTTGTCCATCACATCATTCTCCTAATGATGTGATCCCGTTATCAATGACATCCAATGTCCATAGTCAGGAAACCATGACTATTTGTTGATCAACGAGCTAGTCAACTAGAGGCTCACTAGGGACTTGTTGGGGTCTATGTATTCACACATGTATTACGATTTCCGGATAATACAATTATAGCATGAACAATAGACAATTATCATGAACAAAGAAATATAATAATAACCATTTTATTATTGCCTCTAGGGCATATTTCCAATGGTCTCCCACTTGCACTAGAGTCAATAATCTAGTTACATTGTGATGTATCGAACACCCATAGCGTTCTGGTGTTGATCATGTTTTGCTCTAGGGAGAGGTTTATTAGTCAACGGATCTGCTACATTCAGGTCTGTATGTACTTTACAAATATCTATGTCTCCATCTTGAACATTTTCACGAATGGAGTTGAAGCGACGCTTGATGTGCCTGGTCTTCTTGTGAAACCTGGGCTCCTTGGCAAGTGCAATAGCTCCAGTGTTGTCACAGAAGAGTGTGATCGGCCCCGACGCATTGCGCTGCCTCCGACGCTGCCATGTACTCCGCTTCACATGTAGATCCAGCCACGACGCTCTGCTTGCAATAGCACCAGCTTACTGCCCCACCATTCAAAATATACACGATCCGGTTTGTGACTTAGAGTCATCGGATCTATGTCGAAGCTAAGCGCCGACGTAACCCTTCTGACGAGCTCTTCGTCACCTCCATATCGAGAAACATATCCTTAGTCCTTTTCGGTACTTAAGGATGTTCTTGACCGCCCAAATGTTCCATGCCGGGATTACTTTGGTACCTTCCTACCAAACTTACAAAGAAGGTTTATATCAGTGCAGTACAGGTCATGGCATACATGATAGACCCTATGGCCAAGGCATCGGGGACGACACTCATCTTTTCTTTATCTTCTGCCGTGGTCGGGCATTGAGCCGAGCTCAATTTCACACCTTGCAATACAGGCAAGAACCCCTTCTTGGACTGATCCATATTGAACTTCTTCAATATCTTATCAAGGTATGTGCTTTGTGAAAGACCTATGAGGCGTCTTGATCTATCTCTGTAGATTTTGATGCCTAATATGTAAGCAGCTTCTCCAAGGTCCTTCATTGAAAAACACTTATTCAAGTAGGCCTTTATGTTGTCCAAAAGTTCTATATCATTTCCCATCAAAAGTATGTCATCCACATATAATATGAGAAATGCTCTGAGCTCCCACTCACTTTCTTGTAAATGCAGGCTTCTCCATAAGTCTCGCATAAACCCAAACGCTTTGATCATTTCATTAAAGCGAATGTTCCAACTCGAGATGCTTGCACCAGCCCATAGATGGAGCGTTGGAGCTTGCATACCTTGTTAGAATTCTTAGGGTCGACAAAACCTTCCGCTGCATCATATCTGCTTCTTCCTTAAGGTGACCGTTAAGGAAAGCCTTTTTGACGTCCATTTGCCATATCTCATAATCATAGTATGCGGCAATTGCTAACATGATTCAGACGGACTTCAGCTTCGCTACGGGAGAGAATGTCTCATCGTAGTCAATCCCTTGAACTTGTCGATAACCCTTAGCGACAAGTCGAGCTTTATATATGGTAACATTACCATCCTCGTCCGTCTTCTTCTTAAAGATCCATTTGTTTTCTATCGCTCGCCGATCATCGCGCAAGTCTGTCAAAGTCCACACTTTGTTTTCATACATGGATCCTATCTCGGATTGCATGGCTTCAAGCCATTTGTTGGAATCTGGGCCCGCCATTGCTTCTTCATAGTTCAAGGTTCACCGTTGTCCAACAACATGATTTCCAAGACAGGGTTGCTGTACCACTCAGTGCGGGCGTGTCCTTGAGGACCTTCGAAGTTCAAGAGGAGCTTGATCCAAGTATCTTGATCATCATCATTAACCTCCTCTCTTGTCGGTGCTGGCACTACAGGAACATCTTCCTGAGTTGCGCTACTCACCGTTTCAAGAGGTAGTACTTCATCAAGCTCTGCTTTCCTCCCACTTAATTCTTTTGAGAGAAACTCTTTCTCCAGAAAGGACCCGTTCTTGGAAACAAAGATCTTGCCCTCGGATCTTAAGTAGAAGGTATACCCAATGGTTTCCTTAGGGTATCCTATGAAGATGCATTTTTCCGACTTGGGTTCGAGCTTCTCAGGTTGAAGTTTCTTGGCATAAGCATCGCATCCCCAAACTTTTAGAAACTACAGCTTAGGTTTCTTCCCAAACCATAATTCATACGGTGTCGTCTCAACGGATTTAGACGGTGCCCTATTTAAAGTGAATGTAGCTGTCTCTAGAGCGTACCCCAAAATGATAGCGGTAAATCGGTAAGTGACATCATAGATCGCACCATATCCAATAGAGTGCGATTACGACGTTCGGACACACCATTTCACTGAGGTGTTCCAAGCTGCGTGAGTTGTGAAACGATTCCACATTTCCTTAAGTGCGTACCAAAGTCATGACTTAAATAGTCTCCCCCATGATCTGATTATAAGAACTTTATCTTTTGGTCACACTGATTCTCTACCTCATTCTGAAATTCCTTGAACTTTTCAAAGGTCTCAGACTTGTGTTTCATCAAGTAGACATACCCATATCTACTTAAGTCATCAGTCAGAGTGAGAACATAACGATATCCTCCGCGAGCCTCAACGCTCATTGGACCGCACACATCAGTATGTATGATTTCCAATAAGTTGGTTGCTCGCTCCATTGTTCTAGAGAATGGAGTCTTGGTCATTTTGCCCATGAGGCATGGTTCACATGTGTCAAACGATTCATAATCTAGAGACTCTAAAAGTCCATCAACATGGAGCTTCTTCATGCGCTTGACACCAATGTGACCAAGGCGGCAGTGCCACAAGTATGTGGGACTATCGTTATCAACTTTACATCTTTTGGTATTCACACTATGAATATGTGTAACATTACGCTCGAGATTCATTAAGAATAAACCATTCACCAGCGGGGCATGACCATAAAACATATCACTCATATAAATAGAACAACCATGATTCTCAGATTTAAATGAGTAGCCATCTCGAATTAAACGAGATCCTGATATAATGTTCATGCTTGAAGCTGGTACTAAATAACAATTATTAAGGTTTAAAACTAATCCTGTAGGTAAATGTAGAGGTAGCGTGCCGACGGCGATCACATCGACCTTGGAACCATTCCCGACGCGCATCGTCACCTCGTCCTTCGCCGATCTCCGCTTATTCCGCAGCTCGCTTTGAGTTACAAATATGAGCAACCGCGCGGTATCAAATACCTGGGAGCTACTACGAGCATCGGTAAGGTACACATTAATTACATGTATATCACATATACCTTTGGTTTTGCCGGCCTTCTTGTCCGCTAAGTACTTGGCGATTCCGCTTCGATGACCACTTCCTTGCATTAAAAGCACTCGTTTGTGCTTGTTCCATTGCTTGACTTCTTCGAAGCAATCTGGCTTACGGCGCGGCAACTCCCTTGTCGTCCTTCTTGAAGTTCTTCTTACCCTTGCCTTTCTTGAACTTAGTGGTTTTATTCACCATCAACACTTGATGTTCCTTTTTGATCTCTACCTCTGCTGATTTCAGCATTGAATATACCTCAGGAATGGTCTTTTCCAGCCCCTGCATATTGAAGTTCATCACAAAGCTCTTGTAGCTTGGTGGGAGCGACTGGAGGATTCTGTCAATGACCGTGTCATTCGGGAGATTAACTCCTAGCTGAGTCAAGCGGTTGTGCAACCCAGACATCTTGAGTATGTGCTCACTAATAGAACTGTTTTCCTCCATCTTAGAGCTGAAGAACTTGTCAGAGACTTCATATCTCTCGACCCGGTCATGAGCTTGGAAAACCATTTTCAGCTCTTCGAACAACTCATATACTCCGTGTTGCTCAAAACGCTTTTGGAGCCCCGGTTCTAAGTCGTAAAGCATGCCGCATCGAACGAGGGAGTAATCATCGACGAGAGGCGCTTAGCGCTCATAACGTCTTGGTTCTCTGGGATTGGTGCTTCACCTAGCGGCGCTTCTAGGACATAATCTTTCTTGGCAGCTGTGAGGATGATCCTCAGGTTCCGGACCCAGTCTGTATAGTTGTTGCCATCATCTTTCAGCTTGGTTTTCTCTAGGAACGCGTTGAAGTTGAGGTGGACATGAGTGTTGTCCATTTGATCTACAAGACATTTTGCAAAGTTTTTAGACTAACTTCATGATAATTAAGCTCATCTAATCAAATTATACAATGAACTCCCACTTAGATAGACATCCCTCTAGTCATCTAAGTGAAACATGATCCGAGTCAACTAGGCCGTGTCCGATCATCACGTGAGACGGACTAGTTAACATCGGTGAACATCTTCATGTTGATCATATCTACTATACGACTCATGCTCGACCTTTCGGTCCTCCGCGTTCCGAGGCCATGTCTGTACATGCTAGGCTCGTCAAGTCAACCTAAGTGTATTGTGTGTGTAAATCTGGCTTACACTCATTGTATTCGAACGTTAGGATCTATCACACCCGATCATCACGTGGTGCTTCGAAACAACGAACCTTCGCAACGGTGCATAGTTAGGGGGAACACTTTTCTTGAAATTATTTCGAGGGATCATCTTATTTAAGCTACCGTCATTCTAAGCAAATAAGATGTAAAACATGATAAACATCACATGCAATCAAATAGTGACATGATATGGCCAATATCATATTGCTCCTTTGATCTCCATCTTCGGGGCGCCATGATCATCTTCGTCACCGGCATGACACCATGATCTCCATCATCGTGTCTTCATGAAGTTGTTACGCCAACGACTACTTCTACTTCTATGGCTAACGCGTTTAGCAATAAAGTAAAGTAATTTACATGGCGTTGTTCAATGACACGCAGGTCATACAAAAATAAAGACAACTCCTATGGCTCCTCCGTTTGTCATACTCATCGACATGCAAGTCGTGATTCCTATTACAAGAACATAATCATCCCACACATCACATATATCATTCATCACATCCTTTGGCCATATCACATCACAAAACACTTGCTGCAAAAACAAGTTAGACGTCCTCTAATTGTTATTGCAAGTTTTTACGTGGCTTCTATAGGTCTTCTAGCAAGAACATTTTCTTACCTGCGTAAAAGCCACAACATGATTTGCCAACTTCTATTTACCCTTCATAAGGACCCTTTTCATCGAATCCGCTCCAACTAAAGTGGGAGAGACAGACACCCGCTAGCCACCTTATGCAACTCGTGCATATCAGTCGGTGGAACCTGTCTCACGTAAGCGTACGTGTAAGGTCGGTCCGGGCCACTTCATCCCACAATTCTGTTGAAGCAAAATAAGACAAGTAGTGGTGTCGGTGTCAAAACCGGCGGATCTCGGGTAGGGGGTCCCGAACTGTGCGTCTAGGCGGATGGTAACAGGAGACAAGGGACACGATGTTTTACCCAGGTTCGGGCCCTCTCGATGGAGGTAAAACCTCACGCCCCGCTTGATTAATATTGATGATATGGGTAGTACAAGAGTGGATCTACCACGAGATCAAGGAGGCTAAACCCTAGAAGCTAGCCTATGGTATGATTGTTGTAATGGAGGTTATGTCCTTGAACTAAAGCCCTCCGGTTTATATAGACACCAAGAGGGCTAGGGTTACACTGAGTCGGTTACAATGGTAGGAGATCTACATATCCAGATCGCCAAGCTTGCCTTCCACGCCAAGGAAAGTCCCATCCGGACACGGACGGAGTCTTCAATCTTGTATCTTCGTAGTCTTGGAGTCCGTGGACGATGATAGTCCTATTGTCTGGACACCCCTAGTCCAGACTCCTCGGTAGCCCCGAACCAGTCTTCAATGATGATAAGTCCAGTAGCAGATATAGTCTTGGCGTTGCAAGGCGGGTTCTCCTTTAAGTTCCACGTACCTGCCGAACAGTGTCCGGCTTCCTCATCAATGTTGTGCTTCTTGGCTTCCACGCCCAATAATGGCCTTCTTCCACGCATCACACGAATGCGGAAAGCCAGGGTATCTTTTATGTTTCACCCCCCGGCCGTGCAAATAATCTGCCTATAAGAGAGGCAAAAATCCAGATCCAAATCACACCATCTTCCTTCGCGAATACTCATCGGAGCGCCTTTGACCCGTAATCCATTCCATCATGCACCGCCGCGGCTGCCTCTTCTCGCGCCCAGCCCTCTGCCAATGAAGTGGTGAAGCTCAAGCGGGGGTATCTCCCACCGGCCTTCATGGTTCCGGTTCGAGCCGGGCTGGCCACCTACCAAGGTGGGAAGCAAGCGGAGGCTACCCCAAGTCCCAACAAAGGGGAGTGGGTATGCTTCGTCCCCTATCTGATAAGGGGACTCGGATTTCCTATACATCCGTTCCTCCGCGGGCTCCTGGAGTTCTACGGACTCCAGCTCCATCACCTTACACCCGCCTCCATCCTGCATATTGTGGGTTACGCAGCTCTTTGCGAGCTATTTCTAGGCATCGAGCCCCATTTTGCACTGTGGAAGAGGTTGTTTTGCCTCGTACCCCGTTCTCACGAGGGGTCCATATATCAAGTGGGCGGTGCCGAAATATGGCGCATTGCCGGGACCGGATATCCATCCGGAACCCCTAAGAATGCGTCCGAAGACTGGCCTTCGGAATGGTTTTATATAGAAGACGCTCCGCTGCCGGACCCACTCCGGGTCGGCCTCCCGGAGTTCTGCACTGCTCCTCTGAAGAAACGCCTGAGTTGGCGCCGGCGGAGCCCCCAACTGGAGGAAGACAAGAGCATCCATTATTTGATGGGCCGAATAAGATTGTTGGGCCATTCCGGGTTGACCATGATTGGAGTCATGGCGACATGCATTATCTTGGGGTGCAGCCATCGCAATGTCTGAGGGCCACCCATGTGGGATTTCAATGGGGAAGACGATGCCACCCGCCATGGCCGCAGAAGGACGGATTCGACCGAGGATCCGTGCAGATCTGTCCGGCCTGTACAAGGGGAGAAGGAGGACTTCTTGGACGAACCCCTTGAATGGGTTTTCCATGAATAACCCTCGGCGTTGGGTGTTTAACACTTTAAGGGCCCGACCCATGCTTTCAAAGTTTAAGCTTCTTACATTATGTCTTCGACGCAGGAACTGCGCCGGATTGTGGAGGACATGGTAAGTCCAGCTCCGCAACCCGAGGATCCAGAGAGATCCCAAGATCCGGCCTTTGAAGAGGATCCGGATATCAAGGTGGAGCTAATTGACGGGGTGTTCCACCAGCTCAGCATGGATAATGCTTTAGTCACCATTACGGCGGACTACCCCGGATTGTATCTGGCTTTCCAGGTGATTGTGACCGAGGTCCCGACACCATTGCTTCTTCCTCGCTCGTCTCTAACCTTCGCATACGACGGTGTTTTGTAGGAAGCGCCTCCAGGGCGGGAAGCCGAGCCCGTGGCGGCTGACCAACAAAGGCTGGCCCGACCAAGAGGGCGGAAAAGGAGCGCTGCACGGACTGAAATGTCGCCGCAAAGGTATAGCTCAGATTTAATTATTGAGCAACGCCCTAGGAAGCGTTTGAGTGCTCATGATCTTTGTAGGAGAAAAAGCGCCACGGATCTGCGGCGAGAGGTTGCCAATCCGACCTCTACGGCCAGTGCCCAAAGACCCGGTGCGAGGGGGAGGCAAGCGCAAGCGCGGGCGGATACTCCTCCAACGGAGGATGCCGACAGACGTCCGCCACCAAGTCGAGGTGGAGAGCGCCATGAACCACAAGCGCCACGACAAGATTTCGTGAAGCGTGCTTTTCCCCGAGGCGTTGAATGCCTTTAACGCTGGGACGCGCACTCTCGCGCTGCTCAAGATGGTTTTACCAGAGCCACGAGCAAAGATGCAAAAGACATACGGTAAGAGAATTTAATAATTATATACGCCAAGAGTCTCCCGAGACATAAAGTAGTTATGTTAACTGATTTAAGGATCATTTGAAATGCGAGGATCTTACCGAGAAGAATACCCAACTGTCTTAGGAGCTACAAGAGTGCAAGGCCCAACTTGAGGTCAAGATTTGCTGCTGCAGGAGGAAACACAGAGGCCCCTCCTGGTAACACATTTGTTTTAAAATATAAGCACTGTGCGGCGTGCGCGCAAGTCTGATAATGATATTGCAGGTGCTGCCGGACAAGATCCAGACAGGCAGGAACTGCTGCGCTAGCTGAAGGCCGGCGAGAGGGTGCTGAACAGAGTGCATCAAGAAAGGAACAAGCTCCAAGATGCCCACGCCCAGCTTGGAGAAGAGCTGACAGGCGTTCGGGTCGAGCTGTCCGGCTCTGTTAAGGAGAATCAGCGGCTTCGGCGCGGCATCTATAGTAAGTGCTTGAGCGAACTCCTTTGAAAAGAAGAGTTCGGCAAGGAAGTCGATTGACAAAATATGTCTTGTAGGTATACTCATAGGTCGCCCTGCGGAGGAGATGCCCGTATCAACGGGCGATCAACTTCCCGAGCTGTTGCAACTACTCGAACGAGTTCGGCATGCGATGAGCGGCGTCGTCCAGGCTTTATGGCCAGCCCTCTCCCTACCCGAGGGCCTTGGGGAGCTTGCGGAGAAGCTTGAGGAGTGGCGGTGCTTCCGCTTATGGAAGATTTCGCCTGCCGCCAAGGTGCCAGGAGGCTTGGGCCATGGTGAAGACGCTGTACAAGAAGGCGGATCCCAACCACATGGCCGAGGTCGGACTGTGGGGCCCGATGGGAAGGAGATCCTGTGAGTTTAGTATACGCCAAGTAGAGTTGGCCGCTAAATTTTCCCAACGGATCAGAATTAGACACTGTTAGACGGGATTGAGGAGGAATACATCGATGAGATTTGACAATGTATTTTTAAAATGACATGTGAAATGCCTTCTAGCCGGATTGTAGATCGCTTGTCTTTGCCGACCTTTTCGCTTCGACCTCGGGACCCTAGAGTCCTGAGTGTGTCCGAATACCTTTTGGTTAAGAAACAACCGGGTATGCATGGAGACCAAAGCGAGGGGTCATGAGTGCTTTATCGCACAAGTGCCCAACTAGTTATGTTATATTACATGGTTAGTAAGAAACATCTTCCGGGAGAATAGTTCCGTTAAGGGTTCCTTTCTCGAGGCATGCCCTAAAGTGCATGTCCGGACTGCGAAAATAGCGTAAAAACATCCGGGGCAGATAAATAGGTAGATAAAAATCATCTTTCAAGTCACCGATCGAATATTCCCTTAAGAACGCTTAGCTTTCGGCTTCACCCTACCGAGGTACACATCCGCCGAATTCGGCAAGAATAATCGCAGAGGTGCTCCTTTACCTCCTAGCCGAACAATCGGGAACGAGGGGTAAGCACAGAGCCAGCAACCCAGCTTGGCCAAAACTTAAGTCATATCGATGCATATAATGGTGAGTAAAAGGTACATGTGGAAGCTTGACACATGTGCTAGGCATGAAGCCGTTACAATTGAGCTTCTTGAAAAGAAGCCCCCAGGTATAATGAGTGCGGATGGCACATCAAGTATGTGCGAACAATGCGCAAGTAGGCCCTTAAGGGCTTTTGATGAAAAAGGGTTAAGAGAAGAAAGAGAAGCAAAGTGCAGTTGAAGTGTAAAAATTTGGACGGGGGAAGGGGGCGAACTCTTAGTCTGGCGCTAGGCATAGAATCTTTGGAGGCGGGCTGCGTTCCATGGGTTCAGCTTGAGTCGGTTGTCCGATGCATTTCGTAAACGGTACGCCCCGCCGGTCAGGACTTGGTCGATAATGAAGGGGCCCTCCCATTTGGGCTTGAGCTTGTCCTTTTTCTTGTCCGCAGCGAGAACTAGTTCGCCAACGCTGTAAGTCTTGGCCCGCTTCGCCTTTGATATCTTCGAGCTGCTGGCGATAGAATGCGGAATGAGCCTTGGTGACATCGCGTTTTCCTCCAACGCATCCAAGCTGTCCCGCCGATCCAGCTTGGCTTTCGCTCTTCATACATGCGCACTCGAGGTGAGTCATGAATAATGTCGCAGGCAAACCGCCTCTGCGCCAGATACCATAAAAATGGTGTGAATCGGGTAGTACTGTTGGGCGTTGTCCGCAGCCCCCACAGTATGGAGTCGAGCTCCTCTACCTAGTGTGTGTCAGATTTCGTAAGTGACCGCACTAGTTTGGGTTTAATGCCGCCATTATCGCACCATTTGCTCGCTCCACTTGACCGCTGGTTTGAGGATGATAGATCAAGCATAATCGAGCTTAATGCCCATGTTTTTGCACCATGACTTAACCTCGTCGGCCGTGAAGTTCGTGCCGTTGTCGGTGATGATCTTGTGGGGACACCGTAACGGTGTACAACCCCGGATATAAAGTCTATCATCGGTCCGACTCTGCCGCTTTGATTGGTTTGGCCTCTATCCATTTGGTGAATTTATCCACCATGACCAATAGGTACCTTTGCTTGTGGGTTCCCCTTTAAGGGGTCCAACCATATCAAGCCCCTGCATGACGAACGGGTAATGGGTATAGTTTTGAGGCGGTGGGTGGCATATGGCTCGATATAAAGAGTCGACAACCGACGATCTCGGACTAAGTCCGGGGCATCCGCCGGCCGTCACCAATAAAATCCTCAGACGAATGCCTTTCCCACAAGGGCCTGGGCTGCTGCGTGGTGTCCACCTAGTCCGGCATGAATTTCAGCCAGGAGGTTTCGCCCTTCCTCTTTGGAGATACACCTTTGAAGGACTCCGGTTGTACTTTTCTTATAAAGTTCTCCCTCATGGACCTTGTAGGCTTTCGATCACCGGACTATGCAGCGGGCCTCATTTTGGTCTTCGGGGAGTTCCTGCCTAAGCAAGTAGGCTAGGAATGGTTCTGTCCACGGGGCTATTACTGCCATTATGTCGTGGGCTGAAGGTGTTATGTCATCAGCTGAATCGCCGGTTGGCGTGGCTTTTTCCGATTTGTCGTTTCCGGACCCCTCTTCCCAAAGTACGGATGGCTTGAAGAGCTGTTCCAGGAAGATATTAGGAGACACATCGTCACGTTTTGCGCCGATGCGCGCCAGTACGTCGGCTGCTTGGTTATTATCTCGGGCTACGTGATGGAATTCAAGTCCTTCAAACCGAGCTGACATTTTTAGGACAGCGTTGCGATATGCTGCCATTTTCAGATCCTTGGCGTCAAAGTCTCCATTTATTTGGGATATTGCAAGGTTTGAATCCCGCGCACCTCTAGGCATTGAATGCCCGTGGAGATTGCCATCCGGAGACCATGTAGAAGGGCCTCGTATTCGGCTGCGTTGTTGGAGTCCGTGTACATTATTTGAAGTGCGTATTGGACTGTGTCCCCGGTCGGGGACGTCAATACGACGCTAGCCCCCAGTCCGGCCAACATTTTGGAGCCGTCGAAGTGCATAGTCCAATTGGAGTATGCGCCGTACTCTTTAGGGAGTTTGGCTTCGGTCCATTCAGCGACAAAGTCAGCCAAAACTTGTGACTTTATAGCTCGCCGAGGTTTGCAATCCTGCCCGTTGCGTCCCGGTTGTTTATAATGTCATTGAGTGGTACTTCGGAGGCCACCGTTATCGAACACTCTTGAAAGTAGTGTCGAGCTTCCGGATGCCATGAACACCGTGATACGCTATCTTTTGATAGTGCGGTAACGGGACTTGCAGGGGTTAACACAGTGGAGACGTAGTAATTGGTTTTGGAGAGGGAATTTAGGCCCTTCGCTCTCGCTCGACGACAGTACCGCGCTTACAACTTGATGTGTTGCCGAGATGTATAACAACAATGGTTCGCCTGAGTTGGGCCCAGCCAGACCGGATTTGTTGCCAATATGGCCTTTATTTCTTCGAGTCCAAGATGGCGGCATCCGCCCACTGGTGTTCGGTGCGCCTAACGAGGCGATAGAGGGCGAAGCCTTTTCTCCCAAGCGGAGATAAAGCGGCTTAAAGCTGCCACGATCCAAATCAATTTTGTATCTGTTTGAGGTCTTTTGAATATCCAACTGTGATGAGCTCGGATCTTGGCCGGTTTGCTTCTATTCCTCTTCCGGATACGATGAAGCCCAAGATTTTCCTACTGGTACGCCGAAAATGCATTTTCCGGTTCACTTGATGTCATATGCTCGAGGTTGTCGAATGTGAGCCTCAAGTCGTCTACTAAAGTTTTGACGTGTTTGGTTTTGACGACTACGCCGCTCACGATGCCTCACTGTTTTGCCGATCCGTAGCGGACATGTTTGGATCATGCGCCGATATGTTGCGGCGTTTTTAAGTTCAAGGGCATCGTGTTGAAGCGTAATGGTCCATATGGAGTGATGAATGCCGCTGCGGCTTGGTCTGCTTCGCCATCTTGATTTGATGGTAGCCAAAGTATCGTCGAGGAAGCACAATGAATCGTGTTTCACAAGAGCATCGATTATTTGGTCGATGCGGGAGAGGAAGGATCCTTGGGCAAGCCTTATTGAGGTCTTTAAAATCGACGATAGGCGCCGGATTTGTGCTTCTTTGGTACCATTACAGATTTGCTAGCCAATCCGGATGTTTGATATCTCGATGAATCCGCTTCCAATAGTTTGGCTAGTTCTTCTCCCATTGCCTCGTCTTTTGGGTTGGAAAATCGTCAAGAGCCTGTTTGACTAGCTTGAATCCTTTTAGGATGTTTAGGCTATGTTACGCCAATCTGCGTGGGATTCGGGCATATCCGAGGGTGCCAAAGAAGATGTCCCAATTTTCCGAAGGAATTTCGCGAGGCGGCGTCTACATCGTGGTTCAACCGTGCCCCGATGGAGGCCGTCTTTGTTGGGTCCGTTGGATGGACCCGAATTTTACTATTTCATCTGCTGGTTTGAAGGAGGTGGACTTGGATCTTTTATCGAGTATCACATCGCCCCTATTCACCGTGAGAGCGCAGCGTGGTAAGTTCTTCTCGCCGCTAAGGCTTTGGATAGTGCCTCCAGGGCTAGTGCGGCTGTCTTGTTTTCGGCGCGGAGTGCTATGTCCGGATCACTAACGAGAGTGATTATTCCGCCGGGCCTAGGCATTTTGAGCTTCATGTACCCGTAATGGGGTACAACTTGAAAATTTGTGAATGCCTCTCGTCCTAATATAGCGTGATATCCACTGTTGAATGGGGCCACTTGGAACGTGACTTCTTCGATCAGAATTGTCCGTGAAATAACACCACATCGAGTGTGATTTTTCGGTG
Source organism: Aegilops speltoides (assembly GCA_021437245.1). Lineage (NCBI taxonomy): Eukaryota > Viridiplantae > Streptophyta > Magnoliopsida > Poales > Poaceae > Aegilops > Aegilops speltoides. The sequence continues at coordinate 491,295,991 of CM038147.1, read as the reverse complement.
CAGCGTGCTTCCGGATAGGGATTATTCCTCTGAAGGTTGTCTTTGCTTCGCTCAATACGGCTCCGATCTATTTCCATTTTTGAAGAGTTTCCTCGTAAATGAGGTTTAGTCCGCCGCCATCCATGAGGACCTTGTGTCGTAAAGCCGCCCACTATGGGACTAAGCACCAAAGGCAGGTGGTGCTCGGGCTGTTCGAATTTAGGTTAAATCCGGGCGTTGAAGGTGATGGCCGTGTTACCCATGGATTTTTGTTGCTACTTGGTAGACTTGGCGAGGCCGCTGGATTGTTCGTTTTTGCATATTATTTGATGCAAAGGTCTCAAGACTGCTGATACTGCATCAAGATTGTTGGAGTGGTTTTCCGGGCTAGAAGCTCCTCGCCACTTTTGGCCACCGCCGTAATATCCAACATGCTTGAAGGCTATGTGTTCGGACGGTGCCCCTCAGATCGTGAAGTTTACAGGTCCGCCGAGCCATCCATCCAAAGACGGTTCCGGCCCTCTATGGGGTTTTTGCTTTTTGGTTTTTGTATCCGGGGCCCGAGTGTGATGCACCCTTTTGTTGCGGACTAGGGTTGTATTCGGGCCGGATTGTCCCAAAACTGGTTTTGGTTTTCCGAAACTCTCCATCGCACAAGATTTTCAGATTATGGACGCCAGATCGTGAAGTGTGTAATTTTACGACGGCCGATGGCGCTCAATATTCCTTGTCCGTGCAATTATTGCAAAAGATTGAGATTGTGTTTTCCTCTCGGCAGTCCTTTATCCCGCCCATAACCAGGAGGAATCTGCCCAAGAGTGATGTCTTGTTTCAGCGGGCTCTTGCCGATTAGAGATAGATCGCATATGTCCGGGCGGGTGGGTGGAATAAAGTCCGAACCCTACCCATCTCAAGGCTCAAGGCCGTGAAGTTTCCAAATTTGAAGCTTGGATTGCTGGACATTGTCCAACGAGTCCGTCCGATGCCCGACTTTAAGTTCGATGCTTGATCAAGTCCGCCCCTCCATGGAAATCCGCCATGGAGGGTTCGGGAGCCCGGACATGGCTAGTTTTCAATACAGGAGAAGAGTCGCCGCATTGTTCCTCTACCGCTGCGGCGTGGTGGGTGACCTGGGGAGAGTTAATCTCTCTCAGATCGGTTTTAAACCCAATCTGATTGTAGTTCGTAGCGACTCCCAGGGCGGCGATGCGATCCAAGAGCTCGCTGATGACGAGAGCTCTATTGATCCAAATGCTCGGCAAGTTCCGAGTGACGTGAAGATTGCTCTTGACGACTTGAGAAGTCATTGTCGATAAATGGCGGACAGCGGTCATAAGAAAACCACCTAGCCGGATCGTTTGGCGGCGTGCCAAGGCCCTTTAGCTAAAAATATCGTCCTTGAAGACGGGTGGAGGCATCCTTCCTATCGGCGCATTTACACGAGGAACTCTCAATGAAAGCACCAATGTCGGTGTCAAAATCGGCGGATCTCGGTAGGGGGTCCCGAACTATGCGCCCAAAGCGGATGGTAACAGGAGACAAGGGACACGATGTTTTACCTGTGTTGGGCCCTCTCGATGGAGGTAAAACCCACGCCCCGCTTGATTAATATTGATGATATGGGTAGTACAAGAGTGGATCTACCACGAGATCAAGGAGGCTAAACCCTAGAAGCTAGCCTATGGTATGATTGTTGTAATGGAGGTTATGTCCTATGGACTAAAGCCCTCCGGTTTATATAGACACAGAGAGGGCTAGGGTTACACAGAGTCGGTTACAATGGTAGGAGATCTACATATCCAGACGCCAAGCTTGCCTTCCACGCCAAGGAAAGTCCCATCCGGACACGGGACGGAGTCTTCAATCTTGTATCTTCGTAGTCTTGGAGTCCGGCGGACGATGATAGTCTGGCTGTCCGGACACCCCCTAGTCCAGGACTCCATCAAGTGGCAAGAAAGTTGACAACATCTACGCCAACAACAAATTGTGTTCTACTCGTGCAAAGAGAACTACACATAGACCTGGCTCTAATGCCACTGTAGGGGAACGTTGCATAAAATAAAAAATTTCCTACGTTCACCAAGATCAATCTATGGAGTAATCTAGCAACGAGAGAGGGGAGTGCATCTACATACCCTTGTAGATCGCGTGCAGAAGCGTTCAAGAGAACGGGGTTGAGCGAGTCGTACTCGTCGTGATCCAAATCACCGATGATCCTAGTCTTCGAACGGACAAAGCACCTCCACGCTCAACACACGACGGTTGAGGAAGACGTCTCCTCCTTCTTGATCCAAAGAAGGGGAAGGAGAGGTTGACGGAGATCCAAAGCAAAGACGACGGCATGGTGGTGGATGCAAGATGATCACGGCAGGCTTCACGAGCTCATGAGAGGGAGAGGTGTAGCAGGGAGAGGAGGCGCCAAGACTTGGGTGCGGCTGCCTCCCTCCCCCCTTATATAGCCCCTGGGGCGGCCCTAGGAGATGGGATCTCCAAGGGGGGCGGCGGCCAAGGGGGAGGCTTGCCCCCCAAGGCAAGTGGAGGCGCCCCCACCCTAGGGTTTCCAACCCTAGGCGCAGGGGGGCCAAGGGGGGCGCACCAGCCCACCAGGGGCTGGTTCCCCTCCCCACTTCAGCCCACGGGGCCCTCCGGGATAGGCGGCCCCACCCGGTGGACCCCCGGGACCCTTCCGATGGTCCCGGTACAATACCGGTGACCGCCGAAACTTCCCCGATGGCCGAAACTACACTTCCTATATATAATTCTTCACCTCCGGACCATTCCGAACTCCTCGTGACGTCCGGGATCTCATCCGGACTCAACAACTTTTGGGTTATCGTGATATTCATATCTCTACAACCCTAGCGTCACTGAACCTTAAGTGTGTAGACCCTACGGGTTCGGGAGACATGCAGACATGACCGAGACGCCTCTCCGGTCAATAACCGACAGCGGGATCTGCATGCTCCTCGATGATCTCATTGGATGAACCACGATGTCAAGGATTCAATCAATCCCGTATACAATTCCCGTTGTGAATCAGTACGTTACTTGCCCGAGACTCGATCGTCGGTATCCCAATACCTCATTCAATCTCGTTACCGGCAAGTCACTTTACTCGTACCGTAATGCATGATCCCGTGACCAGACACTTGGTCATATTGAGCTCATTTGATGGTGCATTACCGAGTGGGCCCAGAGATACCTCTCCGTCATACGGAGTGACAAATCCCAGTCTCGATTCGTGCCAACCCAACAGACACTTTCGAAGATACCCGTAGTGCACCTTTATAGTCACCCAGTTATGTTGTGACGTTTGGCACACCCAAAGCACTCCTACGGTATCCGGGAGTTGCACAATCTCATGGTCTAAGGAAATGATACTTGACATTTGGAAAAGCTCTAGCAAAACGAACTACACGATCTTTGTGCTATGCTTAGGATTGGGTCTTGTCCATAACATCATTCTCCTAATGATGTGATCCCGTTATCAATGACATCCAATGTCCATAGTCAGGAAACCATGACTATCTGTTGATCAACGAGCTAGTGAACTAGAGGCTCACTAGGGGCTTGTTGTGGTCTATGTATTCACACATGTATTACGATTTCCGGTTAATACAATTATAGCATCAACAATAGACAATTATCATGAACAAAGAAATATAATAATAACCATTTTATTATTGCCTCTAGGGCATATTTCCAACAGAGTTCCGTCAGCACGATGGCGTGGTGACGATCTTGATGTTCTACTGTCGCAGGGCTTCGCCTAAGCACCGCTACAATATTATCGAGGACTTTGGTGGAGGGGAGCACCGCACACGGCCACCCTCCCCTCTCTTCCTTCCCTCTCCTACTCCTAATAGGAAAGGGGGAAGTCCTACTCCCGGTTGGGGTTGGACTCCCCCCCAGGGTGCGCCACCCCCTTGGCCGGCCCCCTCTCCTCCACTCCTTTATATACGGGGGAAGGGGCACCTCTAGACACAACAATTGATCTCTTGATCTCTTAGCCGCAGCGTGCCCCTCCACTAAAGTCCTGGATAATATTGTAGCGGTGCTTAGGCGAAGCCTCGCGACGGTAGAACATCAAGATCGCCACCACGCCGTCAGGTCGACAGAACTCTTCCCGACACCGCTGGATCGGAGTTCGGGATCGCCATCGAGCTGAACGTGTGCTAGAACTCGGAGGTGCCGTAGTTTCGTGCTTGATCGATCGGGCGTGAAGACGCACGACTACATCAACCGCGTTGTTCTAACGCTCCGCCGGGTTCACGAGGGTACGTGGACAACACTCTCCCCTCTCGTTGCTATACATCACCATGATCTTGCGTGCAGCGAGGAAATTTTGAAAAGTACTACGCTCCCCAACAAAGGGCATCCGAGCCTAGGTTTTATGCGTTGATGTTATATGCACGAGTAGAACACAAGTGAGTTGTGGGCGATACAAGTGAAGGAAATATGCCCTAGAGGCAATAATAAAGTTATTATTTATTTCCTCATATCATGATAAATGTTTATTATTCATGCTAGAATTGTATTAACCGAAACATAATACATGTGTGAATACATAGACAAAACTATGGTCACTAGTATGCCTCTACTTGACTAGCCTATTAATCAAAGATGGTCATGTTTCCACCATAGACATGTGTTGTCATTTGATTAGTGGGATCACATCATTAGAAGAATGATGTGATTGACATGACCCATTTTGTTAGCCTAGCACTTGATCGCTTAGTATACCGCTATTGCTTTCTTCATGACTTATACAAAGTTCCTCGCAACTATGAGATTGTGCAACTCCTTTACCGGAAGAACACTTTGTGTGCTACCAAACGCCACAACGTGAATCGGGTGATTATAAAGGTGCTCTACAGGTGTTTTCGAAGGTTCATGTTGAGTTGGCATAATTCGAGATTAGGATTTGTCACTCCGATTGTCGGAGAGGTATCTCTCGGCCCTCTCGGTAATACTCATCACTTAAGCCTTGCAAGCATGTAACTAATGAGTTAGTTATGAGATGACGACATCTGAGCGAGTAAAAGACTTGCCGGTAACGAAATTGAACTAGGTATTGATACCGACGATCAAATCTCGGCAAGTAACATACCGATGACAAAGGAACAAAGTATGTTGTTATGCGGTTCGACCGATAAAGATCTTCGTAGAATATGTAGGAACCAATATGGGCATCCAGTGTCCCGCTATTGGTTATTGACCGTAGACGGTCTCGGTCATGTCTACATTGTTCTCGAACCGTAGGGTCCGCACGCTTAAGGTTTCAATGACAGCTTATATTATGAGTTTATGTATTTTGATGTACCGAAGGTTGTTTGGAGTCCGGATGTGATCACGACATGACGAGGAGTCTCGAAATGGTCGAGACATAAAGATTGATATATTGGACGGATATATTTGGACACCGGAAAGGTTCCGGGAGAGTTTGGGAATATACAGGAGCTCCGGGAGGTTACCGGAACCCCCCGGTAAGTATATGGGCCTTATTGGGCCCAAGTGGGAGGAAGAGAGAAGGAGAAAAGGAGGGGGGCGCGCCCCCCCAAGCCCAATCCGAATTGGGGAGGGGGACCGGCCCCCCCTTTCCTTTCTCCTTCCCCTCTTCCTTCCTACTACTAGTACTCCTTCCTTCCCCCTCCAACATGGATTAGGAAAAAGAGGGGAAACCTACTTGGAGTAGGTTTCCTCCTCCCACGCCCCCCTTGGGCCGGCCACCTCCTCCCTCCCTCCTTTATATACGGGGGTAGGGGGGCACCCTAGGACACACAAGTTGATCATTGATCATTCCTTAGCCGTGTGCGGTGCCCCCCTCCACGATATTACACCTCGGTCATATTGTAGCGGTGCTTAGGCGAAGCCTCGCGACAGAGAACATCAAGATCGCCACCACGCCGTCAGGTCGACGGAACTCCCCTCGGCGCCTCTGCTGGATCGGAGATCGAGGGTGCGTTATCGAGCTGACGCGTGTCAAGAACTCGGAGGTGCCGAGTAACGGTGCTTGGATCGGGCGGATTGGGAGGACGACGACTACTTCCTCTACGTTGCGCCAACGCTTCGCTTCGGTCTCACGAGGGTACGTGAGACAACACTCTCCCCTCGTTGCTATATCATCACCATGATCTTGCATGTGCGTAGATTTTTTTGAAATTACTACGCTCCCCAACAAAGGGCATCCGAGCCTAGGTTTTGCGCGCTGATGTTATATGCACGAGTAGAACACAAGTGAGTTGTGGACGATATAAGTCATAACGCCTACCAAGCATGTCATACTTTGGTTCAGCGGTATTGTTGGATGAAGCGGCCCGAACCGACATTACGCCAGACGCTTTACGCGAGACTGGGTTTACCGCCGTGCTTTTGCACATGTGTGACTAGCGGGTGTCTGCTTTCTCCAACTTTAGTTGAACTGAAAGGTATACGCCGGTCCTTGTGAAGGTTAAAACGAGTCTATTTGACAAACTATCGTTGTGGTTTTGATGCGAGGTAAGAACGGTTCTTGCTAAGCCCGTAGAAGCCACGTAAAATTTGCAACAACAAAGTAGAGGACGCCTAACTTGTTTTTGCAGGCATGTTGTGATGTGATATGGCCAAGACGTGATGCTATATTTTATTGTATGAGATGATCATGTTTTGTAACCGGTTATCGCAATCGGCAGGAGCCATATGGTTGTCGCTTTATTGTATGAAATGCAAACGCCCTGTAATTTCTTTACTTTATCACTAAGCGGTAGCGATAGTGTAGGATCGGAAGTATGTCTAGAGGGGGGGGTGATTAGACTACTTGACAATTTAAAAGTTTAGCCTTTTGATTAGGACAAGTTTTTAGCAAGTTCACAATGATGACCAAGTCAAGTATCACCCTACACATGCAATTCTAGAGTAATGGCAGCGGAAAGTAAAATTGCACATGTAGTAAATAGAGGTGGAGAAGAGCAAACACAATTTGGAGACACGGAGATTTTTCTCGTGGTTCCGATAGGTGGTGCTATCGTCAATCCACATTGATGGAGACTTCAACCCACGGAGGGTAACGGCTGCGAGAGTCCACGGAGGGCTCCACCCACGAAGGGTCCACGAAGAAGCAACCTTGTCTATGCCATCATGGCTCACGCCCACGGAGGACTAGCCTTACTCGGGTAGATCTTCACAAGTAGGCGATCTCCTTGCCCTTACAAACTTCTTGGTTCAACTCCACATCTTGACGGAGGCTCCCAAGCGACACCTAACTAATCTAGGAGGCACCACCTCCAAAAGGTAATAGATGGTGTTGGTGATGATGAACTCCTTGCTCTTGTGCTTCAAATGATAATCTCCCCAACACTCAACTCTCCTCACCGATTTGGCTGTGGTGGAAGAAAGTATTGAGTGGAAAGCAACTTGGGAAGGCTAGAAATCAAGTTTCATATGGTGGGAGTGGAGCAACTTGATCTCAACACAAGGGTAGGTAGTTTTCTTCTCGTAAATGTAAGGTAGAGTGGTAGTTCTTTTCGATGGCTCTCTTCACGAATGAAGAGGAGGTGGAGGGTATTTATAGCCTCCACACAAAATCCAACTGCTATACACATTTGACCAATCTCGGTCGATCGAAGTTGACAACTCGGTGAGACCGAAAGTTCAAATCTTAGAACGTTGGGATTTTCGTGGGACCGAAAATACAATCTCTGTTAGTCCGATTCTTCCAAAGACTAGGGTTTGCCATTCTCGGTGGGACCGACTTTATCATCTCGGTGACACCGATTTGAGTACGTAGGTTATAGAAGGTTGGCAACACTAGTTTCGTGAGACCGAGTTTGGAATCGGAAAATCCCAAATTTCTAGGGTTTGGCTATATGGTGAGGTGGTTCATCTCGGTGTGACTGAAGTTTATGGAATCGGTGGGACCGAGATTACTTATGAGTATATGTTGGAATGAAAGATTGTCGATAGTTTGGGAGATAGATCACTAAGCACTTTGAGCAACCAGATCATCATCATAACCTCATCCCTTTAATAGTATTGGCTTTCCTATGGACTCAATGTGATCTTGGATCACTAAACCAAAAATGGAGTCTTGAGCATTTGCCAATGTTTTCCTTAGCATTTTGAGGGGTCCACATCATCACCATTGCCATACCCATATCAATCGAACTTTCTCAAATATTCTCAAGAAACAATTAGTTCAATGATATATATGTTGTTATTAATTACCAAAACCACCCGGGATTAGTTGCACTTTCAATCTCCCCTTTTGGTAATTGATGACAACATATAGATCAAAGCTTCGACAAATGATATAATCAATGAATGATATCGTCGCTTTGAGAAGTATGTGATAAGCAAGAGCTCCCCTAAATTTGTGCATTATTTAAGATTTATGCTTGAATGCAAATGCACAATCGATTAGGATCATGGGTCACTCTTCCATGTCACATACATCTTGGTGGAGCGCACAAAATGATAAGAATGAATAGCATGCACCCAATCACCAAGACATGAGTAAATGATCATACAAGATATGAATAGAATATGATAAGCATTAAGCACACATTAAGGCATAGTATGATCAAGCACTCATCAAAGTAGAGCAAACGAGTATCAAACACACGTAATGTCTCGAAAACTCAAAAGTATCTCAAGGAAAACCGCAAACGAAAGAGCAAAAAACGAGCTCTCTCTCTCGAAGTCCTATGATCTATACAATTTCTCCCTTTGGCAACAAGTTACCAAAAAGTTTGAAAGGTATAGAGCTAAACGTCACTAGGGACTCTGCCTGGCGGCTCCTGCTGCGTTGAAGGAGTGGAGATAGCTGATCTGCAAAGGCTTCGCCAAGTCTGTGGAGCTGGAGGAGTGGACACTGGAGCCGGAGCTGGAACCGATGGAGCTGTGGGAGGTGCTGATGTTTGTAGTCCCGGGGTCTGCCATCGAATAGCAAATGATCTGGGCTTTGTGGGGACCGGAGCAGCTGCTCATAGTCATCTCGACAAGGTCATCCTGCATCTCCTTCATGAGCTCGCTTTCTCCTCTTGGCTGGTACCTCATTGTACATGTTCTTCATTGACTCATGGTTCTTCTTGGGAATTCCATAAACATCAACATCATCATCTCTTGATTTGGAGCATTCAAGAAGGCAGCCCACTCTTCAACTGTTGAAGAGAATCTCTCGCCTTCACCATCCACACAATTCTCGCCATCTGGATAGAAGTGTGTCTCGACTTGTGGCATAGAACTCGCATGATCATCTCATCATTCCATGCCGCTCGTATTTTCGACCAACGATTCTCGCAACTCCACATGCAAAGTGAAGCTCTCATGCACATGTGGGAAGTAGTCTCTGTGTTTTCATCGCCGATGTATGCCCAATCAACATATCTAGTGTCTGCAATAATGGGCTTCTTGTCCATGAGCACTGCCTCATAGAAATCTTGTTGCTCTCGGTGTGGAACCTTGAGTCAACAAATGTCCTTCTCCGGTGGCATATGGATCAACTTGCCTCCATAGCCCGAGACCTTTGTCCTTCCTTTCCTTCATATTTTCAGCTCGAGGATGAGCATCATTGTGGATCGGCGGTTTCATCTCGAAGTTTCAAAGAACACATGTGCCTCTTCATCTCGATTCATTGGTGGCACATTGTCCTTCTTCTTCTCTCAAGCAGAATGTTTCTCACTTGTTTTCTTGGGCTTGGCAGCAGGCTTGGCTTGAGCTGCCTTTGCCGGAGCCGATGGCTTAGATTTGGTAGGTGCTCCCGCCTCGATGGCATCTCCCATCAACTTAGGCTTCGAGGAGGCTGGGGTGCTTCCTCATCGTAATCATCATCGCCTTCATCATGTACTATCCTCTTCCTCTTGGAAGTTTTTTTACCTTGCTTGAGGTTTCTTCTTCCATGCTCAGCTTCTTTGCAACTGTGGACTTCTTCTCTTTGTTGGTGCCTTTCTTTGTTTGTCGCCCTTGATGCTCTTTTGGCAACCACTTTCCTCTTAGGCTTAGAGGTAATCTCCTCCTCAAGAACAAAGTCGAATCCTCTTCATTAGAATTCTCTTCTTCCCGCCCCGTGGCAGCAGGAGGCAATCCACTTGGGGTGCTCCTCTCACCATCATCGAAAAACTGCTGGCTTCAGGACTAGTGCCGCCCTCGAATCTCAACCGGTGATTCAGACTGCTCGCTGTCACTTGCATCGCATATGACCGACAACCCGTGAATAGAATAGGTATAGGCGAATAGAAGAGTTATCACAAACGCGAAGATTTTGCAAAATGAATGAGTTCAAACTTCAGTTTTAGGTTTTCACTGCATGCATTTCGTCTCGACCGAGTCTAAAATTCGTGAATCCAAGTGTCTAAAATGTAACCATTCACACCACTTTCGGTTGGACCGAAATGGGTTTCGGTCTAGCCGAGAACACTAGGGTTTCACTAAATCCTCATTTCGGTCTTACCGATTTGCACAACTCGGTTGGACCGAAAAGTGCAGTGCAATGGCCAGAGGCCAAATCGGTCAGTCCGAGAATGTAGAATCGGTCACACCGAGATGTGTTCGGCGGAAACCTAACCCTAAAATTTTTACTCGAATTTCGTTCTAAGAACTAATCTGCTGGATAGGAAGATTTCAAACTTGGCAAGAAGCTAGGCAAACCTATCGTGCATAGAATCGAGGTTGAAGACGAGAGGATCAAACTCACCCTAACTTGGTGGAGTTTCTCTACGGCGGCAACGGCGCGATGAGATAGACCGTTGACGGCGACGGAGACCCGCGGCGAGGGCGCACAGGCGACGGCGGAGACGATCCGGAGACCACGGCGACGGCAGCTAAGGGTTTGGGGGCGAGGCGTTTTGAAGGAATAATCAACGCGCGCTGCCCTCAGGTATATATACCCTTCGGTGTCGGTGGGACCGAGTTGAAAACTCGTGGCACCGAGATGGTTAATCGCAAGCAAGCTACTCACTTCGGTCACGCCGAAATTTGCAACTCGGTTTCACCGAGGTGAAAACCTAGATCAATCCAAGTGATTTCGGTCTGTCCGATTTGAGTAGATTGGTTTGACCGAAAATACTTAGAAGGTTTTGGAAGTTAAGCTTTTGACGGATCGGTGGCTCCGAGTGCTCCTCACTCGGTCTGTCCGAAAAAGACTTGATCAAAGTTTGTGATATAAGCATGAATAGAATTTGAGACAAGAAAGCATAGATAGCTAGGGGAGGAACTTAGGCATTCTTGTCCATCCATTTGGTCAAAAAGAAAAATCCAAAAGACCAAGCAACAAATGGATGTCCTCGAATGGATAAAATCATGCATCCAACATGCTCACACAATAAGATAGCAAATGAAACATGTGTCAAACATGCACAAACAAAACTCTAGCAACTAGCACACAATTTGGCGATGACTAGGTCATCTATATATGAGTATATTGATTTAGGAGTCAAATGAGAACATTTGATCATAGGTCATACTCATTGTTTAAGCACAAGTGGGGTTACCACTTTTACATAAAGCATTAATGTGTTCACATCATTTGAAGATGCTTTAGCTCAATTCTTAAGAGCAAAGCTCCCCTTGATGTGAGAACCCTTTAAAGGGTCAAACTAACCTTGGGTTGTCGAGAAGACTTCATGTAGATGTTGAAGATGTGGATGCTCAATGTTGATGAAGATCATCAAGAGTTGGGAGCAATCCTTTGATTCGGGCACTTTCAATACCTACATGGGTTAGTCCCACAAGGAACAAACAAGGATATCCATGGACATAGATTGAAGTACACAATAGATGATGTCCATGAAAGCAATGATTACCTTGTCCCTTGACTTACCAACAAGAGGGTTTGTGACTCCATGAACTAGTGCAAGATGTGGAAGATGATTGCACAAGTTCTTTGCCAAAATGAATGTGAGTGAAGTTTGTTGGCGGAGTCACCCTCAAGAACTCTCTAGTTCTTCTTCTTCGGGATCCACATCATCTTGATGGGAATCCTTGGGGTAGTAGTTGAGCTTGACGAAGTAGAACTTGAAAGTTTCCTTGGGAACCCACTTGACCATGGCTTTGGGTGCTTCAATGAATGCATCAATCTCCTCTTGAAGCTTGTCCTTGCCTTTTAGCTTGTGGTCTTGTGGTGGAAGGTCATCTTGAGCTTGTTCCATATTGGAAGAAGTAGGATCATACTTCTCCTTTTGAGAAACAAACTTTGGAGGATATTGACCTTCTTCCCATTCAACACCCTCGGCGCTGAACTTTCGCTCAAAACCAATTCCTTGATTCTTCCGGTGCCTTCCTTGCTTGTAACAATTTCTCAAAGTTCTTGCTTCCGCAAGGCTCTTGTAGACACCTTTCTATAATCCTTTCAATAAACTATTTTCTTGCTCAAGTGAAACTTGGCTTGAAACATTGTTAGTGGAATCAAGAGAACTACTAGGAGTAACAACATTGGATTTAGCATGGTTATTGTTACTACTAGATGAAGAATTTTTCTTATGCTTGTCATGCTTAGTTTTAATAGGTGGCAAGAAATTAGACAAGAGAAGTCGTTTGGCAAGATATGAAGAACTCTTCTTCAAGATCGCCATTGATAGCTTTTAGAAACTCATGTTCTTGCTCTAGATTGAGCTTCTCAAGCGTAGCTTCTCATGAGATCTTAGGAGCTCTCTATGATCTTCTTGAGTTGTTTCATGAGCTAACTTAAGAGTGTTTAGTTCTTTAGTTAGACGCTCAATCTCCTTCATAGCATTGTCATTCGACTCTTCTCGACTATAAAGACTACTAGCATGTTCATCATTACTAGGCTCACTAGATTTGTCATGTAAAAGCTCATCTTCACCAAGCAAGTCATCCTCATCACTATCAAAGTCAATAAATTCAGGTGTGATACCTTGGGGCCTTTAGCCATGAAGCATCTTCCAATTCCCTCATTTGGTGAATCAAACAAGTCATAGGAGTTGGAGTTGGAGGACACGAGAGCAAGACCGCAACACCTTCATCTTGATCAGATTCGAGTTGGAGTGATAGCTTCTTTCGAGTGATTGTTTGAGTCGGAGCCGAGACCCATTCACCAACATGAGCTTGATGTTTTCTTCTTGTGTAGCTCCTTGATGACTTGTCTTTCCTTTCCGAATCCTTGCTTCTCCGAGAGGATCTTCGCTCATAACGATCATCTCTACTCCTTCTCTCTTTCCGAGGCGACTCTTCTCTTGAGCTTCTTCTTCTTGGAGATTCTTCCTTCTCTTGTGGGGAGTCGAACACTCATTTGAGTAGTGTCCGGTCTTCCACAATTGTAGCAGTTTCGATCACGACTAGAAGATCTCTTTTCATCATATGATCTAGACTTTGAGCTTCTTTCTTTGCTTCTACTCTTGTAGAATTTGTTGAAGTTCTTCACCATTAGGCTTATCTCTTCATTTGAAACCAGCTTGTCACTTGAGGTTGTGGGAGCTTCAACTGTAGCTTTGTAAGCACCACTTGACTTGTTGTGAAGCTCTTCCTTATCTTTAAGTGTCATCTCATGAGCAACAATTCTTCCAATGACTTCGTAGGCTTGAGATTCTTGTAGTTTGGCATCATTTGGATCAAAGTGCACACGGTGTCATACTTTCCATCCAAAGCTCGAGAATCTTCTTGATGATGAATCGGTCGGTCATTTCTTCGCTTCCTAAGCCGGCAATCTCATTGGTGATGAGAGCAAGCCTAGAGTATATTTCAGCGAATTCTTCACCTTCCTTCATCTTGAACTTGTCAAGTCGACCTTGAAGAACATCTAGCTTTGATTCCTTCACGGACTCGGTACCTTCGTGCATTTCACCAAAGTATCCCAAATCTCTTTGCATTCTCAAGACGGCTGATCTTGTTGAACTCCTCGACACAAAGCATTGAAGAGAATGTCACAAGCTTGAGCATTGTTTCAGAACATCCGCAACTCATCCGTCAGTAGCTTCACGATCCGAACTTTTCCTTCCTCAAGAACTCACCTTGCAAGCCAACACAAATAATGCCCCATGCGTGGTTATGTCCAAGAATATGCATTTTCATTTTATGCTTCCAACTAGCAAAATTTGAACCATCAAAGTAAGGACCTCTACTTAAAATTACCTCACTAGACGCCATACTCTCCTAGGTTGTGAAACCAAGCTTATGGAGTCCAATGCAATGGAAACCAATCCAATGGAGACCAAAGCTCGATACCACTTGTAGGATCGGAAGTATGTCTAGAGGGGGGTGATTAGACTACTTGACAATTTAAAAGTTTAGCCTTTTGATTAGGACAAGTTTTAGCAAGTTCACAATGATGACCAAGTCAAGTATCACCCTACACATGCAATTCTAGAGTAATGGCAGCGGAAAGTAAATTGCACATGTAGTAAATAGAGGTGGAGAAGAGCAAACGCAATTTGGAGACACGGAGATTTTTCGTGGTTCCGATAGGTGGTGCTATCGCCAATCCACGCTGATGGAGACTTCAACCCACGGAGGGTAACGATCATGCGAGAGTCCACGGAGGGCTCCACCCACGAAGGGTCCACGAAGAAGCAACCTTGTCTATGCCATCATGGCCTACGCCCACGGAGGACTAGCCTTACTCGGGTAGATCTTCACGAAGTAGGCGATCTCCTTGCCCTTACAAACTTCTTGGTTCAACTCCACATCTTGACGGAGGCTCCCAAGCGACACCTAACCAATCTAGGAGGCACCACCTCCAAAAGGTAATAGATGGTGTTGGTGATGATGAACTCCTTGCTCTTGTGCTTCAAATGATAATCTCCCCAACACTCAACTCTCCTCACCGATTTGGCTGTGGTGGATGAAAGGATTGAGTGGAAAGCAACTTGGGAAGGCTAGAAATCAAGTTTCATATGGTGGGAGTGGAGCAACTTGATCTCAACACAAGGGTAGGTAGTTTTCTTCTCGTAAATGTAAGGTAGGAGTGGTAGTTCTTTCGATGGCTCTCTCCACTAATGAAGAGGAGGTGGAGGGTATTTATAGCCTCCACACAAAATCCAACCATTACACACATTTGACCAATCTCGGTCGGATCGAAGTTGACAACTCGGTGAGACCGAAAGTTCAAATCTTTAGAACGTTGGGATTTTCGGTGGGACCGAAAATACAATCTCTGCTAGTCCGATTCTTCCAAAGACTAGGGTTTGCCATTCTCGGTGGGACCGATTTTATCATCTCGGTGACACCGATTTGAGTACGTATGTTACTGAAGGTTGGCAACACTAGTTTCGTGAGACCGAGTTTGGAATCGGAAAATCCAAATTTCTAGGGTTTGGCTATATGGCTGAGGTGGTTCATCTCTGTGTGACTGAAGTTTATGGAATCGGTGGGACCGAGATTACTTATGAGTATATGTTGGAATGAAAGATTGTCGATAGTTTGGGAGATAGATCACTAAGCACTTTGAGCAACCAGATCATCATCATAACCTCATCCCCTTTAATAGTATTGGCTTTCCTATGGACTCAATGTGATCTTGGATCACTAAACCAAAAATGGAGTCTTGAGCATTTGCCAATGTTTTCCTTAGCATTTTGAGGGTCCACATCATCAATCATTGCCATACCCATATCAATGAACTTTCTGAAATATTCTCAAGAAACAATTAGTTCAATGATATATATGTTGTTATTAATTACCAAAACCACCCGGGGATTAGTTGCACTTTCAGATAGTCGTAGAAGCAATAGATGGCGTAAACGACAACGATGCTACGATGGAGATCAAGGTGTCGCGCCGGTGACGATGGTGATCACGACGGTGCTTCGGAGATGGAGATCACAAGCACAAGATGATGATGGCCATATCATATCACTTATATTGATTGCATGTGATGTTTATCCTTTATGCATCTTATCTTGCTTTGATTGACGGTAGCATTTTAAGATGATCTCTCACTAAAATTATCAAGAAGTGTTCTCCCTGAGTATGCACCGCTGCCAAAGTTCGTCGTGTCGAGACACCACGTGATGATCGGTGTGATAAGTTCTACGTCCATCTACAACGGGTGCAAGCCAGTTTTGCACACGCAGAATACTCAGTTAAACTTGACGAGCCTAGCATATGCAGATATGGCCTCGAACACGGAGACCGAAGGTCGAGCGTGAATCATATAGTAGATATGATCAACATAATGATGTTCACCATTGAAAACTACTCCATCTCACATGATGATCGGTTATGGTTTAGTTGATTTGGATCACGTGATCACTTAGATGACTAGAGAGATGTCTGTCTAAGTGGGAGTTCTTAAGTAATATGATTAATTGAACTCAAATTTATCATGAATTTAGTACCTGATAGTATCTTGCTTGTCTATGTTTGTTTGTAGATAGATGGCTCGTGATGTTGTTCCGTTGAATTTTAATGCGTTCCTTGAGAAAGCAAAGTTGAAAGATGATGGTAGCAATTACACGGATCGGGTCCGAATCGAGGATTATCCTCATTGTCTGCATGTAAGAGTTACGCCCCGAAGCACCGCTGGGTGCCAGTGCTCGCCTGCTGATGCGATCGACGACGTTAAGAACGTCTCGCGAGCAAAGTCGATGACTACTCTATAGTTCAAGGTGCCATGCTTTACGGCTTAGAACGGGTCTTCAACGACGTTTTGAACGTCATGGAGCATATGAGATGTTCCAGAGTTGAAGTTAATATTTCAAGCAAATGCCCGGATTGAGAGATATGAAGTCTCCAATAAGTTCTATAGCTGCAAGATGGAGGAGAATGGTTCACAAGGAACATATACTCGTAATGTCCGGGTATAACAATCACTTGATTCAACCGGGAGTTAATCTCCCCGATAGTGTCATTGATGTAATTCTTCAATCATCGCCACCAAGCTACAAGAGCTTTGTGATGAACTATAATATGCAAGGGATGAACAAGACTATTCCCGAGCTCTTCGCGATGCCGAAAGTCATGGAGGTAGAAATCAAGAAGGAGCATCAAGTGTTGATGGTCAACAAGACCCCTAGTTTCAAGAAGAAGGGCAAAGGGAAGAAGAAGGGAAACTTCAAAAAGAACGACAAGCAAGTTGCTGCTCAAGAGAAGAAACCCAAGTCTGGACCTAAGCCTGAAACTGAGTGCTTCTACCGCAAGCGATCGTCATCGGAAGCGGAACCGCCCCAAGTATTTGGCGGATAAGAAGGATGGCAAAGTGAACAAAGGTATATGTGATATACATGTTATTGATGTGTACCTAACTAGAGCTCGTAGTAGCACTGGTATTTGATATCTGGTTCTTGCTAATATTTGCAACTCAAACAGGACTACGGAATAAGCGAGCATCGCCAAGGATGAGGTGACGATGCGCTGGGAAACGGTTCCAAAGTCGATGTGATCGCCGTCGGCACGCTACCTCTACATCTACCATCGGGATTAGTTTTAGACCTAAATAATTGTTATTTGGTGCTGCGTTGAGCATGAACATTATATCTGGATCTTGTTTGATGCGAAACGGTTATTCATTTAAATCAGAGAATAATGGTTGTTCTATTTATATGAGTAATATCTTTTATGGTCATGCACCCTTGAAGAGTGGTCTATTTTATTGAATCTCGATAGTAGTGATACACATATTCATAATGTTGAAGCCAAAAGATGCAGAGTTGATAATGATAGTGCAACTTATTTGTGGCACCGCCGCTTAGGTCATATCGGTATAAAACGCATGAAGAAACTCCATACTAATGGACTTTTGGAATCACTTGATTATGAATCACTTGGTACTTATGTAACCATGCCTCATGGGCAAGATGACTAAAACACCGCTTCTCCGGAACTATGGAGAGAGCAACAGATTTGTTGGAAATCATACATACGATGTATGTGGTCCGATGAATGTTGAGGCTCGTGGCGGATATCGTTATTTTCTCACCTTCACAGATGATTTGAGTAGATATGGGTATATCTACTTAATGAAACACAAGTCTGAAACATTTGAAAAGTTCAAAGAATTTCAGAGTGAAGTAGAAAATCATTGTAACAAGAAAATAAAATTTCTGCGATCTGATCGTGGAGGAGAATATTTGAGTTACGAGTTTGGTTTACATTTGAAACAATGCGAATAGTTTCGCAACTCACGCCACCGAACACCACAAAGAAATGGTGTGTCCGAACGTCGAATCGTATTTTACTTGATATGGTGCGATCTATGATGTCTCTTACCGATTTACCGCTATCGCTTTTGGGGTTATGCTTTAGAGACGGCCGCATTCACGCTAAATAGGGCACCATCAAAACCGCTGAGACGACACCTTATGAACTGTGGTTTGGCAAGAAACCAAAGTTGTCATTTCTTAAAGTTTGGGGCTGTGATGCTTATGTGAAGAAACTTCAACCAGATAAGCTCGGACCCAAATCGAGAAATGTGTCTTCATAGGATACCCAAAAGAGATCATTGGGTACACCTTCTATCACAGATCCGAAGGCAAAACATTCATTGTTAAGAATGGATCCTTTCTAGAGAAGGAGTTTCTCTCAAAGAAGTGAGTGGGAGGAAAGTAGAACTTGATGAGATAATCAGATCCACTCCCTTATTGAAAGTAGTTCATCACGAGAACCGGCCTCGTGACAACTACACCAATTAGTGAGGAAGCTAATGATATTGATCATGAAACTTCAGATCAAGTTTCTATCGAACCTCGAGGTCTACCAGAGTAATATCCGCACTGAGTGGTACGGTAATCCTATTCGAAGTCATGTTATTTGACCATGATGAACCTACGAACTATGAGGAAGCGATGATGAGCCCAGATTCGCAAAATGGCTAGAGGCCATGAAATCTGAGATAGGATCCATGTATGAAAACAAAGTGTGGACTTTGGTTGACTTGCCCGATGATCGGCAAGCCATTGAGAATAAATGGATCTTTAAGAAGAAGACCGACGCCGATGGTAATGTTATCGTTTATAAAGCTCGACTTGTTGCGTAAAGGTTTTCGACAAGTTCAAGGGGTTGACTACGATGAGACTTTTCACCCGTAGCGATGCTTAAGTCTGTCGAATCATGTTGGCTATTGCTGCATTTCATGATTATGAAATTTGGCAAATGGATGTCAAGACTGCATTCTTGAATGGATTTCTAGAAGAAGAGTTGTATATGATGCAGCCGTAAGGTTTTGTTGATCCAAAAGGTGCCGATAAAGTTTGCAAGGTCCAGCGTTCTATTTATGGACTGGTGCAAGCATCTCGGAGTTGGAATAAACGCTTTGATAGTGTGATCAATGCATATGGTTTTATATGACTTTTGGAGAAGCCTGATTTACAAGAAAGTGAGTGGGAGCTCAGAGCATTTCTAGTTTTATATGTTGATGACATATTATTAATTGGAAATGATATAGAATTTCGGATAGCATAAAGGGATAATTGAATAAAAGTTTTTCAATGAAAGACCTCGTGAAGCTGCTTACATATTAGGCATCAAGATCTATAGAGATAGATCAAGACGCTTAATAGGACTTTCACAAAGCACATACCTTGACAAAATATTGAAAAAGTTCAATATGGATCGAGGCAAAGAAAGGTTTCTTGCCTGTGCTACAAGGTGTGAAGTTGAGTCGAACTCAATGCCCCACCACAAAGCAGAAGATAGAGAGAAAATGAAAAATGTTCCTATGCTTCAGCCATAGGCTCTATCATGTATGCAATGTGTGTACCAGACCGACGATGCTTAGCAATAAGCTTAGCAGGAGGTACCAAAGTAATCCAGAGTGGATCATCGACAGCGGTCAAGAACATCCTGAAATACCGAAAAGGACTAAGGATATGTTTTCGATATGGAGGTGACAAAGAGCTAGTCGTAGAATGGTTACGCCAATGCAAGCTTTGACACCGATCGGGACAATTCAAAATCGC